>OY292394.1:12413004-13613004 GCA_958496205.1 Idaea biselata
TATGATCATTATGCTCAATATTTTCTTTTTATCTTAAATCGTATTAATCGAAATCGTAGGATATTATAATGAAATGCTTGTACGTTCTATTTCTACTATAGCAGTTTATAAGGCGCGACGCGGCGCTGCAGTCGTGCGATTGCGACGCGTATTGACAACGCGACTATCGCACGACTACCGCACTTCGCAACGACATTGATTATGCTAGTCTTTATTATAATCATAATAAAATATTGTATTATTTTAAGTAAATATTATACGTAAGTTTTCCGACTTAATTTAAGCATATAAATCTTTTGCATAAACGATACTATTTTAGTAACCAATGTTAAATTAGGAATTTTATAAATGAGGCACTCTGCAGTCAGTGCGGAGAAGTGATGTCAGCGGAACGAATTTATGTATGAGGCGAGAGGATCACACACTGCTGTGTGCAAGCACTGGTGTGATAACGATATGGATTGACTGCTAAAACCAGAGTGTTTACAATTACGTACTTTTGTGTCTATTTATCCTACTTATTATTGAATATGAATTACTTAATAATCCGATAATAGATAATTTATGACTATAGACGAGGGTACATTCCACTTCCGTATTTATTATGTGATGTACACTTTACTTTAAGGCGCATTTCATTCGGGTACCTACAGAAGTGCCTGCTTGCTTCCCTCTAGTAACGCCGCTCCTAGCGAAGAAGTATCGAATTTATTTATCTACTTATGCATTATCACGCCAAAGAGTTTGTGTCGTTGCTGCATACAACTGTATTGTTATTTCTTAGGGTTGAGATTCATTGAGATATTTTGTACTAATACCTCAAACTATTTCCATGTTCCTTTTACGCGAAATGAATATAAAAGGCCTCTGTAGCGCCGACATTGTTACCAAATGAAATGACAATGCGAGCTGCGGGTGCTAAGATTAAGTCGACGAATGTCGCTTAAAACGTTATAAGTCTCATTGAATTTGCCGTTCAAAGGCTTGTTTCAACTGTCTTCCTTCAGATGCCATATCTATCTACTGTTAATGTTGAGATCAATGGGGTAGGGCCTAATTAAAAAAGTGCCCATCCATACCTTAACTTATGTTTTACTGCAAATTATCAAATGTAATTGACGCTATATCCCATGGATAGAGTGTAGGTACGCGTTTCGGTTTTTTTATTGAGAGAGCTTTTTCTTTATAAATAATAATAAATAGATAAAACCTTGATTTGATCAACACCACATTGCAAAAATTTAAACATTACATAAAACAATTCTAACTAAATAAATGTTGTACAAATAGGTGGCCTTATCGCTTAAAGCGCCTTCTTCCAGGCAACTATGAACAATGCTCGGCTCGATTGAAGTTTTGTGTTTAGACTGTTTTGTAATGTGGTATTCTTAGAAGATTTTTGACCTTATTACCTATTCGCGTATTAAAATTATCCAACACCAGCTGCGTCCCGCGGTTTAACCCACGTGGGTCCCGATCCCGTGGGAATATCGGGATCAAAAGTATACCTACCTATGTTACTCAAGGAGACTCAAAAGTATACCTACCTATGTTACTCAAGGAGACTCAAAAGTATACCTACCTATGTTACTCAAGGAGACTCAAAAGTATACCTACCTATGTTACTCAAGGAGACTCAAAAGTATACCTACCTATGTTACTCAAGGAGACTCAAAAGTATACCTACCTATGTTACTCAAGGAGACTCAAAAGTATACCTACCTATGTTACTCAAGGAGACTCAAAAGTATACCTACCTATGTTACTCAAGGAGACTCAAAAGAATTTTGAAATTGGTCCAGTAGTTTTTGAGTTAATTCATTACAAACATACATACACTCAAACAGACATACAAAAATACAAATCTTTCCTCTTTATAATATTAGTGTAGATAATTGTTTCAATAATATTCAATATCTTTGAAATTCAAATTTTATTTCCAAATTCGATGAAACATTTCTTTGCAAAATACCATTCTGAGTCAATGAAGTTTTGATTGCAGTCCAATTGCAAGTTATTGTTTCATTTTGAATGTATAGTTTGCAATTCTAATTTCTAACACAGGAATGCACCCCTTGATTTCACTTTAGTTAAAGCTTACCTAGAATAGGATAAAATCTATTAAAAGTTGGGCAAAAATATCGAAAAACTCTAAAAAATAAAATAAAGCAAATAAACTGGGTTACCGGAAAACCGGGCACAATAAGTTTAGTATTTAATTCCCTTGGGTTCTAGTCCCACCACCCGGTGGGACGAAATTTTTTGAAAGCATATTTTCAAAAGCAGTATTTCCTAGTATGAGAAATAATGTTTAGACCCTTGGGTATATATTATTTTTTAATATTTAATATGGCCGACGGTGATACGAAGTGCGCCGGGTCAGTTGGTAGACAATAATCAGTTACCCTTCCTTCCTCGTGTATAATAATTAATAAGTAGGCTACGTATGCTATGCGGCCAATCACACAAACTCGTTGGCCAGTTGAAGACCTTAAAATCATTCGATATTGTTCCGCCTGGATTTCATTTCATAGACCATTTAAACGTTACTGCTTTCTGAGCTATTCCACTAAGCCAGGCCAGCAAGCCAATGCAGACTCGTAGTAAAGACCGAGTCGCAAACGCGCACGATGGGTTCCGTACCATTATCATAAAAAAATCATGTTTGTTGTATGGGAAATTAAGAGCCCCACTTAAATAAAATAAATAAATTCTGTGGACATAACACAGTGCAATCTAGCCCCGCGGTAAGCTTCTTAGCTTGTGTTACGGTAACTAGACAGCGGATGTAGTACTCAAATATAATTTTATTTTGTTTTAAGTATTTGTTGTTATAGCAGTAACAAAAACACGTCTGTGAAAATTTCAACTGTCTATCTATCAGACAGACAGACGGTCATTGGAGGCTTAGTACAAGGGTTCCGTTTTTACCCTTAGGGTACAGAACTAAAAAGAGATTCACATGATGCATTTTCATTGGCTTACTGGAATGGCTTGGAAATAAGTACTGTATGCATGCATTCACATGGTGAATGTGTTAATCACCATTTGAATTCACACATTCACCGATTGCCGATTGCACAGCTATTGTCTTGGAAGCCAATTCAGTATTAAAACAACAAAAACAGTATAATCATTTCAGTGAGGCTCCCAATACAAAAATGTGTTTTTCGTTATAGTACGGATCCCTTCGTACGCAAATCCGACTCCCACTTGGCCAGATTTGTAGCTATTATCCATCGGTTTACTGACTTCCAGACAATTGTACGGCAATTGGCAATTTATGAATGGTCATTATATGAGTCATTTAGAGTATTAGATCATGAGGTTCTGTAATTAATTGTGTATGTTTGAAGCTCTTGAATATGTGCATCCAATGTAAAAATGATTGAAAGCTGATTTAGAAATCAATAAATAATTTAGATATTAATTATATTCCCAGAATTACAAATATTACAATCGCCTTCCTTTCTATCCTTTGTTATTGTAAGTAATAGAATCCAAAGATACAGAGACATGAGAATATCCAAACATTGTAATAATTGAAATAAAATGATTTCTTTATGATTGTGTTTTCTGTTTGATTCGGTCAATCTGATGACCGATGGTGATGGTGATGCTGTGTTCGATAGGTAATTCCGGTCCACGAATTTTTTTAAAATTGACCACGTTAATAGCAGCTTTGTCAAATAACTACAGCATAAACTAATTATTGTAGGTAAGGTCCTATAAGTAGTTTATTTAGTTACTTACCTACGTTTTGAGCTTATCAAGTGATGATGATGCTAAGGTGTTAATTAAATAAATAAATAAATATTGCACGACATTACACACAGCGGAATCTAGCCCCAAACTAAGCACTAGGTTTGTACTATGGGTACTAGACAACGGATATACTACATATATAATTAGTCCTGGTTGGTAGCTGCATTATCGTTTACACCAATGGGGTGGCACACGCAAAGCTGTGAGCAGATGGCGCAGGCCTCGGATAATCTTTTTGTTTTTTTGTTGATGGTCCCCCACGAATGAAAACGCCGAGTTTTTTTTTTCTTTTGGTCTGAGACCGATATGGCCAATTTGGCGCCGAGAGTTGTAAAAAACACCTGTTTGACAGTTCTTTATTCAAACCTAAGATCAGTCGACTAGCGCCCTCTGCCGGGATAAAAAGTTAGTGTTCCTCATTAGGTGTCGCTAGTAAAAATTTTCGCTTAATCCCCAACAGATGTCGCTAGAAAAAAAGTTGCCATGCGGTCATTCATAGATGTCGCTAGTAAAAGTTGACATGCTTCATTCATAGATGTCGCTAGTAAAAGTTGACATGCGTCATTCATAGATGTCGCTAGTCAAAGTTGACATGCGTCATTCATAGATGTCGCTAGTAAAAGTTGACATGCGTCATTCATAGATGTCGCTAGTAAAAGTTTACATGCATTCATACATACATGTTAGTACTTTTAACAGCGACATCTATGAATGACGCATGTCAACTTTTACTAGCGACATCTATGAATGACGCATGTCAACTAAAAGTTTACATTCATTTAAGAATCAAGAATCAAGAATATTTATTGAATAACTGTGTACATTAAGGTGACATGGAAATGTGTTATAAGTATCAACAGTTTGTCCATCCCGGACATACAATATTATAGTAACTTAATCTAAGCATTACTTCTAAATAAAAATTAACAATTATTAACATAATTAGAGTCAACAAATGAATCTTATGTAAAGTAAACATCTAAATCTAAATATTCTTTGACACTATAGAAAGCCTTTGAGATCAACCATTTTCTTAAACTATTGCGGAATATGTTGCCTTCTAGCATTTTTATTTCTAGTGGTAAATTATTAAATATTCTAATAGCAGAAACGAAGGTGCCTTTTTCATACATTGCGTTATTTATTTGATGGTAACAGATATTGTACTTAAATTTATGACGCAGGTTATCAGATCTGTGTGATTTTTTGTTAAAGAAATACGTCGCATTATTTTTGACGAAGTTACATATTTCATAAATATATATAGAAGGTACAGTAAGAAAGTTTTCTTTTTTAAAAATGTCCTTCAGGGATTCAATACTTTGCATTCACACATAGATGTCGCTAGTATTTTTTTTATTGACCAACAGACAAAGTTTACACCAATCACCATAAACAAAAGCTTTGCTGGGTATTTGGGTAAAAGGATTTAAAAAATAAACCAGTTTTATTTGTATGTTTATATTTGCGTTAACGTACATACGTGTCGTACGCAGGCAGTAGTAGGTAGGTACATTTTCTTTGATATAATATTTAATATTAATCATACTCTATTTCAGAATCCTAGAACCAAAATGTAAACATAGAACTGTCAATATCAAAGGAAAACGTAAATAAAGAGCTGTGACTTTTAAATAAATGTATGACTTTGTTCACATTTTTGATCTAAGATTCTGAAAATAGAGTATAAGTATTTTCTACCCATTCGAGCGTGCATAAAGTTTATAATTAATATTTAGATTAAATTTGCTTAAAATCGATTTGATCGTAACTAATGCAATGATACAATATTATAATTTTATTATGGTACTTATGGTTTTATTATGGTTTTTAATATTCAACCTTATCATTCGATAGAAAGAGTTGGAGTTCGTCTACATTTCTTTGTGAAAAAATGATTTAGGGCGTGGTGTGGTGATCTTCCCATAAAAAAACTTAACTCCAGTGTAAGTATCTGGTTCGAATGAGCAATCATACAATACGAAGGTCTTTGAATACTGGTCTACAATTACAGACTCACATACAGTCGTACACGACTACAGAACCACCGGCGCACGAGTTCCACTCCCACTTGACCGGTTTTTTTTAAATTAAACTACTAAATTACTTTTAAAATAGAACATATTAACCTTGATTAAGGTTTTCTGAATTTAATGAGATCAGAATTATCTAATTGAGGAGCTCATTAGCCTGTCGACGCCTGTTGATCTTGTATAGGTTAAGTAACGCTTGGCGCGGTCATTACTATTGGATGGGTGAGGCATTTAAACATTTTCCCGAGTTCCTGTGTGCTTCTGAAGGCACGTTAATGCAGTCGGTCGCGGTTGTTATCGCTGAAAGCAATCGTTAGATCAAGTTAGAGGCGACCTGACAATTCACTAGGCTCACAGGTATCATATAAGACTGCACGAAAATAAGAAGATTAATGAAAAAATGTCTAATTTCGTAATGGTATAAAAGTAGATAACAGATTTGCCCAGAAACCAATTTTTCACAAAAAATGTAAGCGACTTTCTACTGTGTTCGATAAAGTTAATTTTTTAATAAAATTGGAAAACAAAAATTAAAACTTATTAAATTACATTATATTCTCAATACTTCACTGGTAACGCAAGGGAAATAAATCCCAGTTGGTATTTTATAAACGACATTGATTTTATTTACCTAAACTTAACATAAATACCTACCCTAATACTAGAGACGAAAAATGTAGTGATTGATGATAGCTTTAATAGTGAGCTGATGTATGTACCTACCAGTCGTCCTTAAGTTATAAGAAGCTTTCTTATGTAATAGATGAAAGCTCCCCTTATCTATAAATGGTACTAAGGTATATTTTGGATATAAAAAAAGTACACAGGTAATTTATAGTGCGAATAACATAGGCCGATGTTATCGAGGGGCCTAGGTAGCAAATAAAATGATAACTTAAGCTAGATATAGAGGGAAGGCGAAGCTCGACATTAATAAAGAAGACTCGGGATTTTATCATTGGTACATAACATTAAGTACATAATGCAGACATTCTACTTAGATACTAAACAAATGGCCACAGTAAAAGCCAATTCACGATTTTGTTTGAGAAAGAGATGTGAAAGACAAGCACTACTACCAGAGCTTGTTATGGTAGAACTTGACGTCGAAGTAGCCTTGCGTGGTGAGCTGGGAGTCGCGACGCTCGAGTACGGCAGAACCTGCGGGAACAGCTGGCGAGCGACGTGACCCAGTCCCTGACCCTGGTTCGCCAAGCCCGAGCCATTGTGGACGTTTCACGGCGGGTGAGTTCTCATCACCAGTGTGCGATAGCGGTGGTGTCGTCTCCACTGCGAGTGAATCGGGTTCAAGTTCGGGCTCCAGTTCCGTTTCGGGCTCGGCTCCCAGCTCCTCGTTGCGCTCCGTCGTCGCTGGCTCCGAATCTCTGTGTGTAACCCATTGATGTAGCCACAAGTAAATTAATATTGCTACCGATTTATCTCTCTAAAGTTTAGGCGAACAAATAAGAAATTAAAGATTATGGTCAATTTCTATATTGAAAGTAGGTAATGCGAAGTAACAGTCATAAGGTGTCATCATAACTGAGGTTTTAATGTACTTATAGATTGATATATTTTCTTTTAATTACAATGAAGTTATTCGTAGCTTTGTAATATTATTAAACGAGTGCCACTATATAGTAACAAGTAATTCGTTTGGCGTGTAGGTTATACAACTCGCTCTCATGAGTCTCAAAGTGAACTGCCGTTCGGTTACTAATACCTCAGCCAGGGTGAAAACAGAACTTACCAAAATGTGACAAGAAGCTCTAGTTAACTCTGAAGTTTTTTCAAATTTCAATGAAGGTATTAATCCTACTAATATTATAAATGTATTATTTTTGTTACTCCTTCACGCAAAACTACAGAGCCGATTGCGATTAAACTTGGTATGAAGATAGTTGGAGATATTAAGAGGGTGGGTACTGTTACCATTTCCATACAAACATAATACCAAAATAGAATATGAAAAATTTAGTTTTCTACTCTAATATCGGTATTATTCGGATTAAGATTTTACTTTTACAGGGCCCCCACCACAAGGTTTTCCAAAATATTCATTCGAAATTAAATAAAACGGAAATACATTTCGTTCATTTTTACAGCGTAAATTACTTTTTATTAGGAATAATATAAAACAAATAAGATGTAAATGAGATGTCAACTAGTAATTTACGCCCCACCACAAGGCCTTCCGACTAGTCGGCTAGTCTGCTAGTCGGCAGAACCCCAAGTCGGCCCATTTCTACCATTTATGTATCTCCTTGGAATATGATCTATTTCCATGCAGATTGTACTGAGTTTGCTGTATAAAATACAGGTGTTTTTTTTCAGCCAATTAACCATTGTCCTACGTGGCACTGACTATAGGCAAACCAAAAAGCAGGCAGAACGCCTTAGGGACAACTTCCATAGTCAAATTTCGAATAATTAATTACCTTAAGCCTTAATAAAGTACTTTGCTGCTTTTACGCTTAACATAATATTAATTAACAGATTGGGAGTTTCCACCTGTTCGAAGTTTCAATTTGGAAGTAGTCGACTAATCATTTCTGCGTTGGCAGGACATTAGTTTTCCTTTATTACTTTTTCTCTCAGTTATAGCGGTTCTAGGACCTCCCCTACTGGTTGCCTGAAAGAAACCCATCTGTATTTTGTAGGTACGTATTTAATGTAGGTACCTAACCTACCTACTTCGATAGATGGTGCTATTTAATAGTGTTATTTTTTCTGTTTTAAAGATACTTAAATTATCTGATTGGATTTCAATCCTTGGTGAACTCCCTTAATTTTTATGAACGCAAAATATCTAGCTGCAGCAGTGTTGGCTACAAGTAACTTGGTACTTTGTAACTAATTTAAATAGTGGCATCTATCGAGCGCATCGGGCAGTACTACATGCCGCTGTTAGCTAGAAATAAACGCGGGTACACACACATTGCTCAAGTGCAACAGCTACTTGCACGATATGCTGGAATGTGTATCTCCAGTAACAAAACTATCGTCCACTTGAAACAAGCGCCAGTGCAATAACAGCGACGAATCGTCTCGTGTACTCATATCCATATAAAGCAAAAAATCCCTTACCCTTTGGCTACATTTTCGCGAAAACGCGAAGATTATTGTTGTCGCGACACGTGTGGCCAAAGAGTTCATCCTATCGCGATGTTTTAGATTCAAGCCCTTCGTCGTAGATCGAACACAAAGTTTTTATTGCGATAACGCAACACGAATCTTCGCGACTCTGTGTAGCCATAGCATTAAAAGGAAAAGCGTCAACTACACTACCAGAACTTTCCTTGGAAATAATAGTCCAGTACAGTCCTAGGCAATAAGTTCAGTAGCGCACCGTCAAAGCGTTCGTTCAGCAGCAAGCCAGTAAAACGCAACAATATAAATACAATGGTAAATAAATCTACTGAACTCAACGCCAACTGAACATTAGTCTCAAAAATAAAAGAAAATATTTAAAGAAAATTGTTTAATTACATATAAATAATAATATAGGTAATTATCACAGTGCATTTAAGTCTAATAAGAGTGACAAACGGCAGCACTCAGAAACATTCCAAGTGACAATTTAGAGAACGAGGTGACCTTAAATCACTCATATAAGCAAAAAAACAAATAAAGCGCATAAGCAGTCTTTACACTAACAAATTTTTCGGGCCTGACAGTCCATACCTACAGCACACATCTAAAGAAAATCGTGTGCTCATCGACATTTTGGTTAGATGTGTGCTGTGGGTGTGCACTAAGGAAGCCTGCAAGTCGGATGGTATACTGAGGGCCCAGTCCTCGAGTTTGTCGTTTCAACCATCGGCATCGGTTTAGTTATTAATGCAATTCGCAACTTTGTTTTTGAGAACTTTGCGAAAAACAAATCTCAACGGAAAAACGTCAAAATTCAAGGGCAGACAACACATACCAGCTTTGAAACGAATTTTTCTGTTAAAACTTTATGCAAGTTGATTTTCTTTACATATCGTTCGCGAATTCACTACCACATTGCAATTCGATGTGTTTCAGTGCTTAAAGTCACTAAAATCTGAAGATCGTTTCTGAGTGCCGCCGAAAGTTAAATAGGTACTAAGTAAATTCTAATACGATCTACATAAAATGTACTTACATGAAAATGGTGACAAAACAAAAGTAGCTAATTTGACAAAAAAACGTACGTAGGCTTGTTTACAGTCGGGTTCGAAATAAGTTCCCCATCACAAGGCTCAAAATTCTTTGTGTAGGTACTGTTATTGCGACGTATACCTCCTATGTCTTTCGATGATGTCCCGTCACGAATCAAGTAATGTAAAATTTGGCACTTTAAGTTAAGAGTCTGTGGTCTAGTGGTAGGACGTCTGATTAAAATAGATGTTAGAGTGCCGACCGCCGCGCCGTGTGTAGAGAAAAGAAGTCAATATCATTATGTCCGTAACGTTTTTTATAATTTCTGTTTAATAGGAAACCACTTTTGAAACCGACTGTAGGTATATTTCGAATATTTCATGCAACTATTTTCTTAGATCAATGTCTAAGAAAATAGTTGCATGAAATATTCGGTCTCGTGATTTTTTCTTAATTTGCAATGTAGAAACGTATGCGAACTTAAAAACATATAAAATGAAGAAATGCGAATAATGGTAATTTTTATCCTATATAATAAAATTAATAACATTATGGTACTTTTTATTAGTAGGTTTTTCTAATTTTGACGCTAAATCAGATTGAATTTAATTAAGGATCTAATTAGATTTGTAAAAAATTGGTAGGATTATTAATTACAAAACTTAATATTTGATAAATATTTGACTTTTTCTACTCCATTTAAATTCAGTTTTTGGATTATTTATTTCTTTAATGTTTTATATGATAAACGTAATTTAATTTCAGTGTTAGTTTTCGGCATTGTTCGAATGTCAACGCTACCTATCGAGCGATTTGGAACAAGATTAGAATTGTATTAATTAAACAAAAAATAAGCCCATTTAGATAAAACTAAACTTCTTCTTCTTATTATAGTTTTGGCGTCGTACATATTGCCAGTATCAAGTATTTGCATGAAATTAGCCCGATCGGGCCTATAGTTTCAAGTCAGGGGTATGGTAAAGCAGTGGCAACTTTACTATACCTTCAAGGAGCTTCGGCGCGAACCAACGGAAAGTCCATGTTTAACAATCAATTTTGTTTTCACAACACTTGTGCACATTCACGGAACTAAATTGAATAAGATTCCACCAAAATTACACAATTTAACCGAGTTTACAACATAGTTTAACGAAAATAAAAATGGAGCACGACATGTTGTCTCCGCTTTCCCGCCGAAAGTCCAAAAACTAAACTTTAAAAAAAAAACTATTTTTTATGGGTAGGTATTAGAGATGGGCCGACTAGTCGCCAACTAGTCGGGAAAGCCGACTAGTCGGCAGTTCAACCGACTAGTCGGCAGGTGCCGACTAGTCGGCAACTTACAATTATACAATAAAACCAATATTTATTCAATTAGTAGTACAGTTTAGAAGGTGGGTAGTCAGAAAATCGTAAACAAAACGTCATAGCTTACATACATCATCTAAACATCTAAAATGTCATAACTGTGCCTCAGCTCCATTTTATTTTCCAACTTTTATTTTTATTTCAACCATTTTTCGAAGTTTCACTACAGCTTTCGAAGTGCAAACTTATTCAAAAATGGCAACAATCGCCGAGTGATCTTGATTAACCCAAATATCTCGGAATTATTATGATCTGCATTGCCGACTAGTCGGCCGACTAGTCGGCAATTTTGGAACCGACTAGTCGGCTAGTCTGCTAGTCGGCAGAACCCCTAGTCGGCCCATCTCTAGTAGGTATAATAAATAAATGATGTAGAGGTATTAAGGCAAAACTAAAAAGTCTTGCCTTAATATCTTGAATGTGATATACCCTAAACCTTGAATACAGGAAGATTTGTTCATTCATTCTTTATATACAAATCCCCCTAAATTCAAGGTAGCACATTAATTTTTTTGTATTTTGCACTTTTTTGTTTTGCTACCAACATGACGGCATAGGTAATTAAAGATGAAACGCACTCTAAGTAAGTATGTATTAACAATATTTTTTTTTTTTATAATAATGGTCAATTCTTTTAACATAGGTTCTCAATGGCCTTTGTGAACTAATAAGAATGCATCTGGTGTGACCAGATTAAAAATATAGTTTCAAAAAGGGGAAAAATAAATGAATGAATGAAAAATAATGGCTTGCACCAAGAATAACATTTTGACTGCAGAAGCCGACTTTACTCTGTACGCAGAATTATTGTTGGATTGTTTAACGATTTTTTTAATAGCGTCTCCCATCTTCCTATTTAGCTGAAAGTGGATTTAGCGCTAGGTAACTAAAAAGAGAAATGTTAGTACTGAACTAAGCGACCAATTGGTTTTTTTTTTCGTAAAATCGAGCCTTGTAAATAACAAACTCTATATAAAATGCATCTTTCTAATGAATTCTGGTCATTTTGTCATTTGAATGCTAAAGTCAATTTAACTAAGTATATCTATACGTTTTGATTGCTCCCATTAAAACATAATGTTTTCCTTTCTTTCCTCATTTTCAACTCGGAATATTCTAACACTTACAATGGTATAAGCTTAGTTGCTTAGTTTGAGACCTTTTAACTGTAGAGTAGATGTCTAAAGGTTATGACCTTTATTTTATATAGAGCCCACTTACACGACTCTGCTCCCACCCGGCAAAAATAATATAATTCAAATATGGGCTTTAAATATTGCTCTTTAGATATATTTTACATTGGCATCATAAATTAGCAGACAGCTCGCTTTCAGCGAGCTTACCGCCGTCAGACTGCTCGTCAGTCAGTGTAAAATATATCTAAAGAGCAATATTTAAAGCCCATATTTGAATTATATTATTTTTGCCGGGTGGGAGCAGAGTCGAGTAAGTGGGCTATGACCTTAAGTCTCTAGCTACTGCCTGCCAGTATACCGCGCAAACATAAAGTCTCTTCATAGGTAATTTAAAATAATATAAATAATTATAGCTGTCAAATGTGCTTTAGGTTTTATGTATAATTAAAGTAAATAGCTACATAAAAACAAAAATGTAACGCCAATAATTTTAATAAATAATCAATAAGGTAAATGCGCTAATTATGGACATTACAGAATTAAATTTGATGTAGTTAGTAAAACTAGTTGACCAACATGTCGATTTTTTTTATTATATAAATCTGTCAACCTGTCATTTTAAGAGGAAAGGATACCTACTCGGTCTATATACAAAAGTGGTCTTCTGTTTTCTCATTGGATTAGAGCAAATATGTTTATGCTATAAAACCTATATCCGCCATGACCATTAAATTATTGATTTTTGTAATTAAAGGTCATGGCGGTTTATTTAATTTTATAGTTAGAACAGAAATACAATTTTAAAATATATAATAGTTAGATAAACAAATCAAAAACCCTACGTTTTGATTGGTTATTTAGGTTTTATGGCATAAACATATTTTCTCTAATGTCTTTATCCGAGGAGGAATCAGTCGACTACGTTTGTAGTTTGTGTGGAAAAAGAGTAGGTTTCCTTTCCCCTTAATATCAATTTCCTTGAAAATATTAAAACAGGTTACTCATTACTAGAGCGTTGACCATTGTCAGTGCATTTACCTTAAATAAAGCTTAAAAATTAAACAATAATAATTGTATAAAAGTATTGAGACGTTTCTAAGTGAAACTTTAAGTTGTTCAATGCTTTTTCAGTGAGAATTTCCTTTACAAAATTATTGGTTTACTAATGTTTCACTTAGGAGCGGTCCTAGGTGCGGGCGTAAGAAATACAAAAACATAAAACACCTTTAGCCTTATTAATAAACGCGGAGTAAGGTCGAAGTTATTTTACCCCTTTTTGTTTCTGTCTGTCAACTATGAAAGCTCTTGTCATGGAAAAAGACAAAGCATTTTCTCAAAACTCCGACCTTACTCCACGTTTATTAATAAGGCTATATAGGTACAAGCATTCAAATGTCAACCAAAGTAATTTGTATCATATCATAGCAGGGTAATGATAAAATCTTTAATTCACCAATCGAAAAACAGACAATTGACACATACAAATGATTTATCAAAATAAATAACTAAAATTCATAAAATTAAATAATATAGTCAATTTACATGATTGTAATAAACATATATAATAAAACAAAGTAATAAACCTAAACTCAATTCATTATTTTAATGATTTGCAAATAAGGTTATAATTGCATTGATTTTTGTTAGTGACATATCCGATTAATCATTTCCCTGCGATTTGACAAGATAAAACATTTATAAAATACTACAATCGGCAAACAATAACGTAACATTAAGATAGCGCCCGCGCAGCTTCGCCCGTGGCTCGCCTTTTAGTCTGGCTCGCCCTTTAGTGTAGTCTATAGTTTGCACCATATCTGTGTTTTAGTTCAATCACTATACATATCAATTTAGGCAAGGAAAATTTGGCAAAATGCGCTATGTCGACAAAGACTGGCAATGTTACTGACAATTTGAATAGTTAGAGGTCAATGTGAAACATAGGCTACGAATTGAGAACCTCCTCATTTTTTTGGAAGTCGGTTAAAAATAGGAATGTAAAACATAGGAACCACGATCAATTTGAGAAGTCTTCTTCTTGCCTTTATCCAATTATTTGGGATTGGCAACAGTAGGTGCTACACACCTTACCAACTGCAAATTAATTTGGAAATATTTTTACAGCCAGTATGATACCAACCCTGCGGTTTTTTAAAACAAATAACCGTAGTTTTTTTTACATAATCGTTTACTACTTTTTATCTAGTAGCCTTTTATTAAGTTTTTTTATTTAAAGCTTCGCATATCTTGTTTATATTATAGCCAGTATAAATATATTTTTATTTCGGCTTCAAGTTGTAACCCGATTTTCAATAACTGCATGAACCAAACAGTTTTTATCAAGCTTGTAAAAAAAATCGTGAATTCGCTATGGTGACATAAGCGGCGCGAGAACCAGAGCGGGCGCGTGCATTACTCTAGCCTAGCGGATACGGTAGGGGAGGTGTGACGTCAGCAGACCGCGCCGGGCCGAGCGCGCCCGTAACTGTGCAAGAACAATAACGGCTATCACACGACTTGACAAAGGAAAATGTCATTCTCCGTATCACTACATTCGAGGCCTTTAAAGGTGGATTTACACCAAACGAGCGAATGCTCATTCTATCTCCACTCTATGAAATTCTTTTGATGTAAACAGAAATAGAGCATTCATTCGTTATTCTGTTTATCTACGTTCGCAAAGATTCTAAACTTAGAAAATTCTAAGAATGTTCTTGTTCTAGCTTCTTTGTTAGTTTAGTGTAAATCCAGCTTAAGATCATAACAGAAGCTAATACCTATTTAAATACGAAGTATTGACTTTTTTTTTCAATTATCTCAATTGTAAAAACCAGGTCACATCAAACGCGGTGCATGCAAGCGTGTGTCTCTTTCTTTCAGTTTCAACATTGTATGAAACTGAAAGAGAGCTGCATTGGCTGCACCAAATGCGTGACGTATATTTGACTTGCGCGCGCACCGATAACTCTAACGTAGAGATAACGTGTAAGCTAAGTGATGTATAAGTCTGCTTTAAGAACCTGTTTCGACCAGAAAAATGGTACAAAATTAAAAATGATATAAACAAATGGTAGTATTATCTCACCCGTTAGAATTCCCGTGGTTCGACTCGCCGCCCCCGTGGATAACCTGCAACACATCGACAGACGTTACAAGGGTCTCATGTTTGATACATATAATTATCATATTGAAACTCATTCATGGACAATTAAAGATAAGGTAAGGCACAATAACACTTCGTGTTACGTTTTTATTTACATTTGTCCATGAGTGGTATCAACGTATCTTTACATTAATCGATTAAGATTAGACTAGATATGTATTAGAATAGAAACGTGTTAGAATGATAGATTAGAGCAATTTATGAGTCCCGTCGACGTTCCCCTACGTGTAGGCTAGACGAAAAACCAAAGCTGTAAAAACGGTTTTTTTTGTTCGTGAACAAATATCCAGTTTGAATCTGAAAGGTACTGTTGTACTAACTATACTCAATTCCAATATTTGTCTACTATACACCAATTGACGGTTATTTCATAAATTAGACTTAGATTTCAATAGAGTTGATTTCAACGTGTAATTCGTGTAGGTCTAAGAGACTGAAGAATTACTTTTTAGCATCGGAAATAACACAATTACATATCTTTACATTTCAGTCACTAACTGGGTTATTTTTTTTATTAGGGTTCCGTACCTAAAGGTAAAAACGGGACCCTATTACTGAGACTTCGCTGTCTGTCTGTCTGTCTGTCCGTCCGTCCGTCCGTCCGTCCGTCCGTCCGTCCGTCCGTCTGTCCGTCTGTCCGTCTGTCCGTCTGTCCGTCTGTCACCAGGCTGTATCTCATGAACCGTAATAGCTAGAAGGTTGAAATTTTCACAGAAGATGTATTTCGGTTGCCGCTACAACAACAAATACTAAAAACGAAATAAAACAATTATTTAAAAGGGGCTCCCATACAACAAACGTGTTTCAAAAATAACAAGGAGTTTAGTACTACAATGTGAGGTCGCTTCTGATTGGTCAGGACAAATCGAGTTGGTCATGGAATTCAAAATGGCTGCCCTATCTGTCAAATATACCAGTCTGCCTTACTTACCAAAGAGTTTCTTTTATGTTTCAGATTTTCTTTGTGTCAAGGTTTTTTTTTTTTTGAGTGATTCGGTCGTTTGATGGGAGTAAGAATCGAAGATATATATTTTATATTTTCCTATAAAATTGAAAAATTGGTTGTTGTAAACCATTTTAGGGTTCCGTATCCAATTGTGATAGTGGTACGGAACCCTTTGTGCGCGAGTGTCGCACTTGCCCCGTTTTTACAATAAACTGAGTTTATTTAATATTTAGGTACCGCGCAAAAAAAAACCTTCGCTCTTCAATAATCGTAATACCAAGAAATACCAAAAATGCGTTCGGAACATAAGTAAGTGCTTGTGAACTAAACCGTCTCGGAGCTAAGCAAATCGAGTCGCAATGTTATAAGTGGAACTATGATAATATTTATCCCCTTTCCTTATAAGCGATGATTGCAGATGACTTCTGTCGGCCAACTTTAAAACTTCACAGACGTGAATTTTTAATTATAAGTACAGTTGCTATTATAATCATATAATCAATCAAATTTATATAATCATCTGTTGTCAATCATAGTGTATAATTAAGGGGGAATGTAGTTAGTAGGGTTAGATAGGAGAAGGAAGGGCGGAACTCACTGGAGCGGCGGACTCGGTCTCTCACTCCCAGTACAGGATCTAAACATACACCTCACTTGATTGTCTAAATACTAATACGTCGACGCGCCTTAAATATACCCCTAAATCATGGTTTAAAAAGAAAGTGGAATCACCGCAGACGAAGATTCCCATCTCGAAATGTATGGAAAAGAAGCGAGCCACGTTTTTACTGCTTACTGTTTTTCATTTCTACTGTTTACTAAGTATTTCTCCTGAGCGAAAACGATTAATTAAACAGATTTGTTCCATATGGTTTCACGGTGCATTGTTACTATAGGAAAAAGTACTGTCCGATTCCTGACGCATGTTATATCTACTACAATATAATAATATATTTGTGGGTGTTACTAATCCAACAACCCAGTACACTTTACTGATAATGGTGGATTATAATGCTCGCGCATTCGTAGGAGTACTCCAACCTTAGCTGTAGCATTCAGGAGTCATGCTTCAAGAGACTGAGCTTCCGGTCTGCGTGCAAATGCCAAAGATCAAGAAAAGGCAAATGGATGGTAAATGCCGATCGGAGCCGTACCCTCAAACGCTTTGCGATGGTGTTCGCAATGACGTTCACGCTGCCTGGTTCGTTAGGTTAGCTTTTACTTGCTTTCGCTCGTTTAGACGGACACAGTCGTGCGTGATATGGCATCTTTTTTAAACAATAGATGAACGTTTGTCCACTCTCTCAACTGATGGTAAGTGATGATATGGTCTAAGATACTCATCTAGAAGAAGGAACACGGCAGTGGAACAAGTAGGCCTTATTGGTCAAACTATGTAGGCAAAACTCAAAACTCAAAATTATTTATTCATTTAGAACGTATATTAAACACACATACGTACGTTTTGAAACGTCGAGATTTTATTTTACCGAGGTTTCGGAACGCGCCCTCCGACGAGAAGAAACCACAAGAAACTCATGGGGTTTTTTTTTTAAATTTTTTTTTATGATGTTTTATATTACAATCGTCATAATACAGATATTTGTAATTTGAACAGGAGCAGTTAACAATCATGTCCATGGATTCTTTTCATCAAAATATTTAGACGTGCTATAGTACGCCTTATTACACAATTTAAGCTTAATATATTTTTTGAATCTTGTAATGGACATGTCACATACGTCTTCTGGTAGTTTATTATAATAAAGTACACTAGTACTACAGAACGACTTACTTTTTTTCTGGAGCCTACTATAGGGCACAGTCAGATCATCCTTATGTCTCAAATTAACCTGACGGACATCACGGTATTTGTGAAATTTACTTGATTTATTCTTATGTACGTATAGCAGATTTTCATATATGTATTGAGAGTACACAGTTAAAATGTTTATCTCTTTAAACTTTTCTTCTTTTTTTAAACTTCTTTAAGCGATTCCCTGGGGCCCATTTTGTAGATAGCTCGCACCGCTCTCTTTTGCAAAACAAAAATGGTTTCTATGTCAGCAGCACACCCCCACAGCAGGATACCATATGACATGATGCTGTGAAAGTAACTGAAGTAGACTAGGCGGGCCGTCTCAACATCTGTGTATTTCCGGATTTTCTTAACTGCTAAGCTGCGGAACTAAGCCTTTTGGACAGAGCTTCCACGTGTGGGCCCCATTGAAGCTTAGCGTCTAAAGTTATACCCAGAAAGATAGCTTTATCGACTATTTCGATCTCCTCATTATCAATTTTAACAGTGGTTTTAACTTGTTTAAATTAGCTGGCATTAGCTTCAGCGGCGGTCAAGATAAATTTTAGCATAGCTTAACCACACCAAGATTGTAACATAATGCCATGGACAGTAAGGTAGTGTGGCTGTAACATGAATGGCTGCACCGGCCTACAATCATTAGATATAGGTTAAAGCAGGTAACTTACCGATGCGATGGTGGAATGTGGCTTGTGTGCTGTGAACCGACCGACGGCCTGGGATGGCTGCGCGGGCGTGCTGCTTCCCGACGCGCTGTAATGTATTAATTGTACAATTTAGAAACGAACATAGTATTTTTTCTAAATCTATATCTTTAAAAGGCTTTGTCCTTAACTGACTGTCCTGACTGAAGGATCAACGCACATCCTTAAGAGGACAGTCTCCGTTCTCTTTCTCCATACAAACGTAGTTGACGTTTTCCTCCCTGGATAAAGACATTAGAGCAAATATGTTTATGCCATAAAACCTATATCTGTCATGACTATGCATCTACCTTTTGATTTTTTTCATTTTCTAATTGGAATATAAAAAGAAAAAAAAAGAAAATGACAGATATAGGTTTTAAGACATTACAAAAGATTGCGTCTAAGTACGACAAAGGATACAATGCATATAAATTTTTTGTACCCGAAAGCAAGCAAGGTGTTTTCCTGACCGACAAGCTATGGCCCGAAGGAGTAATTTTTAGACGATTTATGAGCTATAAACGCAGTTATAATAGGATTAACGTAAATAATGGCCCGATTACATAATTATTATGACAAATATTAACCATATCTACAAATTAATTACCTATAACTGTAAAAACGTGAAAACCGCTATTGATAGTGTTAGACAGTTATGTAAAACTTCGCATATTATTGCGTTGCAAGAGACGTGGCTCCTGCCAAATGAGATTGTTTATTTGAACGAGATCGACCGGGACTTCGGGTATACGGGGACGTCAGCGGTAGATATTTCGTCTGGCATGCTGCGCGGCCGACCGCACGGAGGTGTGGCGATTCTATGGGATAAGCGAGTGTTCCAAAATGTATCTATAGTGCCGTGTAACAATCCACGTATATGTGCTATACAGGTAACTAGTGGTTCAAGGTCGTTTATGGTGATCAGTGTTTACATGCCTACGGATCAGGACACTAACTTGTCGGACTTCACAGACTGCCTAAGCGCGGTAAGTGCTATCATAGATACGGAAATAAACTGCGAATCTGTGTATATATTAGGCGACTTTAACGCTCACCCCGGTAGACTTTTTTACAATGAACTAAATACTTTCATCAGTGAGTTAGAATGGACATGCGCGGATGTTGACCGATTAGGATTAGACAGTGATACGTTTACGTTTATTAGTGAAGTGAATGGATCTGCTAGTTGGCTGGATCATTGTTTGGTTACCCGGTCAGCGCTGCTGTCTATTGTCGATATTTATGTGAATTATGATGTCTTTACGTCAGATCATTATCCTTTACTAATAGAATGCAATTTTAATTTTATCAAACCAAAATTGACATGTAATAATATTAATAATATATCGATAATGAACAGAAAGATATTGTGGAATGAGCGTAGCCCGGAACAATGTCAGTTATATACTAAATTATGTCATGACAAGCTAAGGAAAATTGACTTCCCGAATAGCTTGAGTGCGTGTTGCGATTTTATGTGTGACAGCATGGAGCATCATCGATATATTAATTGTTTATATAATGATATAATTGACGCTCTTAGTCAAGCGGCCTCTGAAAGTTGTAATGTGAACCGAATCTCAGGTCGGAAGCATGTAATTGGATGGAACCAACATATCAGAGATGCTCACGGGCAGGCTAGGTCCAAATTTCGGCTGTGGGTAGCTAACGGTAAACCGAGATCGGGTCGTTTGTGGGACGAGATGCGAGAAACTCGTAGAATGTTTAAGTCACGTCTGAAGTATTGTCAAAAACATAGTGAACAATTGAAAATGGACAAACTAGCGGCTCTACACTCAGCGCAGAATTTTCGTAGTTTTTGGAAGTCTACCAATGGGCTGAGGGGTGGTCCTGGCCTGCCGGTGAGTGTCGATGGCATTTGTGAGCCCCGTGGGATAGCAAATATGTTTAAAGACCACTTTACTATAACGTCGCCTTTGGGGCCACCGCAGTCATCGGTTGGGGGAAAACATCGTGATCGGATCGGCGCCTCGGTTATAGCTAAAGACGTTAAGAAAGTTATTAACTCTATGTCAAGAGGTAAGTCGCCAGGTCACGATGGACTTAGTATCGAGCACCTGAAACACGCGGGGCCTCACCTTCCGAGAGTGTTGGCCATGTTATATTCGTTATGCATTAGTCATTCTTACTTACCTGCAGCCATGATGAAGACGGTGGTGGTACCAATTGTCAAAAATAAGACCGGGGACGTTAGTGACAAAAGTAATTATAGACCAATCTCTTTAGCGACCATATTGGCCAAGGTGCTTGACAGTTTGTTGAATTCACAGTTGGATAGATTTCTAGATATACATCCTAATCAATTTGGCTTTAGAGCAGGACTCTCCACGGAATCGGCCATTCTGTGTCTTAAACAGACTGTTAAATACTACACAGACCGGGAAACGCCCATTAATGCCTGTTTTCTGGACTTGTCTAAAGCATTCGACCTGGTTAACTACGACCTCCTTTGGCAGAAAATGAAAGACACGAAAGTGCCAACCGAATTTATTAAAATCTTTAAATTTTGGTACTTAAACCAGGTGAATGTGGTGAGATGGGCTGGTTCTTTCTCGGAACCATACAGATTGGAGTGCGGCGTAAGGCAGGGAGGGCTTACGTCACCTAAGCTCTTCAATTTGTATGTGAACGCACTGGTGGAGGAGCTCAGTGGTACACGTGTCGGCTGCTATATTGACGGAGTCTGTTTAAACAATATCAGCTACGCAGACGATATGGTGCTGCTGAGTGCTTCACCGTGTGGTTTGTCGAGGTTGCTGCGCGTTTGTGAGAGGTATGTCAGCAGTCATGGTCTTGCTTACAATGTCCAAAAGAGCGAATGCATGGTCTTTCAAGTCAAGGGTAAGTGTCAAATACCAGTTCCCCCTATTAAATTATGTGGCGCCGAGCTGCGAACGGTTGAGCGGTTTAAGTACCTTGGACACATTGTAACCACTGACTTGAAAGACGATGCTGATATAGAAAGGGAGCGTATGGCTTTGTCAGTCCGTGCGAACATGATTGCCCGTAGGTTTGCTCGTTGCACTTTGAATGTTAAAATTACCCTCTTTAGGGCTTACTGTACGTCTTTCTACACGAGCAGCCTGTGGGCCAGTTACACGAAGAGATCCTTCAAAAGGCTGTGTATTCAGTATAACAATGCGTTCAGGATTTTGGTGGGCTTGCCGCGTTTCTGCAGTACATCGGGGATGTTTGCCGAGCTGCGAGTAGACTGTTTTTACTCTACGATGCGGAAACGGTGTGCATCTTTGGTACGCAGGGTGCAGGGCGGCTCCAACAGTGTCCTGAGCGTATTTGGAGTTAGATTTGACTGCCTCTATTTAAATCACTGTAACATGGCGCAGGCACTTCCAAACAGGGATCTCTAGCTTATATGTTTTGACATTTTATGACATTTTTTGACGTTCTGACATTTTATGATATTTTTTGACATTTTATGATATTTTTTCTTTGACATTTTAATTTGTAGTGCGACATATATATTAATTTTAAATAAGTACTCAACTTAACTTAACTTAATTTTATTTTATTTTTTGAATATGGATTTGTAATAATTATTATCCGAAATAAATGATTGAATTGAATTGAATTGAAAATAAACATATTTGCTCCAATGTCTTTATCCAGGGAGGAAAACGTCGACTACGTTTGTATGGAGAAAGAGAATGGAGACTGTCCTCTTAACTGCTGATAGTACAGAGCTGAAATTTGTAGTTCATGTATAGGCATCAAAATTTTCACAGGTTCGGTACTTAAGCGGAACACGGCTATAATAAATCAATTCTGTGAACATCACACAGCGCCATGGCAAGCTTATTTTTCTTTTACAATTACATATGAATTAAACATAGAAAGACGCCCGGACCAGAAACAATAAGGTATATCATTTTTGGCATAAACATTGTTCTAGGCGGGAATCGAAACCGCAACCTTCTGCATTCCATCGGGTATTCGGCCGACGCGCCACAGATGTTGTCAATGGGTGTTATTTCAATAATATCTGATTATTTAAAATATACATTATAGACTTGATTGTACATAGTTTTAAAACTCTACGGTGGAAATCCTATTTTCAGTATGACTATTAGGTACCAAGTATATCCATCTACAGAGGTATATCCATGCTATGATTTGTCCCCACAAACTAACTAACCCTTCTAACTGCCCTGCTAACTAGAGCTACATACCGAGTACTATCACTAATTAATTTAGGAAAACCAAATATGTTAATTCTACTCGTAAACGTCTTGGGTAATCGTTTCAATGATCTAACTTAAGCTATTCTTTACTTATACCACAGTCTTATACTAATACAACAAATGTAATTAACATGTAGGTACGTACTAGATCTGTACTATACTATACTACTAATATTATAAACGCGAAAGTTATTAGTATTTTCCACAATAAAAGCCGAACATATCAAATTGATTCTATTTAACTGCTCTATATTTAAGGTACAAGCGCTCCAGTCAGCCAACTAGAACAGAATGCCCTCATTTGACAAGTATAAAGCATTAGAGGGTATAATTCATTGTTCTCAAGCTAAGTGAACCTTACATTCGTATGAATGTGACTTTGTTACTCCTTCACGCAAAAACTACTGAACCGATTGCAATGAAACTTGGGAAATAGACAGCTGGAGACCTGGAATAACTTTTTATCCAGATATTTCCGCGGGAACAGGACTTACGCAGGTGAAACAGCGGGGCGCTTCTAGCATATACATACATACATATACGAAAGAGCTTGTACGTAGGGTGCAAGTACCTGTTGTTGAGGGCTAAGCTAGTTTGTCTTGCCGCGGGGCCCAACATCTGCCGTCCAATATTGCTACTGTTGTATAACAATTATTTAAGAGGATAGTCTCCATTCTCTTTCTCCATACAAACGTAGTTTAAATTTTCCTCCCTGGATAAAGCATTAGAGCAAATATGTTTATGCCGTAAAACCTATATCTGTTATGATAATGCATCTACCTTTTTTTTTTACTTTCTAATTAAAATAATAATAAAAAAAAAGAAAAAAAAAAGAAAAGGTATATTATGCATGGCTCTAATGTCTTTATCCAGGGAGGAACATTTAAACTACGTTTGTATGGAGAAAGAGAATGGAGACTACCTTCCTCTTAATATTTCGTAATTTATAATTTTTATTTCCGGAGGCAGATCTACTAGAAATATTTTATAAATATATCTTCAGTTACTTAGAGCAATAAAAAAAACAAATTACGAAATATTTAAATGAAAAAATAAGAGCGCCATCTCGTGCTATAATAACTGGAAAGTGGTTACCTGTGGTGTAGATGGCGTTCAAAGGAGCCTAAATCGAATCGGTAGACAAGGAAAATATGCATATTCTTAAATTTATCACTCAAAAAGGGAAGTCGTGTGGTCGTAAAGACGTTTGGGTACCTACTTCGCGAGTTCAAACCGCGGCGGGAGAGAATTTTTGAAAATGTATTATTCATTTAAAATATTTCTTATTTATTTAATTAAACAGGTTTTTTCACGTTACAGTGTTTTTTTTAGGCAACCGGTAAGGGGTGGTCCTAGAATCGGTGTAGCTACGAAAAAACGTTCTTAGAACTCCCCCATTTTTTAAATATTTTTAAATAATAGTTAATAAGGAAAGGGAAAATAATAGTTAATAAGGGAAGGTCTCCTAAGAACGTTTTCTCGTAGCTACAGTGTTTCTAGTACCTCCCCTTACTGTTGCCTTTAAAAAAGAACACCTGTATAGTGCAATGTTAGAATAAAAACACCCTAAAGAATTCCACACATTAACAGACCATCGTCTGTCACAGCCTAGCGGACTGCTCATGGTGTCTCAGTGGAATGGCAATAGTATAGTCAATAGTAGTTCATGATATATGACCCATGCAGGATGAATGAATACGTACCAAATTTGCGTGATTGAATATTAGACTCTTAGTTCTTTCAATAAAACCCATATTCCTTTGACATGAAGAACATCTAGAAAATCCGTGCCGAGTGAGAGTTATTAACCAGAGGTGTTTTGTTTCGCTCGCACTATTGCCATAACGAAATTACATTTTGGTAGGATTTCCCACTTAAGATGTACTTCCTTTCACACCCACAAATACACACACGTCTACACTCACGAGTTTTTCATCTCAGTCAATCCTGAAGAAGGGACCTGTAAAGGTCTCGAAACGTTGAGCGTTGAAACAATGCTAAAAGTAATAACACCACGCGAATAAAACCGAAAAATGTCTTTAATCCTACTAATATTATAAATGTGATATTTACCTATCCTGTCATAAGAGTTTTGACAACTATTGAGAAGCCAGTAAAAAACGATTGTGGATCATAATACCGGCCCATGTGTTGTGCTTCCTAACAATACTCCATCGCAAGCTCATTTGAGTATAAAATGAGTGGTAATAAATGAGTATTATGGAATTGAGTCTGTGTTTATTTTGGGCGCTTTCAATGTAGAATTTGTCGAGTTTCAGTGTTCATTTACAAATATTTCTAATGAGCAGCAATGGTGTAGTGTGGATGTACTCGGGTGCGTTAATTTTTATGAGTGTTCAAGTATCTGACTGAATCATATTCTACTGTGAGCGTTTGTTGCTTCTTCATGCAAGAACCGCTGAACCGATTGCGATTAAGCCGTTAAACCGATTTGGTATGTAGATGGTTGGAAACCTCGAATCCCTTTATTCCTATATTCCTACGGGATCGGGACTCGCCGCGAGGCGAGATGCTAGAGTTACAGTATACAACTAGTATTGTTTGTTTCATATAAGTATTACGTATTACAATCGATGATCGGATCATTTATCACAGGCAATCAAATGTAATGTTAGTGTGATAAAAGGTATGGCGGCGCCGAAATTGGTGACAATAATAAAAGTGTGAGTGAGGTACAGGAAATCTGTTTACTAAATAATGTCAGAGTATGATATAGGATGATAGATTTCTCTTCGAAGTTATCAAAATGTGCTGTCAACTGCTGGATTTGCTTGACTCATATAATATTATGGCTGCTCTCCGTAACTCGGCGGGAGGCAGTGACAAGGGGCGAGGATGGTTGGCATAATGCGGTGAAATAAACACTTCGCGAGGGTCCCGACCGAGCGTTCGGAGGTCAAGCCTTGATCAGATTTTGTTTATAAAGATTCGTGTAAAAACATTAAAGTCTCAAAATGAGATCTGTATGTGTTCTATCTAGACCACATACAGTTGGACACACTTGCTCTTAGGGGAATGTCGTGGCCTTTGGAAAGGGACAAATAAACCTAATGAGCGGCCAGGCCTTCCTGTGAGCATCTATGGTGCAAGTGATTCAAAAGAGATCGCTAACTTAAACAAAATATAATTTTGTGGTAAAAACTTAGTTGGAACCGGTGGAGAGGGTGCTCGATGTTGACATGAACAGTTGTGAAAATTATAGCATTCATGTCAGGAGGTAAATCAAATCACCGGCTTATGTTGGAATCAGCGTCGAGCACCTTCGCCTTGCCGGGCCTCACATTTCTAGAGCGTTGGCGAAGTTTTACTCTCTGTGAGCGAGTCATTGCTACTTGCCCGAAGTGATCATGAAAACCGTGGTATTGCCTGTAGTGAAAAATAAGACAGGTGACCACAACTGATAAGAGTAATTGCAGAGCTATTTTTGTTGCCGCTGTCATAGCTAAGGTGTTTGTCGGTTTGTTTTAAAACTACGTACAACTACACGGTTACTACTTCAGTGTTTGTCCTAGTCTGTATAACGAAAGCGCTGTTCTGTGTATGAACTTATAAGCGTGTTTTAATAAATGTATGCGTATGCGCACTTTATGCGCACGTAGTCGTAGGAAATATCAGATTCGTATCAGTTAGTGTGACGTAAGTAGGCGATGGCTTAAATTGTACGTCAGTGGGCTGATCGAGGCGCTTAGCAGTCAATATATCGGCTGCCACATTGATGGAATTTGTGTTAACAGTAGCTGATGTTGTTGAGCGCTTTGGTGTCTGGTATTAGAACGTTGTTATATGCGAGCAATATGCTTGTGACAACGTTTGGATGAATCAGTGTTAGTAATTTGAGGCTACCGTTGTTAATGCCCTAACAATGTAACAATGTACCAATGAGAAAGCGTCCATACCAAAACCTAGTTGCATTTTGTTAGTATCGCTTCAGTTCAGTGAAGTCATGAACATTAGTACTTTCTTCAAAACATTTTCTACTCAGGCTTTTATATAATTTGAACATGCTTGTGTAGACGTAATGATATACTCTTACCTGATCACATCAACGCTGGTATCGAAGTATTGCGGGCAAACAGCAAAGTTGTTGTTTTGTCGGATCAGCCTGCCGATGCCGTAGTTTTTGATCAGGAATTGCTCCATCTTCGGCGAGGGCCCGTCGATAGCTAGCATCACGGCCTCGGTTTGGTTGTCGTGAAGCATGTAATTGAAGAGAGTCTTCCCATGCCCCTGGCGTTGTCTTTCTCCTACGACGTAGAAGTCAAGCACGCAGAGCGGCTCGGATTCCCTCGCGCGACCAGTCTCGTCATGCAGATAAAGATGCTTGCGGCCCACCTTCAGCATGCCAATCACCTCGCCTGCTCCCCTGTAACGTACATAGACATTTCATTGTCAAACGGTAGGAAGCTAATTTTCTTATACGAACTCGATAGTACATCGGAAATGCTGTAGATATGAGTCAAAATAATTAAAGGAGCAGCGAGCGGCCGGAGCAGGAAAACTCATATCCGTTTCTCTAATTAAGAAATAAAACGAAATTTTTATTCCGAAACATAGCAGTCACGAAAGCAACTTATCAAAGTTTTAATTTAAAATCGCTTGCAAATAGAAAGCTGATGATTAGAAAAAAATGTGCTACTAGGTTGAATTATTTGGTAAACTGTAGTAAGTTTGAGTTCTTTTAAGTAAGTAGTTATTATAAATGGACTCAAATATTGTCACTTATTTGAAGCACCATAACAAATAGCCTGTAGTAAAATTTAGATAGCTCCACTATCATATGCCATGACGCCACGCGAAGAGTCGAAGCGATGCTTAGGCTAACGGCAAAGTCATCATTACAAACATTACGAACAATTCTCTTGCTTATTTACCACGGGCTTTGTTACTTATCATTGTGCGAACCTACATCAAGTGGTGAAAAGAATTAGGTCAAAGTCGCCTCATTATTATCGAGGCGGAGGTAGGTATCTTCATAGCAGGTCACTTCCTCTGCGGTTGAAGTGGTAGCGACGCGCGACGTCACGCAATTGTATGACAAATTAAACTTCAACATGGCGATCAAAAACACTCATAATTTTGTTCATGAAATAGTATTCAATATCTAAAAATACTAACTAAACCATATTAACAGCTTTTAAAACTGCATTTTAATCGATTCTAAGCTACGATATCCGCGTATATACACAGATTTCGAATTAACTTACAACATCCCAAATGAATTCGCATCTTGCAGGTAAAATAATTCGCACAAAAATAATCTAATTTTATGTTATGTACTCGTACATAAATTCTCTAATCTGAATATTTAAAAATGTTTGTTACTCCTTTACGTATTAACTTCTGAATCTCCTGTTTTTTGATGATGCATTTCTCCTTGTAAAAAATATTAGGAATTTTGTAGCATAAAATTGCTTGAGTAATAAAAATAAGAAAATAACTCCTGATCCGATTGCAATAAAATTTTAAAAGCAGACAGCTAGATTTCGGTTATGCTGCTTTTTATTCTGACATCCCGGGATCTATGCACATTGCAGATGAAACCGCAGAACTCAGCTAGTAAGTAAATATAAGAAGCCACATTGTCAATGGTAGGCGAGCGTTACGCGACGCGCCCCCTACCAACACCAACTAGGTAACGATGTCAAACATTCGACATGTAAGAAAGAATATAAGCTACTTTCTAAACGATACGACGACGACACGATTAATCTAATACAATCGTATAGAATCGCGAAGCATTCTTGTTTACTCCTACACGCTCAACATTCGCTCGCTTAGCAAACAATAACAGTCGTATTCAATGACTAGATTCAGTAATTAGTAGGTAATTATTTTTATAACACATTTGCTCGTAAAGGGCCTCTTATTTCACCAATTTCAATATCGTAATGTATGTCATTACGTACTTGTGCGTAATCGTAAAGTAAAACGCACGAGTTTCTTTCTAATAAGGTAACACGTACGGTTTATCATGCTCCGTCTAAAACCAACGGTACTTTTTTAAATCTTAAGAAAAAAAAAGCAAAGAAAGCAAATCAAAAAGTTTTTATGTCAGAAAAGTGGTCAATATTTTATGAATAAAATTAACTTTGGGAGATAAAATATAAAAAATAAACATTTAATTCTTTAATTTAATTCATTTTGACAGTAAATTACATCTGTAACAGAAACAAAAAAATATTAATTTACTTTATTAGTAATACTGGCTGTTTTTGTACCGTTGCCTTAAAAAAAAAAAGCACTGATGCCCGCGCATCGCTAATTTGTGAACAAATAAAAATTATTCCGCGCGCTTTTTCTTTTCGCTGTATTGTTTTTATTTGATTTCGTCGCAAATGTGTTATAAAACGTCGTATGACATACGTGCGCTTTGATAATTACAGCCTCTGCTTTCTTGTAGCCCTCGCCTACGGCTCGGGCTAGCAATATCGCCTCGGCTGTAATTTTCAACTTACCGCACTTATATCATAATGTACTATTATTAATACTTTTGTAAGTGATTTTCAATGTCAACGAAAATGCGGTTTTTGAGACTCGTATACAAATAAATACGGCTGTAGCTTCATAAATATGCGCGGGGCGGTTTTCTCAGTAGGCTGACTTCATAGTTACTTCGCGTTCGAAGTCTAAGCAAACTCGTGACTTGGCTTGTTGTACTTATAATGGAATCTGTTAGAGACGCATGAACTCCGCAATTGGCGTAGTCGCGCGATGTAATGCCTAGTAAGTACTTCCCGCCCGCTTTGTTGTTTTACTAAAAGCAGGCGAGACACTACTATGTATCTTTATTCGTACAGTGGCTGTAGGTAATGTAATGAATGACTCAGCCATTGTGCATCTCACTTGAACACTGCCTTCGGTAACTGCCCACGGCGCGCGATACGCACGGCCAACCGTGATGATTCATCTAATTCTTTACTTTGAATATCACGAGATTAGACTAGAGATAGTTATAATGAACTGTTGTTTTGTTTTACGCAGTTCATTTTACAAACACAGCATGTTTGTTAGGTAGACTTATTACTCTACCTCACCTACCGTCGCGTCGCCATAACTCGAGATAAAAGAATACTGGATGCCATACTTTTCTTTTTTTTTTGTTCAATTTCCTTTTGTAAATGCAAAATGAGCTCCGACGCGCGTCGCTCAGCGTGAATCATCCGTGATGTATTAACTATCCCGAAATTAGAAAAACTGTAACTACCAATTTAAAGGGTGTAACATGTAAGTGAATCATGTTTCGCAATAACATGAGATTCCCTGTGTGTGTGTGGTTATCAACTTTATTGTAGAAATTAACCTACTTACTTATTGAGTAACGAAAACTACAAAAATTAAGTCCGATTATATTATCAAAATAGGTACCTATACCTAAATAGTATTTCCATAAGTAAAAGAAATCCAAGCCTCAAATTTCACTATACGTCGTCGTATTTTCGTTAGAAAATTAGTACCCAGTGGTAATGGCAATGGGATTCTTGATTAGAGTTAACATGTGTTTTATACGCTTACAGAATATCTTAAGTCAAGTGCATTCCAATTGCATGCACTCAACAGACATACGCGGCGCACATCGGGGATTGACTTTTACAGTGAACATTTGTCTAAAACATGTGTTCGAGACTACGAGGGAGAAATAGGTTCGAGACGAGACTAAAAACAACTCGAAACGAGATTGCCGTAGATCGAAACAAACAACCAAGCTCTGTAATGCTAACAGTTCATTGTATCGTGTATTTTTATCCATCGAAGTGGTGGTATATTATTATCCAACCGACTCTAATTAATCTAACGAAGCCAGAAAAACAATATTTGCCTAATGGAATAATCATGTCTGTCTATGACAATGTTAGTGTTGAATGAACTGGATGTTGTGTAGAGCCAATATGAAATGAGTTCATAACGTAATGTACGCGAGTCACGCATCGCAAACTCGGACGCGCGCTTAGAACATAGCAAGCACATCTTACATTCTCTGTTACGTAATATCGTCGTAACCTTTGAGATTAAGTCGAATATTTCAAATGAACTAAATGTTGTAAATGAATGGTTCGAGTGCGAGTGCGAGGGTCGCGTCGACCTTCGCTGAGCCGTTCGAAGGTTGACGTCTCGGTCTAACCTAGCTTTCCAAATATAGCGGTCGACTTGACTCGCTTCGCCTGGAATGGAAGTAACTCCCCCCTCCCTACCGCGCGACGACTTCACACTTGAGAAGACATCTGGCATGTACTCTCCTCACTCTACTAGACGAAAACAAGTGCGCGTCCTACTTGCTTACTTGATGACTACGATGAAGTCGACAAATGTCTAGTTGCATTGAGGTGTAATTTGGTGGAAAGCGTCGCATTCGTCACCATTAATATGTTAGCCTCATTTTCACTTTCCATCTAGCAAAGGCACCGGCGGCGGACGTCGCGAAATGAAAGCACGCTCTAGTTGATTATGCGGTGAATCGGCATTTGAATACATTTTAAAATGTCATCGTTAATAATAACACGGAAATAATAATGACGCGTTATTGGAGTATAGAGCAGTCCTACACACGTATTATCCCACTCGTTGTTAACTCAGTTTGATAGAGACTATGCAGTACATTACTGCTTTGAGGCACCTAATCACTTGCGATTATAACGTTACGTCGAAGCAGCAATATACTGCATAGTGTCTATCAGACTCAGTTATAAACGAGATAAACAATACATTTCTGAATGAAATTAATACTGATCGAGGTATCTCCCGTTTTACAAATAACATAATCGATATCTTACGGGTATTGTCTTGATAGAAAACACGTTGCGTTGATAAAGAAGTAATTCGCAGGAGGTAAAAACCAGCCGAGATAAAAGCTAATTTAAATAAATAAGACAGAAAACGGACTTGCAATTCTTTGTTTTGATTATACCTATAAAGCCTATAGGTACCTGCTGCGCAGACAGCATACGAATCGGTATACGTACGACTAATTCGTATGCAGTCTGTGCGCTTTCATAGTATTTAAAAGGGTGGGATTACTCGTACGGTTTCGTACATTAGCGGACAAAAACGTATAAAAAGTGCGCCCGGCCTAAGCCCTTCTTTGTCTTCTTGCCCAAACGTGGCATAAGCACGGAAACAGAATTTTCCGTCGTCGCTCTATTCAGGTCCTCTCCTCCGCTGAATAGCTAGTGGGAGATTTAGAACAGGCTTAAGCGCAGCCGTTATATCAGCATACGTAATTAGGTCGACAAATAAAGAACTCACCCCCTAGCATGCGCATCCTTAAGCAGGTAGAGGATGTGGGATGGCTCTTTGATCAGTTTCTCCGGAGTAGTGATCACTTTCGAGAGACCCTGCGCGGTCGCCGACGACCGTCCCAGATGCTCGATGACTCGTGCCATACTGTCTCTCACTAATCTAAAACACACAAACAAACAAACACCTTAATTCTCACGTCACCTATACAAGAGCTATTCAAGGGCAAAAGCAGTAAAGTGGATTTAGGACAATGTCATGGTAGCACATAATTAAGGAAATTTAAAAATTCCAAACGCAATAAAAGCGCCTACTTTGGATTATAACTCGTACAATAAGAATTTAATGCATTGTAGTTAGTTGCCAATGTTTGTTACAATTAATCAGCTGTGTACATACCCACAAGGACTGTTTCTTTGAGCAACTATTCGAACACCAAGGTCATGGTGTACGGCTATAAATTCTACAATTTTATCACGGCTGTTTACAAGGAGACAGGCTTTTAACTAGTATTGTTATTTGCTAAAATCTAAACATAGAATAGTTTAGCTACAACAAAGACGCTTTCTAGTTTCAAACTTTTACTTTGTAATAGGTATACAGTTTTCTATAAAAATTTGAAATCTGTAGGCTATATACATTTTTGTTCTGTTATTTTTAAGAAGAAAGGATAGCCCTTCTTTTTCTCCTTACAAATATAGTCGACCTGTTTTCTCCCTGCATAAAGATATTAGAGCAAACAAGTATGCTTCTATCATAAAACCTATACCATATGCCCTATGTTTTGGATTTTATTTTCATACTAGCAGCTAACCGCGGTTTCACCCGCGTAAGTCCCGATTCCGCGGGAGTATCGGGATAGAAAGTTTCGTCATAATCCATTTAGTACTTTTTGAGTAAAGAGGATGGTTAAAGAGTAACAAATGTACATACATAGTCTTTCGCATTAAAATTATATCTACTAGGTATGATTTTAAATTTAATAGGAAATAGGTTAGGGTATGGGTTATAATAAGAATTTTGAGGAGCAGTCCTGTTTCATTACTCCGAAGATCCTTATTGGATCCTTAACAAATTGTTATGGCACCATCTCGGAGGTCCCACCTTTCAATTAAATAAAGAAACATGCGACAAATTGAGAACCTCCTCCTTTTTTGGAAGTCGGTTAAAAATCGGTCTATACGTTCTAGAGTTCTTGCGTATCAAATTAAAACAATTTTGTTACTATAAATTGACAGGTACCTAAATAAATCTGTTGCTGGTACACACTAAAGTAATACAAAGCCATAGGTACTTACAGATGCAGGTTAAACAAAGGCACAAGAATGTTCTACCACTAGCCACTACTATTGATACTACTATTGGTAGTGTCTAGCCCTACTTTAAAGAATCCCAAGATTCAAACCACTGCAGAAGCTACTATGAAATTTTAACTCATTATTAGAGTATATTAAAAATAATGTCATAGTTTTCGGTAGCGTAACAACAAGCGTGCAAAGAGCACCACCCGCTTACTGCTCTTTGCATGCAGCATAAAATATGGTTGTATGTTAGTGACACCAATCTAACCAAGCCATGTCATCATCAGGAATGTAGACGTAGGCAGACCAAACAAATTATGATCTTATGAGCATCAATCTCTGATTATTAGAGCTTAATCAACACAACAAAATAAATCATGTAGACTATTGTAGAATAAACAATAGTTGCTGAACCGATTTTGCTTCATTTTAGTATTAAGATAAAGGTCCTTGAAGAAGGAAATAGACAACTTTTGATCCCGATGTCCCCTCGGGGGATCAGGACTGTGCAGTGGATGCAGGTAGTGTTAAGATTACATAGTGAATGATCAAATTGCTATTAATATACACTTGCTATCCAATCTAACCTAAATTGTTAGTTTTCCACTACGATACCTACTACTTAAACAAGACATCTAGACAGAAAAAGCTGTAAGGTTGGTGATTTAATTGAAGGCTTTGAAGGTTATTGAGATTGTTTACCTTATGGTTCGAACATCGCCAGTCATTCCAGGAGGAATCAGTGAGTTGTCCACTTTGGTGATGTCCTTGTTCAGGAACTCATTCGCTGGCATTGTCCACTCCATCATTTTGAACTAAAACATTATTTATACCTAAAATAATTTGAATCACAACAAGGAACAAGGCATTTATTTGCCTATTTTGTATATAACCACCAGTCTTCTAGTACTGAATGACTATGGATAGAATCCTTATGTGAATCCGTGATCAGTGTAATGTTTATAAGAGGTAAAATTAAAAATTCTTATAGTTGTTGTAAATCGATTTCTATGTTACTCCGATAAATCGACATGAGTCTATCTAAATAGATTACATTTCATCAATGAATAAAACCATAAAATACAGAAGAATTTTACAATTAAGTTTTAAGAAGTTAATCATATAAAATTGTGGGTTTCTCATTAGATGGTAGTTTTAGTGGTGAATAATTTCGGGGTGGATCCCATTTTCGATGCGAAACGCGAGACCGTTCGTCAAGCCATTAACCGTTCTAAAACTAAGTACTTACCGACTTTGAATTTAACACTACTTCAATCTAATAAAATAAACACGCGTTATTCGATTTATCACTAGAATCAAATCACAAACCAAGAGAAATTTAAGACTTTTTTGTACTCGGCAAAGTGACTGTCTGTCTTTGACTGACGCAAGAGAGAACTCGATTGAACGAATGAAAGGAATGAATGATGCACAGTTGAGTTTAGTGTGACCATTATACAAAAAAAACTTTTGAATGTAGTTGACTTCTATGATCGATAGCTACTGGGAGAATAAAAGCTCTAAGTACACGACGACACTAACAGTGACACCATACGGCTCAAAAACAAAATTACTTTACACAATTTCTTTTTTAATTTCGTTGCAAATTTTTTCACTTCATTCAGCCAGTGGGTTTTACTGAAGTTTTACAAACTTCTTTCAGTCTGACATTCAATATGAAGAAGTTTGCATTGCAAAATGACTGGCCGCAAAGCCACATGAAAAATTACAAAGAAATTAATTTCTTTTTAATTTCGTGGCAAGTTTTCTCACTTTATTCAGCCAGCGAGTTTTACTGAAGCTTTACAAACTCCTTTCAGTCTGACATTATGAAGAAGTTTGCATTACAAAATGACTGGTCACAAAGCCACATGAAAAATTAAAAAGAAATCAATTTCTTTTTAATTTCGTGGCAAGTTTTCTCACTTTATTCAGCCAGTGAGTTTTACTGAAGCTTTACAAACTCCTTTCAATCTGACATTATGAAGAAGTTTGCATTTCAAAATGACTGGCCACAAAGCCACATGAAAAATTAAAAAGAAATCAATTTCTTTTTAATTTCGTGGCAAGTTTTCTCACTTTATTCGGCCAGTGTGTTTTACTGAAGTTTTACAAACTCCTTTCAGTCTGACATTATGAAGAAGTTTGCATTACAAAATGACTGGCCACAAAGCCACATGAAAAATTAAAAAGAAATCAATTTCTTTTTAATTTCGTGGCAAGTTTTCTCACTTAATACAGCCAGTGAGTTTAAGTGAAGTTTTACAAACTCCTTTCAGTCTGACATTATGAAGAAGTTCACATTACAAAAAAATATTGAAAAAATAATTATCGCAATCGGACTTCATATGCCAGAGTAAGGCACTTACATATTCACATACATACATACAAACAATATACGGCCGAATGAGGAGGAGCACTAACTTTTTATCCCGGCAGAGGGCGTTTGTCGACTAATCTTAGGTTTGAATTAAGAACTGTCAAACAGGTGTTTTTACAACTCTCGGCGCCAAATTGGCCATATCAAAAAAAAACTCGGCTTTTCCATTGGTGGAGGACCATCATCGAAAAAAAAAGATAATCTGATGCCAGCGCCATCTACTTACAGCTTTGCGTGTGGCACCCCATTGAGAACCTCCTCCTTTTTTTTTGAACCAACATTAAAGCAACGATATGCAGGAATTTCTTAAAACATAGTGTTGTAGGTGTGGTTGTTATTTCTAAGTAAAGAACGTGTAAGTGAACGTGTCATCGTGTATTTTAGGCCAAAATAATTTCATCATTCATTTTAAGTCAAAATACACGACGTCACTTAACATGTGTACTGTGCTCACACTGACACTACAAACAGCCCACACCTACAGAATACATAAAAAAAATCGTGTATGTGTGCTGTAGTGTAGATGAGGTCTATTTTAGGTTAAGTCAAAGTGTCATCGTGTATTTTGAGCTTTATTTAAAAATATAAAAAAGTGTCTCTGTGCACCATAGACTACCAAATAAAAGATTTGGCACAGATTATACAAGTTGTTTTGGCGGGAACAGGTTACACCTACGAAATGTAGATACAAACATTTACATTTTCGATAAACCTACTTTTAAGGCGTGTTTAGGTATGCAATGTTAGTGGCATATTAATTGATTTTGTCCTAAGAATTGTTAGAGTGTTGTGAAAATGTAATTATGTGCCAAACATTAGCTTTTCTAGTTGTTTTCAAATGTTTAAATTAATGGTAAAGTTCCTCGGTGCTATTTTACTTTAACTCTCCCTTGACTTTTGAGCAGTTGAGTCTGCTTGTGACACGGCTGGAGTAGTCCGCGCCGAAAGGTCGAGGTAATTCAAATCTAAAATAATTTACAACGCAATCCAGATTTAAGGAAAATTATCACATATTTATGAGTAGGTAATGCCGCGTAGGTCCCGATCACGAGGGAATATTGGGATAAAAAGTGCCTATGTGTTAATTCAGCTATCATACTATGCATAGGTAGGTACCTACCTACTAAGTTTCTTTGCAATCGATGTACCTACTTTTTACGTGAAGGAGTAACAAACATACAGTCCGCGGCACGAATCAAGAAACAAAATGGCGGATGCGCAAAAGTCGATTTTTCATAGAAAGCGCATGTAAAATGTACTGCGCGAACTTTCCCCTTCCACGACAAAACTTTTCAACTTTCGTGCCGGTCACTCTAATATAGTTGACAAACACTTTGCGGCGACTTTTCTGTGTTTCTTTTCAGGGTTAAATGTTAGTTGTATTTACGTTTACTTTAACTATTACATTTTCAAAATTGCAATAGGGTGCCACGCGCAAAGCTGTTTGCAGAGGCGCTAGCATGGGATGATCTTTTTTTTTTTCGATTTTGGTCCTCCACCAATGGAAACGCCGAGTTTTTTTTTAATTCTTTCGGTCTCAGACCGATATGGCCAATTTGGCGCCGAGAGTTGTAAAAAACATCTGACGTTTGACAAACGTTTGACAGTAAAGATCATCCGACTACCGACCTCTGCCGGGATAAAAAGTTAGTGTTCTTCCTCATTTTTTTTTTTTATTTTTTATTTCGGTCTGAGACCGATTTGGCCAATTTGGAATAGCCAGAGTCAAGTTTTAGAATATTTCAAGTTTCTTCAATATAGTTTTGGCGTCATACATCTTGTACATCTTGCCAGTATCAAGTATTTTGCATGAAATTAGCCCGATCGGGCCTATAGTTCAAGTCAGGGGCTATGGTAAAGCGGTGGCAACTTTACTATAAGCTTCAAGGATCTTCGGCGCGAACGACGGAAAGTTCATGTTTAACACTCAATTTTGTTTTCACTACACTTGTGCACATTCACGGAACTAAATTGAATAAGATTCCACCAAAATTACACAATTTAACCGAGTTTACAACATAGTTTAACGAAAATAAAATTGGAGCACAACATGTTGTCTCCGCTTTCCCGCCGAAAGTCTCTTCTTCCTCATTGCAATCCGCTCTCTGGCATACCTACCAGTGATGACTTAAAATCCAAGAAGGTCTCTACATCTTTCGGCCTCTCACGTCCCTGTTGCTCCCTTGCTGTAATGTGCTCAGTTGATTGGAGTGGTCCAGTTTGTGAGTTGGCGAGTCTCCGACTGCCATTTTTACGTGTTTATAAGACATTGTTACGGCAGGCGCCGTAATCACCATAGTTAACCAAGTTATAGGTTAGCATCAGTAGCCAATCCGTTGCCATCACATCACTATAGCCCATCCGTAAGATTTCTCAATAGTTCTATTATTCGGATGTTGTCCTTGGCTGCATTTTATAGTGCAGACAGGGATATCGACGGCTTGGTGTCCACTTCATAGTTTGCGAGTAAAATTGTTATTGAAAAGGGTCTCTACGTGTTGGCTTCGACTCCACGCACACCCTCCAAAAGTCCGGAGCTCCATAGCCCCGTGATACAGGACGTATAACAGATGTATAAAAAATATACTGCACGATGTTACACACAGCGCAATCTAGCCCCCAAACTAAGCACTAGGCTTGTACTATGGGTACTAGACAACGGATATACTACCTACATTATTCTACTTTTTTTTGTAGATACATACATTTGATGCATAGAAACACCCAGACTAGAAACAAATATTTATTTTTAATCGTAAATACTTGCACCCGGCGGGAATCGAACCCGCAAACTTCAGCACGCGTCACAGAGGCCGTCAATATTCGATTCACGCGACAACCAAGGCCGTAACGTAGGCTCAATCACATGCAACGACTTTTTGATATTTTCGTCGTCGCATTGCCGCGTTTTCCGTTTACCCAAGACAAGGGGTAGGTAATAATAATAATATATGGGCAATTACTCACTTAACTATAAGAAAACATCATAATTCTACACGTAACACCATTTATTAAAAAGTATCAGGTTGAAAAAAAGAGAAGCAGGTGTAGTCTAGGCAGGCTAATAACGTCTAGTTAGAGTTGCCAACCGTACTATAAAATATAGTATTTTATACTATAGTGCACCATTTTTAGAAATACCTATACGATTTCTGTAGATATTAATTTTTAGGACTTCGGGTCTAGATCGCGTTATGGATAACTCAAGATTTAAGAGTTTTCTAGGGACCACGGTTGGTGTAACTCCTTTGCCGAAACATCGAGGTAATTAAATCCATAGCTATCTATAACGCGATCTAGACCCGAAGTTCTAAAAAATAATATCCACAGCGTACTTATAATTAAAAATACAACATTTTTGGGATATAAGGGGGGAGAATTGGCATGAAAGGGGCACCTTTTAAAAGGCACAATTTAAATAACCGATAAAATTGAAATTTCGAGAAAAGAATGGTAAGTCGATGTTTGGAATGTGTCATCTTATATTGTAATAATTTCCATGTAATATGGGAAATAACAAGCCGAGTTGAACTGCAAAGTTCGCCGGTAGATGTCACTACGAGGCCTTACTCGCAAGAACACGAGGAGGAGCTTTCTTGATTTCGGCCTAGCGGGAGGGTTACCCGTGGCGTAGCGGTTATCGCGCAGGGACGGAATACTTACCAGTAGTCGCGGGTTAGAATCCCGCCGGGTACTAAAATTTTTAAAGGTTTTTTACAAAAAGCAGTATTACCTGAGTGTGGTAAACACTAACAAATGATGTTTACAAAGGATAAGGTGATATTATCTTATTTATTTTTGCCACAACATCAAAAACTTCCCTTTCATGCCACCTATCCCCCACAGATTTCTTGACACAATCTAAAAATATTTGCTAAAGTTGTTTAATTTAATTGAAATTGAAAGTATGCATATAGAGATGGGCCGACAAGGGGTTCTGCCGACTAGCAGGCTAGCCGACTAGTCGGCAATGCAGATCATTATAATTTCCAGATATTAATCATGACCACTCGGCGATTGTTGTTATTTTTGGATAAATTTGCACTTCGAAAGCTGTAACGAAACTTCCAAAAAATGTTAAAAAAAAAATAAAAGTTGAAAAAAAAAATAATCATGGAGCTGAGGCATAGTTATGACATTTTAGATGTTTGATGTTAAGATGATGTATGTAGGCTATGACGTGTTTTTATATACGTTTTTCTGGCTATCCACCTTCTTTCTGTACTATTAATTCAATTAAATATTGGTTTTATTGCATAATTGTTTGTTGACGACTAGTCGGCATAATTTGCCGACTAGTCGGTTGAACTGCCGACTAGTCGGCTTTCCCGACTAGTCGGCGACTAGTCGGCCCATCTCTAATGCATACATAATAATTGTTTTTACAAATACAAAATTGAACATGTCTTTGAATGATTTGACTTTAACACCGCTCAATTTTTTGCAAATTTTTGGCTTTTGCAATCAGTCGACAACAATACTATTTTTTTTGGGGATGTAGGTAGCTACTTTATTTTTCAACAACAGTTAAGTACAATATTTTTTTGGAACAACGTGTTGAAATTATAGACATTTTTCGGTTTTAATCGCGTGGTGTTTATTACTTTTAGCCTTGTTTTAACGCTCAGTCAAACCTGAGGGAGAAACCTATAAAGGTCTCGAAACGTTGAGCGTTGAATTGAAACAATGCTAAAAGTAATAAACACCACGCGATTTAAACCGAAAAATGTCTTTAATTTTAATACAACATCGCGAAAACAGAAGAACAAAGTGTTGGCAACCCTACGTCTAGTGTACAAAATAATACATTACATTATTGATATAATTAATTATGCAAATAAAGTAGTAAGTTAGGTACAATTTGACGGTAAACATTTCTTTGGCTTACTATAACACTGAACGTAATTATTAGACAAATTTGAGTTCCGTCAAGCCCTTCCCATAAAATAGGGAGGTCATTATTAATGTATGTATCATAATGGCAAATCGCCACAACTTTGCTGTTTACAGTTTGTCGATAATTAGATAGATATTCCTCGCAGGTAAAGCGTATCTATTGTGCTGTGATATTATAAAATGTTGTAGGCAATTTGTTTAATTCTGCCTTTTACATAGGGGTCGGCCTCGTCAGTTTAAAACGCTACAGTTATATATAGGGTGTGGGAGTTTATGGAACAGCGGTGAACCACCTTTTATTTTTGTTTTAATTCGACCTTTTCTTTTCTTAAAAATTTGGAGATTGTCTTTTTCCGAACTAAATAAAAGGAAAATCTAAGTCGAATTTATTTTATAAATAATAAACTCTCAGAAACAGCCGATTTTCTTCATAAACTTCAAACTCAAAACAAGTTGTTCGCCTAGCACTCGTTTTACATGAACTACAAAAAACCGCAATAGACGACAATGATTACACGCAGCGCTTTGGCGAGCGAGTATAATCTTTTACAAAACAAAGAGTTTTTATTAAAGTACTAATGCCGTTTAAAAACGTAGGAATTATACAAATTGTTGAGCTTTTGTAAACTGACGACGCCGTATGTAAACGGCGAAATATATAAATTGTATTATGTGGAACTTTAGTTTTCTTCTTCGTTGTTACAGGGTTATTTATATTTTTATTAGGAAACTAGCCATTATAATATAGGTACAAATTTTATTCCAAGTCTTTTTCAAATGATAGTAAGCAGTGTCTTTCAAAACGAGGTCACAGTTAAAGGTGTTTGCTTAAAAAAACTGATGTTCAAATTATTCTAAAAGACTAAATAACCAAACATATTAAAATTAAAAAAAAAAAATAGAATCGCGCAGACGTATAGAATTTAAAATACGTAGTACCACAAACTGTTTTCCTAAGAAATTATACAGCCCTGTATTGTTCCTACACCTACATACACCTTGAATTAATTTAATTTATATTCTAGAAAAAAAAATCTTGTTCCAAAATTGAATGCTACTCTAGGTGGAACTTGAACCTACGATTTGCCGTTTTACAATCTAGCGCGTAACCAACTGCGCTACGGAGGTTCAACTCACAGAGTAGCTAAGTATACACAGGAATATCAGCAACTCATTTTTCATATTTTTACGAGTGATGCTCGTTAAAATAGTCTTACTTTATTGAATTCGTCGTGACACATTTTCTGCGAAAGAATCCTTCTATCAAATTTTCTTTTTACACACGCATCATATTTTTGAAATTCTATCCAACGACATCACATCAAGCTTACATAATAATATACCTACCTAATTACTTTGCCACTTTATCGGTGTTATCTATCACTCACACCTATAGGCTTTCATAAAATCTGCTCTACACTTACATGGCTTTAGCATTTGGCAACATCACTGTATCTGCATGGTATAGGCACAGAATAATATAAGAACAAGTAGAATAAATAGGTCAAGTTAGATGTTGTTAACTGCAAGTGTTGCTCAAGTGCGATGGGCCATTTCGCCAGAAGGTTCCGTAACGATATGTCAATACATACTGCTAGAAGAGAAAGGTGCCCTGCAATAGTCTTCTCTCAATACGATCTAGAAATCTATCTAATAATACTTGTGTTACATTTCCCTGTTTCCCGCTTAGTGCCATTGAAAACGACTAAATTACAAGACAGTAAAACATTCGTCAATACAATCCTAGCTACGTTTACATTGACATAAAGATTATTAAATGTATTATCTACTTACTACAAATTATTATAAACATTTTTCTGTAATATCAGGTAATGTTATATATTTGACACATAATTGTTCAAGGATTATTGAAAATTTAGACATTTATTTTATTTTCTATTGCTAGTAGCTAGTAAGTATAACAAGTAGACAATTATTTAAAAGCATCCACGTCGTATGACAAACTCAACTCAAGTTGGTTCGAGGGTCAACTCGCAACGGGGTGATATTGGACAGTTCACTGCGAGTGAATCACTGCAAGTGAATAGCCAAAGATTATTTTTATCGATTTTAAATTTAATAATTATGAATAAGAGTGTAAAATCAACTGGCCAGTGGGTAGGGGTAAAAAAGTCAAGTTGGCAATATCGTTTTTAAATTTCACACTTCTTCGACGTATTTTTTTTAAATACCAAAAAACTCGTTAAAAACTAGTTGACAAAGAAGAAGTTGACAAAAGAATTCTAAAGCCGCAACCAGACATCTCGAGGCAAGCGTTGAGAATGGTTCGTCACGCATGCCTCAACCTGAGGCATGTGTGATTACATTTATGCATTCGTGCCCCACGACACATGCTCAAGCCGAGCACGCAAACGACCACGCATAGGGTTCGTCAGTAGAACAATAGAATAACTTCGTTAGGGTGTGTATGGGGCCCACTAAGATCGTTGGGCCCAAGCCAACCTCACCTGCTAGCCGGTGCACCTGCTGAAAAACGGATGAGGCTCTGGCGCGGATTTTCCCTTCGGGGTTGGGAGGTCAGACGGCAGTCGCTCCCGTAAAAGTCGACATTTAGCCAAATCTTAATGGAAAGTCGCGTAAATGTAAATTGCCACATGGATAGGGCGCCGCCGCATAACGGCGCGCAGGAGTTTCGCCCGACTCCTGTGGTAAGTGGATTAGGGCTACCGTGCCACGGGCGGGCACGGCCAAAGACGCGAGCCCCTAAACACAATGTGAAACTCCGGTTCGCAACGTGGAACATTGGCACGCTGACCGGACGCGCGAGGGAGCTAGCCGACGTACTATCCAGGCGGAAGGTGGCCGTGGCGTTCCTGCAAGAGACTCGATGGAAAGGCAGCAGATCCCGGCTCATTGGGAATGGCTACAAGCTGATCTACACAGGTGCACCTGGTGGAGAGAACGGGGTGGCCGTGGTGCTCGCTGAGGGGTTGCATGACGATATCTTGGAGGTGAATCGCTTTAGCGACCGACTTATGTGCGTGGAGGTGCTTATTGAGGGGGTTCCTACCCACTTAGTAAGACAAACGACCGGAACCATGCCAGCGCCGAGTCAGATGGTGGATTCTTGATGAAGTCAAGTCCCAGATGCTCGCCTCAGCAATCGGCGACAAATGTGCTAATGCTGAAGGCGAATCGGTACAGGAACACTGGGACAGGATTCAGGTGTCTATCGCTGATTCGGCGCGGTCGGTCCTCGGTATGTCTAAGGGAGGACGCAAGTGTGACAAGGAAACTTGGTGGTGGAACGACACAGTCCAGAGGGAGACTAGGGTGAAGAAAGCCCTCTTTAAAAAGTGGCAAGCGTCCAACTCTCCTGAAGATCGCGACGCGTACAGGTCTGCCAAACGTGCCACAAAGAGAGCAGTAGCCAGAGCCAGACGGGACCACTTACAGCCATTGTACGATAAGTTGGAAACGTCTGAGGGGCAGAAGCTCATTTATAAGTTGGCACGTTCTAGGATCAAAGCGGCACAGGATATAACCAAGTGCCGCTGTGTAAAAGATCCTAATGGTAACCTGCTATGCGAGGACCTCGCGGTGAAGGAGAGGTGGCGCTCTTATTTCCACGAGCTGCTCAATAAGCAGTATAAAGAGGTGCAGCCACCGGAACTCCCTCCGAATCTAGGACTTGTGCCACTGATAACGCCTGAGGAGGTGCGCAAGGCCCTTCGCTGCATGAAAAATCGGAAAGCTGTCGGCGCCGACGGAGTCCCCATCGAAGTATGGAAGGCTATGGGTTCTCGTGGTGTGGGCATCTTAACCAACCTTTTTAACCGCATACTCGAGACCGGCAGAATCCCCGCCCAATGGAGACTGAGTGTTATCACTCCAGTGTTCAAGGGCAAGGGATCTGTGCAGGAGTGTGGAAGTTATCGTGGTATAAAGGTCATGTCCCACACCATGAAGCTCTACGAGCGTATAGTTGACTCTCGGATCCGGCAGGAGTGCACTGTCTCGGAGGGCCAGTATGGTTTCCGCCCCGGTCATGGTACCATGGACCCTGTTTTCGCCCTAAGGATCGTTATGGAGAAATACAGAACGAAGAATACGCCTCTGCATTTTCTGTTCCTGGACTTGCAGAAGGCCTTCGACTGTGTTCCTCGCGTGATGATCTGGTGGGCGCTGCGGTCCAAAGGGGTGCCAGAAACTTATATTGAAACCATCAGGGACATGTACCGAAATTCCGATTCTGTGGTGCGAACTGCTGTTGGTGACACTAAATCTTTCCCCATTACAGTCGGAGTCCACCAAGGATCCGTCCTAAGTCCGTTTCTGTTTAGCGTAATACTGGACGAACTGTCCGTAGTCATCCGAGACGCACACGAGCAGCCCCCGTGGATGCTCATGTATGCTGATGATATTGCGCTAGCGGACTCGGATAAGGGACGGCTTGGAAGGCGTGTAAATGCGTGGAAAGAGTCACTTGAGAACGGCGGTTTGCAACTCAACGTAGCGAAGACCGAATACTTGGCTAGCAATACCACAGATCCCACACCTGTCTGCGTAGACGGTCACATGGTCGAGCGGACAGACCAGTTTAAGTACTTGGGATCTGTGCTTCACGAGTCCGGCGACATCGATTGTGACGTCAAGTCCCGCATTTCGGCAGCTTGGGCCAAGTGGCGGGAGGTAACTGGTGTCATCTGTGACCCGAAAATACCGGTTAAACTGAAGGGACAGGTCTATAAAACGATCATTAGACCTGTCCTTTTGTATGGTAGTGAGGCGTGGCCATTGCTTGAGCGACATAAGCAGGAGCTGCGTGTCACGCAGATGAAGATGCTGCGCCACCGATCACATTGCGGCTTAAAAATCGAACTAGAATTGATGTTTAGACGCTTTACTTGTTGTTCATTTTCTATGAACAATGAAATGCTAGTGAAAGCGTCGACGCGGCTAGGGACTTTCATCTGAAATCCGCATCAGTGATGAACGATGAATGATGCTATTTAGATTATATACTTGTCGTTTATTTTCAGTGAATTACTCAAAATTAATCAATAATAAAAGAAAAATGAACTGTCTAATATCATCCTTAGGTCTTCTGTATTCGATCAGTCCAGAGAAGTATCAAACCTGCGACTCCTATCCTCAATTTCTCGATGTCATCGTTACATACGTGTTAATGAATACGGACTAACTCCACACAAAGACTATGTAAATATAGTACAATATTTCTCTCGTTGCACACCGGTCATAAATCATAGCAAGCTTAGAGCGACGAGCATGTAGCGATATGCTTGCTTGCCCTGGCTTGACGTCGTAAGGTCTGACAAACACGTAAATGGTCTCACTAACGGGATGTTGAAGATCGTGTGAAGTAGACACGTAAGAGCAGAAAAGCGGACCCCAGTCTCCCAAGAGGGATCCAACGGGGAACATTGCTCGGACGATGATGGCGATGATGAGCATGTTGCAATATCGATATCGTTTATCGATAGCAAAAATGCACAGTACTGCGCCCGCCTTTGTACCCATGAGTGAAAGAGAGCGAAATACTTTCTACACGGCTCCTCCACGTATTACAACACGGTGTCTACAACGAGTGAAAAATTGTACCTTCTATACTGCAATTATAAGAATTAGTGAACATAGTCCTAAGCTATTTTATTTATTACTTGGTGATACTAAGGTATTATAGTGGTACACGTGAATCTATGAGCTGAAATACTTAGTTGATAAATATAATGTCTATCAAACTACGACTACGTACCAACGTAGATGGTATATGGCTAGACATTCACATAATATACAAAAGTAAGTGATCCCCAATTTTGTTCCCAATGAGGAAGTCGTTATAGGAACAAATGCGTATGATCGATTTGGCAGAAGATTGTTGGAGAACACATTAGAATATATTGGTACGTAAATGTAGTTACCCACAGCTCCAGACTGATCCTAAACGATACAAACATTAGCTAAGCTATTCGAGGACAGATAGGGAGGTTACCTAATTTTTAAAACACTACCGGCTTTATGTACCATCTATAATTAAATAAGTAAACGAAGGTATATCGCGACATCAAGAATTTCTAATAATGTATAATCTATTACAAGTAATATTAGGCAATTATTTTGACAACAGCGACAAAACATACTCTATTTGTGTTTCGTTAAGTAATAATTTAAGAACATTTTAAAGAATAACTAGGTATGCTTATTAAGTAAAATAATAATAAAAGATTTAACCCCATTTTATAAACGATACATAGTTTATGTATCATAAACATCATTTATAAATTAGGGACTTGCAATTAATTTATACAATTGTTAAATATATAAATAATAGGTGTAGGTATGTAAGTGATATAAAAAGTAATACATTTGTAGTCTGATACACAAATCAGAAGCTTAAATAGTTTGAGAAGAGATGGCAACAACGATGTTTTGTTTGTAGGTAGACAAATCTATTTGTGCCCATCAAAATGTAGTAGGTATGAGTTGTGCAAGTTCCAGTAACCAGTTTGCTTGGCACGATTCATAATACTTACATAGGTAAATTTATGCATAAATAATACTTATAAATACTGTATATAATATGGTATACAACATCGAAAAATATCTCAGAGATTGTCTTACGAATTCAAATACAAAGGTATAATAATAATAAAATTATGACATTTTTATATATTTTAAATATACATCACAATACATAATTAATTTCGGACTGTAAATAAACATTAGAGTTTAGAAAACATAGGTAGTCGAAGGCTAGAGGTAAGTTCAGTAGGTCCTCTGGAGTCATCATTTGTTTGTTCAGTTTTTTGTCCGGCCTAGGTCTGTCTGTAACTGGCCCGTTTCGATAAATATAGGTAATAATGTATTATGCACGGGTCAACCTATTATGGCTTTGTGAGATTCCGACTGAACTTCTGGCTGCGACTTTACCAAATACTACATAGCTAAACATTAAAACGATCACAGGTAGACGTTCCCATTCGTACCCAACCGCAACATTTTCACTAGGAACGGCTGATATTGATTTGAACATGCCCAGAATGCCCAATGGGTACCCATTTCATTAACTAAGTGTACTGGGTACGAATGTGGGAACGTGGGGTGGGTATTACTTGGTAAACACTGATTTAATAACGAGGCAAATACCAATGTTTTTTTTTAAATTTTATAATACTTTTTACTATTAATCTTATTAATCTTACTATACGAGTAAACACACATAATTATACAAGTCGCGTGCATCCTGTCACCCTGGGCGCAGTATAAAGAATCCAAATAGTAGGTACCGAAGCTGTTACGAGACGTTTGAAGTAGTTACGGTTTCGGTTGGAATTTAAAACCAGTTTTTATATTTTAGGTATGAGATTTATACTATGCCCTGAGCGAGCGTACGGTCTATTTCAATCTAATTTCAAAATAATCGTGAATCACGAAAGAATTCTAATTTTTTTTTTCATCAAGGTATTCCCAGTCGTACCTACTGGAGACGACTGGGAAAAAGTCCCATTCGGTCCCCAGTGAGAACTTATATCAAACTTTCCAGTCGTTACCATAGCTTTCATAATACATTAAGACTATGAGTATTTCCAGTCTTACCCACGTTCTAGCAACTAATAAAATAGAAATGCGGAGTCCACGTACCAGGCTGGGAATACTTAGATACTTTTAGTAAGTTTATTATATCTGAAACTTAGTATACCAATACAGTCAACATCTATTTAAGTTATTTAGTTATTAATTCTAGTGTAATATAATTTTGCAAGTTTTTGCTAGTAGGTACGACATCGAAAAATATACTAATAAATTTCATAAAACGAATAATATACCTCGTTATACGATTAATATACCTCGTTATACGAATAATATACTTCGTTATACGAATAATATACTTCGTTATACGAACAATATTCTTCGTTATACGAATAAAATACTCCGTTAAACGATTCATTTACAAAGGTTACCTATAATAAAATGATGACTTCTCGATATAATTTTAATAATCACATAAGGTAATTAATTTCGCCATAGGTACCTATTAGAACATTAAGTATTATGAAGGAATCTGGAATGGGTAGAATCGAAAGTCATAAGGTCAGTAGCACCTCTAAAATATAGTGAAAACATGCACCTATGTGTGATAGATCACCAGTACGCTAGTATAGAGATCCTACTATATTATACATGTGAACGTTTGTGTCAAAGTTCAAGTTGAAGGTTTGTGAGATTGCTACTGCTCTTTTGACCATGACTGTACATACACATATCCATCGTTCACTCACATCTACACACATTCATATTACTTCACATTTATTATTTTTATCTACTATTTTACATAATCATATTATATCTAGACAAATATTTTAATAATAATAAATAATCAGTCCTTATCTATAAAGAAATGAGATTGTTCCTAATTCATAAACATTGACCAGGAAACCGCTAAATAGATATACGACTCTAAGGTCGTATTAAATTACCTTCAAAATTGCGAATTGAAACATAAAAGTAAATAGGTAAAAGCACCTTCGTACATCGAAAACTGCACCGTTTCGTTACTAGCTTATATAAGGCTTTCGATGTTACATTATGACTCAAGTCATCCGATTAAGCGCTGCCAAGAAGAAGAAGGTACGGGCGGTACCTTCTTCTTTGGGCTTCAGTTAATACTCGTATCTTTGTATCTTTGCCGAAAACTGTGCTACAGCTATGGCAGCGTCAAAACAATCCTTTCTTGTAGTCGGGTAAAAAAAGCACAAAATAATCAAATGGCTTAATTTAGACTAAGCAGCATTCAGCTGTTGTCTTCCAACAAGACCTGGCGGCTATTCCACATTTATAATGTCTTAAGTATGCCTTAGCCCCGTAATTTTTTTTTTGGAAACGGTTCAAAAATGGTTTAATTACTTTGGCAGAAATCACTAAAACTCACTTAAAAAGCTTTAGCGATATTCTGTAAAATCAACATCAATTAATGAACTGTTTTCGAACAAAATTAAACGGAGCTGAGGCATTGTAGAGACATTTTAATTGTAGAATAGGAGCTCAGCTGCGTAATGAAAGTAATCTTTTTGGGTTCATTTTTAAGTTTAGAAATTGGCAAGTAGCCTGCTTCGGGTAGGGGTTACTCGTAGTTTCTAAATCGATAAAATTGAGCGTTTATACATTGTATGAATTAAGATCACGAACTAACGGCCATTATGAGTAAATAAGTAAGTTTATAGGTAAATGTAAACATTGATTATTGGTACTATTTAATTTAAACATTGATGCTTGATCTCTGGAGATTTTATCGGTCGTTGAAAAAAATACTTTTAAAATAGTTTCGAGATTTATTGATAGGTACTAGAAAATCGTTAAAAATCTTTAAGAATTTCATTGTGCCATCTAAGTAGGTATATCAATATGGCTTGAAACTATTTTGTATTAGAAAGTGTTAAACAGTCGTTAAAAATCTTCAGAAAGGAGAGCAGCAGTTAGTAAAGTAGGTATATGTGATTTTTTTGTTTTTTTCTGTTTTTTTTGACATCGATATTACTAAGTTCATAAAACGAATAAATAGACACAATTTATCGAGAGTTGTTACTGATGAAGCAGGTTTATAATCTATGTTTAAATACGTTTTTATTATATGTTCTTTTAATAAATGCGGTCATAGTCATATATCAATATCTAATGTGGTTGGACCAAAATTCACGTTTTTGTTCAGTCTTAAATCGAGAGTCGCGTCTTGCGCAGACGCTGTCGTGTCCATGTAATCGGGTCCTCGTCAGTCGTCGGTCGTCCATCGTCGAGTCAACACTCAACGTACACCTAGTCCAGCCAAATAAATTCGACTGAACTTCGCTATAGACAAAAGAACTCAATAGATATCAAATAAAAAGGAAAAAAATCCGATGACAGAAATGGTATCAGTGAGTAATCTAACCACCGTCGCCTGAGGGCGGAGGTGTGATGTCTAGGAAGGCGTTCATGGGGTTCTCGATGACGTGGAGTTGTGGCGAGTGAAGCCGCGCGTGTTTACGTCGCAACAAGAAGTCGAGGAGACTTGAGGCGCGTCGCGGGGGCGGCGTGTCTTCACCGAGGTCCAGCGTAGTCATCTCCCCGGCCGCCAGCGACCGCGGCCGCGTCCTCCTTGGCTCTCGATCTCTCATCCTCATCGTCATTGTCTCATCGCTGCCGCACACGCTTTCCTGCGACCACACCATGCCATTCCCCAACTTCGGACTTATGGATCCATTCTGACTCTCTGAAACGCAACCACCGACCGTATATTAGATATCTACTACAAGAGTTTAAAGAATACATTTAAATCCTGATAACAAAGAACGGCAATATTTTGAAACATTTAAAAGCGATACATTTAAGTAAAAGCTGGTGACAGCGAGAGGAATAGATTGACAAATTAATATATGTTGTATTATTTTTAAGGAGAACCAATTCATCGTCGACCGCGGCAAGGTTGGAACTCGCACCTTCCATTTGCCAGGCGAGCGTCCTAGCCAATAATGAACGCAATTTCTAATTCTTCTCAAATATTGTCTTTGAATGACTATTATTGCAAGCGTATGAAATTACCCATTATATAATACTGTAGGTATTTTTTTTTGGTTATATCAGGTATCTATAAACTTACGAATAAATACATAGAATTAATTTACATCGACAGCACACCAAGGCATTAATGAAATACAAATAATTAGAATTTATACCTCGTGCTAAGGTTATAGTTGCGGGCGCATGAGAGAACAGAGCCCAGAGCTTTGGTAGTTTGATCTTTAATCGACTTTAAAAAAAGAAGAGAGTATTATTTAACTTTGTACAGACATATTCAAAATTTGTTAACGGCCGGTTAAGAAGATGGGTACTGTTACCATTTCCATACAAACATAATACCAAAATAGTATTATAGACGATTACGTCCCGATAAAATATAGTTTTGTTAAGAAATCGTGAAAATTTAACAAGTTTAATGACCCAAAGGTCTAAAAATATCTCACATTCGTGTAAACATAACCTCAGTCTAAAAATCGTAGCACAAAAGTGGTTCGCGGACACGTATAGAACGACCACTGGTAACAGGGATTGGGGGGTTTTTCAGGAGGTGATTTTTTTCCCTAGTCGTCGTTCCTAGTTTTAAGAGGCTGTTTTAGATATCTTAGGTACTTACGTACCCAGTGCTAACAGGTACTTACGTACCCAGTGACAACAAGTGCTTACGTACCCAGTGCTAACAGGTGCTTACGTACACGGTGCTAACAGGTGCTTACGTACACAGTGCTAACAGGTACTTACGTACCTAGTGCTAATAGGTACAAAGCAAGATATTGCTAATTGAAAAAAAAAACGATTTGCTAGTGTCAAGCATAGATTGTCACTGATATCTGCAGTTTGTAAACACATGCTGGATAAGCCGAATCATTATCTACACTTCGGTCAAGCAGTGGTACTAGCCAACGATAACCTGGAACCATTTAAGAGGGTGGGTACTGTTACCATTTTCATACAAACATAATACCAAAATAGAATTATGAAAATTTAGTTTTCTACAGGGTTTTCCAAAATATTCATTCGAAATGAAATAAAACGAAACTACATTTCGTTCATTTTTCCAGCGTAAATTAGTTTACTAGTTTACATAGTTTACATCTCATTTACATCTTATTTGTTTTATATTATTCCTAATGAAAAGTAATTTACGCTGTAAAAATGAACGAAATGTATTTCCGTTTTATTTCATTTCGAATGAATATATTGAAAAAATTATGTTTGTATGGAAATGGTAACAGTACCCACCTTCTTAAGTCTCTTATGCCGGCCTTCCACTGCGAGCGGAGCGGAGTCAGTAATGTGTCAGTTCAACATACAACGGTTGTTTTCATAGTCATACAACTCTTTCGCGGTATGGAAACAATCGTTGGATGTTAAACTGACACATCATTGACTCCGCTCCGCTCGCAGTGGAAGGCCGGCATTAGAGGGGGGTCACACTGCAGGACCGTAAAACTGTTCTGGACCGTTAACATTAAAAGACAATACGACATTGTCTATTGATGTGTGCTATCGTCGTTAAAATACTAACAAAAATTCAAAGTGTGATATGAGGGTATACCAAGTTTTATTAAAATAAACCCAGTAGATCCTTTCTGAGCCTATTAGATACAAACAAAAAAAATCTCTTCATAATTTAGCGTACAATTGATGTATTAATACCTCTTGGTATTGAAGCGCGGGGCGAGGGGCCGGCGTCCTCATCAGTGAGTCCCTCGGAGAGAGTCTCGAGAGGTCTCGAGGGTACGCGCGGCGGGACCTCCTCGTCGTCATCATCATCGTCATCGTCGTCGATGTGGTTCATGGGGGGGTACGAGCTGGAGCCGCCTGCCGCCACACCGGATGTAGATGGTTGTGGGTCCTGGCGGTACCGTCAGATGACTTTAAAAAAAGCTTGCTATTATTCTGCCCCTATGTGAGGTACGGCGATATTGCTCTGGTACATGTCTGGACAACAGGTAGCGTCACTCGGGGCAGCTCTCTTTTATAGAGAACCGAATACACTAGCGTTTGGGGACACGATCTGTCTATAACTGATCCCGGACTATTACCCCCAGGAGTGGCCTGATGGTACAGCAGAACCCACCTAGATGCTTAAAGGTTGGCTGTCATTGGGGACGCTATAACATATATTGTTGGATCTGTTGTTTCAGGAGTTGGGTATTCTGCCAGATAGGATTCGAACCAACTTACCGCGCCAGATAATGGTGTTGATTAGAACCCTGTGGTAAGCGTCTAACGCGACGCCATAGGGTCTATATAAAAGATGTATTATTTTTTAAGGGGTTAAAGAAACGATGCATTATTTAACCGGGAGCTAACGAGGGTGCCACTTACGGTGTAGATATCGAAGCAGGCGGGATCAGTCGTCTCGCCGTGGCCATCCAAGAAGTAGGTGACCATGTTCCCCTTGCCCTTGACTTCGACGTTGCCTCGGCATCGCATCTTGTAGCCGCGCGTCACAAGTATGTCATACACCTCCTTCGTCACCTATTTACACAGACACACACATATTGCTAAGGCCGTTACTACGTAATTAGTAAAAGTTGAAGAATTCACTCGCGTCACCAGTTTCAAAGCTTAAGGCTGTTTTAGATACCTTAACTTTAAGATAACGTTATTTGACATATCTTTTTTTTGTTTACATAAGGCATAAGTAAATTGTTATAGGTATGTATATTCATTATTGTGGTACCACAATCGCGCTGCGTTCGAGTTAACCTAACCCTTAAATGCTAGAATCATTGTTATTCGCAATTGCAGACATTCACTTCGATGTAGAATGGATTAAGTCCATTATAAGAACACCTACTCATATTATTAATTAAAGTAGTAATGAGCTAAAGAATTATCCTTAAACCTGTAGTTGTTTTTTTTAGTAGGTAGTTCTGTCGTTACCCTGATTGAAGTAAGTAAGTAAGTACCTGAATGAGGTCAAGTACACCAGTGGAATCCATGCGCGAAGCAACGTTGACGGCGTTACCCCAGATATCGTACTGCGGTTTGCGTGCGCCAATCACTCCTGCGACTACCGGACCAATGTTGATACCTGGACACACACAACCCATCACATCACATGCGCAATTATCAACCGCAACAGCATAAACATCGGAGAGCACGTGGCGTTCCCCCTAGTAAGCTAACTCCTTAAAATCGCTTTGAAATCTCAGCACACATGTGCGAGGAGTACATTGAATAGTGCATTAGTAGTCGCATCTACGCAGCATTGGATGCGCGCCAGCTCGATTTTAGTTAAATACCTACATATTTTCCAGTATGTAACTATTTATTTGAAGAATACGAGCAAGTCATTCTACTATAAATCTTGGTATTATGACAACCCCCTGACTCTCTCATAGACACTCGCAATGCAGCCTCGCCAGCATTTCTTACCTATCCTGATGCGGAAGCTGTTGAATGAATGTTCGTTGACATAGTTCAGTTGTTGTCGCAGTCGCAGCGCGTAGTCAGCCATCGCGGTCACGTGACGGTAGCCTTGCAGGTCTCGAGTCGACGCCGTCAGACCTGGGCAGAGATATGACCCGTAAAACACAGTCAAAATGACGCACCGTAAGACCGATACTCACTTAAACGGGTCTCGCACTTCTTTAGAAACTCATTAATTAGGCGTACAAAAGATTTAATCAAACATTTCGGACGACTTTGCTTGCAAACATACAGCCTACTCTAGCGTATTAGTGCAGTCAAACATCGTGTGTCGGGCATAGGAAGGGGGCAGAGACGCCGTGGCCAAACTGGCTATGCGCAAGATTATACTGCGGTGCTAAATTTAAGGTAACCTGTAACTAGGATCTAAGAACCTATTTTTTTTTTAATTTTAAAAAATCCCGTTTTTCTGTAAAATCAATGAAGATACGTCAGTTTCTATAATACCAAATGATTTTTAGAAATATTTCTTACAATCTTCATAAAACAGTATGAGCGAAAGTCTTAAAGAAAATAAATGACGTCCCTTCAAACTTTATGTAGTTCATTGATGGCTACCATACCTACCCTATGAGCGAGAGATCTGCACAAGGTTGGTACCACGATAACATTATCAAACACTAACCAGACGACGATAACATTATCAAACATCAGCTGCGTAAGTCCCGATCCCGTGGGAATATCGGGATCAAAAGTAGCCTATACTCAGGGTGAATGTAGCTTTCTAATGGTGAAAGAATTTTTGAAATCTGTCCAGAAGTTTCGGAGATTACCCCCAATAAACATACATACATACATACATGTTACCAACGTTACTTCTTTATAATATTAGTATAGACTAACCAGACGCAGCCATGTACGTAGCTCCGGTGCTCTTTATCTTCTCAATGTATCTGAACTCGTCTTCGGCCAGGATCTCATCGAAGTCAGCAATGATCTCGTTCAACAGCCGCAGACACTCCACGCCTTCGTTGTTGCCCTCCAACTCGACGTAGAACTCCGAGAAGTTCGGGATCGAAGCGAACATCACGCACACTGAATCGCACTGCTCGTGGTACAACTCCTGCTTCAGTAACACGAGTAATTGTGAGTATTAAACACTTGTTAAACTTCATTATTATTAGACATGGGTCTAGATCGCGTTATAGATAATCAATGTTTTTAATTACCGAGAGGACTCGGGACCACGGCTAAGAAAACGACGATGTACTGAAACTCTCTCTCGCTTATATGGATATTTTGGAAACAAGTACCTAGGCGCTCGGGCACTAAAATCGACTTTTTTGCTACGTATCGGCCTGACACCGCTCGGATCGCTTAGGCCGGTGTGATCCATTTGCCGTAACGTCGAGGTAATTAAAAACGATGATTTACCTATAACGCGATCTAGACCCGCGTCTAATAATAATGATGGACGTGTAACAATCCAACCTCTTAGTCGTGCCTAAATCTAATCTCTTTTGGGACGCAACGCCTACTAAAAGAGAATGGCAACGTAGAAATACCTCAAGTAAAAAATCAATCGGTATAATTAACCTAACTAAAATTCTTTAGGTGATTAAATACATTAACCAAGATTAAGATTAGGTGATTAATTACCTCTCTGATAAGCGGTAAAAATAGGTTAACCCTAGGTTGTGCTACGAAAGATATTTAATATAACGACATCTCTGAGAGAATAGGAGTCGCGTTGAAAGAACCAGGTAAAGTGGGGTCTATTGTCCCACTGCTTGATAATAGATGGCGCTGTAATAGATAAGGGAGGTAAAGAAAACAAGGTTATCTTCAAAATCTATTAAATCTTCGATCCTTTTGTAGTTTGTACATGGAAATATAGTTGTAAATAATTAAAGCGTAGGGATAAACATGTAACCGAACCCGGGAGGAGGACAAGGAACGGCTGATTAAGGAATTCTTCTTTCTAAGCCACAACAAAGGCTGTTGACATTGGCCACCTCAAAGTGCAGACAGCGCCGCGTTTCCGCCGGAAGTTCATGGGAACTCTCTCTATGCATTTATGAATAGTCCGTTTTCAGGGGAACGTTTTCAAGCTTCCCCATTGGCTACTGAGGAAATGAAGGTATAAAGCATGGTTTATGAATAAACCCCTTTCACGCCCATTTTAGAAGGTTTTTCAGGAAGAACTTTTTCAAGGTACCCCATTGGTTGTTGGATAAATGAAGGCCAAAGCATGCGTTGTGAATAACCTAAATTTCAGGAGAAACATTTTCAAGGTTCCTGATTGGTTAATAAGCCGATGGGAACGGAGTCCAATCAACAACCGTAACATCTTTAAGGAAATGTGGCCATAGTCAGGAGATTAGGGGAGTTTTGGAGAAAATATGGCCGATTAAAAAGAAACTTAAATTGGGAAAATAGGTCGATTGAGGTTTATACTGCAGGTCACGTCTTAAACCTAAGCAATAATCAAGCAATGGTAGGTCAAATAGAAAAAAAATATACTTTAGACCAAAGAAAAAGGCAGATTAGTTTTGGGAAAATTGGCTAATTGAGAAATGCGATTTTGAAAAGAAAAACTGGTATCCCGAAACTCAAAAAGCGAATTTTGGGAGAAGGGGAAGATTTTGAGGCTTTATAAGGCCCTGCCGCGTTCATTTAAAGGAAGTTTTGCTATAACGAACAGCTCCTGAAAAGAATCCCTGCCGAGTCGCGAACTAAGGGAAGTTTTGCTTTAACGAACAGCTCCTGAAAAGAATCCCTGCCGAGTCGCGAACTAAGGGAAGTTTTGCTATAACGAACAGCTCCTGAAAAGAATCCCTGCCGAGTCGCGAACTAAGGAAGTTTTGCTATAACGAACAGCTCCTGAAAAGAATCCCTGCCGAGTCGCGAACTAAGGGAAGTTTTGCTTTAACGAACAGCTCCTGAAAAGAATCCCTGCCGAGTCGCGAACTAAGGGAAGTTTTGCTATAACGAACAGCTCCTAAAAAGGAATTCCTGCCGGGTCGCGAACTAAAAGAATTCAAACTAACAATCTCCAAGTGATGGGAACCGCTACCCAAACGCGAAACCGTTTAATTTTAACAGTATAGCCCAGTTTAGTTCAATTCGTTTCAGTATAGCTAAGAAGTTTTTCCGAGAAACAGGAACTCCTAAAAAGGAAAATCCCTGGCCGTTCGCAAACCAACAGTGCTCCAATAAAATAAATCACAAGTAAAGTGAGACCTCTGCCCAAATACGAACAGTTTTATTTTAACAGCTTAGCCCAGTTTAGTTAGGTTCAGCATAGCCAGAAAGTGAGAGGTCTACTGGTAGAGAAGTGAATAAAAGGTGATACCTATTTATTATTATTGTTCATGGCCTGTCTTGTGAGTGAAGTGATTTATTTTAGGTGATAGGGTCCTCATTGGAAAACTGATCGTCCTTCTACCTAGAAAGACAACGAGGTAAGCAAGCATGTTTTCTTTGATAGGAATTGCAGCCAGGTTCTGGGGAATTCTGTCTCCTCGTCGGGCCATTTTCTTCCAATTTAAATGGTGCCAACTTTTCTAACTAGAGCCCGGGGACGGGATTACTAGAATCTGGCAGTAATTGATAGGAAAATGTTAAGGTGTCTCTAGTACGATGTTCCTTACTTTCTTTTGTGTGCTCGTAGCTTGGGGAAAGCTCTGGGCTACTTCTTATAACCTAGTGTTTGGCTGAAGAGAAACTATTTATCTCAGCCCAGGGAAATCCCCTGGCAGAGACTACTCTCTGAGGTTGTTCTTATTTTCATAACAAATAGCTGCTAATTTTGCAGTCTCTCAGTCAAACAGTGGGTATTATCGTGCGAATTGAATATACTCTCGTAGGGACCCTCGAGGTCAGCTGTGCGAATTAGTTTGATCAAAGAAAAGTCACGTATCTATCTTGAAAGTCCAGGCATGCCTGGCATAAACTAAACTACCTAGTTAATTCTTTTCTATTAAAAGTTAAAGTCGTAAATGTTATGTGACGATCAAATCCAGGCATTAAATATCATATAAGCTCATATTGTAAATATCTACGTATCTACAAAAGATATATTATGTGTCCCACTTAACATTCAACTTATCTCATCATCTTTGTTTACTATATTATTAGAGTATTATGTACAAACATAGATTATTTATTATATTACACATGACATAACATCTACTGTAGTTCGGGATGGATATAGCAGCTATCTTGTTAACTATAAAAGTCCAGAACGAGGTAACTTGGGAGAGAGGATGCAGAGCTCATTGGCTTTTGGGACATTTCAATCGATGGAGATTTGGTTTATTGTCCAATTTGCGATTATAACCACCGAGTTTCATTTTAGGCACCTGCCCCCCTGGACTAGAGTACTTGCAACTTGTATCGTCTCACCTTGTTGTCACATCATCCTTATGATGGTTGGTGTGAGGATAATCGTGCAGAGGATATTATACTGTCTAAGCCTGTTAAACAATAATCGAAGGAGATTGTTTGTTAAGAGTCTTGACGGTCGTAACTTGATCAAGGAAAGGCCAAATCGGTATTGAACCTGTGTCTTTTCCTTTAGTTGGGTTAGGGGGTATACTCCACCAACACACACTGAGAAAAGTTTCACAGCTCATGATTCCGGTAAGCTAGCTTTTGATTGAGGCCAAGTCTGGCTGGCCAAGGCTACACCAGTTAACTCTAACCGAATTAGAGCCTCATTTTGCGGTACCTTTTGATTCCTAAATCACTTGGTAAACCAAGGCGAAGCCAAACCCCCTTGTGTCCTATAATCCTATAACCGCATGTTGGATACATACCCAAATACCTGAAAGTACCTTGTAGCTCATGCTTTGGTACAGGACTACACAAATGAGTCATGAAGTGGCAATTGTATGTTTCTCATTTCATGATAAACTAGTTGCCAATCCATGGTTCTTGCCTTCGGAAGCACCTAATTGTATTGATTTTATCAATTTTATACAAATAACATAATCTAGTATCCAGTTTTACTACTAATGAACTCTCATGTTTGCTGTTGTCGCTGGTCGGGACATTTGTGGATATTACACATACATTATACTCTGTACAAAATTGTGGGAATGCCCCACCCATCTTAGAATCTCCCAAGGTTGTTTAGCGATGGTTGCGTGTCACAGAGCTGAATAAGGTTTAGTTGTTGACCCACATCCATATGTGGCGAGACTATCTCAGGAAAGGTTTCTGGCCGACACGTTCTCCTAAACATACTAAAGGGATATCACACTCCACAAGCGACCATGGCTACTACAGCCCGGTACGCACTTCATACAACTGTAACACCAGGTTATGTCCGATTTGGCGTTCCTCTGAGTTACCACACAAATATCCATGTCTGTTATCCGGCCGGGTCACACTGATATGGGACCTGCATCGAGTTAGATTGGATACAATACTAACTAACTTACCTGAATTTAATCAAATTGGGTGTTTCCACCACCTTTGTTTGATGATGTCCTCTTCGGAGTTGATGGCGCCACTGTTAGCGCGTAGATTAGATTCAACGGAGAGAGATGGAATGAGTCTTGAGGGGATGGAGGAAGAAGACTCCCGCAACCCCTTAGGGTTGCGGTAACACACATTACAACTAGATACATACCTATATCTATATCTGTCCTACTTGATAATGTAAGCCAAACCATTCATGTAAGCATATTCATAAGTGTAGTTATATATAATTATATAACATTGCATATTTCCTCATTATATATCTATCCTTCCAAGTAATATCCTTATTATAATTTAGAGTTTATATACCTATACTTATCTACCTGTTCTTAGAAGATAGGATACTGTAGCAGCACTTGCCACCGCCCTGATTCACATCTAATTTTGTCTAAAGCATACCACATGTAAAGATCTTGAGTTACTACATCCTAAAAACACAACGTAGAATCTTGTCCTAATATAGACGATCACAATTACAATTGGCCATTTGAATATTTAACGTATGTCAACTGTTCACCGCTTTATTCACAAGATAAAGTGGGTTAGAAGTTAATTTCGAGGGGGGGTATTTTTACAATGGTGCCGTGACCAGGATGTCTGGCAGCGGCTACAATGGTGTCGCTTTGATCACCGGGTGTGGTTCTTAAAATGCTTTAGATAAACAGAGGTCTTGGGGGCGTGGGCAGTATGTTTTGTTATCAGAATATAGTGTTTCATTCTAGCAATTAACCAAACACTTTGTGCGGTTCTAGTCTAGTATTTAAATTGAGACATTGCTTATTACAAGTTTCAGAAATCTAATTTCCTATAGATACTTACATTTTTCGTGAAAAGAAATAAACACTAAAGAAAGGACGAGGTGTTTACTGCATATATTTATTAGGTTATATTACCTTTAGAAAAAATAGACACACCTTAACAAAAACAAACTTTGCAGGTTAATTTATCTTATGTTCTGTTTCACCGTATTATGTGGTTTCTATTGAAAATGTTGCTTACAGGAACTTGGGTGAATATTATTTAGGTTCCATTATGCTTTTCTGTGTGTTTCCAGGATTTATATTAAGGTTCTCCATGTTATGTGTTTTCTATTATAAGTGTTGCTTACAGGAACTCGTTTGAACACTAATTGGGTACTATCTTGCTTTCACTGTGCGCTTTTAGGCCTTGTTAATTGTTATTTAATTAGTGCAGGAAAATATGCGTATTTGGGACAAGTCACTCTCAAGCATGATTAGTTGGTTCACATTAAGCTAAAACAAAAGAAAACGCAATAGATTAAAAGCGTGCAAACAACAGGCAGGTGCAGAAACAATAAACGACATTAATATCTCACCAGAAAACCCGGTACCCCTTCAATTCAGTTCAATTTCTGGTTATAACGTCTGTATAGCGTACGCTAAACAACTTTGCAAATTACACAGGTTCAGCCAATATCAGAGTTGGGAAAATGATCGGAGTAAGCTGCTATTGACCGGGGACTTAAGTAGGACAATTTCCCAGCAGATTTCTGGGGACGGTATCTACTCAGATTCGATTTTATAATAAAACAACAAATGACAAACGGGAAATGTCAAAATTAAGGTTATTTTAGAGATGTCCCACCACCTTACAATTTTACCGATAATCGATATATTATCGAAAAAAATCGATAACTATGTTTCCATGTATAGGCTACGGTTTCATTTTAGATATAGGCATTTTAGCTCTTGTTAAAGATTTAACTTGAAAATTCTATGAACATGTACCCATGGTCATTAATGAAAATTATTCGTGTATAAGAGTGTTACCTTATAGGTAGGTGTTATCAAGGCTCCTCAAGGATTTTTATGGGAAATGGCCACGGGACTGGCTGGTCGTGTGTAAAGTGTCCGGATATGTAACACGATATGTTACTATTAAGTACTTAATTAATTTACTTGTAATAATGACCCTTTATCAATCATTGTTATTTAGAGATTAATACAAGAGTAGATGGAGCAGGTTTAGGAGTCCGGGTCCTAAATTATATAGCTCCATCATTAGTTTCCAATATTATCAATAAACCACCGGTTTGATAAAGTATCGAATCGATAAACTCAATCATACTGCGTAATCAGTCTGTCGAGTCCACCCCTAGAGAAAAAAAAAAAAAAGAGAAAAAAAAAATAATAACGCCCTCTATGGGTCCCGGTAGATAACTCTTTACCAATCGAAAGGCAATCTGTGGTGGGTTAGTTCTTGTCACTAGAATTGTTAGTTCAATAGGAGGCGGTTAGGTGGCGTGGAAAACAAATTACATTTTCTTTGAATTCAATCGAAATAAAATAAAAGGATAGAAGAAAATGTATAAATATATAATGATTAAATTAATGTTAATTAATTTCAATTATTTCCTATAGAAAAAGGGGAACAACCCCATTAATTTAAATTTTCCTTTCGGGGGACGTTCTAAAGTGGTTTAGTATCTTGTCAATAAGGTAGTTAGTTCAAGACAGGTGGCGTTATTTAAAATTTACAATTTACATAATTTCACAAAATCCTGAATGATAATCTAAGTAAATTTATTTTATAGGTAGGTATGGTTAATAATTATTAAATAATTTTGTTTCATTTAATTATTATCTGCTCGAGGGTTTTATGGTCAAATTTATAAAAGAACATTTACTGAACTCCTTGTACTTACTTGAGTTTGGATTAGGCAAATTTAGGTAAATTGTGGCTTGAGATTGAGTAAGTGAAGTTCAGTGTTGATATTTAGTGCGGTTGGTTGTTATGTGTGTGGATGCAGAGACCGTATATTCTGAAGATGGACCCTATTGTTTAAATGTTGTCAAAAAGAGGAAGAAAAAGGAGGAAAATATCCAGCCAGCTGCCATATAAGTAAGAAAGTTGACGTTGAAGAGGAAAGTCCGCGCAGTACGACACGAGACTTCAATGAAAAAAAAAAATCGACATCTGCGCATCGGGTTTTTATCAAGTAACTTGCCGGCCACTGTAACCCGGGGTTTTATATATTTTCTTCTCTTTAGGGTCTTTATAATTTAATTCTTTTTATATTCATTCCTAATATATTAGGTCAGACAAATTGATTGTCCCATCTATGTTAAAGAATATAAAAAAAAAAAGGGGGGAAGATAAAGGAGGTTTTTATTTTTTTTACACGTTATCCATACCTAAAAATAATACCTACTCCTTTCATACTTTTATCCTTTTGGCTATTTCAAACCGACCACATCGGACTCGGACCGAAAGAAAGAAAAAAAAAAGAAAACGTCAAACAAAATTATGACATTAATTCCACGAAAATCACAGATATCTATATACTAGTCAGAACGAAAATATCGATTGATTTATCGGATAATTCCAGTATTCATTATTAAAAGCGTTAAGTTTAATAAGTTACAAACAGAAAATTGTGCATGGAAGATGTCCTAGTGAAACAGACGGGAAATATGAACAAGTTCAGGTGATTCCGTGTAATATAAAAGGCGTACCTACTCAATATCGCTAAGAGAGATAGATATTGAGCAAATTGGATACCGACACCTATTTACTGAGGTAAGACTTATTCTTAAGCTAAATCTAGAATAAACTGGATGACCTAAAGGTCCGGGTAGGTTAGCTTTATGATTTAAAGTAAATTAACGTGTTAAGGTTACTATTATATCAAGATGTAAAATCTAGGCATTAGACAAGGCCTAAGACCTTAAAATTATGTAGATAACGGCTGATAAGAGATAAAAGGTTGAAAATTCAGAATCTATTAGCTACATAAATAGGTTAAATTATATTTTTAAGACTTAAAATAGGCCTGGCATAACCGATTACCAGATAAGGATTTGAACAGGTAGGTTATAGAAAAGTGACACGGTGTCCGGATAAGCGGAGGTATTATACTGAGGTACTGAGGTACTACTATAGAGGGGCACTCTACTTCATGTAGTAAAGGATAAGGAATTTAGATGCCATTAGTAACTGATTCATTATTTTAATTACCTTAATCTAACAAGTAATAGCATACATTTTGATCAAAGATTAGGTTACCAAGTTAGACTATAGATATAGGCTATGCAGATAGGTGTAATAACTAAAGTAACTATCTTGCTTTTGTAGGATAGGAAGTTTTCAAAGACTAGTATAAGAAGATTTTTGGAATTAGGTTATATTCTGGAAAGGTGTTATTCAAAGGCAGGGTTGTAAAGTGTTATGTGACTGCGGGGGGGCGTTGAGTAAATTTTGTAATAGGTATTCTTAGAGATAATTGATTTAGGTATATTTAACTAGTTATTCTTTAAATTCTAAACTAAGTCTAATTATAAATAATATAAGTTAACCATAATTAAACTTCTAAAATCAGATGTGTTAGTACTTAGGTATTAAATGTGATAATAGTACCCTGACATTAGATGGGGAGGTTTTCTTATTCTGGTTCTTTTTTATTTTTTAGAATTTGCCGGTATAAATATCAAGACAACTTCAAGATGCCCAAACAAAGAACTAAGAAGCCAGTAGAAACCAGGACGGCTATTAGGAGGGGAGCTTCCAGAGTTAACCCTATGCCTGCTCAACCACAAATGACTGCCATACAATACATGTCAGAAATGATGCGGTGAACGGTCCTCGCGCTAAGTTCAAAATTAATGAATTAAGGTATTTATAGAAAACATCAATTGTTCGGTCATTACTTGTTGATTACCCCTTATTTACCTTTGAGTACTAGTTTTGTGAAGCATTGCTATTCTGGGAAGGGAATGTTTGGCCATGAATGTAGATTGTATGAGGGGCGTGTTAATTATAAGCAAACCCAAGCGGGGGCGTAGTATCAAGCCTAGCGTGAATTTTCAAAGCAAGACCAAGCGGAGCGAGCATAACGTGCTTTTGCATGATAAAGCGTAGTATCTAAAGCAATGCTTAAATTAAGAGCCTTACCAGTTTATCATTTTGCAAATCAAACCTGTTGAAATTTAAGTTTGAAGTAACTCTTACGCCTTACAAAGGGATTTGTATGAAGGAGTATTTTGGTGTTAGGTCAGGACAGTGGTCAAGTCATCAGTATTTACTATTAATACTGGTTTCATATGAATTCCGTACTCCACATGCAGCAACGATACGATTTCCCACACTTATACACTCTGAAGGAATAATAGTCAAATATGTTGAGAAACCAAGTTGGTAGAGTTGGCGCTGCTGATTATTAATGGACTTCTGCATGGATACTCACTAAAACTTGGAGCTCTTTAAATAAAAAATAAAAAAAATAAAAATTGCACGACATTACACACAGCGCAATCTAGCCCAAACTAAGCACTAGGCTTGTACTATGGGTACTGGACAACGGATATACTACATATTATACTTTTTTTCTTTACGATCATCCTAGTAAGAACACAGACCCTGCCACAGGCCAGGGTGTGGACTGAAGTGATGGTTTTACAGTGGACCATTAGGGTCGACTAGGATTCACACCCTAGCTCTCATAGGAAGTTCTAAGGTTTGTCCTTAACTTAGGGACATTTTAATCAGAAGGGCCAATTAGGATCTTGATATTTTCAATCTATGCGAGGATTATTTTACTCAGTTGCACTATACACATTGAACTCAAATGATACAGGTCAAAACACTTTAGTACCTGCTTGGTACAAATTTCCTCTGTGAGAGAAGAAATAAGGGGAGATTTTAATACTATTTATTTGAATGGATGTTATCTGTAAATGCAATATTACTGAAAGGTTGAATTAGGGATTACAAGGGGAACTTAATGATAATTCTGATGTCACGGTTAGTGTACTATATAAGTATTGTCTGAAATAATACATATTGTGTCAAAAAATATGTTGTAAACTTTTATTCATTGATCCTATACCTATATTATACCTATACCTTTTTATTTTTTTACTTTTAATAGGATTATATCATGAGTGAAATCAAAATATATTAAATTGAATTAATTAATTTTAATGATACTAGTTATTTATTTAATAACAGCCTAATGACAAGCTCAACTTGCAGTTAAGATACTATATAGGTTAAAGGTCGGTTATTCCATTGGGTCATAAAGTTTAGAAACTCTTTATTCATATGATGGTGTAAGTATTAAGATAAAAGTTTTACCCAGTACTAATACATGTAAATGTTGGGTTAGGGAAATGTCTCAATTACATCTATTGGGGGCGGTTGAGAGTTTGGTCAATGACAATATTTTGTTCTAATATTATAAAAAATTCAAACACATAAAATTTTAATGCTATAGGTTATTGAATCTGTCCTTTTACCCAATTTTATATTTTGCGGACTTAAACGCTAGTCAATGGATATAGTTGGTGGGGCGTAGGGTGACCAAAATTTTTTATAATTTATATTTATGTAAATAATTTATATCATAACAATAAATAGCAGGTTTAGCTTAGATAGGTTAAATTTTAATCTTTTTCCCCAGACGTTGCGATTGAATGATTGAGTCACTTATTAGAGGTTGTATTTTTCTTATTATTTAATTTATAACTCCGGTAAACTTTGTTATAAATTAGGGGGCGATTGTAACAATCCAACCTCTTAGTCGTGCCTAAATCTAATCTCTTTTGGGACGCAACGCCTACTAAAAGAGAATGGCAACATAGAAATACCTCAAGTAAAAAATCAATCGGTATAATTAACCTAACTAAAATTCTTTAGGTGATTAAATACATTAACCAAGATTAAGATTAGGTGATTAATTACCTCTCTGATAAGCGGTAAAAATAGGTTAACCCTAGGTTGTGCTACGAAAGATATTTAATATAACGACATCTCTGAGAGAATAGGAGTCGCGTTGAAAGAACCAGGTAAAGTGGGGTCTATTGTCCCACTGCTTGATAATAGATGGCGCTGTAATAGATAAGGGAGGTAAAGAAAACAAGGTTATCTTCAAAATCTATTAAATCTTCGATCCTTTTGTAGTTTGTACATGGAAATATAGTTGTAAATAATTAAAGCGTAGGGATAAACATGTAACCGAACCCGGGAGGAGGACAAGGAACGGCTGATTAAGGAATTCTTCTTTCTAAGCCACAACAAAGGCTGTTGACATTGGCCACCTCAAAGTGCAGACAGCGCCGCGTTTCCGCCGGAAGTTCATGGGAACTCTCTCTATGCATTTATGAATAGTCCGTTTTCAGGGGAACGTTTTCAAGCTTCCCCATTGGCTACTGAGGAAATGAAGGTATAAAGCATGGTTTATGAATAAACCCCTTTCACGCCCATTTTAGAAGGTTTTTCAGGAAGAACTTTTTCAAGGTACCCCATTGGTTGTTGGATAAATGAAGGCCAAAGCATGCGTTGTGAATAACCTAAATTTCAGGAGAAACATTTTCAAGGTTCCTGATTGGTTAATAAGCCGATGGGAACGGAGTCCAATCAACAACCGTAACATCTTTAAGGAAATGTGGCCATAGTCAGGAGATTAGGGGAGTTTTGGAGAAAATATGGCCGATTAAAAAGAAACTAAAATTGGGAAAATAGGTCGATTGAGGTTTATACTGCAGGTCACGTCTTAAACCTAAGCAATAATCAAGCAATGGTAGGTCAAATAGAAAAAAAATATACTTTAGACCAAAGAAAAAGGCAGATTAGTTTTGGGAAAATTGGCTAATTGAGAAATGCGATTTTGAAAAGAAAAACTGGTATCCCGAAACTCAAAAAGCGAATTTTGGGAGAAGGGGAAGATTTTGAGGCTTTATAAGGCCCTGCCGCGTTCATTTAAAGGAAGTTTTGCTATAACGAACAGCTCCTGAAAAGAATCCCTGCCGAGTCGCGAACTAAGGGAAGTTTTGCTTTAACGAACAGCTCCTGAAAAGAATCCCTGCCGAGTCGCGAACTAAGGGAAGTTTTGCTATAACGAACAGCTCCTGAAAAGAATCCCTGCCGAGTCGCGAACTAAGGAAGTTTTGCTATAACGAACAGCTCCTGAAAAGAATCCCTGCCGAGTCGCGAACTAAGGGAAGTTTTGCTTTAACGAACAGCTCCTGAAAAGAATCCCTGCCGAGTCGCGAACTAAGGGAAGTTTTGCTATAACGAACAGCTCCTAAAAAGGAATTCCTGCCGGGTCGCGAACTAAAAGAATTCAAACTAACAATCTCCAAGTGATGGGAACCGCTACCCAAACGCGAAACCGTTTAATTTTAACAGTATAGCCCAGTTTAGTTCAATTCGTTTCAGTATAGCTAAGAAGTTTTTCCGAGAAACAGGAACTCCTAAAAAGGAAAATCCCTGGCCGTTCGCAAACCAACAGTGCTCCAATAAAATAAATCACAAGTAAAGTGAGACCTCTGCCCAAATACGAACAGTTTTATTTTAACAGCTTAGCCCAGTTTAGTTAGGTTCAGCATAGCCAGAAAGTGAGAGGTCTACTGGTAGAGAAGTGAATAAAAGGTGATACCTATTTATTATTATTGTTCATGGCCTGTCTTGTGAGTGAAGTGATTTATTTTAGGTGATAGGGTCCTCATTGGAAAACTGATCGTCCTTCTACCTAGAAAGACAACGAGGTAAGCAAGCATGTTTTCTTTGATAGGAATTGCAGCCAGGTTCTGGGGAATTCTGTCTCCTCGTCGGGCCATTTTCTTCCAATTTAAATGGTGCCAACTTTTCTAACTAGAGCCCGGGGACGGGATTACTAGAATCTGGCAGTAATTGATAGGAAAATGTTAAGGTGTCTCTAGTACGATGTTCCTTACTTTCTTTTGTGTGCTCGTAGCTTGGGGAAAGCTCTGGGCTACTTCTTATAACCTAGTGTTTGGCTGAAGAGAAACTATTTATCTCAGCCCAGGGAAATCCCCTGGCAGAGACTACTCTCTGAGGTTGTTCTTATTTTCATAACAAATAGCTGCTAATTTTGCAGTCTCTCAGTCAAACAGTGGGTATTATCGTGCGAATTGAATATACTCTCGTAGGGACCCTCGAGGTCAGCTGTGCGAATTAGTTTGATCAAAGAAAAGTCACGTATCTATCTTGAAAGTCCAGGCATGCCTGGCATAAACTAAACTACCTAGTTAATTCTTTTCTATTAAAAGTTAAAGTCGTAAATGTTATGTGACGATCAAATCCAGGCATTAAATATCATATAAGCTCATATTGTAAATATCTACGTATCTACAAAAGATATATTATGTGTCCCACTTAACATTCAACTTATCTCATCATCTTTGTTTACTATATTATTAGAGTATTATGTACAAACATAGATTATTTATTATATTACACATGACATAACATCTACTGTAGTTCGGGATGGATATAGCAGCTATCTTGTTAACTATAAAAGTCCAGAACGAGGTAACTTGGGAGAGAGGATGCAGAGCTCATTGGCTTTTGGGACATTTCAATCGATGGAGATTTGGTTTATTGTCCAATTTGCGATTATAACCACCGAGTTTCATTTTAGGCACCTGCCCCCCTGGACTAGAGTACTTGCAACTTGTATCGTCTCACCTTGTTGTCACATCATCCTTATGATGGTTGGTGTGAGGATAATCGTGCAGAGGATATTATACTGTCTAAGCCTGTTAAACAATAATCGAAGGAGATTGTTTGTTAAGAGTCTTGACGGTCGTAACTTGATCAAGGAAAGGCCAAATCGGTATTGAACCTGTGTCTTTTCCTTTAGTTGGGTTAGGGGGTATACTCCACCAACACACACTGAGAAAAGTTTCACAGCTCATGATTCCGGTAAGCTAGCTTTTGATTGAGGCCAAGTCTGGCTGGCCAAGGCTACACCAGTTAACTCTAACCGAATTAGAGCCTCATTTTGCGGTACCTTTTGATTCCTAAATCACTTGGTAAACCAAGGCGAAGCCAAACCCCCTTGTGTCCTATAATCCTATAACCGCATGTTGGATACATACCCAAATACCTGAAAGTACCTTGTAGCTCATGCTTTGGTACAGGACTACACAAATGAGTCATGAAGTGGCAATTGTATGTTTCTCATTTCATGATAAACTAGTTGCCAATCCATGGTTCTTGCCTTCGGAAGCACCTAATTGTATTGATTTTATCAATTTTATACAAATAACATAATCTAGTATCCAGTTTTACTACTAATGAACTCTCATGTTTGCTGTTGTCGCTGGTCGGGACATTTGTGGATATTACACATACATTATACTCTGTACAAAATTGTGGGAATGCCCCACCCATCTTAGAATCTCCCAAGGTTGTTTAGCGATGGTTGCGTGTCACAGAGCTGAATAAGGTTTAGTTGTTGACCCACATCCATATGTGGCGAGACTATCTCAGGAAAGGTTTCTGGCCGACACGTTCTCCTAAACATACTAAAGGGATATCACACTCCACAAGCGACCATGGCTACTACAGCCCGGTACGCACTTCATACAACTGTAACACCAGGTTATGTCCGATTTGGCGTTCCTCTGAGTTACCACACAAATATCCATGTCTGTTATCCGGCCGGGTCACACTGATATGGGACCTGCATCGAGTTAGATTGGATACAATACTAACTAACTTACCTGAATTTAATCAAATTGGGTGTTTCCACCACCTTTGTTTGATGATGTCCTCTTCGGAGTTGATGGCGCCACTGTTAGCGCGTAGATTAGATTCAACGGAGAGAGATGGAATGAGTCTTGAGGGGATGGAGGAAGAAGACTCCCGCAACCCCTTAGGGTTGCGGTAACACACATTACAACTAGATACATACCTATATCTATATCTGTCCTACTTGATAATGTAAGCCAAACCATTCATGTAAGCATATTCATAAGTGTAGTTATATATAATTATATAACATTGCATATTTCCTCATTATATATCTATCCTTCCAAGTAATATCCTTATTATAATTTAGAGTTTATATACCTATACTTATCTACCTGTTCTTAGAAGATAGGATACTGTAGCAGCACTTGCCACCGCCCTGATTCACATCTAATTTTGTCTAAAGCATACCACATGTAAAGATCTTGAGTTACTACATCCTAAAAACACAACGTAGAATCTTGTCCTAATATAGACGATCACAATTACAATTGGCCATTTGAATATTTAACGTATGTCAACTGTTCACCGCTTTATTCACAAGATAAAGTGGGTTAGAAGTTAATTTCGAGGGGGGGTATTTTTACAGACGGAAATCGTGTAAGTTTACAAAGTGACTTGTTAAACTTATTGTGTAAACCTGCCCATTATGAGATCATCTCAAATACCTGTCAGGTGTTTTAAATTTTTTTTATTGTATACCTACTCGTAGGTAACTATAATTTACAAATATTGATTTTTATTTCTATACTGACTTTTTTAATTCAAGACAACGATCTTGTATTTGTATTTTTTGTTTAGGAACATATTAGGTCAAATCGTAGTCTGCAATTAAAACAGAGTAGGTACCTATACATCTATTTGTTTTATTATGTACTATTGTACCTACACTTATGTACTTTGTTTTAATAAATAGGTATACTATTAGAATGAACATGGTAATGGAACATGGAACACCTTCAGTAAAGGTAACTTTATAAAGTTAATATGTGGTCACACTTAGGTAATTGGCTTTTAATATTGCTAAGTTAGTGTAAGATATAACTATCGTGTTTTAAGCTGTGTCTTGTCCCAAATAAATAAATACCTAGATAACATGGTTCTCGTAACTAAAGTTATTATTAATTTTAGTACCCAGTGAAAATAAACACGTAAGAGATCCCGTTGATGTCTTTTGTATGAACGTTAGATTTCGCATTCTTACAGCCTACTACACCATCCTTAGGTTGTTTGGAAGACATCTCTTTTAACGATAAGGTCGCTTATTTGTACAACGTTTTACTTTTTATGCTTTCACTAAAATGTCTTACTTTAATCATCTAGCTAGAGCCACCGAAGCTACTAAACTTATTAGTTAGGGTATATACTTATATGTATTTTGTAAATTCATACATGTAATACAAATCCAGAACAGAAACAAATATTTATTTAAGAACGTGGCGACTGTTACCATTTCCATACAAACTTAATACCAAAATAAATAATGAAAAATTTAGTTTTCTACCTTAATATCGATATTATTCGGATTAAGATTTTACTTTTAAAGGGTGAAATGAAATAAAAAGGAGAAACATTTTTTTCATTGAAAAATGTTTCTCCGTTTTATTTAAATGTGAATGAATATTTTGGAAAACCTTGCGGTGGGGACCCTTTAAAGTAAAATCTTAATCCGAATAATATCGATATTTTTACTAAATTTTTCATTATTTATTTTGGTATTAAGTTTGTATGGAAATGGTAACAGTCGCCACGTTCTTAAGCATAAAAACTTGTTCCTCGTGGGAATCGAACCCGCAACCTTCAGCGTCGCAGCCAGGTTTGTGCCCGAATACTACTGCGCGCCACAGAGTTCTGATCACAGAGCATAGAGATTCTGAGGTATTGGTTAGTGTACTAACGTCAATGTTCTTATCGCTGCAGAGGAAGTGCTGCGCGACGTGTTCCGGCAGAATGTTGGCGAGAAGCTTACGGTTGTACGCCTCCAGGTGTTCCATGTCTTCTTTCTCATCTAATCACAACAACATACCTCGTTCTATCATTTCAATACAAATTCAAGATAAAAATCAAATAAGTATCATTATTGTGTAATGTAATGATGACGAACAATTTTTGGAAATATATTCCCTCAAAAAGTAAAAAAGTACCTAGTAGGTGTCGTCAAAAGGATTAATATCAAAGAATCTCGACGAACACCTTAAGAGGCTCTCACTTCACGGGTGGGTCAAGGGTCAGATTGAGAAGGTAGTCGTTCTTGATACGCCACGACTAAAATATTGTAAGCTCATCATCAACATCCAGCCATTTTCCCGGTTGTATCCCTCTCGGGAGCCCAGGGTCCGCTAAATATCAAACTTTCTAATTTCGCGCATTTACTGCCGAGTGGGAGCGACTGCCGTCTGACCTGCCAACCCTGAAAGGATAGTCTGCGCCAGAGCCGTGTTTCCGTGTTTCAACAGGTGGACAGTAGCAGGTGAGGTTGGCTTGGGCCTAATGATCTTAGTACGCAATTAATATTGTTAACAATTTTTGGGTAAGTACCGTTAGCCTGAATTTTCCAAATAAAGTCAAGTCGGTAGATGCTCTCTGTCTGCTGGGAATGCAGCATGAGCGCGATGGCGGCGCCGACAGCCACCACCACATTGCTCCACTGCTGGCTCCAGTCCATGCCGCAAAGTTGCCTGAGATAGATATTAAAACAATTTGTATTTTACCTCTTACTTATAAACAGCTGCATAAACTGTACCTACCGTTTATCTTTTTCTGTGACATTAGGTTTCAGGACCGTAACAAACGTTTCAGTGACTCTTTTTCATACCACAATTCCAGCGAAAAGGAATTGCTGCTAATATACTAAAAGATCAAACAAGAACAGCGACGAGAATCCCTGATCGCGCGTGCGATCAGAGATTCTTATTTGTTTACCTTTCGTTCATCAATAAAGCATTGATCTATCTACCTTCGCTTGCTCTCGCCCGTTTGCTCTGGGAGCCTACTTCGGTTATACGATAGAACGAATCAACGTTAATTTCGAAACAATTTTTTTACTATGGCTGTACTAGGTATAACAGCTAATTTTTTATTCTTTTTCGTATCGGATCACTAACTTTAAATCCACATCTAAATTTTCTTGTGACATTTTACATTAGTTAATTTTCGTTCGTCGGCAATTGCGAAAAGAAATGGAACCATAGTAGGAAATACACGACCCGATACGAAAGAAAGAATATCGTTCTTCGTCACAACAAAGTAGGCCCCTCGGCTATAAATTATTCAAATAGCATCAAATAGGAACAAACTGGTATTGCGCGAAGTGCTCCGCGTATGAGACGTGGAGATTGGAGACGATGACGACGTAGGTGACCGTGATGGTCATCAGCAGGATAGTCTTCACCGGCGTGATCAGGATCTGGTGGACGGCGCACGTGAACATCGCCATCAGGGACAGTAGGAGATAGTACTGCCCAAAACACACACCAACATTTATTAAAACGACCTAATAAATTTCGGGTAAAATTAGACCAGCGGTAGAACATTAGGTACACCGCACAGGTGGTGTGGAGGTTACGAAGACTTTTCTTCTGTTTTGGCGATGTTGGATGGAAAATAAAATATTTTTTCGGGGTGTTTATTACTTTAAGTTCTACTAGGTTTACTTTTAAGGCAAAGGTCTCGAAATGTTTGCATTGAAACAATGCTAAAAGTAATAAACACCACGCTATTAAAACCGAAAAATGAGTTTAATTTCTTTTCATTATTATCAATTTGAATGAATTAATGCGCATTTTACATGGTCCAATATTACCCAGATAGTAAAATATTGTGATTAAATGAGTTTTTAAGGTACGAAAAAAACTTTGGTTAAATAATTGTACCTACCCCAAAGTCAATATAACTTTAGACCACGTCTATTGCTATTTTATTTCTTAGAATTCACACATTATTTGTAAGGTTTTTAATGTAATAGGTATTTCCAACACAACAAGATCACTTAAATAACAATTAGGTACTTTGTGGTCATTCTATACATTTTATTCTCTACCTAACTACCGGAAATTATCTTTTATGTGGTTCAAAGTTCCTCGGCATGACTTTAATAGTTTCATAATGAATATGTCTACCGCAGCTCCAACGAGCTGGAGTTAACTATTAACTTTAGATACCTCCGTTTCTGGACATTTTCAAAGACCGTTAACTGAAACGGTAGTAAACTAAAGAAAACTAATAGTAAAGTTACCTACACTTTCCTATGAAGTTGTTTTAGTTGATAGTCAATGGTCGGTAGATACATATTGATAGATCACGCAAAGAAATTATAAGGATTATAATAGGATTTTTTTTAAATTAAAGTTAAAGACAGTTAAAGTTAAGGGTCGATAAAACTAAATTAGATTTCACGGTGTCATCTATCAAAAAGCCCTCTAACTAAGTACCTATTTCATAATGTCCAACGGTCTATAAAAATCTCAAGAAAACGAGGAAAAACAATTTTGGCATAAAGTTGTTTTGCTAATGTGTTATTTGCAAACATTTTTGTGACTCGTGTCAAAATCGTTTATAACAGCGTTAAATAAAACCTAACTCCGCCTGGTAAAAACGGAGCTAACGGCCGAATACTGAAACGCCACTTAAAATTTGAGGACTACTTCAATAATTGAGCAACTAGTTCATTTCATTTAAGTATGGACCATCTAAACATTATGTAGTGTTTACCACACTTAAAAATACTGCTTTTGAAAAAAAATCTTGCTGTTTTCTATGTGATATAGAAAATTACAAGCCGAATTTAACTACATAGTTCGCCGGTAGATGTCATTACGAGGCCTTTAAAGCGCAGGAGCACGAGGAGGTGCTTTCTTAATTTCCGCTTGGCGGGAGGTTTACCCGGATCGGAACGCGGTAGTCGCGGGTTTGAGTCGCGACCGGTACTAAAATTTTTAAGGCATATTTTTAAAAGAAGTGTGGAATATTTTGAGTTTAGGAGCTGATCCATTGCATAAGTAGCTTAAAGAGTAGCGCTTTGGTATTCGGCCGTAAATCTCCTAATCATAGACTTTTCGCACCTACCTCGTTCACGATGAAAGGGCAATAGGTCTTGTCCTCCTCGTAACGGAGATTGGCCTCGGGATGTTGAGTCATCACCAACACTGATTCGATCTGTTTATCATTAGTAAATTAAACGTATAATCGAACAACAAATAGTTTACAGAAAAAAGAATGTTGTTTTTATAAAGACCGATCTATTAACGATGCGAAAGAGTTATATTTGCACTTGAGCGACGGCCAATAACGGTCTATACCTACTATAAATGCAGTTGCCTTGGTGGAAAAAATCGTTATTTTGTTCTATTAGCCAATGTCGCTTCAAACGAATTGACTAAACCATGCTCTATCCACGCTCTATCCTACTATTTTTTTTTATCTACTGATCTGCTGCGTATTTTTTATTCTGAAAAATACTGTGAACAATACACCTCGCCATCTAGCCCCATGGTAAGCTACTAAGCCCGTGTTACGGTGACAAGACAACGGATATAATACATAGGTATATTTATTTGTCTTTTATGATTACATACATATTGTACATAGAAAGACATCCAGTTTTTAAACATAAACACTTGCAACCAGCGGGAGTCGAACCCGCAACCTTCACCAGACGCATCACAGTGCAACGGTCGCCAATCACGCCATAGGAGTCGATTAATTTACTTTCAAGCCTAGAAAGTAGAATTTTGAATTTTATGCTTTTAATAAAAGTTGAAATCATTGGTTGAATAATACTCGACAAAGCACGAGTCTATCAAATACCTGTTCTTTGTATGATGAGTTGTGCAAATACTAATAATATAAATAGGAAATTTGTACAATTCCCTACCAACATTTGTTCCAACCTCAGAGCAGGTAGTTCCAACACATGAAACAGCAGCACAGTATGATTTTAAACAAACATGGATGTAATTTCCACCAATATTATTTTAAAATGGGATGTTTACCATGTTTAATTTGTTTTATAGAGCTCGTTATTTCGTTAGCAATTTCAACGTCCATTTAAACACTTTTTAACTATCTTTTCCATAGGGGTTGAAACATGAAAAACGCGAAAAAGCTGGCTTACATTCCTGCCAAGTTTCGTGTGCGATAAGAATGTATGATTAGAATTACCGTAATAATCTGAACCTGCAGTATGACGGCTGTGACGACGGTAAAGGACATGCTCTGTGCAAGCACCCGGTTTCTGTGGATGCCCTGCGACATGCGTTGAACGATCGCAGGCACTTTCTGTACATAAAACATACCAGTTTTTTTATTAAGTATTGTGTTTATTCTTGTGAAAACGTTTCGAGTATTTATCATTTTTGTCTTTCTGCCGGTGCTGCAGAGTTATTCACAACCTTTCGGTCCGATACTGATGTCGATAAGGTTAGCTCCGTTTTGCAACTGAATGACAGGCATGTCTGGTCGATCATCGACATCGGACCGAAGGGCTGTGAATAACCCTGCACAACTATTGAATGTAAAGTAAATAAAATAAACCTTTTTCTTCTCATCTGAGCGAAATTCCCTGTTGCATCCCTCTCGGTAGCCCTGGGTTCGCTAAACCCTAAATTGATCTGGGTTTGGCACAGAAGGTAAGTCATCATTGACCATACCTACTGCAAATAGATTTGGTAATACTTTTATGGCCGGCCGGCCGCCTGCCTAACACCAACCCTCATAGGGACCTAGAAGTTTATGCGCCACCGCTCGGGGAGAACTTGAGGTTAATTACTCTCACCTAGATCCCAAAGACATACAAGGGAAGAGATGTAATATATAAGAGTAAACATAATATTATATGCCGGGGCTACACGGCAACCGGTAAATAAAATTAATAGTAGTAGGTAGTAGGTATACATAATATAAGTTCGCGTGCGGTATCGAAGGTACGAGAAAGCAACAATATAGATTAAATCAGAAGTCAATCAGAAATTACCTGCAAGTCCATGCTGAGGACAAGGAGAGTCGCGATCAGGATCATCGCACCGCAAACTGTCATGGTCATCACGCCTGTTAGAGACCTGAATCAGAGGGGTATTGTCAAAGGTGCTTAGATTAGTGGTTAAACTGGGTAGGTACTTACCTATACATACAAAAAATCCTAAACGATACAACACAATATTCGGTCGGTCTAATTCTTTATACTTAGTACCTAAGTATTTTCTTTACCTACTTAGGTACGATTTATATTTTTGTTACAATATTTTATTTGGCAGATCTTGTGAAGAGCCTGTAAGTACCTACTTCTAACCAAGTTTTTACTTGTCACATATTAATAAATACTAATAATTTCGTAACATTAAATACTTGGCTAGCAATACCACAGATCCCACACCTGTCTGCGTAGACGGTCACATGGTCGAGCGGACAGACCAGTTAAGTACTTGGGATCTGTGCTTCACGAGTCCGGCGACATCGATTGTGACGTCAAGTCCCGCATTTCGGCAGCTTGGGCCAAGTGGCGGGAGGTAACTGGTGTCATCTGTGACCCGAAAATGCCGGTTAAACTGAAGGGACAGGTCTATAAAACGATCATTAGACCTGTCCTTTTGTATGGTAGTGAGGCGTGGCCATTGCTTGAGCGACATAAGCAGGAGCTGCGTGTCACGGAGATGAAGATGCTGCGCTGGATGTGTGGAGTGACGCGAAAAGACCGCGTCAGAAACTCCCGCATCAGGGGCAGCCTTCATGTCCGAGACATTGCAGACAAACTGCAAGTATGCCGCTTACGGTGGTACGGCCACGTTCTACGGAAACCGGCTAGTTACGTGGGAAACAAATGTCTTGCTATGGCGCCTCCGCCCGGCCGCGGCAGATTGGGAAGACCCAAGAAGTGCTGGCTTGACGTTGTAGGATCGGATATGCGTGCAAATGGCCTCACCACACGGGATGCCGAAGATCGTGCGAAGTGGAGACGTAAAAGTAGGAAAGCGGACCCCGGGCTCTCGAGAGAGATGCAACCGGGAACAACGCTCGGATGATGAAATACTATTATAGTAAGTGTATTATTAGCATAGATTAAGAATTCATCTTTTAAGTAAACGTACTTATGAAATTTGATACTCTGACTGACCACTTATGTAATTAATAAGAGACGATACTCTGATCAATGAGAAACACCCAATCAAAGGACCACTTAACATATGAAAAAAAGAAAAATATTTATTAACCAATAAAACCTAGTTACAAACAATCGAATATCAGCGGCCCGCACACTAGACATAGTCTGTGTCGTGAGGTGCCAGAAAACAATTTACATTTTAGTGATTGTAGTATTCGGTTGACCGTATCTATACTATGGAATAAACAAAATCAGACACTAATTCTATAATAATAAATGAATGGGTACATAAAAAATTACATAAATATTTATCGTACATAATAACGAATAATTAATAATAATAATTTATAACTAATAAAAATATTATAATAATATATATAATTTAATTTAATAAATAACTCAAAAGATGTATGAATTTAATAATATAATAGGTATTTCATAACATATTCATTGCTAGTTGGATTCCGCACGATAAAGCATGAAGGGGTCTTTCAATAGGGACGAGTCTCGGACAGTCTGAAGTGGCTGCATCGGTCGATTGAATCTATTGTTTAACCAATCACGCCAAATTACAAGGGGATGTTACACTCAACGTAACTTAGACCATTTCTCATTCAGAAAATTAGATATGCATTTACGAGGGAAGCCACGGCCGATATTGAAACCGTGAGCATATAAAAACTAAACAATTATATTTTTATAGCGCCCCGCGGTTTCACCCGAGTAAGTCACGTTTTTGCCGGGAATATCGGGATAGTAAGAAGTCATTCCAGGTTTCTGGCTGTCTACATACCGAGTTGCATTGCAATCGGTTCAGCGGTTAAAACGTAGGTAACAAAGTCCCAAACATACATACTTTCACCTATAGAAATTAAAAATAAGTAAGATTATATGAAACGTAGTTACATGTCAAATGCGAGGAGCTGCACTAGTACGATCGCCGCATACACAAACAGCGAGCAGGTGAAGTATACCTTCAGCATGCGATCCCGCTCCGATGTGTACTGTAAAACAAAAATAAACCTATTTCACCGCTCCCCATTCTTCACCTTGAAATAGATTAACTTCTAACAAATTGTAGTAGCAAATTGACATATAAATGAATTTCATAAACAAAGGGATTTAGCGACGCGTATAGTCTACGCGTCTGAGCGAAAATAAAAAAAGATTTTAATTAGCTATCAAGTTTTGGGGGATAGCGGCTCGAATATGCCACGCGAAAATTCAATTTTCCTTCGCGTTACTTAAATGGAATTTGGTAAGAATATTGTTGAGACGTAAACGGCGAAGGTCGTGTCGCCTGCCGAGACTAATCTGACTTTTTTTTTTAAAACACGGATAACTTATCAATTTTAGAAGAGTGATGTCTTCCATTCATGGACAAGGTAACCAATGAACTGAAGATATTATAAACCCATATTCCTTACGTGTCCAATTGCAGGCAGAAGAGCCCGTTTTTTTAACCCAATCACAACGTCTGAGTTTACGTTTTAAAGTAGCAATTTCTTAGGCAAGTATTCCATGAAAGTTGCAGTCTTGCCTATTTTAATTGCGAAGTTAGGTAAAGTTAAGGTCAATTAAATAATTGGCTTTCTATTGTTACACTAAGTATCTCTACTGTTTTATAATAGCTGTTCCCAAATAAATAAATAAACAGTTTGATTTTGAATGATTTACTCGTCAGTGCTTTCATTCTATACCAGTATACCTTTTTCTCAAGATTGTAGTCTCGGAAGGTAAGGGTGAACGGTGTGCAGTGCTCGGAGCGAAGTCGGTCAATGGAACGCGCGTCGATCGCCTTCATCAGGTACTCATTGACTTCATCTTCCGGCTTCTTGTTCTCCGACGCTGGGTCCACTCTGTACGAACTGATTGAAAGGAAAACATAGCTATGCACAAACAACTAACAAAACATTCATAAAAAATATACTCCCGTGACAGGATTCGAACCTGTGCACTGCCCCTCGCTTGCCGGGCGACTGCATTAAGAGAATTTATAATGACGCATGAAACAAATAATATTACTCGAATATGCCTTGAGCAATTAAAAAATAAGAAATATTAAGGTACCTTGTGCCTACAATAATAATCCTAATCACAGCGCTCAATTTTGCATTTATAGAGTATCAAACTTTTACAAAGAGAAAATTTAGATTTAAAAATTGTTACCTCCATCATAGACCTCCAATAATTAAGAAAGTCACACAGGGAGCATTTCATATTAAAAATCCCTTTTGAATTATTTATTTATGAAACCTTGGTACCTACCTACTGTTGTCTTTATTTTATATTTTCGTCACAAAAGCAATGTTTATCTCAATTAAATAAATACAATTAACTTTTTAATGATTCTTCGTAAATAAACATCGTTAAAGCAATTACGCTAGCAGAGTTCTGCTGCTTTACCAGTGAATATCTAATGAGATTTTATTTATTTGAGTAGGTATATATAATGGTAGTTTCTTTCTGACTTGCACGGTAAAATACCTACCGGATCTATTAACTTGTATCCTTAGGCCCCGTGACTCGATTTTTTCATTTGTTTCCTTGTACAGACTATTTGTTCTTTCTTACTTTGTTACGAGTATGAGTAGGTTCAGAATACGATATTATGTTTGCTACAAGTACACATTACTCAAGGGTAAGAGAAAATCATGTTGTATTTTCATTTCAGTGAAGTTTATATAAGTTTAATATACATAAAATAGACTTTGCTCAGTTAACCTTTGACCAATTTTAATGCAATGCAACCTATGCATGCGACTATTTTTTTATTGAACATGAACATCTAAAGAAGGTACAGGCACGAGATAACTATTGTTTTTTTTTAATTCCAGACTACGATCTGATGTTTTAGTTCTGTGTATTTGTCATTTTTTAGGGTTCCTAGCCAAATGGCAAAAAACGGAACCCTTATAATCTATAAGGGTTCCGTTATGTTTGTCTGTCTGTCCGTATGTCACAACCACTTTTTCTTTAGGAATATGTGTGAAATCATAGCCTACGATTAAAACGAATTAAAAATCCTAAGTATACAGGGTGTTTCGACGAGGGGTTATTAAGCCGAAAGGGGGTTGTTCTAGAGGTCTAGGAGAACAACTTTTGTTCTACAAGTTTTGGAAATTCGAAGTAGTTTTCGAAAATTTTGAGTTTAAAGTATATGTAAAACAATATCTCTACCTATGTACAGGACATAGGTAGAGATATTGTTTTACATACTTACTTTAATTTATTTATTTACAAGGCACAGCGACAGAACACTAATCAACACAATATATTATTTTATAGAGATACAATTATATAATAGCTTTACGCAAAAACGTGACAAAACTTATCTACTTTTATTTAACAAAAAATATTTTTTTATTTATTTTTTTATTTAATTCTTCTTTATACTCCCTGATGCTCCCTGTCGCTTATCTTCTTATATCAAGAATCCCTGAATTCTGCTCCCTACTAGTAAAGTTTAGTTCGATAGTCAACTGTGATTGGATTTTAGTCTACGATAAGATTGTGTCCAATGATTGTGCCTGTATTATACAGTGAGAAGATAATCTGATTGATTTACGGCTGATAACAATTTGATTGACGCTTGGATTATTGAAGTGCCGAGCGAGCGGTACCACGGTAGGGGTACGGTAGGCTTTAACTTTGTCCCAAACTTCTGTCTCTACTTTGTTGATTTTAAAATAACTTTAAAAATAATTTTGACATTTTGTAGGTACATACAATGTTTAAGAATGGTGCACTCGCTGCACACAAAGAACACTACATAACAATATAAACACACACACGCCATTTAGTACATATCTACATTCTAAACATAAACATAAAACTAATATGTATAGGTACTTACTTAGGTATGTATAGCTTTCTTACAATCTTTTTTTTATAATTTTTATATGCTACATTGACTATAATTAAAATATAAACCTGCCATTTCTATTTTAACTATACATTTGTATTTTAATTTTATAATTAACAAACGATAGTACCTAATTTTAAGATTATTAACGATATTGGGGGGCTTCCTGACAAGAAAGCCTCTTACCGGAATAATTAATTACACCTATTGAATAATTTGGTTACTGAAATTAATATTAAATTTTTATTACTAACTTGGTGGGATGTTTTCCATGCTGTGATCCGTGGCCCATGACGCGCATCTCTTTGGACACGTTGCCGTTGATGGTGAGAGGATGCTGTGGCTTTTTGTCCTGCACACATACACACGCAACGTTTAATCTATCATTAGGTATATTTGAGTTTACAAGGTTATAAAAAATTACAGCTTAAGTTAAGGGAAGCAGCTGGTAGAATCTGTACCTACGTACATCCAAACGAATAACTTTTTTTCTTAGACCTTTGAATGTTTTCTTAAGGTTAGACGTCATTGTTATACTGTTGATTATGATTTTTTTACAGTTTAATACAGTTTGGAAATAAATTATTGGAGTGAGACTACTATTATAAATATCTTTACTACCAAAAACTGTTTTTTTTAAGACGAATACAAAACAACACAACAAAAGTTCTAATGATTAAAGCCGTGGAACAAAGTTATTTGTTTTCATCTGCACAAGCATCTTTTACTAGATCTTGTCTACCCGCTAATTTCCAATAAACTTGTATAAAAATTATAATCTATTGAGGAACCCCAGATATGGACTACTGTAACTAATGATGGGAAAAGTTGCGGGAAAAGAAAAGTTGGTCGCAGGAAAAAGTCGTGGCTACGTAACATCTGAGAGTGGACATGAATAGCGAGTGCCGCCAAACTATTTAGCCTCGCGAGAGATCGAATAAAATATGATGAACTGACAGCCACCCATCGCTAGTTGGAGAGGCACGCTGAGAAGAAGAACAAAAATTATAATAATGTGGTCTTACCACACGGCTAGTGTCGTCTGGCACGATGAGATAGGTCTCGATGTTGTGATCCTTGAGGTAAGAGTTCCGAAGGCCTCCGTGGCCGGGCTCCACCTTGTACTCGTCGCCGAGACATTCCAACGTCTCCTGCGTGATGTGCACCCGACTGTATACAGTAGATATGCAAGGTTTCGCTTTATATTTGTGTACTTAATACATGATTTAAAAAAAATGATGATGAATTTTGGTAATAAAAATCTCTTCGTTTAAGAAAAAAAATGTTTTGAATCCTTAATTGGAAAATTCTGGGGATGAAGGTGAGGTAATGCAAGTCATCACCTTACCTTCATCTCCTGAACTTCCGTATTTCATAAAAAAGGTAGTTTTAGAAGATCTATGATTACGAATTGTTTTTAACACAGTTACAATAACTGTGCACGCGCACGCAACGCTGGTTTTCGAACCTACATACCAGACCCGTGAGAGTCAGGATTGTGACAGTGTCAAAAATCTTACTGTGATGACCACATGTGATGACTACTTCGCCAAGATCTAAACAAATATTTCTAGTCCTGCGCGGATATTGGAATTACAATTGGAATCCATTTACGACAAATATTTTTCATTAAAAATAAAGTCTTCATAGGAATCTTATAGAGCACCGTTTGTCGGTTTGGGCATGTCAGTCTCCAACCTCCATTATGTATTTGACATGGCGACTAGACGCGAGCAAACCGACGTGGTGGCTCGAATATATACCCGGCAATCCCGCCGCTCTCCATGTAGTTAGCCAAAGTGACGTCGTTGGACCACACGTCGAACTGCCACTTGCGCAGCCCGAGGACGACGCAGTGCACTCGTCCGGTGTGGATCCCCACTCGCATGTTCACGTTCACAGCCATCACTTCACGGACGAGACTGTAAAGCATACTTCTTTATTTTTTCTGAACGCCTAGTATTTCTACCAGCATAATTTCGTCTTATTTTGCAACTGTTATTGACTTAATATTATATTTTATTTTAAGTGCTTAAGCCTGCACTGGGCTTTCATATAAATATTTTAAAGGAACAATACTTCTGCAAAAACACAACGCATGATCGACGGAGAGCGAGATTCGAACCAACAACGCATTTTTACGATCCGTCGATCATGCGTTGCGTTTTTGCAGAAGCATTGTTCCATTAACATATTTGTAATTGACTTGTTTAGTTTAAATTCTTTTTAGTATAATCAAACTATCATTCAAAAGTATGGTCGCCAATATTTCGCGCTCCGTCGTTCACCTATATAGGACAACGCCTAAAACATTTTCATGAAAATATTTAAAAACATTTTTGACTATAAAATATGGAATAAGCAAAGCTCCATTTTTACGACATGAGATGGGATCGTCAATAGGGTAATAGAATATGGATGGTACGAACGCGATAGCATCGATCATGTCGAGGCCCATCTCGACGCAGCACTTGGCGTGGTCGTCGCGTGCCTCCGGCAGCCCCGACACGCAGTAGTAGCAGTCGCCTAGCAACTTGATCCTCAAACAGTGATGCTCTGCAGCCAGGCGATCGAACCTGTGCATAAACAACATGCCTCAGTCGGATAGCCGTAAGAAACTACTACGTTAGTTTATGAAGCTTTGCGGCACGTCTCAGTTCATATTTTACTCAATTTGATTAATATGTACGTTTTCATGATGCACCCATTTTATTTTTTTGAAAAAAAAAACATTATTTTATAAAAAAACACAGCAATGATCTGTCAAAAATTGTACTGGCATCTAAGACTGGCATCGCGGTCGTGGCCAATACATGCCCGCCCGGCCCGGATTTAATTTCCGTCGGGTCGTTGTTTTCCTTCTTCTGTGTATTCGTGTAAGAAATTACAGGATTCAGCAAGTATTTTTGCAATAAGTATAAATATTGCTCGTGAGAAATAGAAATTCTTTAATATTTTGACGAGGGGTTGAGAATTCAGGCCGAATTCGGGCGACCTTTTGTGTCAATTAACGTTTGAGAGCGGTGCGCCCAGCTGAATGCAGACCACTGACTGCGATCGGAACGATCGGCTGATACTGAAATATATTTTATAGGCATAAATCGTATAACTGTTTTATAGGTATCAACAATCGGCCGATTTCGTCTATCTAGTCTACGTTTCCTCTTGATATTTGACATAGGTCGATGCGATACATTTGGCTGCCGTTCAAACGCCGGACATGAACGATGATAAATTCACTTGTTCTTGTAACAATGCGCTTCTTTACTTCAAATACCATTTCAATGCTATGAAATGTGTCAGAAATTAAATGAAAAACCTATAGGTGCGCGAGAAAACAAGGAGATATCACGCTCAAATTGAGCCCCTCGTTTATCTCATAATAAATAAATAAATTAAAAATAAATAATATAAATAAATTAAATAAATTATGTAGGTAAGTACCGCCATAATAATGTACGTGTGTGCTAGTCCAGGGTACCTTCTCTGTATATGAACCTATACTTTTGACAATACAAAAAGTTCCAATAGAAGCCGAAAACTATGCATGATATTTTTAATGTTAATGCCAATTGCCACTGGCTGCCTATTTAAGAGGGCAGAACTGGCAGTACCTACCTGGGTTGGTTCTCATATACGATTATTACAACTTACCTTGCGAAGAGCTCGTTCAGCAGCCTCACCAGCTCCTCGGCAGTACATTGATCAGACAGCGACGTGAAGCCGCAGATATCCGCGAATAGAATACTGTTCACGATATTACAAAATGTTATTACAATAATACTAATCATTGATCTCAAAATTAACAATAGATATGGCATCAAAAGGGATATTTACAGTTGAAACAAGCCACTGAAGTTACCTCAAATTCAATAAAACTTTTATTGTATGAGATTATAGAGGTTTAAAATTTGTGAAACAAATATAAGATAATTACATTTATCATCAGAATCGATCTTTATATTCCAAATTATGGTTTGAATCGATTATATCAAACTATGATAAGTATTGATAAAATTATTATAATAATGTTAATGTGAAATTTTTTAAAATGGAATTATTCATCTGCTAGAAAATGGTGTGCATTATGGGAGAACGCGGCGCGTTCGGGGCGCGTGAATTACTTGGTAAACTGAGATTTCTGATCATATGAAGTTCGCAAGGTCTAATTTCGTGTACAAGGAACATGGAATACCTTCTAGACATAATATCTCAACGATAAAAACAATAATATTTTTTTTAATAATTCCGTTAGTCTCAATAATTTAGAAATCTTTTCTTGATATGATATTTCAGTGGCATTTAGGAACTATAGGATCGTATTCGGTCTGACATTTTACGACGTATCATCTAGTTTTCTTTTGTTTTCCTACTAACTAGGCATGTGTTTTGTTTCGGTGTGTACCTATGCGAAGACGTACAATCTTAGTTGGTATGTAATGGAAGAATTGTTTCTGAAACTATTTTTTCCCGATAGTAACAAAATAACATTGAATTCAATATGATTTTGCTACTATTTTCCTAGAGTAGAAATCTACAGACATTAAACAAATATCTACGTTATTATTATAATAAGTACACGAGTATCTTGTAAGTATAATACTAATAACTCAAGTAACTATTTGTCGAAACGAAAATTGAGCCGAGATTCATATCATATTGGATTAATTACGGCTCTGCTATTTGTACTCGACGTAAACACATATATTGTTAGCTCGAATTACAATACATGTATTCGTAATAAACATGATGTTTGTTTGTGCTTTACCAACAATAATGTTTACCAAAACTCCAATATTGGCCTTTAGCGAGTAGACAAACTTAGCTGTTAAACTGCTATACCTGCCTATACGGCATCCACATACAGATACACTAAACAAAGGTAACGTATGACGAATGACACAAGTTGCTCTCTGTGTGCCGCGTGTAGCTCAAAGTTGGGTAAAAGTTATGTAATTATTAGTTGTTCGTATTGCTCGCGTCCTTAAATCCCAAGCCTCTAGTTGTCCCACACGTGATCCCCGAGAAGTACTAAATAATACATCAGAATTCATCATCTCGATACTTTGAAATTATTTATGATTTAAAGAACAAAATATTTTCAATTTCGTCTCACCTATTCGTATGTAATTTGAAGAGCTCTGAGTTAAATAAAGTAAATAAATAAATATTGCACTACATGGCAGATAGCACAATCTAGCACCAAACTAACCACTATACTGTAGTATAGGTAACTAGACAACGGATAGGTAAACTACATATTATATATTTTTTCAAGTTAGATAGACGTCTTTAAGAGTCAGTGCCGATCTTACAATTTCTATTGTTTAACAATACCTGTGGCAATACTGACCTGACATTCTCGTACCGCTGTATGTAGATCTTATGAAACTGTTCCTCACGCGGCTGGCTCGCAATATCCGCCTTCATCTCCATGGCAACGTGACGAGGCAACACCGACAGCAGAAGCCGCTCCTAAGCACAAATCAGGTTTTAGTTTATAACATTTGTACGGTACACGTACGTACCTACATCCGTCCAACATGTGACACCGCGCCGAGTGCGCTAATTTCGCAATACTTTACTTTTATTGAATTTATTAGATTAGTACTCTGTCATACTCCAAACAATAAACATTAAATCATTTTCAAACAAAAACAGGATTTTAATCACAAACAATTACGGTGTCCCGTACAATATTATACAGGGTGTCCCAGAAACGAGTGTCAAGCGAAAATCCAGAGGTAGAGGACCTTAAAGGGTACCTGAATAACCCCCAAATATGTTCCGCGATTTTTCGTAGTTTAGAAGTTATGGCCTTTTTTCTCATTTTTCTACTAAAATGCGACCACTAATACCTTTTTGGTGATACTTACTGCAACAATTGAGATAATTGGCTGATTTATTTTCAAATGTGGAGCTGAATAATAGGGTCATATTACCTGTTACAAAAAAAGGCGTAACACTAATCAAACTGTTACAAATTAAAAAATAATTTCATAAAGTGAGCGTTGACAAAACGCTATAAACACTTTAAAGAGCAATTAAAAGAAAAACTCGCCTATTATTTTTTTTCCAAACCAACTTCAAAAACTTCCTTACTTCATTAGCTATCTACTCTATTAATTTTATAGAACAAAAATTATTTCTACCCTTACGTTAGTCGCTTACCACGGGGCTAGATGGCGCTGTGTGTTGTTTACAGAATTTATTTATTTATTATTCTGCTCCTCATTTGAAAAGAAATTAGCCAATTATCTCAATTATTGCAGTCAGTATGAGCAAATCGGTGTCAGTGGTCGCATTTTAGTAGAAAAATGAGAAAAAAGGCCATAACTTCTAAACTACGAAAAATCGCGGAACATACATGGGGGTGATTCGGGTACCCCTTAAGGTCCTCTACCTCTGGACTTTCGTTTGGCACTCGTTTCTGGGACGACCTGTATATGTGAATTTTAGTATTTCTAGGGTATCCATACAATCTTGAGCTAACCCTACGTGAGCTGACCTTCAGCTGATTAAAGAGGATTCGGCTATAATGAAAGCTATTATTATCCTTCTTGTTCGTACACTGTTCATTATTTAGCCGCGGAGTTTTTACCTATTTTTTTTCTTGTAGGACGTTTGTAACTGCCCGTGTAAAAGAATTAGGTCCTGTTTTGTAATGAACAGTGTAAATGGCCACGTTCGTTTGAAACCTAAACAATAGTAACTATAAAATCGAAGATAGATTAATGTACAATAACAAGTACAAGTATCTACCTACAAGCATAAGTTCTTCGGCGTTTAACCAGATTTGTTTTTACACCAACCGATTGGTTGGCAGACTGTGTGGATACCCTATGTAGGTAGATACCTGTTATGTTATACACAGACCTGCTGCTGATTCTCTCGCTGTGTGACCAGCCTTGCCTCGACGCAGTCCCGTGTCTCGAGAAAGGCGCGGCGCTGTGCTAGCTCGCGCGGTTGATGTGTCAGCATGCCTGCTATATTGCACGCCACCAGGCAAGCCAAGCTCGAATACAACTACAGGATGATAATAATTATTATAATAGATTGGAGCCTTTACAAAAATGTAGATTTGCCTTCTCTACATTATGATTAAAAAATGGACTACCAGATGAAATAGTGGTCAATGCTTGGCTAATAACTTTAGATACTTATACAAGGTCATAGGATATCATGAAGGTTCGTAAATTTTATTTTACTTTATTTAAAACAAATGATTATTGTTTAGCTGTACTCTGTACAGAAGCATCTTTGACCTGGACGTTTGATAATTTTCTTTATAACACTGTTTAAATAGTGTTAAGTGTACCTGTGCTTCTGTGATCGCCGGTAAGAGGAAGTGTGCGAGGAGGTTGGCAGCGGCGAGGCCGAGCCCGCCAGCAGCCGCTTCGTGCAGCCGCACCGGCAGCGCCGCGTACGTCAAGTATGTGAACAACGCCGCCACGCCGCCGCTCACACGGAGTCCTCTGTCATATTAGAATACAATGGACCATTTTTAATAAAGAGTAATAAAGAAGGGGGTCCTTAATTCAGCTCGTATATACAGCGCATACCTACTATTTAACTAGCTTTCAGGGGGATATCCTAACCTATAAGAGATAACGAAAAATGCTGAAAGGACAAAAACTTAAATGGTATACCTACCTATTTAATTTAAAAAAAAAATATTACCCAGGTCAGGAATATCAAAGTGGGGTATAGTCAAGAAATTTTGATTATTCATCAAACTTTCTTGGGTATTCAATACCTTTTCAAGGTTTCCCGACTTGACATAGTCTTTTTTCTTTTTTTTACAATATGGCGTCTGGTGGTCGCCATTTCAATTTTACCTATCTAAGAACACTTGGACTAATGAGACGAATCTAACAATACCTTAATGTAAAGAAATCCATCGCATGGTTTGTAAGATATGAAAGAATAATGAATATTATTAACATATAAAATAGGCTCGAAAAACACAACCCTTTCCTTGCAGCCGAATAAAAAGGAATAAAAAAATTTAGACCCGACTTCAAAACAGTGAAAAAAAAAACTCTAAAATTCCTCTGAAGTCTGAAGTCGGGCAGATGAATTTACGTTGTACTTATAAACAGACCCTCCACATAAAACTGCACGACTTCAGACTTCACAGCATTTTTATGTTTTTTTTTAATATTTACTGTTTTGAATTTTATTGTTTATGTTTTTTATGCATCTTATGGCATAATCCATGGCATAAGAAAACTCTAACATTAGGTGAGCCACACCACTACACGAAAAAAATACCTAATAGCGCCACGGCGCGCTGCGCTAGCGTAAAGTAGCACTGTATAATAACTTGTTCACGCCAAGCATAACACAATAAACCAGGATATCGAAACTTACATTAATAATGTAAGTTTAATAACAACAGCGACTGACAACGGGTAGAAAGGTTAATTCACATGACCGCTTCAGAACCATCAATTTTGTACAGGGGTCGTAAACAAGTAATAACTAATTTGGCATTGAAAGGAATCGATTAAAACACAATAGTGTACAATGTTGTCGACGCGTTTATTATACGATGTCATTTCAAGTTGTCGTTGTGGCTGTTTTGAAGACTGTTCTAAAGCTACATCCGGAATAAAATAAATCTGTTGTAAACAAATGGGGATTCGCTTCGTGGTCTCTTGGATAAAGGGCCGGAAACTTTTAATTTCATGAAATAAAAGGGACGTGGGTTGACCGCGATCGCCTGAAAACGTCGCGAGATACATTCCTAATGGGTTTACAGAAGGCTTTCGACGAGTTCATTCGAAACGGTCGTTTGTAACTGTAATGGCATAGTTCACGTCACAGCCAGATATGTACCTATTGCTTTGTACAACGTAAATTGATATTTTTGCGGGCATGTAAACTTGATACAATCTCGATGAATTGAGTTAGTCGAAAAAGTCTCCTACGTAAGTAGAAAATATATAAATGTTAAAATTAAAAATCTTTGTATTTTACACATATTTTTTGTGAACTGCTTATACTGAAACCCTGTTTTAACAAATTTGCAACGAGATTAAAACTTCCCCAGTGATACAGCGGAGTATAGCCTGCTTTAACAAATTTCGTACAAAAAGGATACAGCCACTAGCTTTACACTCAATGGCTCAATGCATCCAGAGTAACTATTGCTGAACATTGGTATCGGTTCAATAGTCATTTCTCTCAAGGGATGCATTGGCAGTGCATGGGAGGGATGCTTTGTGGTTGATAGTCAATACAAGTGTAGTTACTTGGTTTATTTGTGTATCTGGTATTCATTAGTCATTGAGCGTCGGTCGATGTCTGAAGTCTCGACAAAATTGTAAACGTGTAACAATCCCGACTTTCATGATTCAAAGTTTTGTACAAAGACGGAGTTTTCTGCCTCGCCATTATGTATTCCTTGTGTGTAACAATGTGGTGTTTATCCGCTTTAGTCCTTTTGTGAATTATTACAAAAGCGTTTTGACCATGCTCCGACCCAAATGCGAGTAAAAGTACACACACTCAAATGTTTTGTAAGTTATTACATTATACAAAGTTAGGAATACAAGGGCAAAATACTCAATATTAGTTACATTATGAGTATTATAATATGTAAATTATTTATGACATAAAAAGAGGATGCCCATTCATGGGCCCAGTTTTGGCGCCGTGTCAGAACGTTATGTAGTTGTAAAAATATATTTTAATTTTTGAGGTTAATTTATGCGATTTGTAGAATTTTTTCACCCTAGAATCCTAAATGGTACTAATTAAACGTTTAACTAAACTACCGCCTCCGCTATTGCGTCTTCCATATTGCACCAAAACGACAAAATAATCTATAAAGGAGTTTCTATTACGATATACTCGAAAGTTCGCGTGCTTACCCGACCTCTTTGGTTCGATTTCAGCAATATAAATAGTTAGATTTCTCATTATCCAGGGTGAATAAAAACTAAAAGTTTTCACAGGATAAAACTACAATTATGCGCTTATCGAATAGTGCTGAAACCGTTCAGACACGTGTCTATTTTTGGGCATTTTCTATATGGGCCTGGAGCCCCTGGGAAAATGAACAATTTCCTTTCAATTAAATGTGTAAGTATTAAAGTTTGTAACAATACCTACATGTATTCGTAGTAGTAGGTAAGTACTTAAATATTATATTAATTTTGTTACAAGAAAGCTTGAGTTCTCAAAACTTAGGCAGTGAATAATATTAGTTATATTCTAAATGAAATCTTAATAAGAGCTTCTATATTCAGGAGAAATAGAAAATATATTATTTGTCAATATCAAATTAGTTCTAAGTTGCAACTCACCTGAGCACTGCTGTTCCGGAGAGTGAAATATCCATGAGAATGAACGTAGCCAGTACCACATACGAGATGGTGAGAAGGTAGATTTCGTTTATGGCCGGCCGGCTCAAACATAGTAGTAGACCTGTATAATAAACCACAATTTAATGGTATTTCTTTGTAATTTTTGGTGCTATATTGTATAATAGGGATTTAATATAAATAAATAAATAAATAAATAATGAATATTCAATACTCGTAGGTAGGCACACAAAACTGTTGACTTAATCTGGAAGTAAAAGCGAGCTTACAAGCATAGACGAGACAGCAGATCCCGATAACGGAGATGTTGATGATGTGGGCGAGCCGGTCCTTCTGGAAGATCAGCAGCGCCTCCGTCTCGTTGAAGCGGAACACGTCGCTCGCGTTGCGGTGCATCGTAACAGACGTCTCCCTGCTGCGTACATAAAAACTCATTTTACTCACAACGACAACAGTAAATGTACTTACTCTCATTGTTCTCTCAAATGTTCCGTTCGTACCTCTGTACTTGAATGTAAACAAAGACTTGTCACTTTCAAAGGAGAGTGAGAGTTCGCTGTTTGTATTTTTGATCTAAGATTTTGAGATAAAGTTATGAGTGTGTTTAGTTATAAAAGTTGGTACTCATATTCTAACTTAATGCATTTACTATCAGAGAACACACACAAACAGCGTAATAATTTCTTTAGAAAATGGTACAAGAAGCTAGGTAATTAAGTGTTCAATCGTCCCTTTCAATGACTTTGTCCATCTCATATAGTTCACTTGTCAAATTACGTAACAGGATAATCAAATATTTTTTTTTTTTTACTCCGACTTTTCAATAAAATCGACTACCAGATGCAATGAATACTACGCCTGTAATAAATATTTGCAGCCTCTTCGTGTACCTGTCGATGATGGTGCCTGTGGTAGATGGAATGAAGAGCGAAGTGTCTTCGAATGTCGGTTTTTCGTTGTGCAGCTTGTAGGCGAGGTATAAGCTGTAGCTTTGCACGGCGATCAGCGAGGCCGCAACCGCAAGCAACAAGCCCAGGATGTGCATCATGTTATTCTGGTTCATGCGGAGGAAGTACCGTTGGTACAGCATCTCCACCTGCACAGAAAGGTACGTACATCTAAATAAATCTATTTCAATGAAATGGTCAAACGCTCACCTATAATTAATACCTAAGTGTTGGAAATTATCAATTTTCAAATTCATGCATGCGTTACTTGCGCAGTGTAGTTAAGTACGGTTTCATGAATATGCGTGCGTGAAATCATACAGCATTGCATGTCATAATCGGTGTCCAACGCAATTTGAACCAAAGACAATAAAAGAATAGCACGGCGATTATATGTACTCGTTTCTATATACGTACTTGGTAAATAGGTATCATGATGGTGTACCTACTAGCTGCGTTCCGCGGTTTCAGTTTTGACATTCTAGTTGGTATAGTATAAAAGAAAATTGTGTATCAATTGTGTAATTGTGGCTTATCAATAAAATTTGATTTAACGAATGGACGAACCGCTTAAAACTTTCCAATACCCGATATAGGCCAAGCTGCAGGGAAATCAACTCTTACGTAGCCTTGCAAAAGGTGGTGTAACAAATTTTATGATTTTATGTTATTTAGCTAAGTTAGCTTGACATAAATTCAATTTTTTGACCTTGGGGCACGACGGGGTATGTCCGATATTTTGCTAATATTTCGTTTTTTGCACATAGTGCCTCGATAGTAAGTGATATGACAAAAGTGTCTAAGAACAGTATGTAGAAGTCAAAAACTCTTACATTCTGTCCATACATGTCAATTCTGTAAGTCTTACAGGTAAAAAGTTACAATCAAAAAAAGAAAAAACAACATTATATAAAATCAGTATAGATTTCTACGACAATTATTTTTTAATCGTTTCCATAATAAGCAACAACAAATTATTTGTGGTGGCCGCCTACAAGATGGCGCGAGTAGTACGACACGGTGTCCTATATGGCGCATTTAACATTTTTCTTCTTTTGATTGTAACTTTTTACCTGTAAGACTTACAGAATTGACATGTATGGACAGAATGTAAAAGTTTTTGACTTCTACATACTGTTCTTAGACACTTTTGTCATACGACTTATTATCGAGACACCATGTGCAAAAAGCATATTAAACTCAAAATATCGGATATACCCCGTCGTGCCCCAAGGTCAAGAAATTGAATTTATATCAAGCTAACTTAGCTAAATAACATAAAATCATAAAATTTGTTACACCACCTTTTGTAATGTGATTTCCCTGAAGCTTGGCCTAATAGATATTTGTGACGTGATTTTTAAATATTCACTTAGGATACGTGGGTAAAACCGCAAGTTGCAGTTAGTCTTCTAGAAATAAACCAGATATCGAAACAGTCGATAAAATGGTCAATTTTGGCGAAATATCGACAACTGTTCTCCTATAACCAGTAGAGTTCTATCCATCTTATTAGTTCATATCCCGAGGCGGTCGTCTGTTACTACCTAGACCTTTATCTTATTACAAACAATAACTGCTGTATTTTCCTCATCAACTTTCAGAGACAAACTTTTCTTTTGTTGTATTGGATATACTTTAAAACTGCTACACAAGAAGGGAATGCTGAAAGTAGACAAGCCACACTGTTTGCATACTTTACAGGCTTGTGGCGTGCCCAGAGAAGTAACGGTTTTTTTAATGATGAACAAAGAATTTAAAGAAAGGTCACGATCCAATCTTAAACTTTGCGAGTTCACCATTCATGACTTTGTCGGTAGTTAGAGAGCTTTACACTCGAGTACAGAGATAGAGAGATAATAATAAATACTCAACTCACTTTTTATAGTAGATTTAAAAATAACAGAAGTTAAGGATATGTGCTCTAATATGTCTAAATGCGTAGGTACGTTTACGGATAATAGTTTGCGGCAAAAAAATAATATGTAGGTAGGTAGGTATATCACACCAAGGGCTATTGCTGAATCTGTTGAAACAGTAAACTTTGTAGTTACCTAATCAAATAATCCACCAAAGATTTAACGTTGATAGATCATTTTCCAAGTACAAGTCAGTTTATTAGATATGTACACCAAATATTATAACAATTTGCCTAATTGAGTAGGGTCAGAGGTGCTGGGTGGAGGCGAAGAAACTGTTGAAGGTGAAAACATTTAATTGAACTAGGTGCGGGTGTGAGGTGGTTTTCACCGATATTTCTAAACACGATACAATATTCTCTAACAAGTAGGATAACTATAAAACAGTGTTGTTATAGAAGCTTTAGTGGTTATCGTGTCAGGGGCAGGACCAACACATTATGTCACTGATTAGTTTAGTGTTTGTTGTTGCTAATAACAGAACAGATTACCACAAACGTCATGGTTTGCGGTCTTAGTCCATATACCTACTGTCAAACCCTGTCTAGATATCTCTCATCCGAGCGATGTTCCCAGTTGCACCCCTTTCGGGAGCCCGGGGTCCGCTAAACACCAAATTAATTTGGGGTCGGCGCAGTAGGTAATTCATCATTGACTATACCTTCTCCAATAGATTTAGCAATATTTTTACTGCCGGCCGCCTGCCTGACACCAACCCTCCTAGTGATAAAGCAGTTTATCCGCCACCGCGCGGAGAGAACTTAAGGTTTGCTAGTCTCCCTCAGATCCCTTAGTCGCCTTTTACGACACCCGCGGGAGGAGATGAGGTAGCCCTATTCTATGCCGGGGCTACACGGCTAAACCCTGTCTAGATAATTACGTGATAATTACCTACGTACTTCCAAGCGCATAATATAGGTAGGTACAATTCTAGGCTGAAACAAAATTCTACCTCATAATCACTACCAACGTACAATATATACAAAAATGCTGTTTTGTCATTATCATGCAACAAAATGATCGAACGTCTATCAAGACAATAAAAGAACACGGTAAAACTGAACATAATTAAACAACTAGGTACTTAGGCTTAAAAGAACAAAGGTACTTCAGTTAAATTACAAAAATGATCTGTAGAATTATTACGCTTATAATTCAAGTATTTAAATAAACACCAGAAAACACACGATTTTCGCAAAGTTCCTGAGTATGTACGAGACACGGTTTAGGTGCCCTTTTGAAAGTACTCGCCTGCCACCACCTGCCACGCACAGACCGCGTTATACTTACTCCGACGATCAAAGTGCATCTCTTATCCACATCTTAATTAAAACGTTCGTTTCGAATTTGGGTTTCATAATAATTAAACTCGTCTTAATTCATCTCCTTTGGGCTAATTACGTAATTCGAATGAAAGTGTAAGGATTTTGGACAGGTCTCGACGGCGAAAGTAGTCAATTATCATGCGATTGAGAGACCACTTCTTGTTGATTAGAGGCGAGACGGTTTGCTCGATCGGAAATGGTGACAACGGGCTCGAAACGAGGCCTAATTTGTAATCAGTGAAGACTTATTACATTTCAATGCACTTGGCTTCTTTATTGATAGCTACCTTTTACGATTGTGGTTCATAAATTGTATAAAATACTAGCTGACCTAGCCGGCAAACGTTGTTTTGCCTTATAAATTATAGATAGTAGCCGATTCCCAGACCTACTGAATACGCGTATTAAATTTCATAAAAATCGGTCAAGCCGTTTCGGAGGAGTACGGTAACTAACATGACATGGAAATTTTATATATAAGAAGAAGATAAGATATTCCTTAATCCGCATTTTATATTCAGGTCTTTTTCGGAACGTGAACACGTGAACGTGCCAGTCTTATAATTTCTAACTTTGCTCGCTTTCTCATGACATGACTGACTGATGAATTAACACATAGCCCAAACCGCTGATAGTAGAGGTCTGAAATTTTGGAGCATGTTTTTTATAATATGGTAAAAAACATGCTCCAAAATAAGCAGCCGATTTTATGAAAATTTCCACGGGAATGGGACTTAAATAGGTAAAACTGTGGGACACGGCTAGTACAATTAATTAACTGTGAAACTATCGACTATCTATGCTCTAACGAAAGATTCTAAGTAGAATTGTTACATGTCTGTTCAATCAGAGAACTCGGGCCAATAAGGCGCTATTGCGATTGTAAGCTGCAAGTCGTTGCCGTGGCGTCCTCGGGAATTGAGTGCACTTAATTCCCAGAGAAAGAAAAATGATGGTAATAATAGAATAGAAATAATAATGAAGGTAGATTTTTATTTTATTTATTTTGTAAAAATATGATGAGAATTATATGGGCCTCTAACTATATAGGCCTCTAACTTTACCTAACGACTGCTATCAGAGGTAACGGATGTAGATTATCCTTTGTCAAGTAACCATAGTATAAACCTAGGTGCTTGGTTTACGACAATCTTGCGCTTTGTGCAACGTTCTTCAATCGGCCTGTCTGTATCTAATATACTCAAAAACTCCTGAACGCATTTTCATGCGGTTTTTACCAATGATTAGTGTATTTCATGTGGTAGGTTTAGGTAAATAATTTGTCAAGGCTTTATAAACATTGGTTAAAATGTAATGATAATTGTTGAAATTGACGGAAAAATAATTTCCTCAAACATTTTCAAAGCCGGGTCAGCTAGTTGCTAATGCCATAATGATTTTAGGGGGCAAGTATAGGGGCATGGAGTAGGAGATAGGAAGTGGGAGATAAGGGGTGGTTGGTTCAGGGGTATTGTTGAAATACAACATAAAATATAATTAAGACGTTAATTTACTTGTTTCAATTTTAAAGGTAATTGATTAATTTGATTATAGACAACAATCACTTAGAAGTAAGGGCTTTTCACTATTTATTATCTTTTGTAAAAATCATTCCCTACGAGGTTCTGAATTTACCCAGATGTCACCGAAAATCTATATTTTGTACATTGTTTTTTTTAATGACCAGATGAACAAGGTTATTTTGTAATTTGCGACTCAAGAACACGATATTATGTCATAATCTTAATTACTAGAAGGAACCTAATACGACGTAGTAATTAAGCAATTACTTGTCGTTTTAAATCGAACCGTGTCGATTATTGTATCTACTTAAAGTTTTCAAATGACGGTAATTTCAAAGCTTAATATTTTAATAGCTGTAAAATCATGTTCTTAGTTACGAAATAAAATAAATACCTACCTATGTTAAAATTTCGCACAATTTTATAGCCAAAATATTTGGCATTTTTGTTTCCGCTCCTTTAATTAAACGGTTTGTGAACTCGATCAGAAGTAAATTAGGTATCGTGATTCTCAAAGTACTATTTGTAGTTTGATCTGCCGATCCCCGATCTGTGTACTCGCGTTCAGTTTATTCATGCGAGTATGATTTAGTGTTGCCGATCGATAGTCGACTATCGATAGTATTATAATGGCTCCGTATACATACTATCGACACAGTAATACTATCGACGGTATCGATACTATTGCTGCTGAATATAGCAATAATAATCGGTACTGTCAATAGTTAATTCCATCGGAAGTTATATTTATTGGAATATCTCGCTAACGTATGCTCTGTTGACTTTCATCTGTACTACTCTATTTATGTATTCTGTGCTAGTACTTTAAATATTTTATATCTTTGTTTTCCGCCGCTTTCCCTCGTATAACAGTTATATTAAAATTTATTCGCATTTTATAGGTTTTTAAAACATTTTTTATGGAGTTATTTAATAATCTGACTTTACCCAGTGTATCTGCGATTCCGCATGATAACCTCGATATTGTTGTAGGTATTTCCTACTGGAATATTAAAAGACGTTTGTTCTATAATATACCTAAAAAGAAGATAGGGGAACCTATATCTACCGACTTGTAGTCTATATGTATCAAATGCTTTGTCCCGGATGACTGACTGATGGTGATGAATCAACGCGTAGTCTTATCTGCTGATAGTACAGAACTGAAATTTGGAAAGTGCGTTATTTATCAAATGTAAGCATCCGATAAGAAAGGGCTGTCATAATAAGACAAACGCGGATTTATCGAAATTTCCACGGGATAGGATTACGCGGATAAAACCGCGGGACATGGGAGATTGGCCTACAGATTTTTATGCGGTGCACACTAAGGCAAAAAAATATTTTCCTCATACATTTTTAAAATGTTCAATGAATCTATATATGAGACATTTTGCCTTACTTTATTTAAAAAGCGCGTGATGCATATTGAGTGAGTGATACCTATAAATTGGCCATCAAAAAAAGGACATAATGCCTTCCTTTCGTCTATGTCGCATTATTTATTCATCATCATAATCATAATTCATTTATTGCGAATAAAGGTACATAATTTGGTGTTACAAGTATAAATAAAAAATCGCCTTACTCAACCATAGGGCATGCAATAATTATTATATCGTTATTGTTGACGTTACATTTATCAATTTCAATTACAATAACAATTTCTTTGACTTTAGAACGTAAAATTTATTCAATGCTGTCAAACAATTCAATTCAATAACTTAATACAATGTTAATATTGTCTATATTTATTATTATTTATTAAATGGTTAAATGGTCATAATAATAAAATTTATTTCAGAAGGATCTAATATTTAAACGATTTATCCTTTAAAAATTCGTCAACGCTGTAATAACATTTATTTAACAAAAATAATTTCAAGTCATGTTTAAAGCCTATGATACTCTGCAATTCGATAATAGATGTCGGTAGGTGGTTATAAACAAGAGGGATCATGCATAACACGTTCCTCTCGAGATTATAAAATTTGTTTCGAGGATAAGCTAGTTTGTTCTTATATCTCTTACTTTTGAGAGTGTCAAATAAATCTAAATCTAAATTATTCTTTGCCTTAATATGTACCATACTATATAGACGAATAAAAAATTGTGAGACATGAATATTACATACTACCTACCTATTTACTACCTACATTTCAATACTCTCATGAGATCCATATTTACGTAGTAGATAAAATCGGTCTTCTTCATGTTTCAATAAAAAAAACCTTCAAAAAATATTTAATTATTCCCATATTTTTTCCAGACAAAAGTAAATTAACGAGAACCTTATTTTTCTCGTTGTTTTTAATAGATAAATCTTGTATTCCAAAACAGAATTAGATTGTAATATAAAAGAATTACTCAGATAACAAAGAGGGCTTTCACAACGAGATACTTAGGTAGGTACTTTAAAAAATATTTTCTTATAAAATTCTGATTCAAAACGTAATATTTTATTTTATTAAAATTTTTGAATAATTTTTACTTTTCTTGAAATTGTAAGACAAATACCGTACCGTTTAATAGGGTTCCGTAGTCAACAAGTAAACCTTATCACATAAAAATACTTAATTATTTATTGGCAGTTGGGCACTCGAGAGAACTAAAGAAAACTAGTCGTTTGTGAACATAATAGTTTCGTCATGTCCGTCCATTTGTCCGCAGCTTAGTACAGCGACGCTTAGTACTATAAAAACTGCTCTTGACATCCCTTATTACAACGGTGTATTCCATGTAGCATAAAAATCTACTAACTTGTCAAAAACAAGGCTTATGGGGGAAAATGAAGTGAAAATTCAAAGAAAAAAATACAAATTACGAATTTTGATCAAAAACATCTCCCATAGTTCCAATACATAATGTGTGCGACAGGTGGAGCCCATGAAACGGGGCCAAGTCATCTAATCCACAAGTTTGTGAACTTTGTAGTTGGGAACGCTCTGTCTAGTGAACTCCTCTTTAAGAGTATTTGAACACCTCGATCACTATTAGTTTTTTTTTAGAATGATGTTTAGTTTACGTTTTGGACAACATTTTTTTATTTTTTAACTTTGAGAGCCCATAACCAATTATTTTTTAATTATTTTGGAATAACAATGCCTTCGATAGATCAAGGATACATCTGAAACCAAAATCGAATAAAAAGTTTAAGCGAAAACATGTATACAAAAAAAAGTTGTAAGGGGTAAAGAGGTAAAATTTGGGAAAAAAATAAAAAATCACAAAAATAATCATTAAAAAAAAATGTGAAGAGTTAGGGTCTTTTCCTTCAAATTGTATTTTATAAATACACGCTCACCAAGTTTGTCTAACCCTCCACCAAACATCCTGTATAAAAACAGGCCGCCGTTGTTATCTTTAATTTGTGGGGCTTAAGCCACCGGGTTTTGTCGCCGGCCTAATATTCAGAAAGAAAAGTAATGTTAACATCTTACTTGTACCTACTATTTATGTATTCTGCGATTTTACTTAAAGATGGTATGCCAAAAAGGTTCCACACGTTGTCTGTCCGTCTGTCTGTATATATTATGTCTGTCTGGCTTACCTCAGTGACGTCAAAACTGTAATGTATGTAAAAGTGTAAACTGTAACTGTGCTTATAATAACATACTATGAATTGCACCTACAAAAAATTAAAAAATAAACATTGAAGAAATAAATTAAGGTAGGTAGCAAATTAGGGTAAGTGTAGGGAGATCCGCACATAAACAGGGAATTATTATTTTCCTCGTATACTCTATGATATAGACAGTCGTTGGAAAGGTCTTTTAAATATATTACGGCTTTATGTAAACCACTTGTATTCAGGGATCCGTTTGCGGAGTATTGAGCATTGCCTAAAATAAAATGATAATTTTTGTGTGCATCAATAAACAAGAAAATTAAGTAGGTAGTTGTTCTTGGATAAGTGATCGATATTTACGACTTTAGCAATTACAACAAAATTAAATCGCGCATATATGTACAAGAAGATCTTTTATTATCTTTTAACATTTTTAGGGTTCCGTATTTTAACAACGAAGCGCAATCGCAATAATAATATTATGATAGTTTAAAATATAATTCTTCGATTATTCATAAAATAAAAGAGCCGTCGACGATGTTCTTATATTACGGTTACGAAAAAGGAAAAATACAGAATTTTATTTGCGTTGAAACGAGAAATGTTGAACATTATTATCGAGGTGACGCGCTCGGGCGGCGGAACTCAACAAATTGGTTTTGGTTAGAAATTGCATCATCAAGAAAGTAAGAAATTGTCCGATATGAATCAATAGAAACGTAATCTACATGAACGCTGCTATCTTACTAAAGAAGGTTGTATAAAATCACATCACTTACGATATCTACATATATCACAAATTCAGACAAAACCATTGTTTGTCAAGACGCGCCATAAACTTGTTGAACTCTTCAGCAAACATTGGATGAATAGAACGTTCGTGAGAACGACGGGAGCTGAGGGAGAAGTAATTGTATGCGCGACAACGTACCGCCGGCGTCGATTAGACGACATGGTGATACGAAGGGAACCTGCTTTGTAAACACAACTGTTGTGTATCGTCGAGAATGTTTACTGCAAATACATTTCAAACTTCACATCGGGAACAAAATGACAGTAGAAAACCTAAACACAGATATTATCTACAAGGTATTGTAAAAATACATTCAGTTTATATATTTCACACGTAGGTACCACCCACGGAGGCAGTTCTGTAGTGTATCGAGGTAAACCACCCTGTCTGAGACAATGATAGGCTTATATTAAATGAAGGTCGACAGTTAAGTGACGTTGGTTTAATAAACGTCTTCGTGTCACAGCATCACACGCGGCGTCTCCGCATCTCACATCGTAGGTACCATGTCACGTTACGTCCTACAGCTATTGATTTAAGCTCAGCAATTCCTTTTACACACTTTTGCACAAAAAAACGGGCACTTTATATTTTTAGCTGTATATTAATGAAAATTACGAGATATAAGTTTTATTAATTTGACGATGTATTGGCATATTATTTGAAGCATCCTGAATTTCCCATATAATTAATCGAAGGCGAAACGTCACGTATTTCTGAACTTTCCTAACATAATTCCTAATTTAAAGTTTTTATTGTAACAAAGGGTAAAATTGCAAAGTGGCGCGAATTGTTGAACTGTTTTTTGCTTATTACTAAAAGTTAGCAACTTTTAGGATATTTTTTTGCGGTTAAACAATTCAATCTCGATCGCTTCGATTTGAATTCGCTCAAAACTTGCCAGTGTGATAAGGCAATAAGTGCCCGTTTTTTTGCAAAACCATACATTTATTTACACAATGCATTTAAAACTGGTTTCACTGAAGCCTTTACTACTATTACGGCTTCTATTGTAACAAAATACCCAATCGTAAACGCTTACGCAAACTTCTGCCGTTAGCCTAGTCCTTAATGGAGCAAAATTTGTATTATCTATGCCTACAGGCAGCGTTGGTTTCACCAGCTTTTTTCACAACTTCAATATTCTGTAAACAGTTTAACCTCGTGTCATCTCTCCCAAAATTACCCATTTCGTTAAAATTGCTTACCGAAATTACTTTTGTTAAGGTCGAGAGCGACTGAACGACGATAACTGCAAACTTTTTAATAAATGCTTGATTATTTAGCATACTCGAGGACCATCATAACAAGACCGAACAGCCTTATAATTTGGAAGTTTGTTCTTCTTAATAAACGATTGTATTAAGTCTCGACTATCGACAGAATGTTTGGTTGGTGTCCATTACAAATATACCCCTTCCTAGGTTACCTTTTTAAGAGCCTTGTGGAGGTTCAATTTTCCAAACACCTGACGTTACGTAATACCTTTCTGCCGCCTTCAGTTTTATGTTTGTTGTATTATAATTTACTAGCAGCGGCATGTGGCTTTCACCTACGTTAGTTGCGAACCCGTGAGAAATAGTGAGAATATCGAGATAAAACCCAATGTCTTAATTCATAACTAATTTAGCTATCTCCATTCTAAGATTTATCGCAATCGGTTTAGCAGTTTTTGTGTGAAAGAGTTTGAACGAACAATCAAACATGTTCACATACTCACAAGCTTGTTTTTACATGCTTCGGAAGGCACGTTAAGCAGTTGGTCCTGGTTGTTAGATATCAGTCGTTAGTCGTCGAGCTGAAAACTACGTACTAAAACACTACCTACTATTCGAAAAAAGAAGTTTTTTTTTAAATACAAGGCACAAGTTTGAACTCGTTTGTCCGGTCTGACAGTTGTTCGACCGACGACGACGAGTGCCTACCGGTTCGTGCGTGTGTGCGTGAACGTTTGTGGGTAACTCAAGTGAGCGTGTGTGGGGGTCCGGGGATTCGGGGCCGTGTCCGTCCGAGCTCCGGACACATTCTACCGTGTATGCTCAGCAAAAATCTGATTTTAACTCAAGCACTTACAGTATAAAATAAATGGTAGGTACAAAGTACGTATACGTCGGACTAATAAGCGTAGTGTGGCAGCATCTTACCAGAATAATTTATATGAATCAAAGCCAAAACAAACCCCTTTATTCCACAAACAGGTGCAAAGACTAAAGTACAGAAATCATAAATTGAAATAGTAATAAGGATTATTAAAACATCATAGTGAGTGGTATTCGCATACACGAGAGTGAGCTTAGCAGAGAGCGAACAGGGAGTCCCACTACATAGAGATTAAACCTTACCTTCCTGGCTCATAGGTACTCTAACATTTTCATCGGAAAACGATTTATAAATTGATTCTAAAAATGGATCGTCGACTCTATTAGAATAATGAAGTATACTCTAGACTGTGGTATTTTATTTTAAGCACTATTTTGCGCAAATAGCCTACCTGTTTTCGAGCATAATGTCAGATGATCGTTAATCTAAGTTGAACTTCAAGCTGTTTGCTTACACAAATAGCTGCTTTTGCTTGAAATGTAAATGTTAAGTAAATCGTTTTTCCATTACACAAGTTAGTTATGAACTACAGATTTAAATATTTAAATTAAAAACTAAATGTAGATAAAGCTATTCATTCTCACGGCAAGCTCTACGAGATTGGTACGAAGTAATGACCGAGCAACTGGTAACCAGTCGGTTGCGACTAAGCTCCGTGCGCCGTTTCAGTCATACGAGATAATGCTTAGGGCATATGCACACTAACGTAATTTATTGCTGCCCCCGGGGCTGACGTGTGGTTTTAAAACAGCAGAACGTATACCTTTTTAGTTATTTATGATCTGCTTTATTACAAAATTGTTAAAAAAATCCAGCAGAATGAAATCGTAGTGTTTGTAGGCTCTCAATTAACATAATAAAATATTTTAACAAGAAGCAGCAATACAATGTGTATAGTAGCATTTCAGGTGATATTTTAACATAACCATTTTCCTTTCAATAGTCCGAGAATCTGATTCCTAGTATAACGGGAAAGTAGCATAACTAAACTAACAGTCCTAACTTATCGGCGGCTCCATGTTTGTTTGTTAGATTTCGTTAATGAATCATTCATAGTTTGTATTACAGCCTCTAACAAATCAGTCTAAAAAAAAACAGCTATTCACTTAGCTGAGATAGCTTCGGGCAGACAAACGAGGAACTAACAACGCCGACGTCTTAACAGAATACTTAATACTTCTTCTTCATAATACTACTTCTGCGGCGACAGTGACACCGCTCGAAGTAGCCTCAAGCTTGGGTGATTGAATTATATTGGTTCAAAAGTGAATGGAGTGTGTAATTTTGTATTGTGTTCGTTTGAACAGACAGAGAGACTAGACTCGGAACGATGCACAAAGGACGCTTCAGAGAGTTCCACGAGTAATCCCTAGCCGGCTGTTGGCGAGCGCACAGGTTTCAATATTACAACCTTTACAACCCGAACGTCAAACAGAGATAGATCGCAAATCGAATATCAGCATTCTCTATCTAGGTACTCTATTGTCACCACTCACTGGCCAAAGACAGTTTATTCACCGTATTTTCTATTCAAAACTACATCGAATCTGTCTGTAGGTTTCGGTATTATAGTCAATGGAGCACATGCAGTACACAATACATATTGTGCCCTGAATTTAACTTATATTTTTAAAGGACCTGATGGAAGCCGCAGTCCCGCAGCGACTGTGGTAGTTAAGTTCTAAAAATGCTTACTGTTGAGTTGGTACTGACAAGAAAAGTAAAAGAACTGAAAGCAAGGTACTCACGTGGAGGTTTCGGAAGCGGTTGGTGTGGCAGAGGTCACGCAGCGGCGGCGGGCAGTGTTGCTCGCACACCGTGAGGCAGCCTGACTCGACGTCCGAGTCCGGCGCCGGGTCGCCGCCGTCGCCGCCGCCACCCTCGCCGCTACCTCCAGCTGTTCCATCTGAAAATAATACATTTATAGGAACCAAATTCAAGTTTAGCTATTCATTCTCTTTATCGTGTCGATACATGACAAACTTTTTTACGATAGACTTATTTTCAGAATAGCGATTTGAATGAGAAAATAAAAGTTCCTACCTATCTACCTACCTTCTAAACACTATAACTTAGCTTAACACGTTAACAAAAACTAAAAAGTGAAAAGACAGCGATATTGTTCTATGGACAGGGTTAGGAAGGTCATAAATTATAATGAAAAACAATTATTTATTTATTGATGTATAATAGTAATAAAAACAACGTATATGTGTACTTAGTTAGGTATCTAATATGTAACTCCAATTTGCCTAAATGATAACTTAGCAAATTGACTTTCGCGGCGACGACGACTACTATATGTACACCACCTAACTTAATACATTTCTCCAAGTAAAAACATCTGGGAATATTATTATTACACCCACTCATCCATATTTAGGTGCAAGCTAAATTAAGATTAAATGAGGCGTAACTTCAAGTTAATTCGCCGTGAAACAACTTTTAACTTAAAAGTTATACAAAATTAAGTACTAAAGTAGACAGTAGGTAAGTACACTCGTCTGAAATTTGTTTGTAAATTATGTTTCATTTCTAAGAAAACTTTAATACTTGTTTTTTTTGTACAAAAATATGTTTCTAAACGGTGAAGAGTTGAGATTGAGCAAGATCCTCAATCTGTGTTGGAGAGGTCACATCTGATATCAAAGAGCCGCAAAATAAATGACCGACTAGCCGTCACACTGTTTCTATTGAAGTGTCACAGAACAAATAATAGTACAACGTATACTACGTTAGTTGTACCTACTCCTATAATATATCCTTACTAGGGAACTTTTTCAACTTATCACAAAGTTTAATGGCATAACGTTTTTGTCTCTATTTACAAATATAATTTAAAAAATAACCTATTCTACATACAGTACTACTGACTTATCTGTTATGTGAGCAGAAGTCGGACAGTTTTACTGAGTAGATTCAGATTCAAGTTACGCTGCCCGTCTTCAGCTTACATAACAGATAAGACGATGGTTCTAAGTAGGGGAGGTACATTCCAAAAATTGGTTAATTATAGACTCTATAGTCATTTAAATAAAAAATAAATACTGGACGATGTTGCACACAACGCAATCAAGCCCCAAACTAAGCTTGTACTATGGGTAGCCAACGGATATACTACGTATAGTAGTCATTTTTTTGTAAATACATAGGTACATAATTATGATATACAGAAAACACCCAGAAAATGAAAAAAAATTCATTTTAAAGCATAAATACTTGCACCTGGCGATAATCTAACCCGAAACCTTCTGCATTGCCGCCAAACTTCGAGAATAAGTTATTCCTAGACTAAACCAGGTTAAGACGTTACCTAATTTAGTTCCTAGATCCGTCGTAACAATCTGAATGACTGTCTACTCAGAAATCGTAGCGAAGTTACGCAACGTAGCGCTTTAGTGGTTGCATCTCCGCCGGAGCCCGGCTGTCTACGACAGCTTGTCTAATGTAATCACCCGCACACCTATCTACTCCGAATTGCTAAGCGTTGTAAATAATTGTAATTCAGCTCTGAGCGAACTCGGATCTACGAATAGATTAGTACTCGATTTATCTCAAACTTAACAAAGCTAGGAAGAAGTTGTTTTGGTGTTTGGATGTTTGCAGTACGTTTACGGGTACCTATTTGATACAATTAAAAATAGATTTACGTGAAATGAATGAATAAATGCTTTTGTTTTAGATTAGATAAAAACTTAAAACTAGTGTACAATAGGCGCCCTTATCGCCTAAGGGCGATCTCTTCCAGGCAACTAATAATTTTTTGTTTAGTGCGAGTACTTCAACGCTGTCTTAGTAGAATCCGTTTACCCTAAAAGGTCCTGTACCCTACAATGTCTTTATACAATACTAGCTGCGTCCCGCGGTTTCACCCGCGTAAGTCCCGATCCCGTGGTAATATCGGGATCAAAAGTAGCCTATGTTAGTCGCCGACAATGAAGCTTTCTATTAGTGATTTTTTTTTTAATCGATCCAGTAGTTTTTGAGTTTTATTCGTTACAAACATACAAATACACACACTCACACAACAATCCTCTTTATAATATTATTAGTGTAGACAAAGCTACGCGTGCTACGAAATACTACGAGGCGTAGCGTTGCCGCTCCGTAGCATTTCGTAGCAGTGTCAATTAGTACATTGAAATATTACATTTTTTTGGGCTCCGCGTGCATTTGTCAGAGGACGCAATTTTATTTTTTAGATATCAAGGGGGGGTTAGTTTAAAGTTAAATAATAGTTTGTGGCTCTTGTCCCACGGCCGCCATCTTGGAAAAACGGGTTCAAATGGTTTTTATGGTTTATTTGAAGAACTATAGGTCTCACATAAAAAATAATTACCATTTTGTATTGCAAATAAGATTATCTACAACTTTTGTTAAGTAACTTTTAGTCGTAGAACTAAAAATAAAAAGTTATAAGCGATAATCCATGGAAAAGAGGTCGACCACCTCCCCTACAAGCTTTGGCCCTCAGTGAACACCTGTTAATAGCCTACGACATTATAGTTTAGGGTTATACAAGCACATCCTAAAACATATTAGTTAAGAAAAGAAGACGTCATTACAAATTAAAACTAGTACTCGAAGTGTTTGAATTTCCACTTTATTATTTTTAATTTTTACAAATAATATGAACTTAACATTACCCTCGCCCGACGCGCCACAGTGGCCGTCAACTAGCCATCCCTATAGCCAAAAATAGCTGTTCCTATCTGGGTATAGAGATGTATGTTGACATGGAGGGATTCATGTTAAGATAGGTAGTGCAGTTAAAGTAGTTTCCAACAGAAAGGTAAATAATTAGGTACTTACTTGTGGAACCCATTGCTGTATTATTGAACGAACTTCTACTATTACCAACTGATGACAACGCAAACGTCTCATATTTATACCACAATTAGCACATCGAGCGTTCCGGTCAACACCTTGCAAACCCTGAGACGAGGTACTTGCAGTTGCAGTCGTCGCAGTTACTTTGGTCTGCACCAGGGGTTCCAAAATCCGAAGACATGTTGGGGTCGTTAGTGTGTGCGGAGCCGCCCGCGCCAGTTTCCATATTGAGGCCATTATCATCACTTATATCGGGTTCGGGGTCCAGGTTCATGCTAGGGTTTTCAATGAAGGCAGTTTCGGAGTCCATGTTCGTAAATAGGTCGTAAAATAGTAAGAAATCACAATAACAAACAACTTAGCTCTCGAACTCAACGAACGTGAAGTGATTTGCACAGATATCTAATATACTAGTCAGGTGATTTGTAAACAAACAAACGTCAAACGAATGAGTGACGAGAAAAATAAAATAATTCCTGTGTATTATAGGAATAGGTCAGTACCTATTATTTTTGTTTATGATTCAGTAATCCAAAACAAAAATAATCAAGAAAATCGGTGATCTTTGTGCACTGATTTTTAACCGACTTCATCGTAGGTAATTGTTTTTGATCAAATATACTTAAATATATTTTAGTACTGGCGAATAGATAGCTTTCTCCTTTTTTGAGTCGGTTAAAAGTACCTTTTTTTATAACATAAAATACTTAATCGATTTTCGTTTTTTTTACAATCAACAGAGGTATCGATTTTTGTAATCGACAAACTACCGACAAATGAAGAATGGCTACACAGAAAACCGGAAGCTGTGTAAAACAATGGCCAAAAAACGACAGCAAATCGTAAATGTACTTATTATTTTGGTTTCATTTAAACGTCTTATTTACTGATGTAGCAAAAATACATCAGAACTATTTAAATCATACGATGATTTCTGTCGTTTCAAAAAGTTTGTTCACTGTGGGCCGTAACTTGGCGGTCCCCTTTGAGAAACAAATTCTATTGGTCATTTATGAACTGATTTTGATGATTATTTTTTTATTCGGAAGGTAGAAGTCCCAAGGTGGCTCCATAAAAATAAACATGGATCGGACGAGGATCTTCGGAGTGATGAGCAGAATAGTTCCTCAGAGAGTAGTAAATTACTAACTTTTGGACTTTTACCAGTAGAATCAGACTGTGTGCTACTGGTTAGGGATTGATGAAGTACCTGTAACCACCTTCTCATCAGAAAACTCCTCAATTACTGTATGTAGGTGAGGTTATATTATGTTTTTTTGAAGTCGGTTTTTTTATTTCATCCTTTTTTGAGTACCTACTTTCATCTGCCACTAAAAATCATTAGAATTTTAACCATAACTTTAATCATTGAGGAGTTCTCTGATGATAAGGTGGTTCCAGGTGCTTCATCAATCCCTAACCAGTATGTACCATTGTTGTGTGAAAAAAAATGTAGTAATATCCATATGATGAGCACTATGAACTTGGCCAGACGACATTGTCACATTTGCCGTGTCCATCTTTTGTTAATAAGTTCATGTTTTCAAATCAAAATACATTTAAATCTGAGAGTGGTAACCGCAACAAAGTACACCGAGTACAGGGGGCTAAAGGTACCTCCCCCCCCCCGGGTCGGCAATGAAATGGGGGGAACCCGGGGGAATACGTAGCTGTAAGGGATAACCTGTTAGAATTATATACTTAGGTAGATCCAGTCTGTCATAATGATTTCCCCCTGGACTTACTGATAGGTAGAGCCGTGGGATTAAGGCCACAACCTATAGCATTTGAATATTGATACATTTTAAACTAAGTTAGGTATTCTAATTCTGTATTTTAAAGCTTAGAAGTGGAAATAAAATTAGCAATATATCTTAGCGTAATGTATTTACTAAAATCCATATCTATTTGTTAATCCAAATGTTATTTATGGAAATAAGAACCTACAACAAACTATTAAAGTTGTTTAAGAGTTTTTTTGTTGAATTCGATCTTTGCGCAGATTTTTAGGGTTCCGTATCTACCCAAAGGGTAAAAACGGGACCCAATTACTGAGACTCTGCTGTCTGTCTGTCTGTCTGTCCGTCCGTCTGTTATTTCACCAGGCTCATGAAGCGTGATAGCAAGACAGTTGAAATTTACACAGATGATGTATATCTGTAGCCACTAGCCGTAAAAAACAAATATTTAATAGGGGCTCTCATACCTCAAACGTGATTTTTTATATAACATATACGCAACGTTACCGCGATTTATTTTTACAATTGGCGCCATCTAGTGATAGACTAGTGCTAGTGCCAAAATTAATGTCCAGTGTTTATTTTAGGGTTCTGTACCCTATTATGATAATGAACCCTTCGTGCGCGAGTTCGACTCGCACTTGGCCGCTATTTTAAAGCACGTTTAGAATCACTCGGATAGAGTGTTCAAACGTAACTAATTGAATTTTATGTAAATATAAAAGTGTCAAAAGCAAAGAAGATTATAAAGTCAATGGTAATTCTCTGTGAATACCTAACAGAATCCTCATTAATTATTGAGCTCTCCAAGTTGAGGATCGGTAGCATACTAATTGGTCCCGAGACACTTGGTATTCAGGTACACCCGTTAAGGGGTGCTCAGACGGACGGCTCGAGGCGGCAGCTCTGCTGTCATTACCTACACTTCCACCGCGCACCAGAGTTATTCATTACATTATATCTCGCAAAAGCTATAAGTGCTGGCGACAAATGACAATCACTCCAAAATTCCATATACGGATTACTTATCGGCAAAAACAAAGCCATGGCAAATTGAAGCGATCCCGCCTCTACTGAATGATCGATGTATTAAAATGTGCATTCAGTCGGATCAATATGCAAAAGCAATTTCAATAAGAGAGCCATTTGGGACGATGACATACAAATAAAACGAGTTTTTTGACGCTAAGTAATCAGCCCGGCTCAGTTTTAGTTATTTAAAGGTGCAAGGACTGCAATTTCGAGCTCCGTAATAAAGATTTTGAAAAACATGCCGTTTTTGAGTTTGATTGGGTTTTAACTTGAAATCCTTTCTAGTTTCGGTATGACCGTCGGTCCGCGGCTTAACGCAGAGACGCTTAGTATTAAGAAACTGTACTTAACTTTTAAATAATATTTGTATTGTAAGAAAGAATTACGTAATGTATAATGCAGCATTCATCACCATTCACTGATTCAAGAAACAATAGTTAGATACTGCAAGTGACGAAAGATCATGGGCACTGACCAATGTGGGTAGGCTGGCTCGATTGACAGCTCGGCTCTGATTGGCATCAGAGCCGAGCTGTGAAATAAAAACGATATCGAAGCTGTAGCACCGACGTACGTTAGTAGATAATTAATTAATTAATAATTCTGACTGAACTCTGACAAATATGAATAATATAATTATGGCTGGCTCAGATAGAACAAGTTTGTAACATTATTTGTGTATTAATTCGCTAATATAATACTATTCACCGATATTGTATACTATACTGATACTATTTACCGAGTTAGTCTTCTGTTTGGTTACCTACTCGGGATTTTTAACGGTCGTTAAACATATTAGCCTTATTAATAAACGTGAAGTAAGAACATGCTTTGTCTTTTTCTGTGACGAGAACTGTTAAAGCCTTTAGTCTCACAGAGTCTACTCCAACAAAAGTAGGTTGGGTACTTTTCATTCTAGAAAAAAAAAAAAAACTGTTATCAATAAAATTATAGATCGATCATCATCGTCCGGAATCGAACCCCGAACATTTTCTGGAGAATGGGCATTAACCGTTCCTTTTGTAAGCATAACAAAAAGGTTGTCGGCAGTCTGCTGTCAATCTTTTTGAAGGTAGTCTGTAGACTACCATTTTGTAGTAAGTCCATTGTTCCTCACGATGATACAATTTTCTCGACTGCCTGTATTGTCTGTTACTCTCTACTCAAGCGATTCTACTTTGTCACTCTTAACAGTTTGTTCTTAACAAAAGTTATATTAATATCGGTATTGTTTTCTAATCTCTCTGTCCCGTCTGATGTCGACAATGCCTCGATCGTATTGTTCAAACGCGTCCTAAATTGTAAACGAGAAAACGACTAACGTGATCATTATCATTGTCCGTTTCCACTAAATATTTTGAAAGTGCCCTCGATTTGTGTTCAAAAATACCAATCAAGTGTTTCAATCTACTTTTGCTAAAGTGCTTAGCTGGTAAAAATATGGAAGCATTTTATAATAAATTATAATATTTCTGGAACATTTTCACGTAGCAAATTACTATGGCGGCATAAACCTCTTGACCCTTCTTAACTTTGTCGAGATATCGTTATCGAATGTACTTCGACCGAGGACCGGCGCGGGCGGTGGGCTGAGGCGCGGGAGCGGGTGAACGGCCGGGCAGTTAGTAAACTGCCTGCTGAGTTACATTTACAGCACCATCAAACACGACCCGAGACGATGGTGTTTTATACCCTTATCCGTGTTACGCAAGGGCAAAGGTATCGAGCCATAATATTTATCGCAATCAAGTCGGTGCACAGTTTACTGCGGTACGCAGAAATAAAAAAAAAGTAAACGAGGTCGTATACCTGTTACTGGGGTGTCGAGATGCAGACATAATAAACTGAGTTTTATTTGTCGAGTAACTAGGACGTACGGCTACGAGCGAAACCGTGCGGTCTTGCTACGGTAAAACTTTCTTTGACATAACCACAGAATAGGCGGTAGTCAAATTGCATCCATCTTCTAAAAATATAATACAAAGCCTGGGATTAACTCTACCAGCCAGTCGTAACTTTCCCATTATTGGAAGATCCAAAAAACACTTACGGCTATTTATACAAAACAAACAAAAAATATATTCAGCAAATGTATGTTAGGGTTTCTGAGGAGCATCACATCAAAAATTGGGCGTAGCGGAAATATCTCTTTTTCTTTCTTTTTGTTCATATTTTTACCCGACTGCGCGACGCAAAGAAGGGTTATTATACTGACTAATTCTTATTTAAGTATTTTATTACTTTATATCATGGTATTTACTAAATAGAATATTTTATTTTATTTATTAGGTTAAAAGATCAAGTTATATTACCTATATTTGTATTTTATGTCTACTGTAATGTACTGTCAATACAATAATCAATAAATGCATTGCATGGGTGTGCTACCCCCAAACGAGTGTGCGTGCGGCGCGCCCGACTGAGAGGACTTGACGACACGAACGCGAGGCCTTTGGACGTAGCACAGCCGGCAAGATAAACACTAGAATTCCTACTTTTCTAAAATCTTAAATAAAAATAAATCTTAATATTATAGTTTGTGACAATTCATACATTAACAAATCTGTAATACATACCTACCTACCTACATTATCGGTAGATGTACGTCGTATTAACGAGATAAATAATCTATGGATATCATTTAAATAGAAAAAAAAAAAACTTTAAACCTACTATTTAAGTGACTACAGTTTTAACAGAAGTTACTCGTACTACATGCTACATTGTATAGGTATTATTCAACCGAACTTGTCGGTTAAATTCTTTGAGTGACATGGTATTACTTTGCAATGAAAAGAAACACACTCAAAACAGTAGCAATGGGTTACCCCTTTTACAAATATGTCACGTGGCGACTATTTCTAATGAATAAATTAATACTCTGTATTTATTCATCAAAATGTAAAAAAAAAAAAAAAAAAAATAAGACCTAGCTATTTATTACCAATGAATAAATTAATACCTTTGTATTTATTCATCAAAGACAGTGTTCAAAACAGTATAAAAAAAAAATAAAAAAAATAACAGAATATGACAAAATGAAAAACAACTAGGTATTTAAATGAAATTTCCCTACACAAATCAATATTATTCTTTTCATCATTACAGTACCGTCCCACAATGGCGCAAATACCTACTCTAGAAGCATTTGATTGCGAAGGTGATTCTAATACTTTAAGTTCGCGATGGATTAAGTGGAAAAGAGCTTTAGAAATTTATTTCTTAGCTGCAAATGTTGCGGAATTTGAAAAAAAGAGGGCTACCCTTTTACATACGGGCGGCTTGCCTTTACAAGAACTTTATTATAATATTCCCGGTGCTCATGTTGAAACTGCAGATGCGGCCGTAAATGTCTATCAAGTAGCTGTCGATAAATTAACGGAGTATTTTTCTCCTAAACAAAGCTTTGTTTTTGAAAGACATATATTCCGCCTAATTAAACAAGACATCGGCGAAAAATTTGAAAAATTCTTGCTTAGACTTCGTTATCAGGCTTCTAGGTGTAATTTTGATACGGCGGCTGATGGCCATCTAATTGATCAAATAACCGAAAAATGTTCTTCGTCAGAATTGAGAAAGAAAATACTTATATTGGGTGACACTGTTACAGTGGACAAAATTGTGACTGAAGCGAATTCAATAGAAACTATTGAGAGGCAACTAGTTGATTTTAACAATAAAACTGATTTAAGTATTAATAAAGTTGAAATTAAGTCACACAATAATACTGTTAAACCTAAAGGTGAAATTTGCACAAGTTGTGGTAGCAAGTTCCACAAAAGCAATGACAAATCGTGCCCTGCTATTGGCAAAATATGCGCAAAATGTGGACGAAAAGGTCACTTTAAAAAACAATGTCGCACTAAGGCTGCAAAACGCATATTACCGGTTTCGAACCAGGCTCCACCTACAAAGAAACAGAAATTGGGTCAACAAAACACTACTGTCGATTACATTTTTCACATCGATGATGATGAAGAATTGCACTGCGAGATTGGAGGCGTAAATGTCAAGATGCTAGTGGATTCTGGTAGTAAATGTAACATTTTAAATGAGGAGACTTGGAAATATTTAAAGGATTCATCAGTCAAAGTTTACAATCAACAACAACAAACGGATAAAACATTCTTTGCGTATGGTTCAAAATGTGCCCTAAATATTTTGGGTTCATTTGAAGCAATAATAAGTGTTGGTTCCCATATTCAGAAAGCTACATTTTATGTCATAAAAGATGGTACTAGGAACTTGCTTGGCAAGGAAACTGCTATGTTGCTTAATATCCTTAAAATAAACGTAAGTATCAATACTATTGACAAAAGTTTCCCTAAATTTAAAAATGTACAATTGAACATTTCTGTCAATAAATCAGTAACGCCTATTTGTCAGCCTTGTAGAAGAGTTCCAATCCCATTAGAAAATAAAATTAATTCCAAGATCGATGAACTTATAAAACGTGACATAATAGAAATAGTTAATCATCCTTCAGCTTGGGTTTCTGCGATAGTTCCTATTTTAAAAAATGATGGTGATGTTAGAATTTGTGTCGACATGCGTTGTGCCAACAAAGCAATTGTTAGGGAAAATCATCCTTTACCAACCATGGCTAAATTAATACCTAAATTTGGCAAAGCAAAAGTATTTACAAAGCTTGATGTCAAAGACGCTTTCCATCAAATTGAGATCAGTGAAGCGTGCAGAGATATAACCACTTTCATAACCAGTAAGGGTTTATTCCGTTACAAACGCCTAATGTTTGGTATATCTTGTGCGCCTGAATATTTCCAAAAAATTATGGAACACATTTTATTACCCTGCGATGGTGTTGTCAATTTTATAGATGATATAGTTGTCTTTGGCAAAGATCAAAATGAGCACGACGATAGGTTAAAGCATGTTTTAAAAGTTCTTGAAGATAATAATGTTCTTTTGAATGACAAAAAATGTATTTTTGGTGCTTCAAAAATAGATTTTTTAGGCCATGTACTAACTTCTGAAGGAGTAAAACCCTTAGATAAATATATTAAGAATATAGATCAATTTAGACAGCCCAAAACAATCGAAGAGCTCCAAAGTTTTCTTGGGCTCGTTAATTTTGTCGGAAAATGGATTCCAAATCTAGCTACGCTAACAGATCCTATGCGTCATATTTTAAAACAAAAACTTCACAAACACGCCGACATTTCTCAACTTTGGAGTAGTGATCAGTTTAGGGCATTCAATAACTTAAAATTAGCTCTTACACATCTAAATTCCCTGGGGTTTTACGATCCTGATGATAGAACACAGGTAATGGCCGACGCCAGTCCAGTAGGCCTAGGCGCGGTGCTTATTCAATATGATCGAAATGGTCCACGTATAATTTCTTACGGTAACAAAAGCCTTACCGATGTCGAAAAACGTTACTGCCAAACCGAAAAAGAGGCATTGGCTTTAGTTTGGGCAGTCGAACATTTTAATATTTATTTGTATGGGTTAAAAGAGTTCGAACTAGTAACGGATCATAAGCCACTCGAAGTTATATTTGGTCCGCGTTCTAAGCCCTGTGCTAGAATTGAACGTTGGGTTTTGAGACTTCAGTCTTATAACTTTAAAATTAAATATATATCTGGAAAAAACAACATTGCTGATCCACTTTCTCGGTTGTGTTTTAACCAAAATGCTGACCCATTTGATGATGAATACCATATTAATCAAATTGTTCATTTTGCTAGACCAATTGCTATTAAATTGAATGAATTAGTTAATGCGTCTCAAAATGATAGTGAATTTGAGTTGGTAAAAAGAGGTCTTTTATTCAATGATTGGGATCCAAAAGTAAAAAATTATAAATTATTCGAAGGCGAACTTTGGCTGCACGACGATAATATTTTATTACGTAACAACAAAATTGTTATTCCGGGTAAATTGCGTAAACAAGTCCTGGATGCAGCTCATGAAGGCCATCCAGGGATTGTGGCAATGAAATCTCGCTTACGCACTAAAGTATGGTGGCCTAAAATAGATAAAGACGCAGAATTGCTCGTTAAGACTTGCAAAGGCTGCACATTGGTTTCAAAATCTAATCCACCTACGCCGATGAAAAGACGCGAATTACCAGTACGTCCTTGGATGGATATTGCTATAGACTTTCTCGGCCCTTTGCCTTCTGGTCATTATATTTTTGTAGTTATCGATTACTATAGTCGTTACAAAGAAATAAAAATCATGAAATCAATAACATCAAAAGATACAATCAAAATATTACGAGAAATATTTTCGAGGTTAGGTGTTCCTTGTAGTATCACAGCTGATAACGGAAGACAGTTTACCAGTGAAGAATTTAAACATTTTTGTGCAGAACTGGGCATTCAGATTTTTAATACGATCCCTTACTGGCCCCAACAGAACGGGGAAGTCGAACGTCAAAACCGCGATATTTTAAAACGCTTAAAAATCAGTCAAATTCAAAAATCTGATTGGCAAGATGATTTACTTTCTTATTTGATGATGTACAACAGTACTCCCCACAGTACCACTGGTAAATCGCCATCCGAACTATTTTTCAATAGGCAGTTTCGAGACAAAATTCCATCTTTCATGGATATTGACAACAATAGACTAGATTTAGAAACGTATGACAATGACAAAGAAATGAAAGAAAAGGGAAAGGAAAGGGTAGATAGGAAACGAAAAGCTAAAGATTGCCAATTAGAGATAGGCGATAAAGTTTACATTAAAAATATGTCAAAAGAAAATAAATTGACTCCAGATTTTAATCCCGCAGCACATACAGTAACTAATGCCAATGGATGTGATGTAAATGTAAGAAATGATGAGACTGGACAGGAATATCGTAGAAATGTAATTCATCTGAAAAAGATAGAAGGAAATTGGACTATTCAGAGTAACGACAGCGATGATTTAAATGAAAATGAGCAAGAAGTACAATTTGACAATCAAATATAATTTACGGAATCAATTAATGTGCCGTTTGATGATTAAATTTAAAATTTGATTTTATATACCTAATTCAGAATAATAATTTAGTATTGAAATTCGTTATAATCACATAATTAAGATTCATTTATTTTCAAGCTAAATTCAAACTTTATAAATATATTGTAATGATTGTAGTAACTAGTATACCTATCGAAACTTATATTTCTTTTATAAAAAGGAAGAGATGTAATGTACTGTCAATACAATAATCAATAAATGCATTGCATGGGTGTGCTACCCCCAAACGAGTGTGCGTGCGGCGCGCCCGACTGAGAGGACTTGACGACACGAACGCGAGGCCTTTGGACGTAGCACAGCCGGCAAGATAAACACTAGAATTCCTAGTTTTATTCCTAGTCTAAATCACCTACCCTTGCTCCCGAGAGAGGTATATAGTACATCTACTATACTACAATTCGATATATTTCATGCCTTTATCGCTTTCTGTATTATTAGGATTTATTATAAACTAGCTGTGGGGACACAGCTAGTTTAGACTACGTCCGCGTTGTTCTAAAATAATGTTCCTAAAAAATATGGCTTATAGAATTTTCGTATGTCTAGATGGATTACGGTCAAAGCCGCGCTGCGCTAATCTCAGAAATCTACAAACAGATAAAAAGACAACCGAAAAAATATAAGAATAGGTTACTTTTATTTCGTTAATTTGTCAAATAAAAATTGTTTTTTTTGTTAACTTCTAAAAACAGACATCTCTCATTTACAATTTTATTAAACATAAGTATAGAAGATTTGTCATAAAGCAACCCTTTTAGCAAACATCTCAATAGCGATCAATCGAACGGATCAAGAGATATCGTGTTTACACGCAAAATGAGCGTCTGACAGACCCTCATCCTCGACTCGCATCGAGTTACGATTCCCGTATTCGCACTTGTCCGTGTTTATTTATCAAGTATTGAATACTAATCGGTAACCTTCGACGGTTGGTAAAAATGAACCAGGTATAAATAATGTAACGGTGGACATAACATAGCGACATTAATACACGTCTGAGAGCGGATAACATTATTGCGTATGCAGATTAATAATTTAATATTATTTTTTATTAGTCTTTAATGATTGTAATTAGTTATATCTATTCTATTTCTAAAATGCTTTCTCCTGATTGACTGATTAACGCATAGCCTAAACCGATGATAGTAGAGAGCTGAAATTTCTTACATCACAAGAAAGTTCTTCATGTGATGTAGGCATTCCATAAGAAAGGGCCTTTGAAACAATTCCACGGGATTAGGACTTACGCGGGTCAACCCGCGGGACCCAGCTAGTAACAATTAAAGTAAAAATATATAAATGGGATCAGAATTTACTCTAGTCAATCATATGTTGCAGATTAGACGTGAAGGTTAAACAAAGAAATGTTTCCCCAGTAACAAGCATAACATGAACCCAAATTCAATGATTGATGGGAACGCGGGCGTCATTGGCAGACGCGAAACCAACTTAGAAACTTAACATGAAACAAAGTGCAACTTCAATCAAATAGAGAGCTATGTCACAAGTTAATAGCGTAACAACAACTTTGGAATTCTGAGCGTCGACTATAAACGATATTCAACCGAACTTCTGTAAAGAGCTGTGTTGGAGTAAAATAAAATTATTGAAGTAAGCCTTCTATGAAAATTTTGTTCCAAATAAAAGTGTCGTCAGTTAAACTCTTTTGTCATAATATCCCATGCATAAATTAAAAATACATTTAAAAAAAAATGCGTAAGTAAATAAATCTGAATCTATGATCCAATGAAATCGCGCGAATCGGCATAGTATACGTCCGTTTTCATACGATATCGAGATGCAAAATTCGAGCCCTCCATTTTCAAGTTGAATATTGAGATTCATCCAATCCTGTTATTTCTGCGGAGCGGAACGCCTAAACTAACTCTATAATAAAAATCGAGTTAAGTTACTTACTATTTCGAAGTAAAGTTGTGGGTAAATATTTAATATCCCAAGCGAAAAGGGGAAATTGCTGTCGCTACTCAGAATCTTCCGGGACCTGCTCAGTAATTTTTATTTCATTTTAAAATGAATAAAACGGCAAACCAGAACTTTACCCTAACATCCTGCTAGTCAGATAGCTGGGTGAACATTTTTCAAAAACAGCTACCTATATCGACGTCTACTAATGATATGTTACCATTCTTGTTCTAAGACTGAGCCAAGTTCAAAAACTTCCAGGTGGTCGGTCTGGAATTTTTCCTAAACCCTTTTTCAAATTTATTAGCTTTTCGAACATCGAATAAACCGTTTGCTGAATGCATTACGACTCAGTTCTTAAGTAAGTCAAAGGGCTAAAAATTCGAGTAAGGTGGCGAATGGGTCCCTTCAAAACTGGGACCGGGGCCCAGTCGCCACCTAACTCAAATATTTCACATTTCCGATTTTGAGCCTTAATTTTATCTGGGAACTGAGGTATACGGACGTTTCTGGGATACATGTCCTTTTAACATGTCTGTATACATAGCAGATTCTTCGATCATAAAGTCTAAGTCGAAAAGCTTATTCCAAAATTAAAAAAGGTCCAGGACAGATCGCGGACCGAGATTGTATAAAGAATGAAAAAAAATGTATAAAAAATTACGTCGTTACCTACTAACGATTTACTTTTGAATGGTCTGAGAGGTACTTACTTACTTACTTCCAGCAGGGGACGCCGCGAGCCGGGCGGGTGATCTGCCCTTCCATGAGGGCCATTTCACCCAATTCCCCTATCCCTCCCTTGGGGAGGCCGAGGGACGCCCGGCAATCACGGCTTTCTGTCGAACCTACCTGTCTCTTTACAGAACCTTACAATCTGCTCCACCTTCAGATTTTCGATGTCCTGTGCTTCTAGTAAATCTGTTCCCATGTTTTCCCATCGTATTAGTGAGTACATGGGACATTCGGCGAGCAAGTGGAAGCTGGTTTCCTCTGTCTCCATGCATTCTGGGCAAGTGGGATCTGTTTTCACGCTGGTCTGAGAGGTAAGTACATCCTACCTGTTGCTGCATTTATAAAACATTTATAAAACCGCCCAGTTCTTAAGCGTCTGCCACAGGCTTATCTCTAAATTGTTTGCCTTATTAAATGTTGTCCATCCATAGAGCAAATAATCAGGATTGTATAAAATTTCGTGCTAAACGTAAACATATTATAGCCAAAACGATTTGCAGTAGATATGGTTTTATGAACTGTATACTGTACCGACCCTAAGTATTTGTAATAAGGAGAGGAAGAAAAAGAAGGAGATTTTGGTTTACTATATGACATATCTATACAATATAATAAAGACAAATGTCTGTACCTACTTAGACATGATATAAAGTTGCACATGGGTATTATATTTATAACCGTGTATTAATGCCGGATAAACAAGAGGCGGTTGACGTCTACACGTCACTGACCACCAGGTGCTTTTGACTACGATGTTTTCCGATGACGATATTAGCTACATTTTTATACAGATGTTCAATGATATTTATAATAATTCCTAAAATAAATATTTCCTTGTATAAAATACAAGCAAACACCTGCACCCGTGTTGCGTTTTTGTCTTCGCAATATTTAGTATTAATTGAAGTTGTATGGGAATTTTGAATGTTTCCTTCGTAAATGGAACCGTCAGTGTGAAACGCAGAACACTCAACCTTAGAAATACACTTCCTCGGTCTTTACCGATAAAGGCAAAACACATCTCCGCGCAGTTATGACGCGGCGGATCGAGGCTCGCGCTGCCCGAAATCCCTTTGTGACCATAGCCTCTGTAAAGGAATTTCTCGAAGATACACGCCGCAAAGTTGCGCCTAACATGGAGATAAAACATTTGTAGAAAATCACGTCAGAAACTGTTAAATTGTTGTTTAAATTAACACCTACCTACCTACTTTATCTATGTGTAGATTATTACAAAGACAATGCTTCGAGACAACGTGCGCTGCGTGCGTGATAACTTGATCATTTTTTATCATAAGTTCATACTATTAATTACTATTTAATAACGTGCTATTTGTAAATACGCGGAGGTGTAATCTTTGAATGTTTGTAGTGCAGCGGAGGTTTACAAACAAGTTGTATTTTATCCGACTTCAGAATACTAGAAGATTCATTATTTTATATCATGGACTTTGAGGGTCCAGTCATCATAATAGTGTAGCATAATATTATATAAAGGGAAAATTAATCTTCAAAAATTACAGCCAGGACGGGATTCGAAATCGTTCTTCCAGTTTCATTTGATCACGCTACACTACATACACTCACCGGCACGGAAAGTGGCCCAAAGATGAGAATTTGTGACGTTGGCCATATTTTCGTTTTTTTTTTTCGGAAAATGATAGTGTTAATGTTTGGGATATTTGTAAATTAATATACTGGCTACGTTTTGCGACATTAATGGTTTTCAAATTTTTATTGTTTTAGAGAGTAGGGTGGAAACAAAGTTTGTTAGTAAAATTTTTGTATGAACTCTCAAAAAACGCATACGTTAAAAAGTCGATATTCTAAATGTCATGCAACTAATCGTTATTTCTTTGATTATTTTTTATTAACTGACATCATTTTTGGTTCCCAAAAGCGAAATAAAGTGTCCTAACTGCAGTTTAAGTTGCTCAAGTCGTGGTGTTTCGAAATCAAAGGCGAACACAGCGGAACAAGGCTGATTTTTTAAATATAGTGCCCATAACTCTTTAGTATGCCTTAAAACGATACGGAAAACATACCGGCCTATACACGACGAGACTAGGAAGTGGCGGAATTAAGTATACGCCAGCATTGAGAAATCGGTTCCTCACTGCGGTCGAAATACTGCAGCGCCTACAAATTGTACGAGGTGTCCATGTGATTGAGCATACACTAAGAGGGATGATGGAGGTACGGAACATGCGTGCGCGAAGACCAGCTCTAGGTCCAGAACTGCTCCGGTACCGTCGGGTAGCCAGACTTTAATTCGCTCGCGAAAACGCAAATTGGTCTCAATAGCAGTAGACTAAAGTTTTGTGGACTGATGAATGAAGTGTGATCTTAAGAGCTCTAGATAGCCGGAAACATGTGTGGAAAAGACAGGGAGAGAGCTTTCTACCGATCACCAGCAAGCAAACTGTCAGTTTACACGGTGATTCCGTAATGATTTGAGAAGTGACCGAAATGATTTGGGGAGGGTTTACTTCCGACGCACGTACGGAGTTGTTGGTGGTTGATGCTCATCTATCGGGAGTTTGATATGTTGAAGAAATCCTCCAGGAACATGTTATACCTCACTCGGGGTTTATCGATTACTAATTTGTGATAATGCTCGTCCTCACACTTCACACAACGATTTCTCAAAATTGCAAGAACGGCTAATCGGTCTTCTGGCGCTGTCTTACACTTAATTCCGCCACTTCCTGGTCTCCTCGGGTCCAGGCCGGTCTGGTCGTCGGTTTTAAGGCATACTTAAGAGTTTTGGGCACTACATTTAAAAATTCAGCCATCTCCCGCTGCGTTCGTCTTTGACTTCGAAGCACCACGACTTGAGCAACTTGAACTGCAGTTAGGACACTATATTCCAATTTTGAGAACCGAAAATTATGTTAGTTAATAAAAATAATCAAGAAAAAGCGATTAGTTGCATGACATTTAGAATATCAACTTTTTACCTCATGCGTTTTTTGATAGTTCTTAGGAAAATGTTACTAACAAACTTTGTTTCCAGCCTAATCTCTAAAATAAAATAAAAATAAACGTAGCCAGTATATTAATTTACAAATGTTCCAAACATATACACGATCAGTTCCCGAAAAAAAATGCTAATATGGTCAAAGTCCCAAACTCTCATCTTTGGGCCACTTTCCGTGCCGGTGAGTGTAATTTAAAAAGATATCATTAAAATATTTCTACAATGCCCAGTGCCTAAACTTAATAACATATTAAGACTTTAGGTAATTCTATTTCCTGGTTAGAGCAGCAATTTCTTAAATTAAATGTTTTGTGTCAAAATCGTTTTAGCTTTTACCGCTTTCTCTTACAAGTTTTTACGCCACGCTTCTGTAGGTACAAAACAATATTATTTTCTGTAAAACACCGCATTTTTTTTGCAAGTTGTTGTTTCTTGACAAAAATATGCTTATTACTAGAGATGGGCCGACTAGTCGCCGACTAGTCGGGAAAGCCGACTAGTCGTCAACTAACGATTATGCAATAAAACCAATATTTATTGAATTAGTAGTTACAGTTAGAAGGTGGGTAGTCAGAAAAACGTTAACAAAACGTCATAGCCTACATACATCATCTAAATATCATACATTTAAAACGTTATTAATTAGCCTCAGCTCCATTCAATTTTTTTTCCAACTTTTATTTTTTATTTTAACAATTTTTTGGAAGTTTCGCAACAGCTTTCGAAGTGCAAATTTATCCAAAAATACCTACAATCGCCGTGTGATCATGATTAACCCAAATATCTCGAAATTATAATGATCTGCGTTGCCGACTAGTCGGCCGACTAGTCAGCAATTTTGGAACCGACTAGTCGGCTAGTCTGCTAGTCGGCAGAACCCCTAGTCGGCCCATCACTACTTATTACCCATTTACTACCTAACTATGGCTTTGACCACAAGCCTTTATTTAGTTTAAACCTTTGTTGTCGAAGCTATTACTACTCTGTACATTGAAATACATAGAATTTTGTAATTTTCCAATTGGTTTATTTTGGAATGAAGATGTAACATATAGGCGGGTTTACAATTAAGAGCTAACACGTACTGAATACCTTGACATCAGCTATCACACACTAGTGAAGTCATTAGTCTTTAATTTATTTTTAGCTAAAGCCCAACAAGCGTCAAACATACAACAACAACATTGCAACTACATGAACAGCCAATAAAATACCTGGGCCTCTACTTTAATTCTACGAACGATAGAACGAAACGATAATTCTAGAAGAAAAATCTGTCATCCATCCGTCCGAAAAAAATATTTTCTGTGGCTTTTGAAGGACGGATGACAGATTTTTTTTTTTCGTTCGTTTGTTTGTTAAAATTAAGAAAACCATTTTTTTTAAATTGGAAGGTCTGTAAGTATATTTTTTTAATAAAGACAGTTCTTTTTGTTTTCAGCAATAAAATACAATTTCTCTCTAGTGTGCGTAAAATTAAGTAAACCATTTTTTTTTTTATTGGAAGGTCTGTAAGTATATTTTTTTAATAAAGACAGTTCTTTTTGTTTTCAGCAAGAAAATACAATTTCTTTAGATATTAAGATTATCTCACTTAGAAATCAGAACTCAATTTACAATTACAAATACTACACTATGCTAGTGTGCGTAAAATTAAGAAAACCATTTTTTTTTAAATTGGAAGGTCTGTAAGTATATTTTTTTAATAACGACAGTTCTTTCTGTTTTCAGCAATAAAATATCTCACTTAGAAATTAGAGATTATCTCACTTAGAAATCAGAATTCAATTTACAATTACAAATACAACACTCCCAGAATACAAAAGAACTAATTTTTCGGTTTTAACTTTTATTGTTTTTAAGATTTTTTCATTGTCCGACGTTACGTGACCTTTGATCATGAAAAAAGAGTTTAATTATAATCCAACATCGCGAAAACAGAAAAAACTTCTTCGTTCGAACAAATTGAGTTTAAAAAAAATTCGGTTGTATTTTTAAGTCTAAATATACTCAAATACTCGTACTAGCCGATTCAAAAAACACTCAACTACACCCTTTTACTACTCAATAGAATTCCTCTCAGTAGGTATATTGAATGAAATAACTTTGATTTACCTATTCTCAATTGTATTCGTTTCACTTTGATACTAGTTTTCTTTTTATTGAATGCCATTGTAAGCTACGGTTAAGTACTACTAGTACACAATATCGTTAACTCTTTGTAGTTAAAATGTCACAATGTTTGAAACTTTTTTCCCAAGAGGGTTTCTTTCCATCTGAGGTTTCTTACTTAGGTATTATTCAGGTTGCGGAGTTTAAAATCGTGTCGAGAGAAAGCAATTTAATTACAAACGTTGTAAAACATTATTTTCAAAGGGTATGCATGTTTTTTATATAGTTAAGTAACAAAGTACTTACCGTCAGACTAACGAGGTAGATAAACATAATAATTAAGTATTTGATAATTTAAACTCAGGTTTAGAATTTTTTTTTTGTAAGAAATAAAACAGAAATAAATGGTCGTAGATACTCAATTCTATTTCAAACAGTAGGTACAAAGACTCATTTGAATTTTCATTGCCTCATTCTTTTTAATTGCACCTTCCATAGCTTGAAACATGACCGAAAGATGGATAGAGGTACAGTAGGTACAATAGCGGAAAAACCCCATCTCTATTTATCGTCGTAGATAAATCTAACGCGTATTTCAGAATCCTTCACTCACAAGGTGTCAATTTCTCCACTAACTAAGCCAATCTAGTCAGTCAGCAAATAAGCATCGTGTGAATAAACGATCCTTTTCCGGATCATCCGTTCACACGTCCGTCTTTTTCCGTATCCAAAGAGTAGAACGGGACTCCATTGTCCGTCTGACGAAATCGAGATATGTCGTAAATGTGTGTACTAAGGCCAGAGACATGTTACATCGTCGTCTTCGGCTCCTATAACACTAATTCTTACTGGAACGCCTTGGGAATCGGCATCCTGTGTATATGACCTATAAGTTCTACTTTTTATAGAGATAAAACGAGTGAAAGTAATGATGTGTCATATAAAACTTAAGTCGTTATAAATGCGCTTTCTTTGATTTTTTATGGCTACAATAAGTGAGGGTAAATTACATTGAGTCTATTACCTTTCCAAGAGTGAGATATACTTATGTCCTTTAAATGACACAGCGAAAAAAGCAGCTGTCGATTTTGATGTCTTTGTTCACCATTTGTTTGAACAAGGCTTTTCTATAGTTACCTATGTCTCTGGGTGGAAAGTTATCTTTGCGAAGAATAAAAAAAAATATTTATAGCTTGGTCCACTTGCAGACAACTGAACGATATAAAAGCTTTTAGAATAATCTTGTCACGTTGTTTTAAGCTTGTCACGTCTACAAACGTTTTAAAGTAGACTAGCTGCAGATCGCGGTTTTAAACGGGTTTTGGGCAATTTTAGTTTTATATAGGCAGTTTACGTCTTTGAAGGTTAAGAATATTAGTTGAAGCGCGGCAAAGGGGTTAAAAATTTAACTCATGAGCAAAGCGAGGGAGTTATATATCTGAATTACGAACGCATTATTATCGTATCTAAATGACGAAACCAGGCATCGTCAGGCCTTAGCCGATGAAGAAAAACGTTGGGGCTTTATATCACCTAAAACTAAAAAAAAAAAAAAAAAAAAAAAAAAAAAAAAAAATAGAAGTAAAAGAACCAAGTGTTTCTTTTTGTGTGTGATTTTTTGTGACTTACGTTGACTTTTTGTTAATTAAAAGAAACTTTGTAGAGCTGTAGATGTGTAAAATCTATTATAGGAAACAATGTGAACTAATAATAGGCCAGTCACATAACATACGATACGATATTAATTGAGAATCATTACAGTGGATTGAGGAGGCTTTGAAATCTAACAACGGCTTTGGTTCCGTACACCTCTATCACCTATTGCACAAGTAGTTGACTGCACTTTATGTGACCCTAAATACATTTGAAATGATTCCTGAACATAAAGAAACCATTCACGTAATGATATTATTTGCTATCTCCACGATTTCAGTAAACGATTTGAAATCAGTAAAGAAATTGAATATTTATAACACGCAATTCTATAAATCTTCGCCGTTAGTATTTATTCTGCGGAGGCTCGTGACGGGGTGCTAGAGGGGTAGAGGGGTAGAGGGGGGTGAGACACGGAGATTTTTTTATTAAAGTAAAATGTTGGTCCTGTAACAATTAGGAATTCAAACAATTTCCCCTAGAGGTCTGCGCTGCGACGAGATGCCGGAATTCAAATGATTACTGAGAAATTTAACTCAACCAAAAAAGGAGGAGGCTCTCAATAGGTTTAGGCATTTCAAGTCCGAGTTTAATATTTAACTAACATCGCCCGATATCCTAAAAATAACGGGATAAACATAGCCCGTGTTACTTGTAAGAATTCAATGTATCAAATAAACATCTATACTAATATTATAAAGAGTAAACGTTGGTAACATGTTTGTATGTTGGGGGTAATCTCCTAAACCAATGGACCGATTTTGAAAATTCTTTTACCAATAGAAAGCTACATCATTACGGAGTTACATAGGCTACTTTTGATCCCGATATTCCCACGGGATCGGAACTTACGCAAGTAAAACCGCGGGACGCAACTTCAAGTATAATCGAAATCGGTTTATAAGTTCAATCTACAAGAAACATTTATTTAAACTTTTCCACATTAGTTTAATAAAGAATAATACTTTTCTAGTGTGTAAAAATTAACACAGTTGATGAAGCATCATTTCCAATGCTGATTATGCTTCAATAGATCAATTAGGTATCCCTAACAGACATGTCCATCCAATGTGCAGGACGTCAGATGATCTTAATGGGGTGCCACGCGCAAAGCTGTTTGCAGAGGCGCTGGCATCGGATGTTTTTTTTTTTTTCGATGATGGTCCTCCACCAATGGAAACGCCGGGTTTTTTTTTTATTCTATCGGTCTCAGACTGATATGGCCAATTTGGCGCCGCGAGTTGTAAAAAACACATGTTTGACAGTTCTTAATTCAAACTTATGATTAATCGACTCGCGCCCTCTGCCGGGATAAAAAGTTAGTGTTCCTCCTAATTAGGTCAGTTGTCAGAGCATCACTGATGGTCTAGTGTCGAAAAGAAGATTGTGAAAATGCACGTCTCCAATCTTAAATAGCTACCCTTTTCCGCACTGATCTGTGTCCGATGTGATGTGATCGAAACATGGCGACCGGCGCGAGTCGGTCCGCGTGAAGCCATCTCGGCAGGAAATTAAACTGTCTCGCTTTACTTATTCATTATGTGATTAAAACATACATATACACATACATACATGCATCCTACATATTTTAATGCATTCTTGGTGGTTACGATACAGGCTTTTTGCTTAGTGTGAACACCAATAGTTAAGTTTTGAATGCATTTGAATGCTTTCAGCACTTTTAACATTATTTTAGTTTAAGTAAATTGTAACATTTTGTGCTGTACATAAACTTTTTTCTTTTTTTTCTAACTCTACCACGTTAACATGGTGTTACTTGTCGTATCATAAAGAAAATTCCACATATTTAATAACGGTTTTACATTGTTTAGTGTGTTATGGTGTGTTAGTGAAGTAACACTAAGGCCATTTTTTTAGTTTGCTCCAAACGTTTTGACTCGTTCTTTCTTCTGGGCAAGGCTTACTAGGCTGAGAAGGTGCCCAGTTAAATAAAACACAGATTCAAGTTTCAATTCGACTATAATCATAAAATAGTAAGTAAAATTCATCACAAATTTACACTACCTTTTACAGCTTAAAAAGTCCCGTCTTGGAATTTACCAATCTTCAAAAGCTTGTGAAGGATTAATGTTATGGAAGTAAAGGGGATCCCAAATACGAGAGGGTTAGCAACATGTATACATACAATATAAGCCACTGTAGACTGTGATCCTTCCTGGAAACAAGAAACACCTAATTCATATTAAATTTATATTCATTAAAAGTTTAACTTTGAATTTAAATTTAACGTGTGTCTAGTGGTTGTTTGTGGTCAAAGGGTGGAATCGAAGAAGGGAGTCGGGTCTGCCGGATTTAGAGATTATGTATATCTACAGCGCTAGAACAGGCAACCAGTGGCGTGGACTCTCCTAGATTACACTTTTGATTACATATTCCACGAATAACGTAAAAAATATCCGCATTGTTGAAGATAAAATTGCGTGACCAGCATATTATTCTTATTCATGCTGCTCTATAAATAATTATTATAAAAAATATATAGGTATAATTATATAGCAGCTGCATCCAGGCAAATGTACTTATGTGTACTACAATTACATGGCAATCGGTTCAGTAGATTTTGCGTTAAGGAGAACAGACAAATACACTAACAAACAAATTTTGATTACTTTAGCGATACGTCCGGGCTCTGTATACAATGTTTATACAAATTATCTTAATAATACAATTTTGAAAACTGCATGCGGCATTACCATGTATTGCATTGCATTGATACAGTAAGTATTAGAAAAAGGCAAATTATAAGTGTTGTGCAACTAATGGAATAAACGTTAAATCTATTTACCTTTTATTTGTCGTGCAAGGCAGCGAAGCGCCCTCGAGCGAGCTGACCCGACCCTATAGTCCGCGTTTGCCCGTCCACTGATCACTGTGTAAACTGCACCTGAATCGACCTTTGCTTCTTTTTTAGGGTTCCGTACCCAAAGGGTAAAAACGGGACCCTATTTCTGAAACTTTTCTGTCTCTCTGTCCGTCTGTCACCAGGCTGTATCTTATGATAGCTGGACAGTTGTTTTTTTTTATTATTGTTTACAGCATTTTCAAGTAGTCCTAGTAGTTTGTAGTAGTTCTACGAATAGTAGGATATAATATAATAGAATATAATATATAATGTAGAATATTTTATATAATAATATTCTACGACTTTTCGACAGCAGGAGGTTTTTAAGTAAGGATTTGTGATGAAAGGTGATGCCAGGAGCGTCAAGAAGGACAACATTTTACATAAAGCTCCTATTCTATCTGAAATACATTGATTTCGACACTCAGTGATGGATCATCTATCACAACTCTAGGATATTTCCAGAAGTCCCAAAGAGATCGCGAAACGGCGAAGCTTGATTTTTACTAGAGTTGATTGTTATTGAACATCTATTTAACTTGGCTCTTCATATCATCTAGTGACTTTTTGTCACTATAAGAGGCGCACGCTAGAACTGGTTTTTACTCGAATGCTGAAGGAAGGTTATGTTTTTTTAATTAAGTTGAAAATCAATCGCTTTAATTTTTCAAGTTAAACGGTAACTAACTATACAACATCGATGGGTTTTATGTATAGAGTTGAGAGAGCGGTGTTGGTCTAGTGGTAGGTACCGCGACTTTCATTCCGAAGGTCTTGGTTTCGAAACCTGACCGACCGCGTTGCAATGTCTTTTTCTTTAAGAAATATTTATGTGCTCCATTAACAATCGCATCGCTCTTACGGTGAAGGAAAACATCGTGAGGAAACCTACAGCTCAAAGTCACGCAAAAAGGCCTAGTTATAGGCCTAGTTGCGGTGAAAACTAAAAATAAAAAACATGTCTAGAGTTACACTACTTGTCTAATATGTTGCATTACGTGGGCATATAACCTTCCAGCAAAAGCTTTTGATTCAAGTTTTAATCGCAAAACAAGAAGTATTTACTAAGAGTAAACGCAGCGTTTGATGTCGACTTTGAACGTTGTTTTGATGTCGTCGTGGCTGCATAACCGGAGAGGGGGTTGCCACGGGCGTATTTCCTTCTTGTTTTATTTTAAACATAATAAAAACGATGAACATTTTAATTTTAATAATCTTCTCTCTAAAAACTTCAGTCTAGGTTTTGCCTAATTAATATAAGGTAACCCTATCTGGCCGTGGGTGTCGGGATCTAAGGGAGACTAGCAAGCCTTGAGTTCTTCCCGCCCTGTGGCGGATAAACTGCATGGTCCCTCCGAGGGTGTGTCAGGAAGGCGGCTGGCCGTAAAAATAGGGCCAAATCTATTTACAGTAGGTATGGTCAATGATGACCATTTACTGTGCCGACACAGATTAGCGAAACCTCGACAGAACTCAGAAACGGCTGAACCGATTTGGCTGAATTTTTTTGTGGAGAGGTAGCTCAGAACCAAAGATGGACATAGCATTTTTTTTTTGCTTCTAAGGTGGAACAAAGTTCGACGCATCAGCTAGTAAATCATAAAATAATGATATTATTTGTTACGCATATAATGATAGTCAAGAGTAAAATTAATTTTGAAAAAGAATGATTACAATTTAACTCATACTACTTATACTGTTTTATGTATTCTGTGCCCATACATTGTCTTCTACGTCTGTGCCCATACATCTTTACATATACCTAAGCAGGGAACACCACACTTCGCATAAACTTTTTTGTCATAATTTCATAAGGCATAACTCAATTGGCATAATTTCATAAGGCATAATGTTTAGTTGTCATAATTTAAAATGGCATAATATTTTTTAGAATAATGGTTATATGGCATAATTACATTAAGCATAATAGTCAATTGGCATATTTCAATATGGCATAATATTGTTTAGCATAATGATCTTTTGGCATAATTACATTAGGCATAATGGTCAATTGGCATAATTTAATATGGCATAATATAGTTTAGCATAATGATCTTTTGGCATAATGACATTAGGCATAATAGTCAATTGACATAATTTAAAATGGCATATTTTTTAACATAATGGACTAATAGCATAACTACATTTAATTGAAGTTCATGGCCTTATCATGATACATTTTTTTTACCTATACATAAATGTTGGTATACCTAGGAGGAAAATAATAGATGTAGGTTAGGTTAGGTTAGATATTGCAATTAAGCACATGCGAGCGAAGCGAGCGATTTCCTCTCGGTCTCATCATTTTCCATACCAGAAAAGTATATTGTAATAAGGTATGTTTTAATAATATATTTATGGTAAAAACTTTATGCCAAAAGAAGATTATGCGAAAAATGTTTAATCGAAAAGTAGAAGACCCACCAGGAATTGTGTACTTATCTGAATAATAACTAACCCAGTAGGATAGGTTTAGTTTAGGTTAGATGTTTTTATAATCGATCTAAAGCACAAACTGGTATTTCTGTATTTTTTTGTGAATTGTGAAAAAGTTACCCTCATTTAGTTTATAATAATGTTTTTGAATGCGCCTGAGTCTTTAATTCAAGCAAAGCTTTAGTTTGATAATTGTATTAGTTGTTGTGCTAGGAGTTTTCCTTTATGGGTTTTATGAACATTTAAATGAGTTTTGAATATTAGTATGTTATACTTACTTTTCGTATGTTATGCTTTTTTAGTTTATGCCTTATGAATATTATGCGTTTTGTAATTATGCCTTATATTTTCGGCCTTTTGTGTTTAGGACAAAAAAAGTTATGCGTTAAGGACGGTACCCACCTAAGCAATATAACAAGTTATGTATTTTGTGGTAACTCACAATTTTCACTAATTGTGAAAGGAACTTGAAAATGGAACCGAAGTAAAATCACGCTCCAACAATTTACCAACAAGATGAAGTTTATCTTTAAGATGTTCAAAGTTAGAGCACCGAGCGAGTTGTGAAGTCGTAAACTAGCTAATGGCGGTGAGATATCAGTGACGTGACGTGACGTGACGACGACGCGACGAGACTTTGAAGTGTATACGTGATGTCACGTGACGACTGCGACCCGCGACTCGTCCGCGTCGTGTAAATGGTTAGGCGAATGGAGGGAAACTTAAACTAAATAACAAAGAGAAGCCATTATATTTATATAAGTAGATATGTAGTAATATTACTTTTTTACTCAGAAAAAGAAAGTTACGTGAAAGACCGTTTGTGACCGACCAAATGAGATCACGATTCCTTCGGGATCGCGTCACGTCTCCATGCGGCATTAATGCAGATAAGTTACGATAATTTTGTCTCGAATGTAGCACAAACTACGGAGTAAATGTTGAAATAAACTGGGACATATCATTTATTCATAATTCATACGTTCGAAATACCTTATGTATTTTTTTAAATATTTGGATGAAAATAATCAACATTATTAATATTTGTTTGGTGTAAAATAAACAACAAATAAAAATATAAAACATAAAATTAACAAAACAATAGAAGACAATGTAGAACAAAAAATTGAACAGTGAGTCCCCAAATGCAATGTTTAAAATAATGCTTTATTTGTACAAAGCCGATCGCCCACCGTTCACAAATATACTAAGTTAGTATAGCTTGGGTAGCAAGTTTTTTAGTGAGCATAGCTGGCATAGTTTGCGATGCGATGTACACCCGTGTATGAAAAACTGACTAAATGATGCGGAGCTAGCCTAACTAACTTAGTTTAGTTGGACTTCGACGATCTGCTTAACTGTGTCTCGCGCCGCGCAGTGAAAAGTTTAGTTAGATTTCGACTAATGAGTTCAACATTAATTTCAACTGGTTGAACTAATTAAACAAAAAGTATAATTAATCCAACATTTTAAAATTACTTATTACACAGTTGTTATTATTATGCTTTTTTGTTAACTACGTGTCAACTACACTGAATATTTTCAGTTAACTATGACACAAATTAACGCCAGGCCTGTCCTGTATCTTTAAGATACAGGACAGGCCTGCTTTGTAACACGAAAACTCAACGTATCACATTATATTATTTACATTTTGATGACACCAAGGCATATACTAATCGATTAGGTAAGCAAGTCAGGTGACCTTTCTTAGATACCTCTAGTACAAGTTGGGTAATCTCACTTCCGTTTCCATTATCGGAACTCTCTCACTTAGTTTGAAATTTTCAACTTTGTTATAAAGTTTTAAACGTTCGACTCGAGTTATTGAAAATTGTTTTCTTCGGTCAAAATGGAGGTGCTTACTTTTGTAAAGTTTTTGTTAAAAATACTTAGCTTAGTAATAAATCAATGTTGCGGTTTTTATAGACTTTCTGAAGTAGAAAAGATTATTTATTGCTGGAGTTTAGTTCGAATAAATACTTTTTAGACGTCAATTGCAGGTACTATACATATTATAAACCTTTATGTTTCAACATAATATGTCGATACAATAATACGGGCAAGTGTAAGTTTTGTCACTGTACTTTTAACATACAACTAGATGTGAGCGTATAAAGGTTCCTGTCTGGCTCAATTATGATATTGGAGATATCATAATAATCATTATAATATGTCAATACATAATGTACCCATCTCTCCGTCTTCACCTTCTTTCTCTGTTAAATCTGTCTAAAATGGGTACAGTCAAACAAACCGAGTCGTAATATTTCGGACAAAAGCTAAGAGTAGCAGAACATACCTTCGTTAAGCAATGGTTCAACTTCGACGTCTGGCCGGCCGGCAGGACACAGAGGCAGCGCCGGCGCAGGCGACCCGGTCTTTTCGCCGCCTTCACTTTCCACCTGCATGACAAAAGTATACAAACTTATTTTTATATCAAACGTAACTTAAAGGCCACCGGTTTTCCTCCGCTAGGGTTAAAACATAACGTTTTTTTGGTCGAGGTTGTGTTAAAAGGAAATTGGTCATTCTCCCAGGGGCTCCAGACCCATATAAAAATAGACATGTCTGAACGGTTTAGCACTATTCGATAGGCACATAATTGTAGTTTTATCCTGTGAAAACTTTTAGTTTTTATTCACCCTGGTTAATGAGAAATCTAAATATTTATATTGCCAAAATTGAGGTCACGCAAGACGTTTAGAGTGCGTTTCATCTTTAAATTCCTTTGCGTTATTGGTAGCGAAACAAAAAAGTGCAAAATACAAAAAAAATAATGTGCTACCTTGAATTTAGGGGGATTTGTATATAAGGAATGAATGAACGAATCTTCCTGTATTCAAGGTTTAGGGTATAGCACATTCAAGATATTAAGGCTAGACTTTTTTGTTTTGCTACCAACATGACGGCACAGGTAATTAAAGATGAAACGCACTATATGAATGACACACGTTTTTTTTTCATTTATGGCCCCGGACTCTCCAGGTGCCAATGACACGCTTACAAGTTTCAATATATCAAGTTTCGTTCCAAAACCAAAAAGGTCGGACCAAATTCTCAAATCAAAGAGGTCGGGTAAGCACGCGAACTTTCGTAATAGAAACGCGCGGGTTTATCGTAATAGAAACTCCTTTATAGATTATTTTGTCGCTGTGGTGCAATATGGAAGACGCAATGGCGGAGGCGGTAGTTCAGTTAAACGTTTAATTAGTACCATTTAGGATTCTAGGGTGAAAAAAATGCTGAAATCGCATAAATTAACCTCAAAAATTAAAATATATTTTTACAACCACATAACGTTCTGTCATGGCGCCAAAACTGGGTTGATGAATGGGCATCCTCTTTTAAAGGGTTTATTCCACTTCAAAGTGGATAAAACTTTTAAAGTGTTAAAATGCCATGATTCACTAAGTGTTGGTTCGCTTAGGTAAAAATAGATAGGTACGCTTTTTTTCTTTAAATGCTACGCCGTTCGTAAGTGCGATTCAAACTCCTGACTTGCAGCATCACCAGCTTTCTTTTTTCATCGTACCTAAATGTAAAAGTGAGATAAGCTACAAAATGAGCGTAATTCATGCCCACCACTCTACCAGTTACCAATACAAGACGAATTGAATTGAACCTAATGTAGTCTATTGCATACCTAACTTTATACTATTGCATACCTATTTTTTTTTAGACAGACAATATCCTATACATCGGAATCCGTGCTTCGGAAGGCACGTTAAGCAGTTGGTCCCGGTAGTTATCTCTGATAGCAGTCGTTAGGTCAAGTTAGAGGCCTTAGGGCGATCTAAAAACTCTAACACTAGGTGAGCCACACCACTACACGAAAATAAGAAGATCGCAATCTAAAACATAAAACCAGATAATATATGCACCGACGTGCATGTCGCAAATAACCGCGGAGAAATACCACGGCGCGGAGCTAATTTTAATATTTTTTTCATGATATCCATGTGTTAATATAGGTAACGTCAAATTGGCAATCAGTCAAATGATTGATTAAAGGTAACAAGATTGAGCATTTCCATCCGATATAACGACCTAACCACAGGCGGTAAAATATTTATATTGCTCTAATGGAGACTGGGGAGCAAACGAGAGCATTATCCTTATCAAAATTTTGATCTCTATTCATGTGACAGTTGACTCCAAATACTGTTTGTTTCATGGATCATTGAAATGGCTGTGTATTAATTACATTTATAGGCGTTTACCGCGTCAGTAGGAACGATATTTAGTGGGTACCTACCTACTATAATCGGAACCATAACTTTGGTAAGTGTTTCACGCAACAGCGTACAAATATGAAAAACCCCTTCTGCCGACCCCAAATCAATTGGGGTCGGCACAGTAGGAAAGTCATCGTTGACCATACCTACTTCAAATAGATTTGGCGGCATATTTCTACGGCTGGTCACAAAATCTCCTATGGACCAAGCAGTTTACCAACCACCGCTCGGGAAGAACTCAAGATTTGCTCGTCTCCCTAAGGTCCCTTAGTCGCCTTTTACGACGAATTTAACCCCCTTACTTATAAATGATGGATGACTAAGTTCATGTAACGTTTGTCTTTTACTGTGACATGAAGTTTCAAAATTAACAGGCAGTGACAAACTCTACATAAACTTAGTCTTTTTTTATAATTAGACCCCTCGCTCACGGCAACTTTTTGTAGCGATACTATCGCGATTCTGCATCGCTACAGTCGCAAAGCGGCCGCTAGCTGTGTGCCCTCGCCCACGGGGCGCTCAGATTCAGTAGCGATGCAAACGCGATACCATCGCGCTTCAGTCGCGATGCAAGCGCAATTCAGTCCCCTCCCTCCGTTTTTTCCCCGATGTCGTCCGACACGATCGATTTAGTCGCGCTGCAGTAGCGCGTTGGTAGTGCGTTAGCATCGCTACTGTAGCGCGTTACAAATGCGACTACCACGCGTTAGTCGCGCGTATGCTAAACGCGCGACTGCATCGCTACAAAAAGTCGCCGTGGGCGAGCGCCCTAAGGGAGCAAGTAAGTTGGCGAGTCTCCGTTTGCCATTTTTATGTGTTCATTGGACATTGTTACGGCAGGCGCCATAATAGTTTTGGGGAACTATGGTGATTATGGAGCCAACCCACTACCATCACATCACCATAGCCCATGTTGTTTTCATCCGTAGATTTCTCAATCCGATCTGGTGGTTGTCCTTGGTTGCATTTTATAGTGCAGACAGGGATAATCACCGACTTGGTGTCTATCTACTTCTTAGTTTGCGAGTAAAATTGTTATAGAAAAGGGCCTCTACGTGTGGGCTTCGGCTCCACGCACCCCTTCCAAAAGTCCGGGGCCCCATAGCCCCGTGATACTGGACGGAGTAAGTAGGTATATTATTATTATTTACCAAATTCTTACCAGTACTAATAGATAGTTTTCGGTCGGTTGGTTCGGTAGTCTTTGTTGACGCCCAACACGATTCGCTCACACAAATGTTACCATAAATAATTTGGTATACAGGTAAAAGAACGATTCTCGAACATTGGCTATAGGTTAAACTGCATTTACAACGTGGTAATGAGATTGATGAATACGATGTGGTTATACTATAACAATTTGCGCGTAAATTTCATTAACAGTATAATCATGATAATCGTGAATTGTTCGATTTGTGTTTCCGCGCGTTTTATCGAATAACGATTAATCTGTTACGATTGTCTAAAGTTAATTTGAACAAGTATTTACTAAACGAAGTAGGTAGGAGCTCCGTTAATAAGTTAAATAAATAAACAAGGTAAATATCCCGTTATATATGTTACAGTCAAAACTCATAACCAGTCAAAACCACTTTTGACTGCAAAAAATAGGCAAAAGTGGTTTTGACCGCTGCCCTTAGTTAAAAACGTTTTTGACTGATTTTCGCAGTCAAAAGTGGTTTTAACTAAGGGCATCAGTCAAAACCAATTTTAACTGCAGAAAAACAGTCAAAAGTGGTTTTGACTGATTTAAAATTTAGATTGTCAGTCAAAACTCATAAAAAGTTGAGGTGGCTAGTGAAAATTACAGGAAAATCATCAAAATAGTGTTATGAAACAATTAAGTTTAAAGTTTACGTACTTTGAAATTCTATCGGCATTGGAGGCTAAGTGTCATTACTCCAGTGTTCAAGGGCAAAGGATCTGTGCAGGAGTGTGGAAGTTATCATGGTATAAAGGTCAGGTCGAACACCATGAAGCTCTACGAGCGTATAGTTGACTCTTGGATCCGGCAGGAGTGCACTGTCTCGGAGGGCCAGTATGGTTTCCGCCCCGGTTATGATACCATGGACCCTGTTTTCGCCCTAAGGATCGTTATGGAGAAATACAGAACGAAGAATACGCCTCTGCATTTTCTGTTCCTGGTCTTGCAGAAGGCCTTCGACTGTGTCCCTCGCGTGATGATCTGGTAGGCGCAATACCAGGATCCCACACCTGTCTGCGTAGACGGTCACATGGTCGAGCGGACAGACCAGTTTAAGTACTTGGGATCTGTGCTTCATTCGTCCGGCGACATCGATTGCGGCGTCAAGGCCCTCATTTCGGCAGCTTGGGCTAAGTGACGATAGGTAACTGGTGTCATCTGTGACCCTAAAATGCCGGTTAAACTGAAGGGGCAGGTCTCTAAAACTATCATTAGACCTGGAATCATAGAATTTCAAACCACGTAAACTTTAAAATTGTTTCATAACACTATTTTGATGATTTTCCTGTCATTTTCACTAGCCACCTCAACTTTTTATGAGTTTTGACTGACAATCTAAATTTTAAATCAGTCAAAACCACTTTTGACTGTTTTTCTGCAGTTAAAAGTGGTTTTGACCGATGCCCTTAGTTAAAACCACTTTTGACTGCGAAAATCAGTCAAAAACGTTTTTAACTAAGGGCATCGGTCAAAACCACTTTTGCCTATTTTTTGCAGTCAAAAGTGGTTTTGACTGGTTATGAGTTTTGACTGTAACATATATAATAATATTTGTAATGAAAACAACCATGTAAGTTTAAAATCGTGTTTTGAACCTACTATTCGTATTACAGATCTTTATTTTAATACTAGCTGCGTCCCGCAGTTTTACCCGCGTAAGTCCCGATCCCGTGAAATATCGGGATCAAACGTATGTTACTATGGATGAATGTAGCTTTCTAATGGTGAAAGCATTTTTGAAATCGGTCCAGTAGTTTTTGAGTTTATTCATAACAAACATACGGACACACACACACACAAAACTACAAATTTTTCCTCTTTATTATATTAGTTTAGATATGCGTTTTATGTCTACCGTGAATGATTTTAACCTGACAATATGATTATATATGATTCACGCTGAACCTTTGTTTTGTAACTAGCGGACCCGGCACCACTTCGTAAAGTCATCAAAAAACTTCGTGGTACCAAGTTGAAAATGGAAAGCAACATATTATTATGTAGGTACCTAAATCTTCCCTTTGATTAAAACTCTATATTTTAGTCAAAACTGCACCGTTTAAGACGGTTCAGTAGTTTTTGAGATTATCGGTTACTCCGTTACAGACAGATAGACACGGCAGATGATTTTGTTTTATAATATGTAGAGAAGATAACTTCTCGTTAAACCTAGGATAAACCCCGCTTCTGAATAGAGCTGTTAGAAAACCATCTATGAATGTCAAACTACATGGTTGTAGTTGATACCTTTAATAGGTAGGTAGATGTAAATGCAACTATGCAAGAACAAGGCATGTAATAACATTTAGCAACGTATTCTCGACATATTTTCATTTTTTTCCGTTGTTTGTTTACAGCTCGGAAAGCAATCACAGACATTTTTAAATCCTATCTGCCACATGTATCTGAGAGGAAGTTGTTATGATTGTTATAGTTTTCATTAATTAGCCAGTATCATGCTAGAGAGGACGCTATATATAGCGCGGGCTCTCTTCAAGTAACGTTATTAATTATTCTACGAACATGGGTCCGGTCTACTTTGCCCTAGCGTTGTGTTGTGTGGCGTTCTTTACGGTGCCAGTTGTAGAGGCTCGGGCGAGTCTCTTGTCGGACTCGATGACTAAACTCGATCCAGTTCGAGCACTCATAGCAGGAGCCTCTGCAAAGAACTTGGTCAGTAATTTGTTTATACTTTGTTTTTTACTTCCTAATTAATACTATAAATGCGAAAGTTGTTGCACTATCTGTGTTGGTTACGAACTACTGAGCTGGTTACGAAGAAACTTGGTTTATTGATAGCTATAGACTCACTAGATTTTGCTGTATAATCTAGTTTTATCTCGAAAATCTCATGAAATTGGGACTAATGACGGCCTCTGTGGCGCGTCGGACCTGGCTGTAATGCGGTAGCTGGTTCGTTTTCCCCAGGGTACTAGAATTTATGCTTAAAATATATATTTGTTTCTGGTCTGGGTGTTTTCTATGTTATAATACATATGTATTAAGATTGGGGTACACAAGGTCAGAGTTTCAGAACGTCATTCATTCAAATCGTCAGAGTTACAATTGGTCAATGTACAGTCGCCATTAGATATATTATTATATTTCTTATTTTATATTATGATGATTAATATGTACATACGTCTGTATTTATTAAACAATACTTCGACATATTTTTCTAGAAACTGCACTAAAATGTAGGAAACAAATGTGACGTATACATATAAAAAAAATCTAAACATTCTAGATTTTTTTGCGGTGTAAAATAATAACACTACGCGATTTATACCGAAGAATGAGTTTAATTTCCAATTTTCTAAATAGTTTTTGACCTACCCCTTAAGTGTAGATTTTTGTACAGTTAGGTGTTCGAATAACGCTGACGAAGTCGCGGGCACCGCTGGTAATTTAATTTATCATGATTTAATAATTTTGACATTTACCTAGGTAGGTAAATGTTAACTTGTAGTATTAAAATTAATGTTGATTAAGTATGGCTTTTTTGGTATATTCAATTCGATCATATTATTCCGCGACAAATGGCGTTTTATTTTACTTTTGAACCATTTATGCTTAAGTGGCACCTTAGAAATATATTTTTTTAGAAACATAAGTATTTTTCTATTTTTCCGATCCCAAAGGGCCACAAACGATTGAAAAAAACCCTGATGTCTGGTTTGAACTATTGCGGGACTTAACTATTCAATGAACTCTCGTTCTTCACTATTTAAGGTTTCCCATCGATCAGACCGTAGCGTTGGTTAGGTTTTTAGCTGACCAACACCCAAGTTGTAACGGATGAGCGTTCCCTCATATGTCAACTCCCAATTCGACGCGTTCTCTTATTATATATTATAAAGATAATATTCAATAGAGTTGTTTAACTGTTTTTGAGTGTTTAAATAAATAATTACATTCATACGTTATTATTCCGTTTATAACATCAATATGATATAAATTAACATTTAGATAAATACCTACTTACCGTATTAGTTCACACAATGAATTACCTACGTCTCCGTTGCTTGCGACGCGAATGCGACATTTTCTCGTAGCCCGTGCGCGAGCGTCTCTCCCTGTCATACATAGCGAACAAAGACGCATCACCTGCGCGGGAGGTTCCTGATCTTGAATTTTTACTTTTTATTTTTTAACTCTAGGGTCTACTGAGAAGAAAGAGAGAAGCTAAAGGAGGAGGTGCCATGCCAACGCGCAGAGGATAAGCTTTTCCAGAGTCCAAAAACAAAGCAACAATAATTTCCATTATTACTTGTATTTTGTTCGATGTTGCAATAAATAATTAAACTCTAACATGATTTTATTTTATGATACTTTTTATCCGGATTCAAGTACGGTTATCCGGAAATATTTATTTTTCTACTTTTATCCTAATTGATTTCAATGTTGTATCTAAGAAGTATGTTGTGTGGAATCAACACATAATTTGCAATTGAGACCTTGGCCCCATGGGGAACCGAGGATTTAGAATTGTATAAAAATATTTCAAAGTTATTAGTTTTAGTTTCTTGTGACCAAAGGGCTGGCTGCTATTTTGATCAAGGAATAGGTATTGCTAGCCAAAGAGGCAATGCAGCCAGTCTTTTGAGTACCTACCCTAACTAGGGACTAATTATTAATTTAATTATTTTAGTGAATTATGATGGTGTAATTGTAGTAAATTTTTTTTTCACTAGTTTTTAATAATCTAAAATTACTAAAAGCAAAAAAAGACATATCCGGATATCGGAAAAAAACGGAGATCCGGATTCTAGTTATTGCACCTGTCCCTAAATCCAGTTCCGTCTAGATATACGAAAATTCTTTATATGACTTTTTATATTTATGAGCAGGACTTGGGACTACAATTTATAACGAAGGCTACACTTTTTATTTATAATATTATCTATTAATATAATATATTCGTAATTGTAGTTATTTGTAATTGTATTTTATGAAACAAGTAGCTTAGGTACCTACCGCTGTGCAAAATCCACACTTAAACGGACGACCAGGGAAGTATTGATAATGCTAGGATAGCCAGCCAGCCAGTATATGCACTTAGATGGGCGAACGTTTAATTGTGGATTTTGCAGTGGTAGGTAGATGTTCAAACAACGCGGACGTATTCACATCACAGATAGTAAGATATGGTAAAATACATAATTATGTAAATGTACTTAACTCTAGAGTATCTCGTTAACCTATTCTGCATACAACAGTCTACAAAAAGCTTTCCAAGTTACAAATACATAGTTAATAATATTATTCTATCTCTTTAAAATGGAAGCACTATGCCCTCGCAGTTCTATTTGATATTTTAATTAGGAAATGTAAATCTAGCTTCATTCATATTTTATTTAAACGCGATTATAATGTAACTCTTTGTGGGAGAATATTTTATTACAAAATCCCATTTGTTAAGAGGACGACTTGAATTCCTTCTTTTGCCTTCATTTTGGTAGGTTTGTTAACACGATTAGTTAACTTTAACAACACAAAAAAACGTGTGGCACTCGGGGACTGCCGCGGTAAAGCTATTGCATAGCATTTTTTATCAACTTATGCAATTATAATATTTTTTTTATTTTGCACCACGTTGCCATGGTAGGTGGAGTGGGGGGTGTTAGGTATTTTTCGTTACAAAATTTCTTCATTCAAAGCTCAAAGCCCGAGATAAAAGCTATGCAATAGCTTAATAAAAAATGATTAAAACAATTCGTTATAAACGGAGATTTTCATTTTACAATGAAACGGGATATATTTGAACATTGATTTTTCCTGTATTGGTTAATAGTAATATGCACTTCATATTGATTATACAGTTTTACCTTATTAGTAATATAATAATATTAAACGAGAAATATACTGTAAGGCGCTTACTACAACGCAGCGACTTTGCAACTCGAGCTAGCTGCCGCACGGCAATTACATTTTAGTTAATCAATGCTTCACCTTAATATAGCAGGTACTTATAGGAAATAATTAACTTCCGTAGAACTAACCGAGTTCACCGGAAGGTAGTTTATAAAACTTTTTGATGAATTTTGCGACGGCAAGTTTACAACTTTAGTTTCGTGGTATGAAACGAGGACGTCAGTCATAGTACTCATAGCCTGTTAATAAACACCAACTTTAAAAAAGTGAAAATTAAAAACCTCGGAAGCCTGTAGTTTTACGTAAAAGAATTCTGGTTGTAATTCACCTGTCCGACTTCAGATTCCACCTAGCTGATTACGTAACTATGTTGCTAACAAATCTCGATTGAAACAATTGGAAATGTAAATTACACGTTGCAACAAATTCCCATTGCAGAACTATAGTGCGTTTCATCTTTAATTACCTATGCCGTCATGTTGGTAGCAAAACAAAAAAGTCTTGCCTTAATATCTTGAATGTGCTATACCCTAAACCTTGAATACAGGAAGATTCGTTCATTAATTCCTTATATACAAATCCCCCTAAATTCAAGGTAGCACATATTTTTTTTGTATTTTGCACTTTTGTGTTTTGCTACCAACATGACGGCATAGGAATTGGAAGATGAAACGCACTCTAGAGACTGTAATTGTCAAATTGTGTAATGTGTATCCGTAAACGCAAAAATCAAGAATTTCAATTGTTTCTATCGAGATCTGTTAGCAACAGAGTTACGTAATCAATTTATTTATTTTTCAAATTATTTTTAATAAATAAATAAATATCTCATTTATTTATTAAAAATAATGGTGGTAACAATTTTCCCTTCGCCTTAAAAAGGGTTACTAAGGGTGTTAAGGTAGACACTTCTAGAGATAGGACTGGCCCTCATCTCCGACCCGTTGTTTGATGATATGGCACATTAAAACAAACTCTGAGGTTAAAGTATTGCTGTTGTTCACATTTGAAGTACACTTTTATATTAATATCACTTCGATTTATTTAATTTGAACCGTGAAAAGCATTTTACGCCTATTTTCCTCGCGAAGACGAGACGATGTAATTGAATTTTCTTTTAGTCGTATCTCGGAGGTCGTTGTATTTGAGATCTCTGATATTAAAAATATTTCAGGTAAAAAATCTTTATAAATTTATATTTTTATAACGGGTTGTCATACGGGATGCCTAGCACATCATAGGTTTATCAAAGCTGCTACGAATAAGTAAAAACATTAAAAAAATCAGTTGCGAACAACAAAATACAGATTTAAATTAAAGTTTATCTCGTATTGTAATCTGCGTTTGACGATTTTCTGAAGTAATAATTGATACGTAACTTACACAACATGCAAGGAAACAGAAGAAAAGTACATGAAATGCTTAAAATATTGCATTCTCGCATAACTGGATTTCTATCAGGCTACCTTGGCCTTAAACTAACCTCAATTGTATATGGGTTTAGTAATGTGGGGCTGATATTTTATTTACGAAGCAGATCGCGTGTGTTTAATCTAATACAGATTACCTTCAGCCGGATATTGGGAGGCACAACCGACCTAGGCGATTGCCTGTTACTTGGCTGTCGGAACCGCGTCGGAACGAACTGTTCGATCGTATTCGTATCGCTGATAGGTTTGACGGGTTTGACACAAATACACTTTTTGAAAACCGCAATCTATTATACCTATAAATTATTGAAACTTAGTAAATTTCTACGTACTGAATTTACCGAAAATTCCTCTACGGCATAATTGGCATCGAGTAACGCAAGCCGCATGGTGTTAATATGATGGAAATTAATCATACTTTATTGAAAATAACCAGAGTTGTGACGGCGCGAGGAGGGAGTAGAGACTCCAGAGAGTTCCATGTAAATCCTAATTCCTACTAAATATTAATTAAATAAAGGTGAAAGTTTGTGATTGTGTGTAGGTGTGTGTCTTTAGCTAATTTACGCAAAAACCACAATGCCGTTTGCAATGAAACTCGGTGCGTAACTACCTAAACACCTAAAAGAACACCGACTTCTTTTTAGGGTTCCGTACCTAAAGGTAAAAACGGGACCCTATTACTGAGACTTCGCTGTCTGTCCGGGACAGGAGGACCAATCGAGTTGGTCATGGAATTGAATATGGCTGCCCTATCTGTCAAATATACCAGTCTGCCTTACTTACCAAAGAGTTTCTCATAAGTTTCAGATTTTCTTTGTGCCAAGGTTTTTTTTTTTTTTAGTGATTCGGTCGTTTGATGGGAGTAAGAATCGAAGATAAATATTTCATATTTTCCTATAAAATTTAAAAATTGTTTGTTGTAAACCATTTTAGGGTTCCGTATCCAATTGTGATAGTGGTACGGAACCCTTTATGCGCGAGTGTCGCACTTGCCCCGTTTTTATCAATATTACCGTGGTATCGCGACCTACACGGGTGAAACTAGTAGTGTTTTTTAAGCGCTACTAGTTGACCCGGCGGACTTCGTATAACCATCGGTACATATCTATAACTAGACGTTTCGCTTGCTACGCTCGCTCGGTCAATTAGATTAGAACCTAGATTAGGTGAACATTTGAACACTCTATTATTTGATAGCACTTGTGTGACAATGTGGTCTACGATGCTTTACGCTCACCTGTTCAGGTAGGAAGAGTGAAGAGAGATAAACAGGACATAGCAGTAACGCAAGTTAGTATTAAATAACAATCTAAGTACAAAATTCAGACGAAATCTATACAATTTGAAAAATAACATTATGTAGGTAAATGTGAATAGTAGGTAAGGATAATATAATATTTTTACAAAAAGCCCTTTTACAACTGTAAGATGAAGTAGAATGAAATTATTTGGAACTTTTCAACAAATTCCTTTACGTAAGTACGCTAAACGCCCGCCTAAAGGACGACCTTCTAAGACAAGGAGTTTGTGTGTGTCTATTAATAGAAACCTGAACTTCCGTGAGGGCGGCTTCCATTCCGGTTCATGCTTGACAGCTATCACACAGTCCATAACACAAGACCACAAGTATTTTTTTTAGTCTTGGTAATATTATTGTTCCAAATCCATATTCTTAGGCTTAGAACACACTGCGATTAAACGTAAGCGGTTTACGAATAGCTGAAAATGCCGAACTGCGTATCAACACGCAAAATCAGTCACAGAAAAAAACGCTAATGCGTAGGTTTGTATAGAAAGCTGTTTGTTGTGTTGATTTTTTGCGGTTTCAGACCTACGGAAAAACGCAGGCGTTTAATCGCAGTGCGTACACGCTTTAACATATAATTTTCGAATTAACAGAGAATTTTAAAATAAAAATTTTGATATGATCCTGTTGACCGAATGAATGATAGACCAATAAAAATGATAGGGTAGATAGCTAATGAAGTAAGGAAGTTTTTGAAGTTAGTTTGGAAAGAAAAAATAGGCGAGTTTTTCTTTTAATTGCTCTTTAAAGTGTTTATAGCGTTTTGTCTACGCTCTCTTTATGAAATACTTTTTTTATTTGTAACAGTTTGTTTTGTGTTACGCCTGTTTTTGTAACAGGTAACATGGCCCTATTATTCAGCTCCACATTTGAAAAGAAATCAGCCAATTATCTAAATTATTGCAGTTAGTATAACCAAATAGGTCTCAGTGGTCGCATTTTAGTAGAAAATGAGAAAAAAGGCCATAACTCCTAAACTACAAAAAATCGCAGAACATACATGGGGTGTTTTCGGATACCCCCAGGTGTGAGGAATCTAAAAAAAGTTTATTGACGTCACTAGTTGGACCACCCTGTATACAGGGTGTCCGGAGACCAGTGGATATCCCTGCACGGGCGGCTGGCGGGGAAGGGTTGGCTGCCCAGAATACTTTTTTTTTTCTATCTCTAACGGTTCGATCTGTACTTCACTTTTTAGTAAAAATTGAAAAATGTCTACTTTTTTGCACATTTCGGGGCATCACGTCCACAGATTAAGCGATAGCATTGTTTTTTTTTTCGCCATGTGTTCACTAATATTGATGTTTGTAAATCACCTTAATTTTTTTTAATACTATAGTTAGTAACTTACAGGATGTCCCCAAAGATAGATTTAGTTTTATAAACTTTACTTTCTGCTAAGTTTGAGCATCTGTGGTGTAAAAAAAATGTATGAAACCTGTCTGGCCGACTATTGAAAAAAATTGCCTATTTCATAAGGATTCTATAACAATATTATACTAATAACTTTTTGTCATAAGTTACTAAGCTAGTGCTATGAATGCATCGAAGGTACTATCTTACATGAAAAAGTTGAAACAAGTATTATACAAAAAAGGACACTTATTAAGATTTAATATGTCATAATGTTACAGAAAATGCTCAAATTGTCCTCCTCTTGCCCTTATACAGGCCCTTAACCTTTTTATAAACGATCTCTTAAGGACACGGTTATATTTTTTTCTCCTATTTGTTGTACCGCTTCGTGGACGCGTAGACGCAGGTCTTCAATTGTGGTTATGTTTTTTTTTGTATACTTGTTCTTTTAAACACCCCCAGAAAAAAAATTAAGTGGATTTAGATCAGGCGAACGTGGAGGCTACAATATTGGACCTAATCGGCCAATCCATCTTCTTGAATAACTTTCATTTAAATAGTTTCTGACTCGCACGGCATAATGTGCTATGAGTCAACGTGCAAAAGAGATGGCTACCTCAACTTGCACAATTTGCACAGCTGGCAGCTAACCAACCCAAGATTAGCCAGGGAAGACCGATCACAGTACCAATTTAAAATTAACTATTGGACCGGTATAGTAAATGGCCAAATTATTGGCCCTTTCGAATTGCAAGGCAACCTAAACGGGGCCAACTATTTACACTTTCTCCAAAACGAACTCCCGAGACTACTCGAAGAGGTGCCATTGGCGATCCGGCGAAGAATGTAGCTTAAAATGACGGCTGTCCTGCACATTATGCCGTGCGAGTGAGAAACTATTTAAATGTATCCAAGAAGATGGATTGGCCGATTAGGTCCAATATTGTGGCCTCCACGTTCGCATAATCTGAATTCACTTGATTTTTTTACTGGGGGTGTTTAAAAGAACAAGTATACAAAAAAAACATAACCACAAATAATTGAAGACCTGCGTCTACGCGTCCACGAAGCGGCACAACAAATAGGAGAAAAAATTATAATCGTGTCCTTAAGAGATCGTTTATAAAAAGGTTAAGGGCCTGTATAAGGGCAAGAGGAGGACAATTTGAGCATTTTCTGTAACATTATGACATATTAAATCTTAATAAGTGTCCTTTTCTGTACAATACTTGTTTCAACTTTTTCATGAAAGATAGTCCCTTCGATGCATTCATAGCACTAGCTTAGTAACTTATGACAAAAAGTTATTAGTATAATATTGTTATAGAATCCTTATGAAATAGGCAATTTTTTTCAATAGTCGGCCAGACAGGTTTCATACATTTTTTTTACACCACAGATGCTCAAACTTAGCAGAAAGTAAAGTTTATAAAACTAAATCTATCTTTGGGGACATCCTGTAAGTTACTAACTATAGTATTAAAAAAAAATTAAGATGATTTACAAACATCAATATTAGTGAACACATGGCGAAAAAACAACAATGCTATCGCGTAATCTGTGGACGTGATGCCCCGAAATGTGCAAAAAAGTAGACATTTTATCAATTTTTACTAAAAAGTGCGTACAGCTCGAACCGTTTGAGATAGAAAAAAAAAAGCATTCTGGGCAGCCAACCCTTCCCCGCCAGCCGCCCGTGCAGGGATATCCGGACACTCTGTATAGTCCCATTACGTGTATTAAAATCAAGGTTCAAAATTATAACAAAAACATATTATATAGTAAGCTTTATGTCGTCTTGTAGAAGACGTTGTTCAGCACGATGTTATGCATACTAAAGTTCTACCATTTGTCGCCTCTTACACTAATAGACCGAGATCCCAGAAGTGGCAGACATCACGTATTTTCTGACGAACGAAATGTGGTCGATTGAGTAGTGTTAGTAAACTTTATTTTCCGCCACCAGAAGTCGCAGGAGTCACAAGTGCTTGAGACTAGCGCTTTATAAATTAAGATTAAGGTTTTATTATGAACTTGTTTAATTGTTTAATAAGTACATAATGTTTGTTTGCTGGTTTCTTTGCTGTGTTGTTATTATTATTTTTTAATGTGCGTTTTTATTTACTTGCTTTTATTATTTTTATTTTGTGTTTTGTAATGTTCTTACTTTTCATTTATTTTATTAGATTTTATTTTATGTTGGTATACTGTCTGTACGTTGATGTCACCGGAACGGCTCCAACGGAAGACCAGCGCCAGTCGATAGACAGGCATCATGCTGTGTTGGGGCCGTTTCGCAACAAACCTATAATGTGTACCTACTTTTTGTTGTATATTTTTTTGTTGTTTTTGTTGCGAAATAATGTATAAAGTAAGTAAGTAAAGTATGTACTTAGAACGCATGCCTACTTGCTAGCCTGCTGCGACGGCCAATTCTGAGATATCAGGTCATCAAGATACATAAAAAATTACTTACATCACGTTAATTCACTTGGATCAGTCTGTTTTCTTGTAAAAAGTTTTAAAATAGTTGTCTGGTGGACATATATAAAAATGGATCATCAGAATTTACGTAAAGTCGAGTAATTATTTTGGGAGCTTTAAAGCGAGTGCAAAGCAATACGGCCGACAGAAAGTGTATGATAGTATTGGCGACTTATTTTTAAGTACATTACCTAAAATATACGTGAAAATCAGCTCGGAGAATAAACGTGAGGTAAGTAATTTTTTTATGTATCTTGATGACCTGATATCTCAGAATTGGCCGTCGCAGCAGCCTAGCAAGTACGCATGCGTTCTTAGTACATACTAACACTACTCAATCAACCACATTTCGTTCGTCAGAAAATACGTGAGGTCTGCCACTTCTGGGATCTCACTCTATAAGCTATGACAAGAGGACCGGGACCAACACGGGACAATTACGTAAAAATATTATATTTTCACGTAATATTTTACTTTCTCGAATGAAAAACAAGAAAATATAGCATCTAATCAATAACCCATTCCAAAGAATGTGAAGAATTCTAGAATTTGGATCTGAATATCTAATATATAAAATTTCCATGTCACAGTGTTAGTTACCGTACTCCTCCGAAACGGCTTGACCGATTTTTATGAGATTTTGTATACGTATTCAGTAGGTCTGAGAATCGGCTACTATCTATAATTTATAAGGCAAAACAACGTTTGCCGGGTCAGCTAGTCTAATATATAAAATTTCCATGTCACAGTGTTAGTTACCGTACTCCTCCGAAACGGCTTGACCGATTTTTATGAGATTTGTATACGTATTCAGTATATCGGTACTATATTTTGTAATTATAACAAATGATGTTGCTCTTTATGAAGTTGCCATTAATAAAATTATAAAGAATAGATCTCTTGTTTAAATTCAAGATTGTTTTACTGGAAAAACAGGGTACTAATGTTAAGCTTGTTCAATAGTCGCAGACTATTTCAAGTAGGTATTTTGTATATCTAGTAAATAGACACAACGTGCTTGTACTGATAATAAAATAAAAGTCCTTATAAATATGAAACGTAGAAGGTAGGTATTCATCTTATCTGTTCGGAGTCTATGTGTATTATCGTGAAATACCGGACCGGATACGGGCCAGTCACATCACTGGAAACGTATCCGGCGGATGCTTCCTACCTTATTTTGTCAATTTCCTTTTGTTATCGATCTTGTAAAGTTTCTAATAAACATGCTAGTTATCGCGTTATGACGTTTTGTGTTAGGTATTTAAAGTGCCACTAGATGATATATTTTCAAATAATAAACATAATAAATTATATTCTCATAAACACGGAAATAGTCGGAATAGAGACAGTACTGTTGATCACCATATTATGCCTAATTTTACCCACAGAAACTGTGCCGCTCGCTAGCCTAGTATCGAGACACTAACATCCGTATTAATAGTCAACTAGCTGCGCCCCGCGGTTTCGCCAGCATAAGTCCCGATCCCCAGGGATTCCCGGTCCCAAGCCACCTCCCCACAAATTTTCAACCAAATCGGTTCAGCCGTTCTTGAGTTATAAATGGTGGAAAAAACACGACTTTCTTTTTATATCTTCTATTATTATAAAGCTGAAGAGTTTGTTTGTTGTTTTGTTTGTTTGAACGCGCTAATCTCAGGAACTGCTTGTCCAATTTGAAAAATTCTTTCAGTGTTAGATAGTCCATTTATTGAGGAAGACTATATTATATTTTCAAAAAAGGCGGACGAAATCGCGGGCACTGCTAGTAGATATATATAGATTATATGTAATTACTAACTACTTGTCTAAGTAATGTGTCGAACTATTCCCGCTAATTAAATTGTTATAAACTGACAGACACATAAACTGCATCAAAGTACAAGTCGACTTTGAATTAATGAGGAGGAACACTAACTTTTTATCCCGGCAGAGGGCGTTAGTCGGATGATCTCTGGTTTGAATTAAGAACTGTCAAGCAGGTATTTTTGACAACTCTCGGCGCCAAATTGGCCAAATCGGTCTCAGACCGAAAGAAAAAAAAACTCAGCGTTTTCATTTGTCCCCACAAATGAAAACGCTGAGTTTTTTTTTTCTTCATTTTGACCGTTATCAAAAAAAAAAAGATCATCCGACCCTAGCGCCATCTGCTCACAGCTATGCGTGTGCCACCCCATTATTTTAATTAAGTACCTACCTATAAAAACTTTTTTGTTATTATTCTAGGTAAATGATTAAGCCGGGAGTAAATAATTTCGCCGCACTGCTTTAGTAAATGATTTAAGTATAGATACTTGCCACATCAAAAACACCACAAAGTTATTTAAATTGGTTATTAATGAAAAATATACAACGAAAATTAATTAATTCCGATACCTGCAACATTAAGAAATAGGATTCCGTAAACACAAGCCCAGAGAGAAGAAATTTTAATCACGTTTAAATAAAGTAAGTATGACTGAAGCTCGAATTACATTTTCCAATTAAAACATGGAATAGAGTTTGGGTACAATTAGCCTATTTGTAACTTGGAATGCTTATGCTTCATAGAGTTGTATGCAGAATCGGTTAATGAGACACTCGAGTCAAAGGAGTGATTCAACTGCGTTGGTATCGATCCTTTGGACCCGTATTTCCGTACAACACTATAGGTAGACTATACACCTACGTGATTTGGATACCAGTAGATATACTTTATCGCAGAAACCACAGACCGCAGAGCTCTCACACTCGCCCGCACTCTATCTGCGCTCCAACGGAACTTACGAATCAACAAACACGAATAAATATTCGAGGATTAATTTGTAGTATACCTATAGGTTACATACTTTTTTTCTAGTGAATAATAAAACGAATGTTATTTTGTACTTTAAAGTTTAACAAGATGTAAGAACAAAGTTTTCTGTTGTCCTTTTATGGTTCCGTACCCAATGAGTAAAAACGGGACCCTATTACTGAGACTTCGTTGTCTGTCCGTCTGTCACCTGTTCTCATGAACCGTAATAGCTAGACGGTTGATAATCACAGAAATATTTCGGTAGCCGCTACCACAACAAATACTAAAAACAAAATTAAACAAATATTTAAGAGGGGTTCCCATACAACAAATGTGATTCAGGGATAGATAAACGAAACAATACCGCGATGTATTTTGACCACTAACGCCATCTAGTTTTTCAACGTTTTTACACCGCGATGTGTAGTAAGCAAAGTATACCGACGGTTACATAGTTACGAATAAGGTCTTATTGACCACATAGATGCACGGAATATGCACGCTTCTCGTTTTTGTAATATTATGTTGAAAGCTACAGAAACAACAAAAATTGTGTCACCGGAGCGAAAATTGTAATAGTAGTGTGGCGGATAACCGATGGTTTTTCTTTTATTTGTTAGAACCGACTAATATTTGGTTGCTTTTGAAAAAATGCTTTCAAAAAACTTTAGTACCCGGCGGGATTCGAACCCGCGACTATTGGTAATCCGAACCAACGCGTTAAACCGCTTCGCCACGGGTAGCCCTCCAGCCGGGTCGAATTTAAGAAAGAACCTCTTCGTGTGTTCTTGCGAGTAAGGCCTCGTAGTGACATCTACCGGCGAACTTTGCAGATCGACTCGGCTTGTAACTTACCATATTACATGGAAATGATTACAATATAAAATGACACATTCCAAACATGTAAACATTATTTCTTAGTGTTAATCCACACTTAGGAATACTGCTTTTGAAAAAATGCTTTCAAATTCCTAAGTGTGGATTAACACTAAGAAATAATGTTTTAATATTTGGTTCCCAATCTAAATTAAGCTACTACAGTTTTATCTGTGACCCTCACACAATACTTTTGTCTGTATTGTGTGTCAGGAAAAAAAACGATTAAACGAGGAACAAGGAAACTTATGTATAAAAATTGACCTACGTACGTACCTACTAGTAGGAACGCCTTTCTCCAGACCAACAAAGAGTTTCCTTTTCGAATCCGTGAACAACATCAACTCAAGTAGAAGAAACTCACAATCTGAAGACATAAACCGACTAGAACGGATTAACGTCGTGATTATAAAACTTGGACGAGTTTGTTTGTTCTGTTTGCAAAGAATGTAGGAATTAAATACTTGCGGTACGGGCGGTCTAAGTATCCTGTAGACGTTACCTCTTTCAATGTTGTCGGGTGGCAAACTCAATACTTTATCTTATTGCTCTTTTTTTCGCTATATCTACACTAATATTATAAAGAGGAAATATTTGTATTTTTGTGTGTATGTGTGTCTGTATGTTTGTAATGAATAAACTCAAAAACTACTGGACCGATTTCAAAAAATCTTTCACCATTAGAAAACTACATTCACCCTGGGTAACTTGTGTTACTTTTAATCCCGATATTCACACGAGATCTGGACTTTCACGGGTGAAACCGCGGAACGCAGCTAGATCTCTAGGAAGGTAGGTATGTTGTTTATCAGTTTTTTTTAATTACAAAACAGTTATAATATATGAAGTTATGAAATATTTTGCCACTTTATAAAACAAAGTAAAAGTTTTAAAGGGATTTTTTCACGATTTTTTTGCTCCAACGTAAGAGCGATGTAAATATCACACATATTTTTTTCTTAAAGTAATTTACATTGATAGCCAAGTTCGAACGATGACCTATGGAATTAAAGTCGGGGTATCTACCACTAGACTATCACCGCTCTATTCCATTTTAAAGAAAGTATTCCAATAAAAAATGTGATTACAGGTATAAGGTAGGTATTTTGTGTAAAATAACGTGAAAACACAGCACAAAGCAAATGCCGCTCACTGTTAGGAATAAATGTTTTTATGTCGTGCCGTGTTCCTCTCTAATCGCATTTATCAATACTTCCACTATAATATAGGTAGGTTAATAACGGTAGGCCATTTGGTACAGAAAAAAAAGAATAGTAAAACCATTATTATAATATCAAGGTATTTCATATTACGAAAAGGTGTAGGAAATCAACCCGCGCAGTCCATAATATTATATTGTTAATGAAATACTAACATTAGCCAAATTTTCGCGTACATTGTTTGTGGTATTCGTGCCTCATCAATCTTATTACCACATTATTCAACGTAGTTATAATAACAACCGATGTTCAAGCATCGTACTAAGTAGGTAGGTACCTCCAATATATATGAACTTTATAAGTGAGTTATGTTTATTGCTTCTACTCACAAAAATACATAAATAACATAAATAAATACATAAACAACTGACTGCGATGAAACTAGGTACCTATTAGAAAGGTAATGCATTGGAGAGTAGACATAAGCCACTCGGAACCGAATTTTCAAACGCAAATCTACTGGTGAATGGAATGGTTTATTCTGAATACTAAACCATGTTGTTTAGTCTATCTACAGGTTAATGTCAATAATACAATAGATAGTTTGACTAATTACAGTCGACTTTGCCTTGACTTTGATTCAAGGCAGCTGCTAGTCTAATATCAGTATCGATATTATCGATTGATTTCGAAGTAAGCCTAATCGGCTTACTATATTTATACTACTAGCTGCGCCTCGAGGTTTTGCCCGCGTTAGTCCCGGTCTCGCGGTAATATTGGGATAAAAAGTTCTATTCTAGGTCTCTAGCTATCTATATACCAAGTTTCATCGCAATCAGTTCAGAAGTGTTTGCGTGAAAGAGTAACAAAGTCACATACAGACAAACATACATAAAAACTTTCGCATTTATAATAGTAGTAGGAAGTAGGATATACCCATCATAACTATGCAAGGAGATACATGCTAGGTTACTTACAAACTTTAATAAGACTTGAATTAAAGGAATTCCTTTCTACACTGGGAAAAAAGTTAGGTAATTACAAACCTAATCTAGTAGGTTAATGTCAAAAGTAGGTAAAATGAACCTAATTTAGGTTAAATGTACCTAAAAACATATTAGGTACGTAGGCTAATTCTACCTAGTGCGCTTGGTAATGCAAAAAGTCGGTAGATTAAACCTACTTTTTGGTAAAACCGTGTTTTAACCAATAGTAGGTACACATTAACGTATTGAGTCGGTAAATGCAACCTACTTATTAAGGTTAAAATAATCTACTAATTGGGTTTATCAACTTGCTCTTTAAGTAGGTAGAATTAACCTATTGATTTGGTAATAATTACACAATAGCTTGGTACAATCAACCTATTATTTAGGTTAAAAATACCTACTTTATAAAGACCCAAAATAACCGACTTAGTAGGTATCGGCAACCGACTATTTTGGTATGTTTACCAAAAAAGTAGGTTAATTAAACCTAATTTAGGTATTTTTAGTTTCGACATTCACCCAATAAGTAGGTTGGTAGTAACTAACAATTAGGTTAGTTGGGGGCTACATAGCGCTTAGGTTATTACTAACAAATTAGTTGGTTAATACAACCTACTAAGTTGGTATATACATTACCTAGTCATTTTGCTAATATTACCCATTAAGTAGGTTAATAATACCTATTGAGTTGGTGAGAAATACAAAGTGATAGATGATGATGATAGATGGCGGGACAACATAAACACTCGTATCTCTGAATCGCGGTATCGTTATTCACCTCTGTCGATAGACTACCGCTCGTACATTTTACTACAGTATCGCTTCTTGCCTTTTGGCTAAGATCAAAGTGTAGTATCCGTTCTTTTCAGCTTAATATCTGAAAGTTCCTCCATTGGAGGACCAGTATATTAAACTGATTTTTGTAAAGCGACGGGATGTTCGGAGCTCGCTCCACTCCCGTCACGGGTCGGCCCGGCATTGCAGTGCCGCCGGGATCAAAGAAAAACAAAGGTAGTTCTAACCTACTCACTGGGTATATCCACCCTACTATAAAGGTATTACTAACCTACTTGATAGGTAATATACACCTACCCGCTAGGTAGTTCTAGCCTACTAAATAGGTACCATTAACCTACTCACTGGGTATATCCACCCTACTATGAAGGTATTACTAACCTACTTTATAGGTAATATACACCTACTCGCTGGGCAGTTCTAACCTACTTACGCGGTACTGTTACCCTACTTTCTAGGTAGTTCTAACCTACTTAATAGGTATCATTAACATGTACTCACCAAGTGAGTAAGTTAATGGTACCTATTTAGTAGGCTAGAACTACCTAGCGAGTAGGTGTATATTACCTATCAAGTAGGTTAGTAATACCTTTATAGTAGGGTCGATATACCCAGTGAGTAGGTTGATTTTACCATGTATTATGAATATGAATATGAATATTCCATTACCTAATAAGTAGGTTAATTACCAAATCATAGTGTTTACCTAATACGTTGGTTAAGGGTGGACTAGGTAAATTTTACCGACTTTTGCTTTACCAAGTGCACTAGGTAGAATTAGCCTACTTAGTCGAATGTCTGCGTTTCACCTAATAAGTCGGCAAATTTAACCTAAAAATCACCTGTTTTTTTTCCCAGTGTAGGTACCTGCATACGTCCAAGAGGAATAGAAAGCAACGGATCTCCATCCACTGTAAAAATATATGCCGAAGGCTGGTTTTATTATCTATGGATTTATTTGACTGAACTTTGGAGATGGAACACATAGAGAAAACAATCTTCTTCTCATTTAAGGGCCCTATTCTGAAAAACTGAAAATCCATGTCGGGCGCATCGAAAATTGTTGATTATTTCATGACGGAATGTCGTAGAACTTTTTTTTCAGTACAGATTGTAGGCGACATTGTTTCCGATATTTTAGTGCAGTTTCCATACAAATATGTCTAAACGTATTGAATTGCCTATCGACATTTTAGCCAAATCAGACATTTTTTGTTTAAAATTTGTATAGGCTTTGCACCAATAGGAGGTTCTTGTCTTAAAACTACACCAAAATGTAGGAAACAATGTCACCTACATTCTGTGCACAAAAAAACGTTCTACGACATTCCGTCATGAAATAATCAACAATTTTCGATGAGCCCGACAGGGATTTTCAGTTTCAAGGTCGTTAGCGTATACTCCTCTTAAGCGATCTCATTCATCTTCTCATTAACGGTTAGTATCAGGTGGCCGAAACCGCAAATGGTTATAAGCGTCAACTTGACTAAAAATCAATACACTTATTACTATAAATCCGAAAGTTTGTTTGTTGGTTTGTATATTTGTTTGGTTATTTTTTTGTTCGATTTGTCTGTCTTCTGTTAAAAGGTTCTAAAATAGTTGTCTGTTGGACATATATAAAATGGAGCATCAGAATTTATGTAAAGATAACTAGTTATTTTGGGAGCTTTAAAGCGTCTGGAAAGCAATATCCCCGACGGAAAGTGGCTAGGAGTATTGACGACTTATTTTTAAGTATATTACAGGCAATATCCGTGAAAATGAGCTTTAATAATTTACGCGAGGTAAGTACCTAGTTTTTTTCTGAACCTTGATGATCTGATATCTGAGAATCGACAGTCGCAGCAAGTATGCGTTTCGTTTTTTAGAAAATACGTGACGTCTGCTGACCTATCTTGGATAGACTAGTTATTATTTGGACTGTTTGATTTTAAATCAAGTTGATATGACGCATACGACAGCTTGCGTTGTCGGCCACCTGATATTAACCCGCAACCGGTTGCAACCTTGTTGGGAGTCCGGGGTCCGCTAAAACCCAAAATTATTTGGGGTAGGCGCAGTAGTCAAGTCATTATTGACCATACCATGACCATACCTACCGCAAATAGAAAGAGAAAATAATACACAACATAAAGAGCTCTATGAAGGTATCGGGATCTAAGCCCTCAGGTATCGCCTTACGCTCAACTTGTTGAATTCTTCGCAGCTCGGCTTGTTTCCCGAGTTTCTAATTTGGATGCATCGTATTACAAATTCTTGGCTCATAGTTCGTTATTTATAATTGCATCTTTGCATAAGAATCGAATAGGTAGGTACATAATTTGTATTACATTATTTTCCTTACCTATTTATTTTCTTCAGAGAAAAGAAATATAAATACTAATAATACTATATATATATATAATATATACTATATATATAATACTATTGTTTTAACAGGATCACTGATTTTCTTCTATAACCGTAGAAGGTCAATCACATGATATCAGTCAAAGTCAAGACGCTGTCATGAATGACACACGTCATTTACAAACATCAAGTCTCGATCTGAACCAAGGAGGTCGGAACGCGTAAGGGGTGCAATATGTGAAAGTTTTTTCCCACGTTACTCCCGATCCCACGGGATTAGGTATCGGGATCATATCTATGTTACCCTCTATCACAATTACATCTATATCTAAAACCGTGAAGACAAAAAACAAATATATAAACAAACTTTCGGTTTTTTTTTTCTTAATATTTAATATTTTGGATAGATCTTGGCGCGAAACTCCGTCTACACTATAGATAGATAATAACTTTTCTCAGAACTACTTATACCCTTTTTCAGAAAGTTAGATCAAAAATGTAAACAAAAATCCCATAGGTCATCCATAGGTACGTTTATTTGAAAGTGACAGCTCTTTATTTACTTTTTTCTTTAAATTGACAGTTCTTTGTTTACGTTTTTAGGGTTTCGTAGTCAACAAGAAAACCTTTATCTGCGTATACCTAGACATCGCGAGGCAAGTGCCACGAATAGTTCGCCTAGCATGCCTCCGACTTCTAATGGACTGTTTGTGGATAAAAAAAACGTGTGGCATTCGGGGACTGCCGCGGTAAAGCTATTGCATACATATTGCATAGCATTTTTTATCAACTTATGTAATTATAATTATTTATTTATTTTGTACCACGTTGCCATGGTTACATGGTAGGCGGAGTGGGGGGGTGTTAGGTTTTTTTCGTTACGAAATTTCTTCATTCAAAGCTCAAAGCCCCCGATAAAAGCTATGCAATAGCTTAAAAAATGTTGTTATGTGTCAAACATCCAAAATAGAAGAAAAACTCCATCGAAATTGGCGACCAGTTCAATTTCCAAACAAATATGACAAAGAAGTTGAAGACAATGAATTAAAATAAAATTAACAACATATTATAATTGATTGAAACACCACCGTCCGCGTCCGTTACAATAATTAATTATAAAAACATAAATTGAAGAATCACGGCAATATTTCCTGTTCGTTGTTGTAAATACAAAAATAACAGTCTACTGTCGAGCACATCGCGTAAACATCAGCAAATATGCGAGGGTTTACACCAACGGCCCGACAAACACTTTAATCGAGGTTTTAAACAATTTGCTTATTTTAGGGACGAAAATAAATATGTTGTTGGCACCATTGTTTAAATTGTCCCTATTTATCTATACGTTAGGTACGTTGTCCCTAGACGACTATGTACCTTTATTTTATAAATATGAGATTGACGGCTATAAATTGAGAAGAATTTAAAGTTTGATTTTGTACGATTATCGCATAGAAACCTGCGCACAGGCGCGGGCTGACGGGCTCAACTCAAAACCTGATAGTCAAATGAAGGTACTTACAGCAGTAGGTGTTCTAGTCCTGCTGCGACTAGAGGAGAAGTGTTCGATGACTTCCCAGTTGGACTTCTTAGGGGCGGGGGTGTCAGCGGGAGAGGCAGTGGTGCGAGGCGCGGAGGAAGGTGTGCTGCGGCCGGAGTCGTCGGGGGCGACTCGAGCGCCCCCCGGCGCCGCCGACCGCAGTGACGCGCAGCGCCGCCCGCGCAGCGCCTCCTGTGGACACATAAATACATTATTGTCAAATAATGATGCAATAATGTCATTATTGTCAGTGGCGAAAAAAAAACAAGATTTTTGTATTGAAACCGTTTTGTTCGGTTTGTTGACTCATTTTACCTAGGAATCGTTTTAGCCAGGTTTATTTAAAGCGACTTTTAATATACATCCAATCAAATCAAAATACGATGAAAAAATAAAAGACGATCGAAACTAAAACAAACGACGATTAAACTGAAAACGAAGATGATCGAAGTTAACAACAGATATCGATTCGAAGACTGCTTGAAATCCCTAAGCCACTGTGTATCACTGAACTCAATGACAAGGCCTATTTTTACGACTAGGTGTACTTTATTATTTTCGCTATACCTAAGTGAGCGACATCTATCAATAAGCTATCTGTCAATGTGTAAGTGTTATCGGCAAGTAGGCTCTGCAGTAGAGCGAAACGAACGCGATTTATCTTCATTAGGTATAAACAGTCCGGTTACGGTGAGGCCAACACTCACACCAAATACTGATGTTGGTGGATTTTATAGGTAGTAACCAGTGAAACTAGTATGTACCATAGGTGATGCTGGTGTCCCAAACGCAAACTATCTAAATAATATAAAAAAGCACTGCAGTGCAGGCATCATTGTTACTTCCATGTTATTGAAAATTGCTGTAGGCGCTAAGATGAAGTGGATGAATGACGATTTTAACTTAAAATTTAAACATGTGGCACTCGGGGACTGCCGCGGTAAAGCTATTGCATAGCATTTTTTATCAACTTATACATTTTTTTTGTACCACTTGCCATAGTTATACATGGTAGGCGGAGTGGGGGGTGTTAAGTTTTTTGTTGTTACGAAATTTCTTCATTCAAAGCTCAAAGCCCGTGATAAAAGCTATGCAATCGAAAAAAAATATACCAGTTAAAATATCAGTTTGCGGTAGCGTTACTGCAGTTGCTGTTTACAACTGTTTTTCTTATGATGTCATATTAACTGTTAAGTTTAAAATACTCGATAGCACTTACATTTTACGTATATCAGACCACACCTACAGCACACATGAACTCTTTATATGTGTGCTGTAGGTGTGGTCTGTTTTAGGTAAAGTGTAAACAAGTGTCAGTATCGTCGTGTATTTCAAGCTTTAAGGTTGAGATCAATGGTAGGAGCGGTAGGTACTGTTGTCATAATATATTATTTAATAATTTATTTATATTTATTACATTTTAGGAGAGTAGGTACTCCTATACCCAACGAACTCAGCATAAACCTAATGACATTGTTATACTTTCTTCCTATTATAAATATATGTTTGGGAATATGTATTTCTTTTTCTCAAAAGAAATAACAAAGAAAGACATCAATAGTTGGTTTTGCTACCTCTTGCGTGTTTCAAAAGAACATCATTGTGCCCAATTAAGATTTGAAATTAAAATAAGAATTTCTCAACTCCGTTGCAAAGTTTTTTTAGGGCTGTTTCGTAACATAAAGAGGTACTTAGGCTTTTGGTTTAGAACATTTATATTTTTCTCATCAATCTCAATGATTTTGATGTCTAGAGCAAACGCAAAACATATAGGTACCCATTGATCGGTCCTATTTCATATCGATCATTCATTATTACAACTTATCTATTTTTTGTATTAAATCTGCAGACGAAAAATTAATAGCGAAACTTTATTAATCTTCTATCTATCTTCTATCTTCTATTATATAAAAATCAATCTCTATTTCCCTTGGTCACGGCATCACACTTAAACTTTTACACATATTTCGATAATTCTTTTTTTGTTGTGTTTGCTATTGTCAGGAGAAGGTTCTTATGAAAGAAAAAATGCTAAACCGATTTTGATGAATTTTATTTTTTTATACTAAACGACAGGACAACGTCTGTCGGGTCAGCTAGTTTATCATAAAATTGGAATTGTATAGTCAAGATAGAGAGTACAATATATATATATATATATACCTCAATATACCTATAAAGGTACTGTAGGTATATTGAGGTATACCTACCTACCTGTAGTTGGTAGACTAAGTAAATATGGAAGATTAATAATTAACACAAATATCATACTCATACTCATTTATTCTAACAATAGGAAAACTACAATAATTATTTGTTATCTGGAACACTTGGTCACGCAACATTAATAAAATAAAAATGTAACATAAATTGATTTAAAATAAAATACATAAAATTAAATTTAGGAAAAGTGAGTTAAGTAAAGGGGCATTGTCAGAATAATAAATGATCATAATTAATAACAAAACATGCCCAAAGCAATAAAAATAAATATTAATACCCATATTTTACATTTTTTTATCTCACGGAATATCGCTGTAGTATTTATCGTATCAAATTCTTGTCATTTTTAACTCGTATTCGGTGTGAAATCAGCCCAGAAAATAGGTCGCTGGCGCTACAGAAGTTTTTCTACTTTTATATGAAAAGATTTTTTATTTTGTTTTGTATGTACTTACTTACACCTATTGCATTTTTATTTTAGGCAAGTCCATGATGACATTTGACACTTTACGCTATATTGTGCATATGAAGTAGAGACGATATAAATATAAATAAATATTGCACGACATTGCACACCGCGCAAGCTAGCCCCGAACTAAGCACTAGGCTTGTAATATGGGTACCAGACAACGATTATACTACATATGATTCTTTTTTATTGTAAAACCTATATATGGTCCAAAGAAAACACCCAAACCATATACAAATATTTATAAATAAAAATACTTGCACCCGGCGGGAATCGATCCCGCAACCTTCTGCATTTCAGTCGGGCCTTCCCCCTATGCGCCACAGAGGTCGTCGCAGATGTTTTTACAATTTTAATACCTATTGCAATATTTTAAAGTTTGAAGATGTATAATACGTAAATATCGAGGACAGGTAGTGCTTTCAGTGAATGAACGTACCCACGTCACATCAAAGCGATATCGTGCACTGTTTGCACGTCTTACGTCGCTTGACCGCACAGAGTTAGCAGTGTTTACAAACAGTAGGTACTAAGGAAAATTAGGTCTTGTTGTGTAGGTAATAAAGTGTGCGATTAGGTGAAGAAACGATAGATTGTACCGTCAGGGAACCAGTATTGGATCGTAAATCTGCCGCGTTTTGTTGCGCTCGAGACGTCTCGGTTGATGTGGCCGGTATTAAAAGATCGGAATTATTTACAGACTCTTTCACTCCCTCTATCAGCTATTTTCATGTTTCATTTTGGTTCTCACCTTTGAGCTCATGGGTGGCTCGGCTAAAACATCACTTCTAACCGCGGAAAAGGCCCAGCGGGCTGTTCTAAAAGTTGCTACATTCTTCTTTATAAGACTTGTAAGGTACTAAGTCAGACAATTATTTGTGATGAATATAGTCCTCAAATAACACTCGTTACTTCCATACTGCATTAAAAATATTAACAAAAGACGATATGATATAGTTTGCCCTCGAAATATTAGAACAAACCATGACTTTACTCAGAGATTTTCCTTTTCCTTGGACCTCTTCTTTACAATAGATTAAATGCCAAAATTAACATATATACACTTAGTAATAATATGGCTAAAAAGTTTGTCCAAGAAGCTCTACAAAGTATGTCATACAAAGATACACAGAACTTATTTATAATTTTAAAATGAAAGAAAATATTTTTTTTCATTTTATTTTATTTATTTCTATTCTTTCATTTTTGCATTTGGAATATCCTTGTTTAGGTGTTTTTATGTACCAACTTTTTACATTAAATATAATATACCTAATAGTTATTAACAATAGTTTATAAGAATAGTTAAATAATTCCAAGTATGTGTAATTTAATTTCATTTATAAATTAATTTATAAAAATGTTTGTCCTTTTTCGCCTGAAATACAGGATTAACCTAGTTCAGGCATATGTATTTTTATTGTTTTATTGATATGTTTAGTTCTATAGTTTACTTTGTAAAACAGATTTATTGAATAATTTTATTATTATTTTTTTTGCTATACAACCGTAGTCAACTGTTTCCTCCCTGGATATCTGACATGACCGACCACGCCCTTAAGGTTTTTTTTTCATTTTCTAATTAGAATGGAAATAAAATTAAAAAAAATTAGAATATGAAAAAAAAAATCAAAACGTTGGGACATGGTCATGGCTGATATAGGATTTATCCTATAGTAGTCGACGTTTTCCTCCCTGGATAAAGACATTAGAGCAAATATGTTTATGCCATAAAACCTATAACTGTCATGACTATGCATCTACCTTTTGATTTTCTTTCATTTTCTAATTAGAATAGTACAGTATTTATTATTTAGGAAGATGTGTCAAATCGTAGTCTACAAATAAAAAACGGAGTTTTAAATCGTAGACTATAATTATACGAACTTTACGTAGTGATATGTAAAAATATGTCTAATATTCAATCACTAAATAAACAGAGTATAAACTATGCACAAACTAGTTTCCAAAGATCAATGTCAAAAATTGAAATTGATGTATTCACTCTGCATATAAATTATAATATATTATATTCCTGTTCTAAATGACGCAATTTTTCTCTTCGGCCGGCTTTTTTACGAAATAAATAAGTAATACCTCTTTACGTGCGTGCATCCCAATTAGGAGGAACACTAACTTTTTATCCCGGCAGAGGGCGCGAGTCGATTAAACTGTCAAACATGTGTTTTTTACAACTCTCGGCGCCAAATTGGCCATATCGGTCTGAGACCGAAAGAATAAAAAAAAAACTCGGCGTTTCCATTGGTGGAGGACCATCATCGAAAAAAAAAAAAGATCATCCGATGCCAGCGCCTCTGCAAACAGCTTTGCGCGTGGCACCCCATTCACCTAATCACGTGAAAATTTCTAAGTGTTGTTGTGACCTTTTGCGAAAGTGACGAGTTGCGAAAATGACATTCTGCGAAAGTGACCAAATTTTTCGCGATGACCAGACGATCTGCGTCAAAACCGTGATAATACCGACCGACACAAAGTAATATCACAACGCAAGCGATGATATTTCTTCTCTTTCACATGTTCCGTAATCACGACTCGACTGCCACTTGCACTAAAGATATACAAATCAACCAAGCCGTGGGAACTGTAGCTCTCTTTATTCTCTGATACGTCAGTTTTTTTTTATAAAAAGTTTTAATAATAGTTTTATTACGAGTTAAAATCGCAAAATACTAAGAAAATATAAAATAATATAAATTCAGAGCCGCCGCAAAGGGACCGCCAATAACAGAAACATTATAATAAACCATCGTTCGAAGCTAAAACTCCCATTTGTTCTCCACTCAAACGAAATCACTCGAAACGTTTGGCATTAAAAGTTTTACAATTCACTTATAATGATTGACGTCTTCAGAAATTGAACAATTCTAAATTGCTTCGAAATACTGTGAACTATTTGCATTCGGCTTTGATTTCGTGATCCCTTTGAAAACTTTTAAATCTTAACACGAACTTTTTTTCGGCTGTTATGATTATTCTTTTGAACATTTTCATATGGTTTTATCGACTATACTCATACTTAGCACAGGTTTAACGTAGAAGATGCCCTAAACATAAGTTTTCGTGTGGTGCTACAAGACATTAAAAAATAGGCAAGTGCGTGCCTTGTCTAACCACGCGCAGTGTAGGGTTTCGTTGTTCAATTCAAAATAACAGGGATTATTATTTGGAAAAGTCGTTACAAATTAAAGCTAACACCTTAACTAGCTGGTATAGTATGTAATATTCAACGGAATTTGTTTGTAAATTTACTTTATTTCATTCAATTACCCTGTTAAAAACTGCATTATATGTACTACTATCGTGAATACATATGACGTATGACATATGACGTAACGGCAATGCCTATCATCACGATAATGATTGCAACATTGTTGCAATAACTTTGCGTGTTAATGTATAGGACTACACCAACGTTCAACGACCATCATCGCAATAATTAATGGCATTTCCCGGCAATGTGGCCAAGACATTAAGCCGCGGACAGACAAACAGACAGACGGAAATGACGAAAGTATATTATGGAACTACGAAACCTTAAAAAAACACAATCAAACCACACTATCTGGCTTAAGGACGAGGCGACTCTTACCGTTTCCATACAAACTTAATACCAAAATAAATTATGAAAAATGAATGAAAAATGAAAAAATGTTTCTCCGTTTTATTTCATTTTGAATGAATATTTTGAAAACCTTGTGATGAGGGCCCTTTAAAAGTTAAATCTTAATCCGAATAATATCGATATTAAGGTAGAAAACTAAAATTTTCATAATTTATTTTGGTATTAAGTTTGTATGGAAATGGTAAGAGTCGCTTCGTTCTTAATACATTAAAATTATCCAAAAATCAATTTCAACATCATTTTAATGTCATTGCAGTCTTTCTTCTACTTTTAAATTTCTGTCAAATATAATTTGTAATTTTTTGATAAATTTTTCCTGGAGAATAACGTTTTATACATTGTGAGCCAAAAAAGGGTACGTTCCACTAAAGGACGTTTAGGACACCTTCGACTGCAAATCTATTCCACCTAAGCCGCGGTCATCGCGGGGATGGTAAAATAACGTCACACTTCGATTTCACTTCAGTTGCAAATTATAGTTTAATTTTGTAAATAAATTTGCTCAATTTTAATGGCCTAATTTCCCTGCGTTATTTGAACATCTGTGCAAATAGCACTTCAACGCGATGTAATAGTGTTTTAATGAAAAGGTAACAAACACGTTTATTTTACACAAAATATCTATCAAATCTGTAAACGGCCATCTATTAAAAGGTTCCGAGAATAGTAATTTATAGTGGCGATAGTAAATACTCGTTGTTTACCTTCAGGTAAATACAGTTGGAAATAGCATTGTTTGTTTATAGTTTACAAGTTTACATTACATCAGGGACGCGAAAGTTTTTGTTTGTTGTAATCTCAGAACTTGTGGTGTTGCGAATATATATAATAATAATAATTAGTGAATGGGACAAGATGCAATAGTGACGAGCTGCGGTTGGGATGAACTGTGGATGGGCAACCGTGGATGACTTGTTCGAATCGGTTAAGTTAGATTCATCTAGTGCGAATTATAGAAATACAGTGTAGGTACAGCCAAGTGTGTCTAAGTTACCTTTACGTTTTTTTTAAATTTGAGACTATAATCTGACGTTTCGGTTCTTAATATTTTACATTTTGAGATGTGTCAAATCGTAGTCTAGAATTAAAAAAAACCGGCCAAGTGCGAGTCGGACTCGCGCACAAAGGGTTCCGTACCATTATCAATACAACAGATTTTGTTTTGAAAGGTAAATTGTGGTTTACGATTTATGACGTTTTAAAAAAAAAACTACTTAATAGATCTCGTTCAAACCAATTTTCGTTGGAAGTTTGCATAGTAATGTACATCATATATAATTTTTACTTTTATCATTCCATTATTTTAGAAGTTACAGGGGGGGGGACACACATTTTACCACTTTGGGAGCGTCTCTCGCGCAAACTATTTAGTTTAGAAAAAAATGATTTTAGAAACCTCAATATTATTTTTGAAGACCTATCTATTGATACCCCACATGAATAGGTTTGATGAAAATATTTTTTTTGAGTTTTAGTTTTATGTATGGGGAACCCCAAAAATTTGGTACTTTTTTCTATTTTTGTGTAAAAATCTAAATGCGGTTCACTGAATACATCTACTTACCAAGTTTTAACACTATAGCTCTTATAGTTTCGGAAAAAAGTGGCTGTGACATACGGACGGACGGACAGACAGACAGACAGACATGACGAATCTATAAGGGTTCCGTTTTTTGCCATTTGGCTACGGAACCCTAAAAACGAAGTACATTTATAATTCTTGCATCTTGTCCCATATATTATGTAAGTAGGTACTATTATTAGTAACTCTTTTCAAACTTCAAATGCCCGACGACGGACGCGACGCTACAGAATATTACGCTGTTGCCTCTAGTTTAGGCATAAAAAGAAGGTTAAAAAAACTAAGTGCCTTAATATACTAGCTCCACCCCGCGGTTTCACTCGCGCAAGTTCTGGTCCAGTTTCTTTGGAGATTACCCGATACATACATACATGTTACCAACTTTACAATTTTATCTATCTTCTAATATATAAAATTTTCATGTCACAGTGTTAGTTACCGTACTCCTCCGAAACGGCTTGACCTATTTTTATGAGATTTTGTATACGTATTCAGTAGGTCTGAGAATCGGCTACTATCTATAATTTATAAGGCAAAACAACGTTTGCCGGGTCAGCTAGTAATCTATATAAATATAAAAGAAAGTCGTTTTAGTTACACTATTTAGAACTGAAGAACGGCTGACAGGACGAAAGTTGTCCTGCCCGTTAAATAAAAAAAACCTAGAAACCTACACTCCTACTACTACTCCTCAACCCTAATACTATATTAGGTATTATATATTATGGACCTTTATGGTTGTGAAAATGAAAGACAGTCGAGGAAGTAGCCTTCTTCAAAATATGAACACGAGGAGCTTGAAAAATGTAATACGGCATGCTCATAAATCTTACGTCCATCTTTTAGTAGGTATAGCTAGGGTTGATACTGCTTCAAGTAATTGCAAACAACAAAGCAGAAATTGCTCTACTACAAAAGATTAAGAGTGACCGGTGACACTTTAATAAATTATTATACATCCTATGGAAAAAAAATGTCATATGACTTATTTTAAGACGTCACCAATGACTTATTTATTATTTAATTATGATGTCTTGATATCTAATACATAAGGTGAAGCCTAGGCGTTGTATCTCTTCGCACGAGATTACCCACCCTCAAAGGTTGTGAAGTTTTTAAGCTATTGCAAAGCTTTTATCGCGGGCTTTGAGCGCGGCCACCGAATCAAGAAATTAGGTAACGAAAATAAAACCTAACTCCGCCTACCATGTTGCCATGGTACAAAATGAATAAATAATTATAATTGCATAAGTTGATAAAAAATGCTATGCAATAGCTTTCCGCGGCATTCCCCGAGTGCCACACGTTTTTTTTATTTAAGTGAAAGACTGCTAGCTATCGGTCGATGGTTTCGTCTAAACTCTGCTTTCGTTTTAAATCATCAAGAGAAAAAGAACAGACATTAGTTAGGGGGAACAATTCTGATGAATTATAGCCGTTTTGTCTTCGGAGCTGCGGAACGAATTAGCCTCATCTTATTTCCGAGTATCCAGCAGGCGGACGGATGGACTTGCGCCCCTCTTTTGACGTTTACTATGTAGAGACAATTTTTAGGGTTCCCCTAAAAGGTAAACTGTGTTAAAGGGACCCTTTTAACACAGTTTACCTAATCGGCGCTCTAACACTTTCATACATTTTTTTTCCGAAATGTCGGGCGCTTCCGGAACTTGTTGTAAGGCTGCTACGAATGCGTGGGTGGTCACCTGTTATGTATGACGCTCCAATTTTAATATCTTAATAACTAAATTAGCCCCAACTGTCACGGATCCCTGACCCAAGGCACCAGCCAGCCAGCTCGCCAACTGTTGTATTCGACTAAGACTAAGTATCAAAACGAAACCCATCAACGGCGAAATTACGCCAGTGGCCCAGACCGCAAACCAGATGACCAAACAAAGCAGTTTTTTGCGAATAATCTACAAATTTTTACCAATTCCAAACCCTTGCCTAATTATAATTATATGCTCAAAAAAATAGTCGATTTATACAAAAACGAGTTCATTAAGAGGGTGGGTACTGTTACCATTTCCATACAAACATAATACCAAAATAAAATTATAAAAAATTTAGTCTTCTACTTTAATATCGGTATTTTTCCGATTAAGATTTTATTTTTATGGGGCCCCCACCACAAGGTGTTCCAAAATATTTATTCGAAATGAAATAAAACCGAGATACATTTCGTTAACATTTTGACTATTTTGGAACACCTTGTGGTGGGGGCCCTAGAAAAATAAAATCTTAATCCGAATAATACCGATATTAAGGTAGAAAGTTTTTTTTTCATATTTCTATTTTGGTATTATGTTTGTATGGAAATGGTAACAGTACCCACCCTCTTAAATAAAGGCTTTATTTTTTTTTATTTTTTGTTTTTAAATCATAGATACCTTTCTTTTTGCCGTATTTGGAAAAAACATTGTGTAGACAAGACAACCCTATCGCCAAATTGAACGCTTATTTGAAATTCGAATTGTCAAAGCTCGTTTTCAGGAAACAAGTAAGCTAATAAGTATGCAACTTATTACTTTACTCTACCGGTTACTGTGCGTTTACTAACACTCGTTTTTCTAAGTCTAAGTCAATTCTAAGTAATTACTTGTATAAGTAATGTGTCTGTCACATTGTCATTGACGTTTAATATCACTAATAAGAGCGAGACAGGGCATTATTTAGCCAAAGTTATCACTCAGATTCGTCTATAAATAGGGTGGCAGACTCCACTGTCGAATTATTATTCGTCTGTCTGTCAGCAGGCTGTATCTCATGAAAATGGACTTAGCTCGTGAACCGTGATAGCTAGACAGTTGAAATTGTCACAAATGATTTACATATTTCTGTTGCCTCTCTTGTAATCTATAACAACAAAAACTAAAATAAAATAGGATAAAATACATATATACAGCGGGCTCCACAAATATCGTGTTTTTATTGTGATAATGGTACTTTACCTTTTTTTCTTGCGTGAGTCCGACTCGCACTTGGCCGGTTTTTATATTACAAGAGGTAGGTATAAAAAAAATACATCTAATTTCTGGTTAATTTTTTACATTTCGTAATGTGTCTTCACTTAAATATCACGAGAGAGAGAGAGACCGAGTGCCGCCACCACCTAAAGACGGAATTGACGGAATCCGTTTCGAAATTTCAAATTCCGTAACTACAGCACACACCGAAAAAATCTAGTCATGATTTTTCGATGTCTAAAATGTTTGCGACAGGTATTCCGTTTCGGAGTTTTGAAATGGAATTCCGTTCGTATGTTGCCGCTCTTAAGCTAAGAACTGAAAGAAAAATGTCAACCACTAACTGTAAAATACAACACACACAGAAAATAAATAATGACATGACGTAAATACGAGTCTGATAAATCCGTTTCTGTGCCACAAGCCGCGAAGCCTGGCTTTTTCATGTCATCGACATAAATAATAATGCAATCCGCAAATTACCTCGCTAATTAATTTTATATTATTTTATCTGGCAGATATCGATAGGTGTGAAACCATGGAGTAGAAAATACTTATCATAAAATATGTTAATAAAGGGCTCTACGGTAGAGGATGGAACCAACATCGCAATTAGTTCAGAAGTATACTCATTGAATAATATGCCTACACTGTGTGTGTACAGTGGTGTGCCTGTACACAACTAAATAAACCAGCACATGATCCATCATAATCCTGAATCTACGTAGTTACAGCCATGTTTATGTGGTGTCACGCATCAACGCGATCCATTGTAAAGCACAATCGGTAACCTATCTTACTCTAGTAGCCTTATTAATAAACGTGGAGTAAGATCGGAGCAGTTTTAGCACTTTTAGTTAGAAAAAGACAATGCATCTTCTCACTACTCTGACCTAACTCCAAGTTTGTTAATAAGGCTATAGATGTATAGTTTTTATAGCAGCTTGCTTACTGTTTGGTACTCTAAATCCCCATTTTTAAGCGAGTCGCCACTACCACAAACAAACCCTTTGTTGGCGGCTAACTACAGTGCCACCGACTTATTTGTTATGTTATCTGAATTCGGGCAGTTTTAGTGGTTAAGTCCAAATTGTAGTTTGGCTGCCCAGCTGTTATTTATAACGCTTACGTACGTAATAGATAAGTCGGTGACACTGTAGGTCAGGTTATTTAGTTAAGTTTGAATTTTAGTCTTATTTCACTCTATTCACTCTATTTTACTCATTTTGTCATTGTATTGTGAATAATGATGTGAATGCAGTTTTTTTTGAGCAAATGGCTCTGACCCGCTCGCGGTGTAAACCGCATTGTAAATTCTTGAAAATGCAAGTCACGAAAAAAATGGCCGTTTAACAAAAGTAGACTAAATTAAAAACATTAAAATTTGAGCACTATTTTAGTTCTGATGAATATCAGCCTTTTTCAATCATAATTTCTAAATTGTAGAAGTAATTGTCTTGCGACTTGAATTTATAGATATAAAAAAATGAAAAAAAAGATGAGTAATACATACCTACACAATTTATTAAGTTTTATAGGTTTTTTTTTCTATAGAATAGGCCATCATTGATCTACATTTAACAATGTCAAAAGGTTTTTTACACCGGCCACGGTATTTTATTGAATTACACGAGTCAATTGCACGGTTACTCTCAATTTGAGCATAGCTTAAAAAAGTAGGAAATTATTAAGAGGCTTCAGGGCATTTTTCTATTTCTGTCATCGATTGGAGGGACCCTACTCAGAAACTGTTGTACTTTAATTAACCTCCCAAATATGTACTTTTGTTTCGTCCCTCGGGCGGCTCGGGGATTACCTATTACCCGCATTGCAGGTACGTAATACCTTGATTAGTCCATTCGTAATTTCCTCTCTATAACGAACAAAATAATTGTAATAAATAGGTGAATAGCTCGCTCGTCTGTGTTCCAGTTCCGGAATATTTGTCAAGCATTGTAGCTGTCAATAGGAGTTATCGAGTATTGTTTACTACCGCTGTCTCTGTTATCGTCATAAGGAGCGAGTGAGAGGGGAAGAGGTTAAGTTTCTAAAATAGGAAGTACAAAGGTCGAGTCGTTACGGTCCAATTCATACGACTTGCTCCCCCTTCCGAGTCCCCTTCCCTCACCCTGCTTTCGAAGTTCTTATACGAGTTTACGTGAATCGGTGTTTGCAAGACATCGGTAAATGAACTGATAGCGGAACCCATAAACCTGTTGACCTTATTAAAGAACGCTTTCCTACGACCTAAAAGGTACCGTGTACGACCTATTTTACGTTATTTTCTGTAACTGTAGTAGGTACTTAGCTTTATAAAATTAAGTTTATGATTAGATCTGCAGTCATAGGTGGCATAATAATTTACAAAACCACCTCAAACTTACTGCGACAGTAACAAAAATCTCGTACCTACTTTGAAACAATAATCTGAACTCCTGCTGCTGACTAAACTCGACTAAAACGACAAAACTCCTGCTACTATCTAGCCTCGTGGTAAGCTACTAAGCTTGTATGTAGTATGTAATATGTATACGATGACTAGACAACGAATTTATTTTTAAACAAGGAGGAGGTTCTCAATTTGACCCGTATATTGTTTGTATACGCCACAGAGGTAGTCAATTAACGACGTAAATTAAAAATATTGGAATTTGAAAATAAAAAATTGTATTATACATTTTACAAACTTGAGGGACTGATATATTATATAGTAAACCTGGATACCTGGTATTAAAGTTGTAATTCCAGAAAAAGTGATTCAAATGCTAGTTTTGAAACGGACAACTTATACATACACAAATAGGTATGAATAGTTAAAGTTTAATGAAATAGTTCAAGGTCCTTGGTACATTTTTGAAAATTGATTACTATCAAGCTAATTTTCCGTAAGTAGCTTCATTTTGATGAGACGCTCAACAATTTCGTATACGAAACTCTCGATTGTGTTAGATAACTGAGGTAGAATCTGTGCTACTACTTCTGAGCGTAGGGCCGGGATAACGTACCACGCAATCTGTAGGACAATATGACTGTTAAATTATATAAATACTCTGTTATCTACCACAATCGAGAGTTTCGTATAGGATATTGTTGGGCGTCTCATCAAAATTAAGCTGCTTATGGAAAATAAGCTTGATGGTAATCAATTGCAAAAATGTACCAGGGATCCTGGACTTTAACTTATACCCCACCACAGGGAAAGATCGTGCATAATCGAGCATCGTAAACATCATCTAGAATTCTAGATCGTCTACCTATCATTTCCTGGATCTGATTCAACAACAGGTAAATCTGATCAATAAACAAAGTTGAAGTCGTCGCGGCGACTGTTCGGGTACTATTGGAAACTTCGTCTATTAAGAAACTTGAGGTAGGACTGGACTTACTTAGGACAAATACCTACAACTGAAGATAAATATTGGTACGGTTAAAAGCTAGCATAGGACTGTATGAGAGGAGTCACGTAAGGCAATACTCCAAACGCGACGAGAAAACATCTACGATGTAGAGGCAGGAAACTTTAGTGATAGTTACTCGTATATTTTTGTTATCATTTTATGGTTTTCCTTCAAGCAAAATTCAAGTTTAGTATGGTTTTAACGGGCTTTATCGAAAGTCGAATCGAAATTATGGAAAACGGTAAGCCAGATTGTCATATGTCCACAGAGCTGCAGCATATCTACATATAATTTGTATGTCTATTATATAAACCGGAAACGATTACCTCACTGCAGTGCTGTTCAAGCCTCTATCCACATGTGCCAGTCCTAACCAATTAGTATCATGTTCCACCCTCAACCAATTTAATTTTAACATTGCTAACTACCATTTCTGACATTGGACGTCGTCGTACGAACTTCACTACACGCACAGACATATAAATCTATGTCTGTGACTACACTGCATGTTTTATCGGTTAAACTTACACTAATGGAAGTAAACGGAGACCTTTCATTCTTTCACTCCCTATATCGAGAATAAATCGGCAAGAATATAGGTACTTTGGAAATAACTATTTGGCTGTTTTCAAAGAAAATAATGGAAACATTTTCAATTATTGGATTAGGCCATTCTTGTACAAAACATTACGAGTGGGTAAAGCCTTTGATACGCTTTACGAGGAACGTAACAAAAGGAAATAACGTCGGGAAACAGTTCAACTTTTATTTGTATAATGCCATTTGATTTGGCTTAGGGTTTACTTACATACGTACATAATACGCTGTGTTATGAATGTAAAGTGGGTACCCGAAATAGTCGGAAATTATGGTAGATGGTATTGAAGAGGCTGTAGCGGCTCGATAAAGGGCTTTAATGCAATATCTGCATTTGTTACGTCCGATTTTTTTCGTCATGTTGTTTCTATTTTGACGACCCCTGTGGCGCGTCGGGGGAAGACCCGACTGAAATGCAGAAGGTTGCTGGTTCGATTCCCGCCGGGTGCAAGAGTTTATGCTTAAAAATAAATATTTGTGTCGGGTTTGGGTGATTTCTATTATAATATGTATGTATTTACAAAAAAAAACGTAACATATGTAGTAGGTATAACTGTTGTCTAGTACCCATAGTACAAGCCTAGTGCTTAGTTTGGGGCTAGATTGCGCTGTGTGTAACGTCGTGCAATATTTATATAGGTTATTCAAGCTAAGAACTATTTTTTGACTTACAAAAGGTAAAGGATTTTATGTTGTTTAGGTATATACTATAAATCCAAGTTTTCACGGGGTAGATGTCCGATATTTTGAGTTTTATATGCCAAATTGCCGTCTTTAATAAAAAATAGCTCAACTAATCAACTAAAATAATAGCTCAGTTAATTGTAGGTCGTATTACAATAGTGCCTAAGAAAAGTCCATAGATAACAAAAATCCTACATTTCGTCCGTAAATGTCGATTCTATAAGTCTTACAGGTAAAAAGTTACAATCTAAAAAAGGTAAAAAAAACATCAAAGTACAAAGGATTCAAAGTTGTATGACAATTTTTTCCTTTATAGGTGCCTATCACGCAAAACAAAATCACTTGTAGTGGACGCCTATTAGATTGTGCTAGTAGTATGACGCGACATCCTAAATTGCGGAACATAATATAAAATAACAACTGGCAACGGAACATCGTTTCGTACGCCCTCAGACTAGCAACTGACTGAGAGGCCTTTACTGCCGCCGCTTTCGACTCTCATCCAGTTTACAACTTAATGTGTGCCGTGCTAGAGTCTAGAGGCGATCTGTCTATAACTGATCCCTAATTGATCCTCTACCTGACCCAGAAAAATATTACACCACCTTTTGTAAGGCGAAGTACTAGGGGAATTCTTCACTGCCTTGGCTAAATCAACCATATCGAGAAAACGGCTACAACCTAATAAAAAATTAAGCAATGACATTTCAAGATGACAAAGTTGCGTGTGATATTTTATTAGCGGTAGGTACTTACCTACAGTAATACACTGGAAAAGTTCAAATAAGTAGGTAGGTATACATTTCTACACTAATATTTTAAAAAGAAAAGATTTGTATTAATGTGTGTTTGTATGTATGTAATGAATAAACTCAAAAACTACTGGACCGATTTCAAAATTCTTACACCATTAGAAAGCTGAGTAACATAGGCTATGTTTGATCCCGATATTCACACGGGATCGGGATTTACGCGGGTGAAACTATGGGACGCAGCTATGTAGGATATATATCATCCAAATATCTATCACGGGCCGGAAAAGTGACCTGGCAGCAATCAGTTGATTAGGGACGCTCTGGCGGTGCAAGTGTTGTGAAGGGTGCACAAGATATTACTTATCTTAAGGGCCCTATTCTGAAAAACTGAAAATCCATGTCGGGCGCATCGAAAATTGTTGATTATTTCATGACGGAATGTCGTAGAACTTTTTTTTGTGTACAGATTGTAGGCGACATTGTTTCCGATATTTTAGTGCAGTTTCCATACAAATATGTCGAAACGTATTGAAGCCTATCGACATTTTAGCCAAATCAGACATTTTTTGTCTAAAATTTGGATAGGCTTTGCACCAATAGGAGGTTCTTGTCTTAAAACTACACCAAAATGTAGGAAATAATGTCACCTACAATCTGTGCACAAAAAAAGTTCTACGACATTCCGTCATGAAATAATCAACAATTTTCGATGAGCCCGACAGGGATTTTCAGTTTCAAGGTCGTTGACGTTGTTACTCCTCTTAAACGAATATTATAGTCTTAGTCATATTGATAAAGGGCTTGGAAAAGTTAGGTGCTTTTACTAAGCCGTTCATGTTTACAACTTTTGTCCATAGACTGTCTGTGTGTGTGATGAAGACGAACAGTAGGTACTTCTTAGAGGTATTTACTTACCACGCTATGTCCACTGCGACTCCTCAGACTGAGCCTCATCTTCCAATCCCGCTTGGAAGACGAACCCCCTTCAGAGCTGAACGAGCGTTTCATCGGGAGCGACATCTCGTCGTCTCCCTCTCGCTCACTTAACTCTAACCTTCACCAATCATTGCGTCTCTGTCGCACATATAGTCACTACTAACTAGTTCTTATTAAGAGTCACATTTCACTACAGTTTAATTTTGACACAGAATTTAGAAGGTAAACACTAGAACTAAAATTAAAATTTTCACTAGGGTGGTAGCATAAAGCGGGGAAAATATCTGAAACAAAGGAAAAGGTTTATTAAAACATCATAATCAAAAACTTTGGGTACCGTTTCATAAAGTTTTGCATAATTAAAAAATCTAATAAAACAAGCATTATCATCTAGATGTCTTTATTTATCTGTCCACATTTATTATAGGAAAACAAAGGTAACTTAATAAAATAAGTCTTATTTAAGACAAAAACTATAATTATAAGAAGTGGAAAGTGAGCAATTTAATGTATTTAGACAAACTCATCATTCCGAAGATCCTCATCAGATCTTCAGAGATTATTTTGAAGTTACTACGTTGTTAATAAAAAGAGAATCATTGAAACTTTGGGTATCGTTTCATAAAGTTTTGCATAATTAAAAAACCTAATAAAACAAGCATTATCATCTAGATGTCTTTATTTATCTGTCCACATTTATTATAGGAAAACAAAGGTAACTTAAATAAAATAAGTCTTATTTAAGACAAAAACTATAATTATAAGAAGTGGAAAGTGAGCAATTTAATGTATTTAGACAAACTCATCATTCCGAAGATCCTCATCAGATCTTCAGAGATTATTTTGAAGTTACTACGTTGTTAATAAAAAGAGAATAATTGAAAATGATTCTCTTTTTATTATCTCATAGAGCGGAGATATCAAATAGTCCCCTTTGTGAAAGAAATATCCCACCAATACAAATACAAAATGGTAGCCGGCCAGTAGAAGACCACATTATTTGTCGCATTTCCTCAGGGCAGCAACATCCGCTTACAAACAAACTTTAATCATTGAGGAGTTCTCTAATCGCAAAATGACTCTGGGTGCTTCGCGCCGTCAATCTATCAGCCTATAGTTCTTTAGGAGGCAATTCTATTGATAAAAGTCCATAAAATAGTAATTTTCTGCATTCTTGGATACTATTCTGCTCGTCATTCCGAATATTCTCGGATCTTTACCTACTTTCAATGGGACCGACTAGAAACTATTAGGTACATTTCAAATAGATAAATAATCATTATGACCGGACTGCGGAGATCTCCGGTCACATACAAACAAAACAAAAACAAAATGAAGCCTCCTCCTTTTTGAAGGTCGGTGAAAAGGAATCTAAAGACTTGCGCAAAATAGATAAAGATCGAAGACCGTAGATCGATAGCTCTCAGACCGATCAAGTTTTAGGCTTTGCATCGAAGGACCAGCTTTGAAATAGATCGGTGAGATAGTAAAGTCGTCGTTAAGCCAAAGTTATCCAAATATGTCCGAAGTTGAGATTAAAGAAAAACAGCGACAGTTTTCCATTAACTTTAGTTTACTAAACTGAAAGAAATAACAAAACCCTGGACGGGGTCATAAGGAGACCGTAAAAAATACTTATGTATATTTTACGGTCTCCTTAAGTTATATTCTGCTCTTTCGTATTTATATCGTTGCTAGTGAATATTGAAAATATTTACCTGACTATATATTTTAAGATTAATAATATTTTGGTCGAAATTATCAAGTAGATTATACCTAAGTATAAATGTTTCTACTGCTAGAAAGAGCAATTTGTCATCCTCAAACTACATCATGGGGTAATCTTAATCCAACTTTTTTTTAAACCGAGCAAACGAAGCGTCTCTGTTCAAATCTGACAAAATTTTCTTGAGCATTGATGAAATGTATAATATAACTAGCTGCGTCCCGCGGTTTCCGCCGCATAGAAGTCCCGATCCCGTAGGAATATCGGGATCCAAAAAAGGAGACCCGAACCAATTTTTCATCCTCAAACAACAACATGAGGTAAAATTATATCCCACTTTTTTAAACCGAGCAAGCGAAGCGTCTCTGTTGAAATCTGGCAACATTTTCTTTCATGTGTCGGTATGTTTGTACATATGTATGTTCCTTCTCCTCTACAGGTCGTATTTTTAAACCATTCTTGATGAAACTTGGTATTTAAGTTCAATGAGCATTTAGATTTATTATTGTCGTTGGGGATTTCTGATTGGGGGATATTTTGTAGCTCCTCACTTCAGATCCATCTTCAATGTTTCTTTTTTTATCAACAACATAGTTACTTTAAATTAGGTTCACCAAAATTAGGTGATCAGATAAGAATCTTCAAAGTGATGAGCATAATAATTATCTTCTAAATACAGTAAATTGTTTACTTTTCCACTTTTACCAATATTGCAATACAATAGCCCATAGACGTTTGATTTAGGAATACGCTTCTTTCGCCGAAATAGATATTACATGTAGGTAGGTACGGTATATTGTATAACCATTAATAGGTACGTATATTTATTATTTGTACTTACATTTTTGTTTTAGCTAAAAATATCAGAATAATTCCGAGCAAAAAGACAATGAAAACTGTAGCCATTTGTTCACCTTTGATGTGGTTATACTCCTAACTTTCATTTGTATTACTTTAATGCAAAGAGAATGAACACAAAATATTGTATTAAAATGAATGAAACATTTCGGTGCTCAAGTCTACGAAAAAGTAATTTGTAATTTTGAAAGTTAAATAAAATAAAGAACGTAAATTGTTCGATTAAAAATAAGAGAGAGAGAGAGAATGAATTCTGTAATTTAAATATCAATTACTAAATAGAAATATCATCAGCATTTTTAAACAACTTATCTGTGGTAATAAGTTTGACTGGATATGCTTAAATAAAATAAAAATGGTACCTTATCGCCTACGGTTAGGCTAAATGGCATTAAGTCCTAGCGTCATCCTGAACCAGCGTTGCCGAAATATCGATAGTTTTACAATCGGTAGCTAATGTCAAAAATCATCTGAAATATAGATAGGCCAATCGATAGTACCTATCGATAGCTAAGTTCAGCTGCAATACTATCGATAGTATCGACGCTCAATATCGAAGTTACGATAGTATCGATATGCCTATCGATACTATTGTTTTGTCACAACTATCGATATCCTATCGATAGTGAACTATCGAACGGCAACACTATCCTGAACTAAACAACTGCTAGGTAGATTTCATAGCTGATTTTCATAGCTGCCTACACGCTACACAGATTAGTCTGGTGAATGAAGTGCTTTGTACCTTGTATTAAGCACTGTAGGTAGGTACTAGGGATAAAGTCTCTTTGTGCATAGCATACGCGCACGGACGTGATATGACAGACACAGCCCCTGATCCGCCACCACACCAGAACCACTACTATGAGTTGATACGTAAATACGTGCACTGCATCGGTTTTACACAGTTTTTGCTTGTGTCTAACGAAAACAAAATTTAGTTGGGGTCGACTTCAATCATTATTCAGGAACAACACTATTTTTATTTTGTTGTTCTCTGAGGACCAAGAAACCGCAGCGCGGTGCTAGTATAAAGTTTTACATCTTTGTAACGAGCGTACTTATATCGTTAAATCTCAGGCGAGACAAGAACATCTAAAAGATTCCTTTGAGGTCGAGTCGAGGCAACTGTAACACGAATTTCACTCTCAGTTGAAACAAGATGTGAGATAACTTTTAACATATTGAACTTACACGATCTTTCTTCTTTTTTTTTTTCTTTTTAACCGACTTTAAAAACAAGAGGGGTTCTCAATTCGGCTGCATGTTTTCTTTATGTTTGTATTACTTCATACATTAGGTAACTCAGTTATCTAAGGTTCGATCGTGATGATTATTTTATTTGAATGATAATATTAAAATATAATTTTGACAATATTTTAATTGATATGTTGAATAACTCCCCAAAACGGTATGTTAATTTATATTTATTTTAACCGACTCCCAAAAAAGTAACTTAGTATGCATTTAGCTGGAGAACTTTGATCCCGATATTCCCGGCGGGATCGGGACAGCTGGTAATATAATTATTTTTTCATTAGTCGTTACTCGTTTGTAGTCATTTAAAACTTCCTCATCAGTGACGTACGATACAGTTACCAACAACATAGTCACATTATGCACAAAACAAAAATAAAAAAATATCTTTACTTTATTATAATAAACTATACCTAAAGACGTAATTATGTTACATTATGTCCATATCAAGATTAAAAAAATTGATTAAACTTAATTTGTGTAATAAATAACTAATAAGGCACACTATAATACGTCGTCATATTTTAATGTAAATTATGACGATCGTAATTTTACACATGATCACAAATAAGAAAAACCTCCATGAGTTCTTGTGGTTTCTTCTCATCGGAGAGCGCGTTCCGAAACCACACTAAAATCATGGTCTTAATTTGACATTTCAAAATAATTAGCACTGCTCTGAATGAAACAATAATTTTTGACTGTCAGGTCCAGTAAATGCCTCCTAAGTGGTGTCAAATTTCAGTTGTTTCATAAAAAGCTTTGATTCATTTTGCTCCTATGGTAGATACCTGTGTGAGGGTGAAGTTATGCTAAGGTAAGGTCAATAACAATAAGATACCAGCAGTAGGTATCAATTTCCCTTCCCAAGCGGCCATCAAATCTGTCATAAACGCGTCCACATAGAGACATAATACATGCATGATATACCTAACAATTGACATCCCATCCCTTGACTGCCCAGGGGGTCGATCGACCACATTTTTTTAGGTGACCCTGACAGCTAATCTTATATCTAAATGTTACATCCATTGAAGGCAAAAAAAGTCATAAGCATAATAATAGTAGAACGGGTTTACAAAATATTGATTCTGATTCTAAAGTGTTCCTTGTGTATTTTACCTTCGATCATATATAAACTATAGATGCACGGTCGCCGCTCTAGAAATGAGCCGTCAAAACAAGGCATACTTCAGCCGATATGCCTTGTTTCGCTGTCAGTCGTGCATAAGTGTTTTATAACCTTATTGCCCAGTGATTAAGGTTTACATTAAACTGTACTATGTCCGTATAAGTAAGCGTTGAAGTAGTGCCGATTTTTGATTTCGATTTTGTATGGGACCGTGTATCTATAGTTTATATATGATCGAAGTATTTTACGACATCTATAGAGTGTCGGGCGAACCTCCGGCTGCAATACAGAAGTTTGCGGGGTCGATTCCCGCCTGGAACAAGTCCTTATGATAAAAATAAATAAATATTTGTTCCTGGGTATCTCTGTATGTATGTTATGTTTGTATTCACAAAAGAAAAAATAATATCGCTCTCTAGCGGTCACGGTTATGGTGCTGTGTGATGTTCATAAAATGTATTTTGAAATTCACATTTGAAGCAAATCCAAACGGGCACAAAGGAGTGAACCATTTACACTGGGCTATTTTTTAATCAATTCCAGTAAGCGGAACCAGGAAATAAATACGTTATTATTATAACAAACGAGCCATTGAACTAGGTCAAAAGAAAAGCCAGCTTACAGTATGCTTATTTTTCCCCCACTTAAAGGGTAAAAACTGGACCCTTTTACTAAGACTCCACTGTCCGTCTAAGACTCCTCTGTCCATCAAGCAGGTAGTGCCATTTTAGGCACGAGTCAGATCTCCTTATAAAGAACCAAACACTAGCGTTTGGAAACACGATCTGTCTATAACTGATCCCGGGCGGTTGCTCCTGAGGGTGGCCTGAGACGGTACAGCGGACCCTGCCTGCAAGTCGAAATATAGAGGCTATAACTTAAATATGTAGATCAGTTGTTACAGGGTATATCTGTCTGTCACCATGCTACACTTCACGAACCGTGATAGCTAGACATCAAAAATGTTTATATTTATTTTTGAAAGAGGTATAGGTATTATATCTCACGTGTCCTTTATTTATGACATAAAGGGGCGTCCACAAACGTCCATCACAAGGGACAGGTATTATCGTGTCGTCGTGAGCACGCCATTACCACAGTATCGGTTACAAACGAAGGTCGGAGAACGAGTGATATTTTAATTAAACAAAAGTTCCTGTCATGTTGTTCTTCTAGAAAGGATTCCATTACGGGAAAAATAATAGGGTATTGTATTATCACAGACTTCTTTGAATCCAGTAGGTATCTACCAGTTGGAAAGACCTGTGATAGATAAAAATTACGGTATACCCATACTTCTTCTAAACAAGGAAGAGGTTCTTATGTACCTATCTTGATTTTCAGAAATTCTTTTTATTTGGGTAATAAAAATGACAATTGAAAGTTTATAAGTTAACTTCAAAAACGAGAAATTAAAAAAAAACGTATAAAAGGAATTTAAACATTTCTAATTCGTTTTTTTAGGGTTCCGTACCTAAAGGTAAAAACGGGACCCTATTACTGAGACTTCGCTGTCTGTCTGTCTGTCTGTCTGTCTGTCTGTCTGTCTGTCTGTCTGTCTGTCCGTCCGTCCGTCCGTCCGTCCGTCCGTCCGTCCGTCCGTACGTCCGTCCGTCTGTCCGTCTGTCCGTCTGTCACCAGGCTGTATCTCATGAACCGTAATAGCTAGAAGGTTGAAATTTTCACAGAAGATGTATTTCGGTTGCCGCTACAACAACAAATACTAAAAACAAAACAAAGCAATTATTTAAAAGGGGCTCCCATACAACAAACGTGTTTCAAAAACTACAAGGGAATTCTAGTCGCGTAGTTGAGGTCGCTTCTGATTGGTCAAGTCAAATCGAGTTGGTCATGGAATTCAAAATGGCTGCCCTATCTGTCAAATATACTAGTCTGCCTTCACTGTCCAAAGAGTTTCTTACAAGTTTCAGATTTTCTTTGAATCAAAGTTGTTGTAAACCATTTTAGGGTTCAATACCCAATTGTGACAGTGGTACGGAACCCTTCGTGCGCGAGTTTCGCACTTGGCCGGGTTTTTTTTAATTTCGTTACCCAGGTTTCAGTGCTCCCTTAATCCTGATCCTAGTTATTTAGGAGCCGAATATTTATAGTTAGAAGTCCAAAAAATTGTTATTAACTGCATTCTGGGTTGCTATTCTGCTCATCATTCTGAATGTGCTTACTCACCAGATCTTCACCAACTTTAAATGAAACTCCAAGCTGATTCTTTTATAATAGAAAAATAATCATCATGATTGGATTTCAGACGGGGAAATCAGGTAACATAGTTACACAAAAAAAAACATCCAAGTTGATAACCTCCTATTTTTTTGGAAGTCGGTTGAAAAAACATATACGTAGCATCTTCAGTTTGTTAAAGTCGGTTAAAAATGGCATGCGACGACACGGTAAAGTCATTTCCAAGTTAAATGGAAACAAATGAACTGAACTGACAATCGATTGATTTGAATCTGGAACGAACCTACAGTAGAGAAAATGTGAATAACGTCTTTTTCTGTCGAGAAAAGATTGTGAAACACTAGCTATGCCCCACGGTTTTATTTGTAACCCATGTGTTATTGTAGGTCTCCAGCTATCTGGATATGCCATTCATGCAATATGGATTCATCGCAATCAGTTCAGTAGTTTTTGCTTAAAGGAGTAACAAACACACGTTTACTAACTTTTACTTTACACACAAACTTTTGCATTTATAATATTAGTGATGGGTGCATACAAAAGATATGAAAAAAAACAATATATTGTTGAACATGTAACTACAAAAGGAACAGTAACCACGGGATTTATAGTTGCATAATCATCAACTGTGTGCACTTAGGTATGTTATTGTTTGAACTCATGATAGCACTATGGTGGATGTGGGTACACTTTAAGCTTTAAGTAAAGATGTAGTTAACAACGTGCTCGAGGTACAATAAACTTGGAACAACTTAATCATAATTGCACTCATTCAGGCACGCGCCTCACGCCTCAAGCGTTAAGGCGCTTGATATTTACAAAAAATAGTTTTATGATGCTGACGACGATGCTGATACATTACAGTAAGTTAGTACTAAGCAGAAGTAACGCAGAAAAAAAAACTAAAAAGTGATTAAGTGTATTATGACTCTTCAAAATGAAAGGAAAAAAACACTTAGGTAAATAGGTAGGTACATTATCGAAAGTCCCGACAATATTTTGAAACAAATAGTCAAAGACTTTATTAAATTCGTAACAAATGAGAAGACGAGAAAAGTTTTATTAAATGCGTCTGCAAACTACAAACTTTATGATCGGAATGTAGAAGATGATGACACAACGTTCAATTTACAGGTAAGCAAAAAAACCCTCTCGTGGATAGTGGCGACTGGCATTACCAGTGATTACGTAAAATCTAGTGAGATCTCTCCATCCTTCAGCACCTCACGTCCCTGTTGCTCCCTTATTGTAATTTGTTCAGCTGATTAGGGTAGCCCAGTTTGTTTGTTTACGAGTCTCAGTCTGCTATTTGACGTGTTTGTTGGACATTGTTACCGCAGGCGCAAATTCCCCATAGTACCCGATCCTTTCACGCCATCACAACACCATAGCCAAAGTAGTTATTTTTCCCTTGCTGTAGTTTGCTCAGCTGATTAGGGTAGCCTAGTTTGTGAGTAAGCGAGTCTCTGTCGACTTTGATGATACTTCATTTCATGGGCGAAACCACTAACTGTAGCATCTACTTTTGTATGAAGAAGACTTGAACCGAAACCTCTTAACTGAGTTGACCGTATCTAGAGCACTTGTCGAGTCATCGAGAAAAAATGAGTCGTCTGTCCGTATATTACGTTATTATTAAGAGCTGGCACGAATACCCATTTACACGTGGCGCTTGTCTACCAAGTGTGAATATGTGCGCGGGAGTAAAGTCGCACTTCACACCATCACAACTCTTTTACTTACTAGCTGACCCGACAGACGTTGTCCTGGCACCCTACCCTACCCTACCCTGCAGAAATAAAAAAAAAAAAAGTATCCTTTAGCCTTCTCCCGATTCTAAGTTACCTCATTTTCAGCCAAATCGGTTCAGCCGTTCTTGAGTTATACCTTAGGTGCCAGTTTTAGTTACTTTGTTATTCTAACTATCGTCTATCGCCCGATTTCCAGTGTTTAATCTGCGTTTTTTTTATAAACGAACTTCTGTTTAACATGTAACGTACCATAATTGAATGAAATATGGCAGTACATAAAAAGGAGGTAACTTTACTAACGTATATAAACTTAATGAATTCGCTGGTACCCTTTCATATGCGTCTGTATTTTGTATCCATCTTTATTAGTGGTTGAGACCGTTAGACATAAAATATTTTTATTATAAAGTAGAGTAGACGTACGCTTATTAGCATAGGATTAACAACGATCTTTACTAATAAAAATTCTTCCATTTATTTATATTCCAAGTAAAAACTGTTGAGATATACCTAACTTACTATTTTGTCGGAGACAAAGACTGCAAAAACAAGGTAGAGTTTTTTAATCTCATGAACCGAGATAGCTAGACAGTTGAAATTTCACAGATGATGTATTACAAATAAAGGAAGCTCCCATACAATAAACGTGATTTATAAGGTATGAACACAACGATACCGCATTGTATTGGTGGTGCCACTGGTTTTTGCAGAAATTCAGCTTTTAAAAGATTCTCTAACAGAGCAGTTTTGATCTTTTAAAAAATCTGGGCTTATTCTTAAAATTAAAAGGGCTGTTTAGATTCTGCTATTAGACCACCATGGCAACCGTACTACCAAATCTTTCTAAGACAATATCTGCTTGATCTGGGGGCACGGTAGTGCCCCCGCCAAGACGAGCCAGCGAAGCGTACGGGCACTACCTACCTTTTCTCGAAAGGTTTCGTCGGTATTTTGAACCCTCATAACTTGGGTTTGGAATATACCAGAATAATTTAATTCACGGGGTATAATGTCAATAGGGAACTTAATAAAAATACACAGTTTCAGTTACATAGCTCCTATAGTTTAGATTTTATTGATATCTAAAAACCCCCGATTTCGTCATTGATTCATTCACTCACTCACTCACTCACTCACTGATGATCATCAAAATACAAATGGTACTTCCCGAAGTCCTAGAAAGCTAAAATTTGGTATGTAGGTTGGTATTAGTACACAAACAACTAAAAAATTCTAAAAGTTGAAACTTTCACCCCCCAACTCCTAAAATTAAGGGATGGCTATTTGTATGAGACTTTCGCAAATTTTGATGCTAGAGGTAGTACAACTTCTTATTATAAATAATAAGATTAACGTGTAAGTCGTTAATAAACGACCTATTGTAAATGAAAAAAAAAAGAAGAAAAAAATACTGATATGAATACATCTACTTTCCCTATTAATATTATGAAGCTGAAAGTTTCTTTGATGGGAAAAAAAGTGTAATAATTAGGCAAACTACAAAAAGAGATGAAATCCCCTCAAAAACATTTTCATGTAAAATGTAGCCAAGACGAGAGCGAGATCATATGATGGGCACTATCAAAAAGTTATCAGATGTCATGTACCTAAAGCCAAGCTTATAACTCTACACGCCCCAACTCCACAAGCACCTTACTTCACAAACTCAACATCTTAGCCAAAATATATGGGCTTGGCCGTTTCATTACCGCAAGAACAAATGTTTAACAGAAAACCCATGCATGGTAGCGAAACGGCCAGCCATATATTTGGCTAAGATGTTGAGTTTGTGAAGTAAGGTGCTTGTGGAGTTGGGGCGTGTAGAGTTATAAGCTTGGCTTTAGGTACATGACATCTGATAACTTTTTGATAGTGCCCATCATATGATCTCGCTCTCGTCTTGGCTACATTTTACATGAAAATGTTTTTGAGGGGATATCTATGTTTGAATACCTTAGCGTCTCTGCTCTCAGTTCGCCTAATGGAAGAGACTTGTTTCCCTTCGCACGTAATAGGTAGGTTAGTTACTAATCGACATGTCAGTGCTTAACCTTTACATTGTGAGTCGTCGCAGCCCGGGCCGGCGAGGGCGCAGTGCCATGTTTTATTCAGCAAGTTTGTCGGTGATATTGTTGTCGTTGTCTTTAATGGCGACCTCTCGGTTACATTGTATACATGTTTTTCTCATCCATAAACATTGGACTTATTCCACAATAAATCTACAAAATCTGTTTTATGTTGGACTAGCTGTGCCTTGCAGATGCACCCGTGTTTGCATTTTTTTTTTTCAGTGAAATCATAGGGAATTAGTAAAGTAAATGTTTACACGTTCGCTTGTGTAAATATGTCGTTTACATCATTTTATCTATTAGTTAACAGACCTGTAGTAGTAGAAGAACATTCCTGGTGTGCCTATCGTTAGGAAGCTGTAGAATTAGGTATTGTCGGTTCAGAACCATCTGCATCTGTCGTCCGAATTTTCGTTAGCAATGTATTTACCTACAAAATTATTCGACTTTGGGAAAGGAGGAGGTTCTCAATTCAACCAGTATATTGGGTATCGTGCGTTTCATCTTTAAATTCCTATGCCGTCATGTTGGTAGTAAAACAAATAAGTGTTTCCTTAATACTTTGAGTGTGCTATACCTTATACCTTGAATTCAGGGAGATTCAATTATTCATCTACCATATAAAAATCGCCTTTAATCCAAGGTATCACATTCAAGGTATTCAAGGCAAAGGTTATTTGTTCTACTATCAACATGACGGCATAGGAATTTAAAGATGAAACACACTATAGCTCTATTTTTAACCGACTTCAAAATAGAAGGAGGTTCTCAGTTCGTTGCTTTGTTTATGTATATTTACCAATTACTTGAAGATGAACATTTAGAACCGTAATTACTTAAAATTGAAAAGAGGAAAATCCATCAGTTAGATTTATGTAGACTAATTTTGAATTTTCGATATAAAGTAATTTCAGTCAGGAACGTAATGAAACTGTACTCGTTTGTTATTGTTTTGCGAAAGAACCTTTATTACTCGTAATTGATAGAACGATAGAATTATAATATAATTACTGATTGAACAACTACTTCTCAACCTCAAGGATAGAGAAGCCTTAACTTAATTAAAAATTTAGCTAAGTTGACCATTTAAACTCTAATCTATGATTAATAAATAATAATGTTATGGAACGGGTCCCAATGGGCAATCGAGAAACCCTTTGCATTTTTGTTGAATAGTTGATGTCGAGCGCGGGTAATGTGTGTAAATTTTATTTGGACTTGTCTTCGATTGATATTCACATTTTTTATTATTTATGACAGGGTGTGGGTCGCTTACGTTGTCGTCGCGGTCATTTGTCCAATTTAAAAGCAAATTTTCATGTAGGTATTGAAAACACAGCTGATGGAAATCACCGAAGGGATTTTATCAACTCGCTGTAAAACTTTGAAAAGTTTCTGCTTTTTGCAAATTTTCAAGCGGAGAAAAAGCCCTTTGTACTTTTACTTTGGTCGGTTCGTCCTCTTTCTATTGTTTTTTTCTACTTTTCTGATCCACCAAACAAAAGGGAGAAACCTACTCTCGTAAAAATCAAATTTTGTAACAATGATTTCTTAAAAAAATCGTTTGTCTGTTATTACAGAATCAATTTACTATGAAACGGTTCGACATGTCATTCCGTCTGGTTTCTTGGTAGATTGTAGAATTGAATAAGTACTTTTTTTATTTAACAGACACGGGATCAGAATTCAGAACTTATGAGGGTGAAACGGCGGGTCGTGAAATGCTCGGATGTAATTTCACCGGCACCGTTCATTCGTCAAAAAGTATTTACATATAATAAGCCTGAAATAAGGACGCCAGCAGACTACAGTCAGACCCACTCAAGAATATCTTACTTGCCCTCGCCTTTTTACATTACGTTTTATCTCCGGGTGCGTGCAGCCTTATTTCCGTATTTCGTTGATGACGTGACGTTGCTCAAAATATAGCTGACCTCGTCACAATATATACATAATTCGTTCATCTGGAGTCTTGCGAGATGCCACAATCAACTTTTAATGCCAGTTTAGATCTTTTCGTGCGTGAGTCCGAAGTAAGTTATTCAGATACCTGGGTTTTATACTTGTACCCGGTCATTTGGTAGAAGTGCGTGAGCTTTGAAGCGGTACTTAAATTCTGAAGTTAAGAAAATGAATCAAGATAAATATTACTAAGTACCTATCTAACTGAACTGATCAAATGTATTTGTAATATCCTAAATATATTTTATTTATTAACAACAACTATTCTTTTAAGGGCCCTATACTGAAAAACTGAAAATCTATGTCGGGAGCATCGAAAATTGTTGATTATTTCATGACGGAATGTCGTAGAACTTTTTTTTGTGTACAGATTGTAGGCGACATTGTTTCCGATATTTTAGTGCAGTTTCCATACAAATGTGTCGAAAAGTATTGAAGCCTATCGACATTTTAGCCAAATCAGACATTTTTTTTCTAAAATTTGGATAGGCTTTGCACCAATAGGAGTTTCTTGTCTTAAAACTACACCAAAATGTAGGAAACGATGTCACCTACAATCTGTGCACAAAAAAAAGTTCTACGACATTCCGTCATGAAATAATCAATAATTTTCAATGAGCTCGACAGGGATTTTCAGTTTCAAGGTCGTTGGCGTTGATACTCCTCTTAATAACAAAGCTGCCAAGAAACCTAGCCGCGTTGCTACGCTGGATGGCAACTGAAAGTCCCTGAACCATGAAAGCCCCGGAGCAACTATTCAAGCCCCAGCTTTGTGATCTTTTCTTTTATATAAGAATATAAAATAAAAGATAAACTAACCTAAACTAGTAGTTCGCCCCGAACTGAGACCTCACGAGTTTTTATTTACACTAAATACTTTAAATAGTGTACCGTAGAACCACCTTTTGGACGATAAAGATCATTACACCTTGTAGACGGCAAGAATTATTAACGATTTCAAGAAGCTCAAAAATAAAATAATAAGAAGATAAGTTTTTTCCTCTAACTTTACTCGGGTATTATTACTTGTGAGAATGGACCAATCTACATAGTATTTCCAAGTCGCTTCTTTATCGAGATTTTATTGCTTTGTATTTGTCTAGTCCTAAATTATTGTGCTTTCGATTTCGCAAAACAGTTCTAGGCAAGCATTGAAAAGTAAAGAACAACAAACTGCAAGCTGGAACGAAAAACCTAACTTTTTCTTATCTGAGCGATGTTCCCAGTTGCATCCCTCTCGGGAGCCCGGGGTCCGCTAAACCCCAAATAGTTTTTTTTATTTGGGGTCGCAGTAGGTAAGTCGTCATTGACCACACCTTCTGCAAATAGATTTGGCAATATTTTTACGGCCGGCCGCCTGCCTGACACCAACCCTCCTAGGGACCAAAAAGTTTATTCGCCATCGCACCGCGCGGGAGAACTTAAGGTTTGCTAGTCTCCCCCAGATTCCATAATTGCCTTTTACGACACCCACGGAAAAACATGGGATTAGCCTATTCTATGCCGGGGCTACGCGGCAGATGAAAAAGCTAATTATGATCGACTAATAACTTGTGAAGATTAAAGATCAACATTATTGACTCACATCTTAGGAATGTGACACTTTTGTTAGTCTATGTGTCCTATGTCCAAATATGTCTCGTTGTGCGACAAGAGATAGAGAAAAAAATTGCGACGGATGACTATGGCAATGGCTATACAATTATAAGCAATCTCCTGTGGCTAGGTGGTTATCATGTATGTTATACTCGAAATTGCCGTCCAAAACAGCTCATGAGGTATTGTGAATACCTTGCAGCTTCATCATCAGATCTAGTCCATGGTACCGTAGTATTGTCACCGACTTGACGCTGTTTCATTTGATATCCCACTCGGGTACATTTGTTTCATTTATAATTTTCATCCCACCCTTTCACCCCCTATGCCCTCACAAATCCCGCTCATCTTTGCAGTAGGTTATTGATTAGGTACCTAAGCATATTATGATACTTATGATGATTTCAACGAGACTAACCTTGACATGACAATATTGCTTAAAAAATCAAGTTCCTGTTGATACATTCCAGCTCCATCATCAGATCAGTTCCATGAAACCATATTATTATCAACGACGCCGACGTTGAGCTCTTTCATTTGATACCCTACTCGGGTATATTTGGTTGCTTTACAACTTTCATCCCTTCTTTTCACCCCCTATGTTTCCACTAATCCCGTTTACCTTCGCAGTAGATTATTGATTGATACTTGTGATGATTTCAACGAGACAAAACTCGACATCACTATCTTTCTTAAAAAGTCAAGTTCCTGTGGATACCTTCCAGCTCCATCATCAGATCAGTTCGATGGTACCATATTATTGTCACCGACATTACGCACTTTCATTTGATACCCCACTCGGGTATATTTGTTTGCTTTACAATTTTCATCCCTTCTTTTCACCCCCTATGCCCCTACTAATCCTGTTTACCTTCGCAGTAGATTATTGATTAGATATATACTTGTAATGATTTCAACGAGACCAAACTCGACATCACTATCTTTCTTAAAAAGTCAAGTTCCTGTGGATACCTTCCACCTCCATCATCAGATCAGTTCCATGGTACCATATTATTTTCACCGACGTTACGCTCTTTCATTTGACACCCTACTCGGGTATATTATAGTATTCATCCCTCTCTTTCACCCCCTATCTCCGTAACCCCCCCACCGATCCCGCTCATCTTCGAACTTAAAAATTCTATTGACCCTTAATAGCCACATACCAAAAATCGTGACGATCGGAGCAACGGTACTCAAGTTATCGTCGAACAAACATACAAACATACAAGCGCCCGGCCATCTCAACACGTAAACCTCACTCGCTTCGCTCGTTCGGTCGACTACTACCTACCAGCTAACACAGCAGCTAATAAGTTATTTCTAAAGGTTTAGTGTACAAAATGTACTAACGTAGTTAATTAAAAATTAGAGAAATATTACATTTTATAAGCCCCAAACTTACTTGCAGTGATTTTAGAATTGAAAAAAGAATGTGAAGGGTGCTCTTTTTCCGATTATAAATAGAAGAAAATATTTTATTTCAGCAAAATTGGTAAGTTTCGATTGGCTTAATGCTATGTTGCGTTATGAACAATATACCTATAGGTTAACTTATCACATCCAATGCCGTCAGCATCCCAACCCCCCCTCCCCTCCCTGTACACTCGTATATTGAAACATTAAACAAAGTGATCATAAAAGCGTCCATAAAGGATTACGACTTACATCACGTCTCATCATTTTATGAACCGGTTAATTAATACAGCTTCTCTTAATAAATAGACAAATAATCTCATTGTACCTTTATCGTAGAGATAAAGCCGATGTCCACCGCCAATTAAACTGAGCTCACTTAGCTACGCAAAGTTAAGCCATGTTACATATTCGTTTATGTAATTATACTCACTTGCATGTAAATCTGGCGAGCTATGCAAAAATATTAGAACTACTTGGCGGATAATCCACCGTCCACCAAGCCCGTATGACGGGCTTTATGCCCAGAACACGAAATTACTCAATATGAAAACCAAAGATTGAAAGATCGATTTTTCGTCGGGTTTTTGCGATGCTGATATGAAATAAACCTCATTTTACCATTTTACCCGACATTTCGCGATGCGACAAGCAAGCAAATTAGTCTCAAATTAATTTCATTCAAAGATCGATTAACAATTGCATCAAATTTTTAGAATAAATAAAATAAAAATAGGTTTATTACTGCACAAAAATAAAGTATACGTACATTATAACCTAAAATTATGCAGAGAAAAACATTAAAACAAGACAAAGAGATATCTAGCGATCCCCAAACTAGGCTATGCCTGTATCGTGAGGGTCAGAAAAACAATTTAACAATATAAAATTTCTAATGGTTACAGTCTCAAACTAACAATATATATTTGGTACCTCTACGCATATCTGTTAAATAAATTAAATACGTATATATATAAAATAAATAAATAAAGATTTAGTGATACATAATAATATAAGTATTATTGAACCATGGTAATAATCTTCTCAGTTTCATCATAGTTCAAACTGGACAGCCATTTTCTAACAATGGGCTTCGCTTGACGAACTGTAAGTTTTGTAAAGTCTGCTTTGCAGTGTTTAATTACTGTATTGTAAATGTGAATTTTGTTAGATTCTCCAAAGCGGTGAGCAAACTTAGTTTTAACTGCAATATTTGGGATAGAGTAAACTCGTTTTCCTGCTAGGGAATCAAAATTTTCAGAGTTTAGTATCGTTTTATGCATCAATTGAAAATTTTTAAAGATGAATAATTGCCGAATGTTAAGCACGTCACTATCCTTGTATACATCCTCCGTTGGGTACCTCCGAGGTTTATTTAGCATTACTTTAAGAACCGAGCGCTGTGCTCTTTCCAGCTGTATCAGAGTGGTCTTCGCTGCAGATCCCCAACAGGTGATGCAGTACATGATCAATGACTGACAGAGGGCGTAGTAGACGGTCTTTAGTGTATCGAGGCTTGCTGAGTCACGTAATTGATTCATTACGGTTATGATTTTTCTTATTCGACCAGAAAGATTATCGATGTGCTGTTTGAACGACAACCGTTCGTCAAGCAAGACCCCAAGATATTTCATTACTCTCGTTCTTGTAAGTACAATATACAATATAGTAGCAATTCAAATTAGCAAATATATAAGACATTTAACAGAAATCAAGTTCCTATTGGTCGTAGGTAAGGAAATTTACACCTCGATTAATTGTTATTAGACGGGGGTAAGAGATTGTACCGCAACAAAAACAAATAGACCTACAATATATTTCCTTTCCATAAAAACAAAGAAACTTAGAAGTTAAAACTATTAATAATTATTTCAAACTACTTATTAAATAAATGACTAAAAACAGATCTTTATAAAATTACATTAAAAAAATAAGTTTTAGACAAAAATAGCTTGTTTTGTCTATAAACTGGATTCGTCTAACGAAATGTACCGGATTTTAATTCAGGCAACCTGTAAGGGTAGGTTTAAGATGTAGGTTACGGTTTATTTTATTTATTTACATAAAAGAAAAAAATATACAAAAATATTCATTACTAAAAGGTGCAACAAAAACTCTTACGAGTTTTTCCGTGCACCAGTGAGCCGTTATTAACTTATTATACAACACATTACTCTAATACAACAAATAGAAATAACCTTATTAATATAATAACCTTAGTACCAAAAAACAAAAACAAAGAATAAACACATAATTATTAACATCAAAAAATGATACCTAATGCTACTTCCGTTATTTCGTAAGAATTATAGGTAGGTACCTAGATTTCATCTCAATGCAAAAAAATAAATAAAAAACATTACAACAACCCAAAAAACTACCCACACCTGCGATTTATTAAAACATTGAGTGAGTTAAACGCGCGCGAGTCGCCGGTGCCGGTCATAGATATGTAGATACCTACCTACTTGCGTATTGTTATTATGAGGCAAACAAGTAAACGCATACTGTACAGGGTGTCTGGGTAAAAACCAAGCTAGTGTTATGGTTACCTCACGTACAAGAACGCAAGCAGGAATCAAAAGGAAGTAGGCATTTTATAATAAAGACAAATACAATAAGCAAAAACACTGAAATTATAAGTATAAAATAAAAACAGTGTGTTTTGCAAAAAATTAGGTAGCTTTCTCTAAAAAATATTGCTTAATTTTAACTTTGAGATTTTTTTCCGTCAATGACTTTTTTAGGGTAGTTGGTAACTGGTTTACGAGATTTGGAACAACATATGCTAACCTTCTCTTTCCGTACATGTTATTGTAGTCAGGCAGTGGTAATTTAGGATTTATCATGTTTCTGGTTCTAACTTTATTGGAGCTAAATTGTATTTTCCTGAAAAGGTCTACGTTGAAGAACTCTTCAATGAGTAAGCTTTGATTTACCCTTTCATGGACGGGTAGTACTTTACAAAATTTAAACAATTTACCGTAATCATCTCTAAATTCAATGTTAATCTTTCTTGGTGCCACTTGCTTCAAAAGTCTAAGTTGCAGATTGTAGATTCTATCTAGGTGAACTTTATACGTTCTCCCGTAGCTGGATAATCCATAATCTATAGTAGACTCAACCATGGACTTATAAAGTAATAGTCGAATCGAATACGGGATTTTAAATTTTACCAGTGAAAACTTTGCAAGAATGTTTCTAAGTTTATTGCAGACATGGTTAACGTGCTCTTTCCAATTTAGGTGGTCATCAATTACTAAACCTAGGTAAGTTTGTTTTTTAACTACGTCTATACACTCGCAGCCACATCTAAACGGTTCAGTATTATTGATATGTTTGTGCAGACATAGGTGATCATGTGCTACTAGTTTAGGCTTAAAGTTGTTACTTCGATTCTGACTCGTACTGACGTACATCAGCTTTGTTTTTGATGCATTCAACACTAGTCCTACATCATGTGACCACTTTACCAGTGTGTCAAAATCGCTTTGCAAAGCCATAAGTGCCTCATCAGGTGTATTAGCAGCCGCAACTAGACAAGTATCGTCTGCAAACTGGAATATTTCACATTTTTTAATGAGATTTGGCATGCTATTTACGTAGATAAGATAGTGTAGTGGACCCAACACTGAACCTTGGGCCGTGCCCTCAGTAACAGGAATAGGGTCACTAACAGCATCGTGAACCCTCACAACATACTGCCTTTCCCTAAGATAATCAGAACACCACCTTAACAAGTTATGTCTAATACCACTATCCTCTAGGTTTCTAAGCAGTATATCATGTTTAAGCATATCGAACGCTTTGCTGTAATCAATAAATACGATCATTACATGCTTTTTCTCGTCTATATGCTTATATACAGAATCAGTAAACATAGTAAGCAGTTGCGAGGTGTTTTTGTGTGGTCGAAATCCATATTGATTGTCAGTTAAAAAGTTGTTCTTACCATAGAACTCATGTATTTCTCTACTAATGTATTTCTCCACTATCTTATCTATAACAGGCAATATGGTTATTGGTCTATAGTTTTCATAATTTACTTTACTGCCTTTTTTATGAATTGGTCTCACTATACCCATTTTTAAAGCTTTGGGATATGTGTTTCTTACTATACTTGAATTAATCAGATTGGCTATGGCAATACTTATCTTTTTACTTATTTTCTTTACATCCATAGCTCTAATTCCATCAATACCAGGTGCCTTCCTGCAATTAATTGAGTTTATTAGAATATCGACATCTTTTGTGGTCGCTGGTCTAAATCGCATCGAAACGTTCTGAGAATTAGTGTAAGAATCTCTATTTAGCAAAGGTATCGAACAATCGGGAGTTATAGCTTGAACACTGTTTTTAAAGGTCTTTCCAAAGTTATTTGAAATATGCTTACTACTGAAACCCTGGTCCCCAAAAGCTGTCAGTATTACGTCATCTATCGAATGTTTTAATTTGCCAGTTATCCCGTTTAATATCTGCCATAATTGTTTAGAATTATCTTTACTTAGCATTATTTTTGATTTTAGGTTTTGATTTTTTGTTTTTTGTATCATTTTATTTGCTTGATTTCTGGCCCTATTATATTCTAGTCTTAAATTAAGGTTGTGTGGTTCTTTTAACCAGTTTTTAAAAAGTTGGTCTCTATGCGAACATGCTTTGTTTACGCTCTTATTAATCCAGTGATTTTCTTGTCTATTTACATTATTTTTTATTTTAACATTATATTGTGAGGTAATGTAGGCATCGCGGAATTTATTTTCTATAAAATTATTAATAAGTATGGGGCATTGCATGCTTTTCGTTTCCTCCCAGTCAATATTACTCAGTAATTGGTACACTTTATTATTGTCAACGCGCACACTCTGTTGTAACATATATACATATATATTTACATAGTTATTTTATTTTAAGCCTAATTTGATACGAGTAGCGCCATCTAGCGAGCAGTAGCACAGCAAAGACAGTGAACCAATGAAAGTGTTGCTGTTTGGGAAATAGATATTTTAAAATAAATCGACAGTTGCCATTAACATAAATTCCTCACCGACAGATTAGATCAAATAAAAATAGAAATACCACTACTAATGTTCATATAGATTTAAATTATTCATAATTATTTATTAATAAACCAAGGATTAATATTTTGAACGACCTTAACTCAAAATATATCTTAAATATAAAAAATCCTCACACTGCATGAAAGGCTGAATGGGAAAAAGTTTCTGCGACTGCGCCTAGACTGACAGTAATAATATTTTTGACGTTGATCTTTCAAAAATACAACAACGGCCATGACTCGTCCACTTTTTCCTAGACTTTCTTGTGAACAGTCACGATTTGACCTATTTTAATTTTCTTAATAACATTCAGCTTAAACTAACTAACAAAGTTTATTCCCATTACTGGTGAGTGTTTTACTGTCAATCTTTTGAAAACTGCACTGCCGTTTCTCAGAAATATTGAAGGCCCACATGCGGTTGTCTTGTGTTTGTTCCTCGTACTACCAAACCTTATTTCATCTCGTTAGGGCTAAATGAATCCTTACGTTTTGCTTCGCTGCTCGAGGAAGAAACGCTTACACGAGATGATCCTAGCAATATTTTGTATGTACGAATGTATTTTCACATTGAAATAAGAGTTTCTGTTCGCACACATATTCCATCTGCTGAAGCGATGTGTTTAGCTTTGGCTACCTCATGATGTTATTTTCTTTGCACTGTCTTGACCTGTATGAATGTATTTCACCCACACTTTGTGTAAGACACCATGCCGAGACAACCACAATCAATTTTGTAAATCTCAATGGTCCGGCATGATGACTTGCATAAGGGGGCTTCCGGTGCTTGTCCTCATCTGCTTCAATGGCTTTCCAGGGAACACCCACGCGGTCCACACCCCGCCTACTATAATGCCTCCAGATAAGGCCCCGGAGGTGATGTCCATGGGATGAAGGAAGGAGTGACCGACCCTATAGCCACCCAACCATAAAGATGACGAGGACCTTGAGATAAGTACACCTAACATCTCTGTACTTGGAGGTATCTGTTGCTGGCCAGAAAGGCTCGGACCACCACGAACCCTTAGCTCAAAGAATTAAATTCAACTTCTCGATCAATTTAACTAAAATAACTGTCTCTTAAAAGTACAATATTAAACTTAAACTTAACTTAACTTAATTAATTAATATAAAAAAAACTATAAGTAGGAACTTAGATAAAATTGTTGTTGTCTCCTTATTTCTATTCTAATTAAAACTTATATTGTTTGTCACCTACTAGCTTGTTTCATTTCCAATTAGCTCATCTGACAGGCAGGTAGGTTAAAGTAGGAGTCACCTCCTCAAGGTGACTTTCCAACGTGACAAAGTGGCGCCCCTCAACGTGGTTCTTTTGGTAGCAGCAGATACCTTCAAACGGTTGTTCTCTCGGTTGTGGTTTTAGGTAGGTCCTTAGGTTTGTGTATGTTTCTTTAAACAGATGTTGATGTACCTACTGCTTGGTTCTTCTACTTTATGACTTAACTCAAAAACTCAATATTATACTAACTTAACTTCAAATCTTAACATTAACAAGTCAAACTTAACTTGAGTTAACCTGTCTTTTGGAAGTGAACACCTGGTGGTTAAAACATCAACAATTGTAACATATTTTTTTTCTACTATAATATTATCTTAAATAAGAAAGCATAAGTGTAATTATAATAGACATAGACTGAAAACAACGGTTAAAAAACATTGTAAGGTAAGTGATTCCAAGAGCAGTGAACAAAATAATGAGTGATTCAAACAAAAAGTGATTAAAAAACAATAAGTTTATTTACATAACAAAAATTTAAAAAAAGTAAAAATAGACTTAAAAAACCTTTACAAATATAGACCGGCCAAAACAAATTAAATTTTTTTTTCGTTTCCATTTTATTACATAGACATAAAGAAAAGTAAACTTAGACTTAAAAAAAAAAAACTTTTACAAAGATAGACCGGCCAAAACAAATTAATTTTTTCCCCATTTTTTTTTACATAGACATAAAAAAAAAAAAATCAACATGTTGCCTGTTAAGTACTTTTCATTACAAAAAACAGAACTTGAATATGAAGTGCAAATACGGGGAACAACACCAGCATCAACAGCTGTGGAACTACGTAAACAGATGGTTAAATTAGCAGCCGATCATCCATCGGAGGACATTTTAGAATCACCTTTTGAACCAAAACTAGACCTCAAAGGTTGTTTAGACACCTTAAAAAAAGTAAAATCTAATCTAGACTTACCAGAAATTACTGAACCGACTAAGATACGAACTAAAAATATGTTAAACCACATACACAACCGTCTTCAACGGATAACTAGGACTGATGCCTTGCAGGGAGAGTACGATGAGGTAACCCGTACTTTCAATGTATTATCACAACACTTGTCACTGTTACAACCAGAGACAAACTTAAGTGCCCCGGTTTCATCAAATGATGATGATCAGGATGATCCGAATCAACTCACACCAGGTATACAAAACTTAATTACCTTAACTTGTGATCGTTCTACGAACGACATGACTAAATTGAAATTTAATGGTACTACTTGTGTACGTACGTTTATACAAAAAACAAATGAGTTTATAGAGGCTAGAAATATAAACTCAAAGAAACTTTTAAGCTATGCTTATGACATATTTCAAGACCAGGCCCTCCATTGGTATAGGCGCCATAAGGATAGGGTAAACTCGTGGTCCGAATTAACCACTCTTTTAATCAGAGATTTCGGAGACTCAGATTACGAATATAAGCTTATAGATGAAATCAGATCACGAACTCAAGGGGAACGTGAAACTATAACTATTTATATATCAATAATGCACGGACTTTTCTCCAAGCTTTCAAAACCATTCTTAGAGTCAGAACAATTAGAAATTTTATTACATAATATTAGGCCTTGTTATGCTAATGCACTTGCAACAACACTTACTCAAATAACAACTATTGACAAGTTGCAGTCGGTTTGCCGAAATTATGAAATAGTGATGCATAGGTTTTCGAAATTTAGTGAGCCACCAAAGGTAACAGCTGATACTTTGGCACAGGATTACGCTTACAAGCAAGAGAATAGGCATATTAATAGGCAAATTAACTATCAACAAAATAGAGGTCAACATTATAACAGAAACATTAACTCTATCAATATAACAAAAAGTAATTACTGTTATAGGTGTCATACAAATGCACACAATTTTTATGAGTGCAAGGCTTCTCGTGAAATAAAATGCTTTCGTTGTGGCAAGCCGGGTGTGAAACAACCAGATTGTCCTAAATGTGGCCTACATTCAAAACAAAAAAACTAGTTAGGCAGAATTGTAGTGCAGCTGATAGACTGGAATGGGAGACATGGCTTGCTTTTATAAATAAATTCTCAACCTCTTATAGGCTAACTACAATTCTGCAAAGTAAACCTAAAGATGACCCTAGACCATATGTCGACATTTTAATAAACAACACAAGGGCTTGTGGATTACTTGACTCGGGTGCAGCTGTTTCAATTATTGGAAATAACGCACATAAGCTTTTACTTGACTTAAAAATTTTACACGACAACGAAACAACTAAAATGGTTGCAGCAGGTGGACAACCACTAGCTAGCATCGGTTATATGGATCTTCCTGTAACTTTTGAAAAACAATTCCACATTATTAAAGCCTATGTTGTTCCACAAGTAGATTCATCACTTATCCTTGGCATTGATTTCTGGCAAAAGTTCCATATTTGTCCCAAGTATATTAACACGATTACTTTATCATCATCACTACTCTCGGAAATCAGTGTGAAGAATAATGAAACACACATTCACTCATACAACAACTTGACAGGGACTCAAAAATCATTAGCTGATAATGTCATAGACCAATTTAAATCGGTTTCTTCGGATGAAAAAGGCTTAGGCAGAACAAACTTAATAATTCACAGGATAGATACCGGTGATTCCTTACCAATTCGTCAACGCTACTATAGGATGTCTCCAGAGAAGATGAGCATTTTGAGAGAGCAGGTCGATGAAATGCTGACCTTGGATGTTGTCGAGCCCTGCGAGTCTGCATGGTCTTCTCCAGTTCTCGTAGTGAAAAAGAAGAACGGTCAACCTAGATTTTGCCTCGACAGTAGAAAACTGAATGCTGTCACTAAACGAGATGCTTACAATCTACCTTATGTATCTGAGATCCTGGATAATCTACGGGAAGCAAAGTATTTAACAAGTATAGACCTATCTAAAGCATTTTGGCAAATACCTATAGCACCAGAGGATCGCGACAAGACGGCGTTCTACATTCCAGGCCGGGGAACTCTCCGCTTCAAAACCACCGCCTTCGGGTTGACCAACGCACCAGCTACGCAACAGAGACTGGTCGATATGCTGTTCAACGACATGGAATCGAAGACATTTGCGTACCTAGATGATATTGTGGTGGCAAATAGCACCTTTGACGAGCACGTGGCAGCGCTCCTGAAGGTGTTAGAGAAGTTACGACAGGCTAACCTTACTGTAAACTTTGAAAAGTGTAAATTCTTTAGAAACGAACTAAAATACTTAGGGTACGTAGTAGATGAGCGAGGTTTGCGTACAGATCCTGAAAAAGTGCAGGCTATTCTTAATTTTCCCACTCCTACCACAAGAAAAGAGCTAAAAAGATTCCTAGGAACTGCAACTTGGTACCGAAGATTCGTACCCAACTTCAGCACTATCGCTGGACCCCTTAATAAACTCACTTCTAATAAGAAAAAAGCCCCTCCATTCCAATGGAATATAGAAGCTAACATCGCATTCAATGCCTTAAAAGAATGTTTAGTATCTGCACCAGTTCTAGCCTGCCCAGATTACTCGAAACCATTCGAAGTTCATACTGATGCCAGCAATTACGGCATTGGCGCTATGTTGACTCAGACTACCGAAGGTAAAGAGCACCCAGTAGCTTATATGAGCAGAACCTTGACAAAAAACGAAAGGAACTACAGCGTAACTGAAAGGGAAGCACTAGCAGTTATTTGCGCTCTCGAACACTGGAGATGCTACCTCGAAAATGGTCATACTTTCACGGTCTATACTGATCATTCGGCCCTAAAGTGGTTTTTAACTATTGAAAATCCAACTGGTCGCTTAGCGCGCTGGGGAGTGCGGCTATCAGCTTTCAACTTCGAAATGAAGCATAGAAAAGGAGCCGATAATGTAATCCCAGACGCACTCTCACGAGCTCTACCTATATCAGCAATCTCACTTTCTAAATCTTATCACACGACAAAGGACGACTGGTACAGAAAGACCTATAATGGTTGTCTGACTACACCAACTAGTTATCCGAATTTTGTCATAAAAAATGATTCTCTTTATCGTCACACAAAGAACTTGAAAAATCATAACCAATTGAACTCAGAGTTCGCGTGGAAAGAAGTAGTACCTAAAGAGTTTCGCGACGACATCATTCGTGAGAACCACTCAGAACCAACCGCTGGTCACCTTGGTATATTCAAAACTTATAGGCGACTTGCTTTGAATTATTACTGGCCAGGAATGTACCAGGATACCGTCAATCATGTAACTGCATGTACAACCTGTATATCTTACAAGGCACAAAATCATACTACCTTAGGAGAAATGGGTCGCCCCAAACAGTACTCCCGACCTTTCCAAATGATATCAATTGACTTCGTTGGACCACTACCAACCACACGTAAGCAAAACAGTTACATGCTTGTGATAACATGCTGTTTCTCAAAATTTTGTCTGATTTTTCCCTTACGCCGTGCAACATCGGATGCCGTCGTTAAGGTTCTAGAAGAATCAGTCTTCCTAACACACGGAATTCCGCAAACAGTATTCCTAGACAATGGGTCACAATTTATTAGCTCAACAACTGATGGTCTGTTTAAAAAGTACAAAATACCAAACATTTACTTTACACCAAAATATACGCCACAGGTAAACACAGTAGAGCGCTATAATAAAACAATCATCACTTGTTTAGCTACCTTTGTTGATAATGACCACCGCTCGTGGGATACTTTTGTACCTAAAATACAATTTGCGATTAACAATTCTGTTAATGAGGTAACGGGCTATACCCCGTCCTTTCTTGTTTACGGACGAGAACTTGTCTTATGCGGATCCCACTACACGGATACCGACTTAGGTAAAGAGATTTTTTTCTTACCACGTGATATATATGCCGAAAATATCGGATGTCTTTCTTCAGTATTTGACCGCGTGCAGTCAGCACTATGGCAGGCACACGCTAAGAATACTGCTCATTATAACTTACGTAGGAAACCACTAGAATTTAATGTAGGAGACTTAGTCTATAAGCACACATATTTACTAAGCGATAAAGATAAATACTTTAGTAAGAAACTAGCACCTAAATATATCAAATGTAGGGTTAAGGAAAAACGTTCACCACTAGTTTATGTCCTTGAAGACGTTAACGGTAAAGATATCGGCGTTTGGCATATAAAGGATTTTAAACAAATAAAAGGTAGGAACTAATAGGAAATAGTTTACTTAAATTAGGAGTACCTACTAATAGTAGGGCTGCCAACAATTATCTCACTAATTCAATTCGTTCTATTTCATTTATTCAACTGTTAACACTAACAAAATACTAACAAACACATTCCACACCCACTAACAAAACTAACAATGCTCCTCATACTAACAACACTAACATTATTATCCTACGCATACTAACAAAACTAACAATATATATATGTAATTATAAAGAACAACATCAAATATCAAAAAACAAAACCCATCTGGGCGGTCAGGTTAAACAATGAGCACACTGTATTTTTACAAAATTGGATTCCTTCTATTTAAATACTAAGATGAGTAAGGTGGACTTTAAAACTAATAACAATAAAAAGTCTGTACCCAGGGAAATATCATTATTAAAAAAAAATTTAGGTAGGTAGTTTGTAAAGCCACAGTATTTAGTAACAAACATTACTCATTACTCTCATTATTATTGTACAGTTGGCAGCCTAACTAAAGGAGTACATAGGTTAATTATTAGAATAGTCAGTAATAAGTAGAATAAAATACTCTCATAGTAATACTAATAATATTAAATTCAATATAGGGCGGTTAGTTGAGGACCCTTAATATAAGCCTAAACTCAATAGGGCGGTTTGCTGTGGACTCTTAATATAAGCCTAAAACACACACTCATAATACTTAATACCGTAAGTCTCTCTTAGGACGCGGGCATTCTTAAGGTACTAAACTCATATACCGTAAATCTCTCTTAGGATTCGGATATGCTAGTAAGTGCTAAACTTACACTTTGGGTCTCTCTTAGGATTCCAGTATTCTTAGGTACTTAAAGTACATTGGGACTCTCTTAAAACCCATGTACGCAATCATAAATCTCAGGTATTCACTGTAATACCTACCTTAATCTTAATTCAAAGGAAATCTACCTTATGAATTAACATAATAAATGCTATATGCACATACTTAACCCACTTACTTAACAACCAACAATCTTGAGCTCTGGGTCTCTTCCTAAACGAATTCAACTTAGAAAGACCCTTCTTATGGTAGGATGCGTCATCAATTGATAAATAATTGGTGTTGCATAGCGTATTGATGAAGAATGAAAGGTAATGATGATAGGCAGATGTATACGAGTGAGTATCAGTTGTGTAGAATAGAAAAAGGATTTTTATCACAGGACAAAATCCTTTTACTGAAGAAGAGGGGTAATGTAACATATATACATATATATTTACATAGTTATTTTATTTTAAGCCTAATTTGATACGAGTAGCGCCATCTAGCGAGCAGTAGCACAGCAAAGACAGTGAACCAATGAAAGTGTTGCTGTTTGGGAAATAGATATTTTAAAATAAATCGACAGTTGCCATTAACATAAATTCCTCACCGACAGATTAGATCAAATAAAAATAGAAATACCACTACTAATGTTCATATAGATTTAAATTATTCATAATTATTTATTAATAAACCAAGGATTAATATTTTGAACGACCTTAACTCAAAATATATCTTAAATATAAAAAATCCTCACACTGCATGAAAGGCTGAATGGGAAAAAGTTTCTGCGACTGCGCCTAGACTGACAGTAATAATATTTTTGACGTTGATCTTTCAAAAATACAACAACGGCCATGACTCGTCCACTTTTTCCTAGACTTTCTTGTGAACAGTCACGATTTGACCTATTTTAATTTTCTTAATAACATTCAGCTTAAACTAACTAACAAAGTTTATTCCCATTACTGGTGAGTGTTTTACTGTCAATCTTTTGAAAACTGCACTGCCGTTTCTCAGAAATATTGAAGGCCCACATGCGGTTGTCTTGTGTTTGTTCCTCGTACTACCAAACCTTATTTCATCTCGTTAGGGCTAAATGAATCCTTACGTTTTGCTTCGCTGCTCGAGGAAGAAACGCTTACACGAGATGATCCTAGCAATATTTTGTATGTACGAATGTATTTTCACATTGAAATAAGAGTTTCTGTTCGCACACATATTCCATCTGCTGAAGCGATGTGTTTAGCTTTGGCTACCTCATGATGTTATTTTCTTTGCACTGTCTTGACCTGTATGAATGTATTTCACCCACACTTTGTGTAAGACACCATGCCGAGACAACCACAATCAATTTTGTAAATCTCAATGGTCCGGCATGATGACTTGCATAAGGGGGCTTCCGGTGCTTGTCCTCATCTGCTTCAATGGCTTTCCAGGGAACACCCACGCGGTCCACACCCCGCCTACTATAATGCCTCCAGATAAGGCCCCGGAGGTGATGTCCATGGGATGAAGGAAGGAGTGACCGACCCTATAGCCACCCAACCATAAAGATGACGAGGACCTTGAGATAAGTACACCTAACATCTCTGTACTTGGAGGTATCTGTTGCTGGCCAGAAAGGCTCGGACCACCACGAACCCTTAGCTCAAAGAATTAAATTCAACTTCTCGATCAATTTAACTAAAATAACTGTCTCTTAAAAGTACAATATTAAACTTAAACTTAACTTAACTTAATTAATTAATATAAAAAAAACTATAAGTAGGAACTTAGATAAAATTGTTGTTGTCTCCTTATTTCTATTCTAATTAAAACTTATATTGTTTGTCACCTACTAGCTTGTTTCATTTCCAATTAGCTCATCTGACAGGCAGGTAGGTTAAAGTAGGAGTCACCTCCTCAAGGTGACTTTCCAACGTGACACTGTTTAGGAACACTCTGTATGCACGAATTACCCAAACAAGCAAGGCACACTGCTCGATGGTCGGCCAGTTTGGTTCCGATCGCTGCAGTAAATAGGTCCTGTCGGCGCGATCGCGCATAAATGTGATCGATACATGTTTTGCTAAGGTTTCCCTTTGAGAATTCGACCCTAGTATGGCTCGTGATCCCACACAAAAGGCCTAGACTGTGCAATGTATTGTTATACGTATGCTTCACCGGATCATCGAGCCTCAAGTCTATGTTAGCGTCACCTAATAAGTATAAGTCAGTGCTATTTGTTAGTTGGTTAAGTGTATACTGTAGCTCGTCAATAAATGAGTGTTTGTTATAAGCAGGTGGACGGTATATCGCACATAGATCTGCGGTATAACCGGATTGCGTAGTAATTGTGCACAAAATGTTCTCAAAATATCGTGTGGTAATATTTTTAACGTTACATCTGAGACTGTTATGGACATACATAATAATTCCACCGCCTTTTCTCCTTTTTCTAAGGGCCGTAAACATTTGGTAGTTTTGTATGTGATATAAACTACTAATATTGTCGGATATATTAGCTTCCGTCAACACAACGATATCTATACGTCTTTTAGACGTTAATACGCATTGTTCCAATGCCGCAAAGTTTTTTATTGTAGATCTTATATTAGTGTGAAAACATAGCAAATTTATGTGTGAGTTAGGTATAAGACTAAGAAAATCGTTTAAGTTGGTACAATCAGTAAATTCGGTTATGTCGTCTGATGGTAAAGTATTATTAGGGAAAATCATAATTAACGTTAAAAATAAATATATATAAGTGAACTGTTGCTCGGTGACAACTTGATTAAATTACAAGTTATGATTTATTATTAAAGATAATTGACTGAAGGTCGGTGGCATTTCTTACGATATATGGTTTGTCATTTTCATTTTTTCGAGCTCTTACATATCCTCTCCTGAACCAGACATATTTAAAGTTTAGGTTAATCTTCAGCTCTTGCTTAGCCTGCCAGAAGAGTTGTTTGTTGTGTTTCGTCATAGCTTCCCTAATCAGTACTGCAGAAACATCGTTAGGCACGTTCGGATGGACATCAGACACAGTGGTTTTGATTGTCTTAGCCGCGGTAGTCCATTTCTCTTTCGTATCTTCGTCTCTCAACTCTACCAGTATTTTATGGGTTTGGGCACCTTTTCCGTTTAATTGACGCGCACTTTTGATACCTTCCTTAGGCTGACTAAGTTTAACAGCTATATTCTCGACTACTATCTTCATCTCTTCATTGGATTCGACTCGAACATTAGCTATTTCAACGTGTGAATTCATCTTCTCCTGCTCTAGTTCCTGTAAACGTTGTTCCATAGCACCCACCCTAATCTCAAGGTTGGTGTTTTTGTTATTAAGCTCAACGTTTTTTCGTTCAAGTGTCTTGATAGTTTTCTTAAATTCGTCAATACATTCGATTACCTCATCCAGTTTGGCGTTGTTAAACTGTAGGGATTCGTAGAGCTCCTTCATTTCCCTTTTTAGCGCCTTTTCTACCTCCTTCGAGATATTACTGAGGAGCTTCTTCGAGTTGATTTGAACTTGTGTTTCCTCGTCATCGTCATCATCGTCATTATCCGGTAGGATAATGGAAGAGCCCCGACGAGGAGATTCAGCCTGGCATTGAAGACAGGTCCACCCTAAGCTAGGTGCCGCCTTGAGTGCAGCCATTTGCTTGTTATTCAAACCTATGCATTTGCTAGTAAGGTGAAAAACACGCTCGCATTTGCTACACTCAACTCTCGACATAGATTTAGTAAGGGGTTTTTTACAATTATCACATTTAGTCGACATTTCGGGTAGACGTAGAAAAAACTTAACGGTTCGACAGGGGACGTGTTTAGCGCACGGCAAACCAGTGACGACTCTGAGCTAGAGTTGTAGCTACAAAATAGCGTCCGTAGAAAACCTTACCTTATTATTAAATAATAGTCATGTGTTTTTAAATGACCGAGACAAGTGTCGTTATGCGAAAAATAATAATTTAAGAACGGTTTCGAATAAAAATATTATTATCACTCTTACAGACTAACATGGTTTGAAGTATCAGAAACATCGCAAATCGCAAAAACTATCCCCCTACATTTTGTACTGCTTGAAATGTTAAACTCATGGTAAACCATTTTCTTGCCAACGCGAAAATGACTCGTCGACTGCTTCCGAATTCAAAATTCGAACAGGTGGAAACTTCCAATATAAAAACGCAGTAAAGTATTAAAAGGCTGAAGGAAATTATTAGGTAATCTATAGAAAGAGAAATGTGGAAGATTTTCTGAAAATATCTTGTCGCACTTTGTAAAATTTCTTTTGTTGAATGTTTATCTTGTGACAAATTCAAACAAACAGTTTCGCACGTTCGGGGGGGGGGGGGGATGAGGAGGAAAGGGAGAGGGGTACAGTGGGCGTCGACCACGCGTCGACTGTTATAGGTAAGTTTTCTATTTGGAGCACTTTGAGATTTCATAAATTATTTATGAATTATACGTTTTGTTTGGGACGAAGTTTTGTAGGTCAGAACTCACCGCCTTTCCAAGGGGTTTGTTTATTGAAAATCTACATATTTCTATTTACCTAATAATAATGGATAATATTCTTTATGGTAAATGTTCGAATAACAGACATATATTGCAACATCGCAGAAATATCGTGTTATGATGATAAATGTTTCAATTAAACTCGTGGAAAACAACTAGCTTTTAACCGACTTTCAAAATCGTTGGATGAGGTTTACAATTCGTCTGTATTTGATTATACTTATACGTTACCGGATCGCGAGGATTATTTTTTATGAAAGGTAATAAACAAGTAGGCAGCTTCTAGTTGGTCAAACGGTGAAAAAAAATTGGTGAAGATTTAATGAGAACATCATTGGAATGATGAGAATAGTCACCCTAGCCAGGAATCGAATGTTGTCATTTTGCATAAAAACAACGGTTAGTGTATTAAGGGCCCTTTTCAAGGATTTGATCTCCATCGATAACACTGTCATTTAAGAGGAGTATATACGCCAACGACCTTGAAACTGAAAATCCCTGTCGGGCTCATCGAAAATTGTTGATTATTTCATGAAGGAATGTCGTAGAACTTTTTTTTGTGTACAGATTGTAGGCGACATTGTTTCCGATATTTTAGTGCAGTTTCCATACAAATATGTCGAAACGTATTGAAGCCTATCGGCATTTTAGCCAAATCAGACATTTTTTATCTAAAATTTGGATAGGCTTTGCACCAATAGAAGGTTCTTGTCTTAAAACTACACCAAAATGTAGGAAACAATGTCACCTACAATCTGTGCACAAAAAAAAGTTCTACGACATTCCGTCATCAAATAATCAACAATTTTCAATGAGCCCGACAGGGATTTTCAGTTTCAAGGTCGTTGGCGTATATACTCCTCTTAAATGACAGTGTTATCGATGGAGATCAAATCCTTGAAAATGCCTTATTATGAACACAAAAACTTTTGTAACTTATCGTAAACCGTTCAATTGTTTTTGTTTTCACTTGTTTATATCTTTTAAGTTTTAACAAGCTTTTTTTTAAAAAAAATGTTTATGTTTGTTCAAGTAGAACCTAGCAAGTTAAATTTTAAATCTTTAATTAGGTAGTATACTTTTATCAAAGTATTGAATATGACCTATCACCGTTTGTACCTGCTAGTGTGTTTTTGTGTTGCGGAATAAATGATAATCTATCTATACACGGTGCTCCGAGGAGGGGATATTAAGCCGAAAGGGGGTTGTTCTAGAGGTCTAGGGGAACAACTTTTGTTCTACAAGTTTCGGAAATTCAAAGTAGTTTTCGAAAATTTTGAGTTTAAAGTTTGCATGAAAATCAGCTGTTTTTTAGAGTTTGATTTCATTGGCCTTAAAGTGCCCTTTTATTTAGTTTGGACCACTACAATCTAAACATTAATTGCCTTTTTTTTTTACAAAAACAGCTGTTTTTTTTAGTGATACAACTGTAAAATTATCGAACAAAGTGATCGAATTTCCATAAGTCCAATAAAAGTTGTTCGCCTAGACCTCTAGAACAACCCCCTTTCGGCTTAATACCCCCTCGTCGAAACACCCTGTAAATATAAAAGCAAAAATCACTGACTGACTCATCACGAAATCTCAGAAACTACAAGTGCTAGGAGTCTAAAATTTTCTTTTTAGGACGTAGACGCTCACTAAGAACGGATTTCTGGAAATTCACCCTCTGAGGGTGTAAAATAAGGGTTGAAGGGCTGGCCGTTTCGTTTCGCATGGGTTTTCTGTTAAACAATTGTTCTTGTGGTAATGAAACGGCCAAGCCCATATATTTTAGCTAAGATGTTGAGTTTGTGAAGTAAGGTGCTTGTGGAGTTGGGGCGTGTAGAGTTACCTATAAGCTTTGCTTTAGGTACATGACATCTGATAACTTTTTGACAGTGCCCATCATGATCTCGCTCTCGTCTTGGCTACATTTTACATGAAAATGTTTTTGAGGGGATTTCATCTCTTTTTGTAGTTTGCCTAATTATTACATTTTTTTTTCCAATCAAACAAACTTTCAGTTTCATAATATTAGTAGGTAAAGTAGGATGAAGTAGTAGGATTTATCACTTTTTTTTTCTTTTTTTCATTTCCAATAGGTCGTGCCGTAGGTACGGCGTTTAGGCCCATGTTTCCAATGTGGCCACCACTGGTGGCTAGCGAAACAACTTTTAAATATATTCATGTTGTCCATCACTGTACGACAGCGGTAAACCTTTCTAATTATCAATCAATTTTCATACCTTTAGCACCTACATGCACATAAGGTGCTGTGCGCGCGCTTAACTCCATCCCCTCATTTAAAGGGTAGAGGGTGAATTACTAAAAATCCTGATTTTCTGTATTTTATTATTTATAATAAGAAGTTGTAGTAACTCTAGCATCAAAATTTGCGAAAGTCTCGTACAAATAACCATCCCTTAATTTTAGGGGTTGGGGGGTGAAAGTTTCAAGTTTTAGAATTTTTTAGTTGTTTGTGTACTAATACCAACCTACATACTAAATTTTAGCTTTCTAGGACTTCGGGAAGTACCATTTGAATTTTGATGATCATCAGTGAGGGAGTGAGTGAGTGAGTGAGTGAGTGAGTGAGTGAATGAGTCAGTGACGAAATCGGGGGTTTTTAGATATCAATTAAATCTAAACTACAGGAGCTATGTAATTGAAACTATGTATTTTTATTAAGTCCCCTGTTGACATTATATCCCGTGAATAACATTCATCTGGTATATTCCAAACCCAAGTTATGAGGGTTCAAAAAACCGACGAAACCTTTCGAGAAAAGGTAGGTAGTGCCCGTACGCTTCGCTGGCTCGTCTTGGCGGGGGCACTGCCGTGCCCCCAGATGAAAGTCGGGTATTAGGTTTATTGTTAGGTATCGATAAAGGTGAATAAAATTATTTTTCGGAAATTCATCCCATAAAAGAGGAGTTACATTTTATAAGATAGATATTGTAGATGGCGTTACTTGTATAATTAGATCGCGCTGACGTTACGTTTTAGAAAGTTGATGTACTACTAGCTTATTTTCTTACAATTTCACGTCAATTCTCAATAGATGGCGTTACTGGTCAAATTAGATCGCGCTGACGTTATGTTTTAAAAAGGTGTAATTTTACGACAGACAACGCTGAACAAGTTTTTCTTACATAGTCTTGAATCCCCAGGCTTACCACAACATGACTTGCTTCTTAAAGTAGCAACTCCAATATGAATAATGCTGCGTAACCTTCATCCTCCTAACACTAATATTTATTATTTAAGATTAATTAATAGATTAATAGATATAGATTATTTATATTTTATACGATAAGTACTGGACGTAACACCTTACCTACCGATGTGCAAAAAACCACACTTAAACGGACGACCAGCAAAGCACTGATGCCGATGATGTACTTCGATGGGCGACCGTTTAAGTGTGGTTTTTTGCACAGCGGTAGGTAGGTGTTCGAGCAACGCGGACGTAGTCGCGGGCACAGCTATCTATATATATATATATATATCAAGAACTTAATCCACTTTACCTACAGATATACCAAGTATATACCGTATACGAGTATATAGCATATTTTTACTGTCGTTTGTCATTACTCATTACGCCGGAATAGCCGATTGATCGATATTCGACAGTTTTGTCTTAAAAATAAACTTTTCATATCGATCCGTAGGTGACCAATAAATAGACACGCACGACAGAATACTATTAGATACCTACCAACTATAAGTATGACCGTCTCATCCTACCGTATAAATAGAAAGTATGATTAGTTTATGTATTGAAACCAAACTTAACTTATAAAAACAATAAATATTGGGAACTAAATAAAAACTAAAATTAAAAAAGAAATCAAAACTGGAATTTTGTAGTTTTATTTAATTTTTATTATGTTATAATAATAATATAATTATGGAGTTTGGTTTAAATAAAATTCTAATGATAAATTTGTTTAAAAAAAGTAGAAATACCTACCTATAAGAAAAAAAATAGATTGTTATTATTATACGTCCAGTATTAAAAGACTATGGACCCCCGGAACTTTGGAAGGTGTGCGTGGAACCGAAGACAACACGTAGAGGTCTTTTTCAAAGGTTACAAATTTTACTCGCAAACTATGCAGCGGACGACAAGCCGGCGATTATCTCTGTCTACACTATAAAATTCAACGGAGGACAACCCCAGGACAGGATAGAACTATTAAGAAAGCTACGGATTAAAACTACTTGGGCTAATGCGATGTAATGGTAGTGAAGCAGCCGTACTGGGAGGACTATGGGGTTTTTGGCGCCTTACAAACACGCGAAAATGGACTACCCTATTCAGTTGAGCAAATTACAGCAAGAGAGCACAGTGACATGAGAGGCTGAAGGATGGAAGAACCTCACTGGATTTTAAATTATCGCTGGTTATTATTATTAAACAGAATAGGCAATTTAATCGTGCGTCGAGATCAAAAGACGTCATCTAACTCTGAACATCAATCATTGAACCATGGCTACGTACGAGTATCAAGCAAAGCAATTTCTTTCGAATGAAATATATTGGGACAAAGCTAACAATGTTTAGGTACCTTCGTTTAATTTTACAATAGCGAGTAGCTACGCCGAGCGCGACGCTCGTTCTGCCGAGATGAAATAATCAAATTCAAAAACTCGATAAAGTAATTATATTTGTCAAACATCATCTGAGGCCGAACCTTTTTTAACTCAACATTTTTATGATTATTTTATAAGTACCTAACCTACCTACCTACCTTTATTTTACTTACTGAGAAGTATACCACCTACCTACATAATAACATTATATAATAGCAAAGTTACCGATACTCAGGGAAAGCCGTCGCGTTGTCCTCATTCTTCTTTAATACTTTTTGTTAAGTTTTAAATTACGTGTCTTCTCGCTTTGCGAGTCTAGCGTCATCTATAAATCCATAATTTCCGAGATTACGTAGGTACTTCAAACACTACCCTCTATAATACATTTTTGTAATGTACCTACGTAAAACAATTAGTTTTTTTTTGCATAAAACCTAACTTATTTCAGCAAGATTGAGAAATATCATAGCGGTTTATTGCCCTTGCAATAAACCGCTATGATATTTCTCAATCTTACAGGGTTTTTTAGAAAATCCTAGGTTCTTTAACCTAGGATTTTCTAAAAAACCCTGTTTATGTAATTATCCTACGACATATACAAATAATGTTTAGGTACATTTTTTTGGTGGATGACAAGAGGCAGGAGTTAAATATACAGCGCCAGCAACTTTAATCTACGCTATTAAAGGCTGTAGACTGTAAACTAAAAGCTGTAGTACGTGGTACATTATTAGTGAATAATAAATAGTGCCTAAGTAATAAAAGTATATTCATATTTGGAAAGTTTTGAGTTATAATTATAAGATTACTAGCTGACCCGGCAAACGTTGTTTTGCCTTATAAATTATAGATAGTAGACGATTCTCAGACCTACTGAATACGCATATAAAATTTGGTAAACGTACGGAGTACGGTAACTAACATTGTGACATGGAAATTTTATATATTAGAAAGATAAGATGGACTCACAATGGGTCCATCTTAGTAGCATGAACACAGTGAGATCTGGCATACTAGTCAGCTTGCCGAGAAGCTGCCCTGCAGTAGCTCTTACTGTTTGAACGGAGTAACGCCTTCCGCTTGACTGCTATGTGCTGTGTCGACATAGCGTAAACCACCCGCTTACTCGCTCGTAAGCTAGCAGCTTAGCAAACCGAGTTACTTGCGTACGAGTAGCTGTCTAATAGCTGGCTAGAAATCCAGCTCGCACTGTAAATGTGCTATAGCGATGGCATGTACTGAAACTGCCTTTAAATTGGCGGAGAGCATCGTATAGGTACTCCCTAATTTAATAATTAGGAATGTCGTTTAACAAATTGTCACCCACCTACTTAAACAATTTTGCACAAATATCCTTCCGTGCCATAATTCAATTCGTAAACGGATATCGACTGCCACCTGTCACTGAAAATTGATCTTTATCTCGCGGATGTTACGATAGGGAATTGTTTCCACGGCCGTGGTGATAAGGTGTGAATTACACGATGTAAGCTATCGATTGCTGAAGAGCGATAGCATCGCGTTATTGTACAATTATCTTAATGTTACGAGTGGTTCTTCTCCGCCCGCTTCCCCCTAAACCGCAAGCCTAATCACGACATTATCTATGATGATCAGTCAAGTGCTCCGTGGTTCCATGAAATCGACGAGGTACCTACTTTCATTCGCTACTGTAAAACGCGTGCGTAGATCTCAGAATACAGATCAATCTGTATTCTGAGGCGTAGGTCTACGGATAATATTTTTTTCTTTAGGATCTACATGTGGTATACATATCATATGAAATTAGGGTTTTTACCCGACTAAGTGTGAGACGTAGTGTCCCCAAGTACATTGGTAGGTAGTGTCTCACTCGCCGACACAGATTAACAAAATTTCTAAAACTTTTTTCAAAACTATTTTTTTTAAAGCCAAATAACAGAAAATTAAAGGAATAAATTAATTATACTAACATCAAGATGTCTTCTTATAAATTATCTTGTCATAAAGTAACTTCCTTAGTCTACATTAGGTACTAAATTTTAATAAGGTACGTTTTTTAGGGTTCCGTACCTAAAGGTAAAAACGGGACTCTATTACTGAGACTTCGCTGTCTGTCTGTCTGTCTGTCTGTCTGTCTGACTGTCCGTCCGTCCGTCTGTCCGTCTGTCACCAGGCTTTATCTCATGAACCGTAATAGCTAGAAGGTTGAAATTTTCACAGAAGATGTATTTCGGTTGCCGCTACAACAACAAATACTAAAAACAAAATAAAACAATTATTTAAAAGGGGCTCCCATACAACAAACGTATTTCAAAAACTACAAGGGAATTCTTGAGATGTGAGGTCGCTTCTGATTGGTCAAGTCAAATCGAGTTGGTCATGGAATTCAAAATGGCTGCCCTATCTGTCAAATATACTAGTCTGCCTTCACTGTCCAAAGAGTTTCTTATAAGTTTCAGATTTTCTTTGAATCAAAGTTGTTGTAAACCATTTTAGGGTTGCGTACCCAATTGTGATAGTGGTACGGAACCCTTCGTGCGCGAGTTTCGCACTTGGCCGGGTTTTTATAAATGTTTGTTGTTTTAAGGTGCGTACGGACCATATAACATAACGCTATATTACAAACATTTCAGATAGGATGGATGGATAATGTTATAAAACATTGTTATACAGCATGTAAAGTTTTATGATATTATGTACGCTGTGTACCTTTAAGTGCCTTTAAGCCACTGGACACATAACGACTAGTCCAACGTAATATAAAAGCCGCAGCATATGACAGACACACGTAGACAGTCTGGTGTCAAGCTAATCCATAGACATTATCATAGAGAACCTAGGTAATAAACAATGTGTGTAACAGATTATTTGCCCGGATTTACAGATTGGATTGCTGAGCCGGATTTTTCACTTGTTTTGGTTAGGTAGCATCGGTTTTGGTCGGAGAGGTTGCCGATACAGCTGGCCCGCTATTTTTTTTACGTACGAACGAACGATCGAAAATTTCAGACGACCGAAATTGAAACGATGTGTTAGTAATGGCTCTACTGAGTATAATTATTTTTCGGAGCGTACCCCTAACTTCAAATGCATAGACAATTATCGTGAATGAACTTTTAATGAAAGAAATGTGTAGGTATTTATAGGGATTTTTAGGTAATAACCTTCAATCCATAGACAAATCCCTGTCCGGAAATAGAAGTCGTCCGCGTCCGGAAATACACAACCGAACGAAATTACCTATTATTTAAGACCTTGTATACCTACTTAATTCTTGGGATAAATGGTTATTGTATTTTTAACGAAATAACACTTTTCGTCAAAATATAGTAGGCTTGCTGGCTGGCTGATGCCGTGTCGGTCTACTGTCTAATCCCATCAAAAACATGCTTGTAAAAAAAGCAAGTCTCGCAACTCAGTTCTTCTACCGTAAAAAGTTGTGAGTTCCATGTATGTTATTCCAAGTCGGGGACATTCTGTCTTAAATTATTATTATGTAATTGGCTAATCTAACAACATCTTATAGAGACCATATTATCAATATTTAAAAAAAGTTATGTTTTAAATAAATAGATTAACTTGACAATCGCACTTAACAGTCTAATTTAATATAATATGTATTACTTGTGAGACAAATTGTGTAGGTATTCATTCATGCGATTGCCAAGTTATCTATTTATTTAAAACATAGAAAAGAATGGTACGTCCGTGCCTCTTTGTTGCTCGACTTGGCGGGGGCACTACCGTGCCCCCAGATAAGTAGCTGCCACATAATGCAGCCAGCCAGCCGTCTGATCGGCTTTCAAGCTGCTTGGTCCACAGCTACGAGTAACAAATAGAAACCTGAGTTCGTTGTTCTACAGATCATAATATAGGAGATTTCGCATTTGAACTGACATTTAAAGTGATTAGTGTCGCTAGGCCCCACTATTTGGTTCACTGACATTGCGCGCTAAACCAGTTGAGCTGTTGATTTGTCTATACTGACAATGCAAATCTCAAAACAAATCAACGAGGAGAATATTCGCTCGTGCGACCAACTAGAACCCCGCTTAAACGCCCGCCTTCGTTTTTTAATTGTAGACTGTACATGAGACTTGTCCTTCTGTTTTAGGTCTGTACCTACCTATGTGTCGACGGGCGGAAGGCTCGTGTCAGCAAGAAGACATCGTTAGGATTATACGGGATCTGACGTCTTTGTGCAGTACTTACTGTGGTGCCACAGCTTCACCTTAAGAGGACAGTCTCCATTTTTTATTACTATTCTTATTAGAAAATGGAAAAAATCAAAAGGTAGGGCCATAGTCATGATGGCATAAACATATTTGCTCTAATGTCTTTATCCAGGAAGGAAACCGTCGCCTAAGTTTGTATGGAGAAAGAGAATGGAGACTGTCCTCTTAATAACACGCATTTTCGATCTGACTACCCCATTACTTAAGGGTTTGATTTGGAGTTTGTGGGAGAAAATATGAACATTCAAATTCATCTATTTACAATGACATAGGTATCTACCTAATTTTAGAACACAAAGTATACAAGTCCGCGTTTTCGATGCCTCAACACATGATAATTTAACGGCAATTAAACGATGCAATGTTGCGTAGGAGTTAATACATAATTTTGAATTACAAAACAAATTGATGCTGCAGGCACAGCTAGTGAGACGAGACTGTAAGAATAGGCTGTGACAACGCCGTGACTCTTAATGAGACATTTGTTAATGTGAAGTAAGCGACCTTAGTGCCTACTGCCTAACCTGTCTCTGGGGAGAGGCTTTCAACCTCCGGCTAATGAGTTAACATTTGGCCTATTGCATAAAGCAAAACGAGTGACTCTCGCATCCTCTTAGCTCTTCTTTGCCCGTCAATCACGTGACTTGGCCGAGAGGGGTCCGCTATTTTGAATACGAGAGGGTTATTTTTATTGTTTATAGAGGAGAATTTGTAACTGTATTTGCGAGGGACAAAAGAAGGGATAGAAAGGATTTTTTATCACTTCAAGCGATAATATATAATATGCGACAGACCCGCCTTTTAATAGACTTGTAACTAGTTTTAAACATGACAGTGAGGGCAAAAACAACTATTCTGTGTGAAAAAATACATTTACGAGCGTGTGTTTAAAATACACACCCTTTATCATCCTCTCCTAACCGATTTCCGTTACGCTGACTAAGCTTAGATTATACTTGACTCTATAGCTGCTCTAAGGTCAAGTTGGCGTCCTTGTTATTTTTTAATTGGCTTCGGATTAGTTATAAAACTTTTTTATAAAGCTCTCAGTATACTGTCGTCAAATAATACCTGACAAACTGAAATAGGACAGAGCTCCCTAATCTAATTTTATTATGTGAAATATGTTTGAGAGTAGTCATAGCTGTTTTGGGGTTGCCGTCACCCCTCGTCAAGACCTTCGGGCGGCCGACATAGCGCCAGTGACAGGCCGAGACGGGTAACGCGTTTACACTAGGTACTGTAACCTACCTACTTGTCGGACGGAACTTGTGCTACTGAATAATTCCCGCTGTAGCCATTGTAGGTACTTTGTGAAAATATTTTCTTGTCAGAAGAAACCACATTCTGTTTATTTAAAAAACTATGAAGTTGATGATGACGTAAATGTATTTAGGTGAGTTTGATAATGACGTAAATCTGTTTAGGTATTATTTAAAAATAATTTAGCCCGCGTTCGCGTTGGTGCAATACAGAACTAATAGAAATAATAGTTGAGCATTACAACACAGTAATTTTATCACTCATTTATTTACATTCTTACATTTAGGTTTTTATAAAAATAAACTAAATAGAAAATATATACATTACCACAAAACCTATAAAAAAATTCTACCTAAGTAATAAACTTATATAAAATCAAATCTACAGGTCCTATAAACAATGTATAAACTTTGTACAAAAACAGTAAATTGTTATTAAATAATTTTTAATAATATCTAAACAGATTTAAGTCATTACCAAACTTACATAAATACATTTACCTACTTCATCATGGTTAACGATATGGGGGTTTTGGTAATACTACTAACCTTTGGCTTGCTATGAGTAAAAAATAAAAATGACAGTAGAAAATGCACTAAAAACGATGAAACAAAAAAAGCTCCATCCAACTTCAAAAATGGCAATAATAAAAAAAACCTTTGTATTCCTTTTTTTGAAGTTTTGTTTTAACATTTAATTGTATTATAAAAATATTGTACTTATTTATTATGTGTATAATATGAGGTACCTATAGTCGAGCCGCAATGCGTCTATTATCGATTTGGGTGCTGTGCCAAAAACCGCCGGAAGGGATGCGTGTAATTCAAATAATTACAACTGTCCCTACGACCAAAAACGGAAGCAAAGGTGAGCAATACATATAAAAATATGTATGTGAGTCTACAAAACGTATTTATTTATGAGCCGTGGTTGCCTGAAATAAATATAACCTTTATTTATTATTATTAGCAACAACGTCCCGGGCACTACAGAGCCATAAGTAGCATAATATTAAATTTTGTTCTCGCTGTCTAAATTGTCTAAAAACTCTGTTGAAAAAGGCCAATTATTACTAATGATTTTGTCTTTTCGAATTGGAATCAGATATGAGAAGTCACCATAACTATATATCTATATATTATCCTTTACAAAACGTTTTCGGAAAAGAGCTTAAGATACAGTAAAAGACTCAATGTAAACTTTTTAAATTCACACGATTTGTTATTTTTGTTAAAATAAATAAATAAATTCTGTGAACAACACACAGCGCCATCTAGCCCCGTGGTAAGCGACTAAGCTTGTGTTACGGTGACTAGACAACGGATTATTATACTTATATTTAAGTACCCGCGTTTAAGTTGTTACCCGCGGACAGTAAAAAATGTGGGTAGTTTCACCAACGGTCCACAAGCAGTAGTGTAGAAGACGTCGCCCGCCGCTGCCCCAGTCCCCTCGCGACCAAGACCATTGTAACATGGTTGAAACGTCGAGGTAAGAAAATAAATAAAAATACGCTATAAAGACCCGGGAAAATGTAACAAAGACTCAATGTGTTTCACAAAGTAAAATATTTATTTATTGCAATACGGGTGCATAATATCTATGCATAAATACTTGCATAATATATATTCAAAAGAGTAAATATTTCAGGTAACCGTCCAGGATCAGTTATAGACAGGTCGTGTCCCCAAACAGACCAACGTAGGGTTGTAGCGCCGCAGAAGTTAGCGAGTAAGAATGAGGACCTCAATTTGGGATAGCTGAGTATGACCGATAATGTCTGAGGCAAAACAACACTTTCTCGAGCTGCTCCGTGCTTCGGAAGCAGGTGGTCCCGATTGTTATCTCTGATAGCACACCAGCAGGTCAATGTCTTGGTAAGCCACACCATTATACAAAAAGATGAAGAAGAAGTGAGTAAGGTAGATAAAATTAAATATCAAAGTGATTTCAAAACTAAGCCAAGTGAAGTGTTTAAATGTAAATCAAAGCCAGCTTTAACGAGAACAGAACCTAAGTAGGTATTTAAGTTATCTACTTAGCAGTGAAATACTTCAAAGTGGTTCAGTTAGAAATAAGCGAAATACTTGAATATGAATGTTCTGAATTCTTTGGAAGCAACATACGACGACCTCTTTGGGGAGTCGGGTGAATGCCCGACTGCAACGTAGAAGGTTGCGGGTTTGATTCCCGCCAGGGGCCAGTATTTGTGTTGAAAAATAAATATATGTTTTTGGTCTGGGTGTCTCTTTGTGTATTATATGTATGTATGTATTTACAAAAGAAATATAAAATTTAATTTTTATTTTCGTTGTCTAGTTACCGTAACACGAGCTTAGTAGCTTTCCATGGTGCTAGAAGGCGCTGTGTGTTGCCCACAGAATTTATTTATTATTATTTATTTATTTAATAGCAGGTAACCCTTACCGGCCGTCTTACCGGCGCGTAACTACTGCCCCATCAACGTGCCGACCCATTCTCTATGTAAATATGGCTCTAATCCCTTTGGTTTAATTCATCTAATCTAAACTAATATTGAGGTAAAGTTTGGATGTATGAATGTTTAGATGTTTGTTGGAGGTAATCTCCGGAACTTGTGAACCGTTTTGATAGTTTCTTGCGCTAATAGATACCTACATTAACTAGAAGTAACATGTATTATATTTTATTGTTTTTGATATCCTTTATTACCAACTTCGCAAAAACCGAAAGAGGTTCTCAATTCGTCTCTATTTTCTTTAATTGAAAAAAGACGATATTTCTTATTTCTAAACCTTCGATCATATATAAACTATAGATACACGGTCCCATACAAAATCGAAATCAAAAAACGGCACTACTTCAACGCTTACTTATACGGACATAGTACAGTTAAATGTAAACCTTAATCACTGGGCAATCAGGTTGTAAAACACTATGCACGACTGACAGCGATATGCCTTGTTTCGCTGTAACCGGCTGAAATTTGCCTTGTTTTGACGGCTCCATTTCTAGAGCGGCGACCGTGCATCTATGTAGGTTATATATGATCGTAGTTCTAAACCGACAAAAATTCACAAAATGAGTTTCGAATTGTGTCCTAGCAATCAGTCAAACTTATAAACATTATCCAAAACAGACAGACAGTGAAGTCTCAGTAATAGGGTCCCGTTTTTACCTTTAGGTACGGAACCCTAAAAGAGAACTTATAGTTTAAGAAAATGAAAACTGTTTCCAAAAAAGGGGATAAATAAAAATCGTACTCTTACTAATCTATAGTTGTGCAGTATTGTGTTTTATAGTTTGACTGCCCGACTTCAGATTAGGTGCAATTCTTATTTTCTCTTTCTTTTAGTCGGCTAAAAAAAACTAAAAACTAATATTTTTTATTTCATAATTTTTAGTAGGTAAAGGTACTTTTATTTTTGTCACAAAAAATTGTTACACTCGATCAAACAAAAAATTACGTACCTAATTCTTTAAATTGTAACAAATAACGTTACCAATTGAGGAGTTATGCGATGAGAAGGTGGTTCCAGGTGCACCACAAGGTCTGATTCTGAGTTCTACTGGTATAAGTCCAAAAGTAAACAATTTTCTGATTTCTGAGGACCTATTCAGCTTCTCACTCCGAAGATCCTCATCAAATTTATGGGACCTCCTTACACTACCTTCTTTCCAACAAAAAAAAAATCATCTCAATCGGCCAAGCCGTCTTCGGGTAATCCGCAAACATCCATAAAAAAAACAAAAAGAATAAGTTACCCTATTTATTACACAAGAAACAATAACTTATCAAAAATTAAAAAAAAATTAACTAAACAAATCAAAAGAAAAACAAAATTACCAAAACTAAAACAACCTATCTAATCCCCAAGCGTTCCCGATGCAAAGCTGAGAATATTAAATAAATGATAATAAATGCATTGATGTGTGGCCAGTGACCACCGAACACAGAATACAATACTCCTGTGTGTGACCGTCAATTCAAAATGGCGGAGTGTTGGTGGCGCTGCCGCCCATTATTTTTAGTTGCCAGTGAAAAATAGAAAAAAATGCCAGTGTAAAATAGTAAAAAAGCCAGTAAAAAATATAGTGAAAATTGGTAGAAATACAGAGGAGCGCTGGTACAGTATTGGTTACTCTCCCTAAATTTTAAGATCGGTATGTATGTTGTAATCGAGTTATCTCTCGCCGTTCCGCTACACTCGGCTGGAAGCGATGCCACCGTCACGAAATTATCGGCTTTTCACATAGATATAACATACCTACCCGCCTACTTACTTTATAGTCTAAAATATACTTCGCCTGAATTTTTTCGTTATTTTTTTTTTTGATAAATAAAAACAATTTTTTTAACTTTTATCTACTGTGTTTCCGTTTTGTGTGACTAGCCTTAGGTTTCCTCACGATGTTTTCCTTCACCGTAAGAGCGATGTTAATAGCGCACTGTAATTTTTCTTACAAGAAAAAAACATTGGTGTGCGGTCGGCCAGGATTCGAAACCACGACCTTCGGAATGAAAGTCGCGGTATCTACAGACCAACATTGCTCTCTTTTTCTAACTTTTTATAATTTCCTCTTTTTATCAACCACAGTACAGTGCAGGCCACAAAGGTCAAAAATATTTATTTTTGTTTGAATAAAATTATATTATATAGTAGGTAGCAGGTTCTTAAATTTTATTTGATGCATTTTGAGTGTTATTTAGGTGACTATACGGAAAAAAACACTGTGACAAATTAAATATAGTTTAAAATATAAAACAAGTATTTTATCAAAAAATATAGAACTGTGGCCAATTTACACATACTTTTTTTCGTGACGAATTAACTTTGTAACAAATGTACAATAACCCAACTAAACGACGACGCGACGCGCAAAAATCAAACATGTAGTAGAATAGAATAGAAAACATTTATTGACAGCAAAAAACACGGCACACAAAAGAATACTATAGACACACTATAGAACAAAAGAGTTAAAAATAAATAATAATTACATGTACATACATGCATGTAACTACATGCAAGTAGTCGTTGTATGTGCACGTGCCCTACGGTGTCGGGAAAACTTTGTATGTCATTCAAAAGTATGGCGGATTGGCAGCCTTTTGGTTGCAAAATAACTGGAAATCTGTCAGGTCAGTAAAGCAGTAAATAAATCCGCAATTTACATAGCGCTTTTTTATTTATTTTATGAAATCGACAATTTTGTTGAATAAGGCCGCTGGTTGTTAAAAGCATACAGAAATCGACACCTTATCATCATCCTCCTTGCCTTCATCCCATTCATTTGGGGTCGGGCTTCCCTATCCTCTTTCTCTATTCTGCACGGTTTAGTGCTAAGTTGGAGCCAATGCCGAGTATCGTTAAGTCGCCACCTTATAAATAGCTTATGCTTGAAAAAAAAAATGAATTGAAAGCATTTTAAAAAAGCAGTATTTCCTAAGTGTGGTAACCACGAAATAATGTTTAAATAAAAAGATTATCAATAAGTAAAAGTCAATGGTGTTTTGCAAGCGGGTTTAGGGGTGGGTAAAAAACAAAAATCGGATCGCCTCCTTAGATTAAAACAAAAACTAAAGATACGGTACCTAGTCTCGGAAAATGAGAACTGAACTGAACTGCGTCTAGCTGACGCACTAGCCTCAGTCGTATATCGAACCCTTGCCACGTGAGCACGTGCTGTCACACTGCGATTATTTTTTTGACATCCGTAAGAATGCCTTTTTGCTTATTTACAAAGCCTGAATCATTCTTAATGACAAATGTTTTTAAATACAATAATTTTATGAAAATGCATCTAGGTGTTTCTAGCTTATTTTTCGAATCCGCAATGTTAGAATATACCGTATCTACTATTTTTGTTTTTATTTAAGATCGCCTCCGAGTCACTCTCCGAGCACACTCACTCATTAGTATGAGTGAGTGTGCTCGGAGAGTGACTAAGGGAAAATACGTTTCCTAGAAACCATTGCATCCCGTCCGCCTAAACCGCAGTGAGATAAAACACTGAGCCCTCCGCCCGCAAATCGCAGCCCTCTAGTGTGATGATAAAACACTAAGTCGTAACCGTAGCAGGTCTACGGGGGCCCAGTGTGCTACGAGGCGTCTACGAGATACTATAAATCAACAGGATAAAGTAATGCATGAGTGAGTCCCCTCTTCTATTTCGAGAAATACTGAACAAGTCGAAGGCGACTGTTGAAATTGAAATCTATAATTTTCTACAAATGTTTGATACATATGGCTGATTTTTATTAGGCGGTAGAGACGATTGGGGTGCGACATTTGGGGTGCGAGAAGTAAAATCGTTTTTTTTTCGTATTTCAGTGAAAAGGTCAGATCAATTTCGACCTTAGTAGTCTCAGGAAAACGTAATTTGATTGATTGTCAGCCCTATGGTTGTCCAAGTGACCACACTGGTTAGCACTAGGTCAAAGTCTGTTCGAATGGAGGTGTTATTTTCAGGTATTCTTTCACCTTTTATTGGCAGTCCTGACTCATATTAACCTCTATTAGCCTTATTAATAAACGTGGAGTAAGGGTTGGAGTTGTCAGAACATGCTTTGTCTTTACCGTGACAAGAACTTACAAAGTTGACAGACAGAAACAAAAAGTGGAAAAATTATTCCAACCTTACTCCACGTTTATTAATAAGACGAGATATTTTTAACTGTTGGCTCCTGTATTAGCTTTCACATGTTCAAGTCGGCAAGATGTCAGCCGACTGTTCAGTCAGCCGTCCGCGGTTCCACTGATAGGTATTCAATTTCACAAGATAAACCTATCGTATTGAGTGTAAAATTGAATCGACGAGATAACACTAACTCATCGCATTCATTCCGCTAAGTAATTAAATACGTATTTTCTTTATGCGGGGCTGATATGTTTATGTTGGATGAACTGGATCTAAGAATTCTACGTAGGTACTTACCTATTTAAAGTTAAGATGCAATTCTAATTTCGAATTTAGGAATCAGCACAGCGCTCAAATATGCCAATTTTGACAAGTATTTCATAACAACTTAAAGGTAGTTGAGAAGAGCACGCCTGACTAGGCTTTTTTTTATTAGTCGTAGTTTCGAAGATTTCGTTTGTTCTAAAGTATAGGTACCTAATTACAAGCACAGTCGACAATCCCTTTCGCCTCGTGCGAAATTGGTATTTTCGCTAGGCTGTTTTTCTCTTCTTTTTTTACAATGATTTCGCACGGCACTTCGATCCCCGATAAGTACACTACAGACCCGTTCAAACTCTACCGATAGTTGCCGTCATGTTTATACTGATCTAACAATATAAACATGTCCGCCGCTACAAAATCGGTCAATGTCCTTACTTCATACTACTACGCAAGTCCCTGCTTCGTGCCGTGAAAACTTCCAATACTATATTCTCCCTTGATTGTTTACGATTAAGGCACGTTAAGGGAGAATATAGTTTTGGAAGTTTTCAAGGCACGAAGCAGGGACTTGCGTAGTCTAGTTGGTATAGACGTTGGGGTACTGACCCAAAGACGCGAGTTCAAGCCTCAAAAATTTTTGAATGCTATTTTACCTTAAAAAAAATTCCAAGACATTTATAACTTTATTTTATCTACCTAAACTACCGGCAGATATTTGATCGGATAAAAGTCTCAAAGGGTCTAATATCAGTTATGGGGGTCACAAATAATAACATTTAATATTTTGAGTAGTGTAAAATATTAGTAGATCTATTAGTAGATACATGGAAGTGGCCTGTTGTTTCTATTCCTTTATAAGTTATTTCTTAAGAGCTGTATGTATCTCGAATAAAAAATAAATAATATTCACATTAAGTTAGGTACATCCTTAGATTGGGCCTAAAACGTTTAAGTATGTTGTTGTCAGTTGAGGTAATGGCTTATATTGTCAGAAACGTGTCTCGGAGCTATTTCATGGCAGGAAAAAACACGATATAGCACTTGAAGTTTATCTTCTCTGTTCTTGTGACAACTCAAATTGAATAATAAGTACTAAATTAAAAAATTAAACTCGAATCATAGCAAGGAAAGACGCTGAAACACGGAAATAACTTAGTGCTAATTAATAACTTAAGAGCCCTATAGCCGCTAAACTCAAAATCCCGAATGTATGAATAATGCTAGAATGCATCTCCATTTTGTATGGAGACTATCCTCTTAAGAATTATACCAATGAAGAAGGCAATTTAACTAAAAGGTACAGAATCACAGACCACATATCCAGTACAGATTAATACGCACCTGGAACGCCTTTTCATTACAAACTCTTCGATGGGTACCCAACAGTAAAAGTTGAAATCGTTTAAATACCTAGATGTACTTAGATGTACCTAGATGTACCTACTTAGAAATAAAATATGTGGTCGCAAGGTCTACCTACTGTTTGCAGAACCACTAGTATTAAACCCGATACCAGGCATTGAGATATTATGTACCAGTACTACTACACAATATCTTCAAACATATTTCGTGTTTCTTTTCCGCGAAATAAATATAAAAAGCCACAGTAGTGCTGACATAATTGTTTTGTAGGAATATCGTTAGACTGCAATGACAATCGCTGCGGAGGGTAAGATGTTATGAAATCGATGAGTGATGCTAAAAACGTAAAAAGTGTCATTGAATTTGAGTCGGGGTGGTCAATATGTTTAATCATGCAAAGTTACAGCTTCTTAATGAGCTAAGCCGCGCACAGATAGACAAACGGGCAGACAGATGGACATGCCGAAATCATAAGAGTTCCTTGTTGACTACGAAGCCCTAAAAACAAGCTGCGATTAAGACGTTATGGTAAAGAAACATGGTTTTAAAATACGGCGAAACGGTAGAGTTATCGGTATCTTCGCGCTTAGCGCAAGATTCCTCAGGGAGAAACACTAGTTAATAATCTCACTCGCAGTATAACTCAATCGTTCTAAATTTCCTTCAATTAAGGCCTCCTTTCTCACGCCTCCCCTCGGCTCCTGTACCCAAGGGGGTACAGGAAGGCCCTCTTTCCACGAATGCTATTATGAAAGCGGGTAATTAAATAAGTGTTTACACAGGACATGAGGTTCATATTTGTAACGGAGTAGAGGGGTATGTTTCGTGGGCATTCCAAGCTGACTTGTGCCTAAAACGACTCTTTGCCAAAGCGAGTTACAATACTTGTAGATAACGAGTATGTACAAGTACATCAAAGTAATATGTTGAAATTAGGAGCCATGTTGGTTGACCCGTGTTAAAATCGTAGTTTACTGTTTTATAATGATAGGCAATGCTAATAATGAAGAGTCGCCTATTTGTTTTATTTTATTAGTTTAGGGTAAATTAGATTAGCTAAACACTATTACTATATTGTATGCCAAATTTTACAAAATACATTACATAAACAAACACTAACTAAAAAGTTAAAGATTTTTAAGACGAGTTTATTCGTCATTCATGATCGTATAGCGTCGTCATGCCAAATTAATAAAAATTAAGTATACTTTGCCCTGTGTCAATAAATATTTGGATACACTGCATAACACGCTGTGGATAGCTCTGCCAAACTATATTTAGAACCTCCTGAGGTTGCTCAAAAAGCTATACTAAATTGAACGGTAAATATTTGAAACTCTAAATAAAATGTGAAAATCATAAAATAATTAGGTTATTTGAATACTAACCCAGCAATATGAGAGTTTCAAAGTAAATTAATTAACGTCATAAAAGCGGTAATGTAGGTACTTACTACCGCAAATTGTAGTTTTGTTTATCGCCGTAAATTTCTAAGTGTGGTCTAAGTAAAGCTATTTTTTTATATAGGTATTTGAAACAAATTTATTATATAAGGAGATGACGTATTTATTCAAATGCATGTAGACTCTTGCATTGAATTTAGAAAATGGGACGTTAGCGTACCTATTTTATTTACAAGCCTTTACGACGAGTTCCTTTCAACCTTTTGTTGAAATTTACTTTACTTGGATGACGAAGACGCAGTAAGTTCTAGATACCTTCATACATTAACTAAAGTTGATCTCGGTGAGAGGCATCCGAGTTTATGCACCATTCACTAGCTTTCGTAACTTTTCGTATTCCGAAACTTATAAAGGTAGGTATTTGATACTTCTTACTTATTTATCTACTCGTGACTTTTTAGCCACAGACGTACATTTTTCTTTTCAGTAAGCGTGAAGCATCTTAGAACAGTTTTTCATTTAAATACTAGTCAGCAAAACTAAACATGATTCGGGTTTCACAGGCAATTGTAAATATTTATTTATTGAAAAATTCTCAGTAAGTTCCAAGCTCTTAGCGCGACTGATTAGCATAACTGTTATTTATTTGTATTGTAAATTATTGTATTTTGATTTTATATTACCGTATCGTTTGACTTATTTTGTATTTTTACCTTTAAATTATGTTGTTGTGGGTGAAAGTTGCCTGCCAGCAACTTAGTTATTGTTAGTGTAACTTAGTGCAAGTAGTTGTCAGTCAGTAATTACAATAATTACCAAGATAGGTAGTTATATGTTGGCGTATAAACTCGCGCTAAGAACCTGCAGCTAACTGAGATTATCTTCTTCTTCTTCTAATATTATAAAATTTCCATGTCACAATGTTAGTTACCGTACTCCTCCGAAACGGCTTTACAGATTTTTACCAAATTTTATACGCGTATTCAGTAGGTCTGAGAATCGGCTACTATCTTTAATTTATAAGGCAAAACAACGTTTGCCGGGTCAGCTAGTTCTTATATATAAAATTTCCATGTCACAATGTTAGTTACCGTACTCCTCCGAAACGGCTTGAACGATTTTTATGTAATTTTATATGCGTATTCAGTAGGTCTGAGAATAGGCTACTATCTATTTTTCAAAACAAAAAAAAGACAAAACAACGTTTTCCGGGTCAGCTAGTTTTTTATAAAATTTACAAGTAGCCTAAGTAAGAACAGCTTCATATTTCATTTAATTACCTTTCGTCGCTTCACGTTGAGTAGTGTTCGGAGCAAAAAGAAACAGCGTAATTAGAAATAACAAAAAAGCTACTTTGCTCTCTCACAGCCCTCTCATTACGTCTTCGTATATCAAATTAAATCACCGAAAACGCTCGTGTCGGACTCATGTTGCGATAATTCGCTTAGATATTCAAGATCCTTGTCACACACAGGAACACAGGAAATATGCTTACATTTATTTCTCATTATAGAAATGTGACTCATAGGAAGAACTGTCTACATTAGGTTTATGTAGCACGATAGAGCCGTATGTGCAAGTAGAAATAAATAGAGAGCCAGAAAACTTTATCTGAAAAACACTAGTCGAGAATATAGACACAATATCGGTACACAAAGTAACGAAGATATTTGAAATTTAAAGATGTACAAATGCCTTAATGATTAAAAAAAATATTTCAGGCAACCTATTGAGCAAGAACTCAGACGCAGTATCTCACTAGTATCGGTTAAACTGTAACCGTGCAAAAAACAAAACATACTTTTACATTTACATATTCAGAAGAGATTAAATGGTAGTAGGTTTGGTCGGTGGGTTAGGCAGCGCAACTAACGTGGTCGGCGCGGCGTGGCCGGGGCAGGCGACTGGCGTCCTGCCAGCACAACACCCTTGAACTATAACCCGGACGCACAGAGATATAATGACTAGGTACAATACAATAGAAAGAACATTAAAATATATCCCAATTAAAATACATGCCTTTCACGCAAATCATATCTACTTACTATACGTTCATTTAATTTTACAAATATTGTACGTATTTTAAAGTAATTAACTGCTTACTTATGCTCAGTTTCTGGATATTCATTCATGATGACACATTGAAATTCCTCCTCCTTCACCTTGTAGCTCGACTGTCATTCCAAAAGTGATCGTCAAGCGTTCGAATCTTGGCTTATTCGATGAAGAAATACATCATGAGGAAACCCACGGCTTGGTTGGTTCCAGACGTAAAGATATAGACACGTTCTTTCGTCTGGACGTGGCTGACTAGGCTAGGAAGGTTGTATAGGTGCTGAGCACCAATGTCTTGGGCACTACAGTACCATAAATAACAAAAGGTGTTAATAATAATGGGGGCGGATCGTCTTACATAAATTTTTAACTCCTAACATCGGAGGTCCGAAAATGTTTCACATACCATTTTAAATCATAATGATCATTCTTCATAATTTTTTTAAAACATAAAATTTAAAATACATAATCATTGAAATTCATTACATCACTATTATGAATTTCGTTTTTACTAAAATGTGTTTTAATAAATTTCTTAATCATAGGTTTTTTATCCATATTATTGAAAATCATAATGTCTAAAATCATACATTTGTTTTGCCTACTATTGTTATCTTAACGTGTATTTTTTTCAAGTTTGAGTACAACGCGGTACTCTAACTTGGAAAAAAATCCGACTCGGATAGGTTAGGTTTATGTTAGAACATGATTACACGCAGCGCTAATACTATACATAAAAACGCGTGATTTAACCTAATCATAAGTGTTTTTATGAAGATCGACAGAGCACAAGTCAAAAACAATCGAAAATTTCCGTTAGAGTTTGATAATGGGGTAGTTCATAAAATAAGTTTTGTTACAGTTGCTTTTGATAATATAAATAATCTTAGTAACACATTATGAATTATAGCAATATGATCATGAATATTATGAAGAAAAAAACAACTGAAAAATAAAATGTTCTTAGTAGTAACAGTATGAATAAAAAAATATGATCACTAACTGTTATGAGCTCCGATGGTAGAGTAATAAAAATGTCTGAATAAAAAAAGTATGAAAAGTAAAATTATGAAGAGTGATTATTATGAACACAAATCGATAGTAAGGCAAAGAATATGAGTAATAAAGTATTTCTAGTTTAACGGCTTTTATTATCGCTAAAACTCAAAATGTGCCTTTTGCTGTACTCTCTAGTGTAGTGTAGTAAGTATTATATCTTTATGTTCGAGTGAAGACGCCCGCGCCGGGCGACCTTGTAACACTGACTTTATTTGGCTGAATTATCAGTTTAAGGGCGAAAGACTTATTGTCAAACATATCAAGAAATATAATTTTTATACTTAGACTAGCTGACCCGGCAAACGTTGTTTTGCCTTATAAATTAAAGATAGTAGCCGATTCTCAGACCTACTGAATACGTATACAAAATTTCAAAAAAATCGGTCGAGCCGTTTCGGAGGAGTACGGTAACTAACACTGTGACATGGAAATTTTATAATTAGAAGATTGAGATTTACATTTACACGTTTCTCATTTAGTCCCATTCGCAGTTAGTAGTACCATTTCATCAAAAAAGTGTCTTATTACACACAAAGAAAGACAAATACAAATGGTTAAACAGTTAACCATTTGTCCAAAACCCGGACATCGGCCACTGAAACAGTTTTTCGAACCATCAATTCTATTATTAGATAATGTTTTTGACTTCAGTTTATGTAACAGAAGAGGTCAAGGCGACTGACAATTACCAATATAAGGCTTCCAAGGTCCATGGTATAATAATATGACAATCTAATATTATATTAGAGTCTTGATAATAGCAAGCGACAAAATGTATGGCGCATCGCACTCGGTGCTTATTAACTGGCATTACATAATAGTCAGGAGCAAATAGCGGCAAGTGTATGTATGTACGAGTATTTACAGTTGTGATCGGGAGAATGGACACATTGAATATGAACATCAAAACATGATCAAAACAACATCGTTGCGCGCCATCTTGCATTGTCTAATCTAATTGACCTGGCTAATACAATGTTTAGAAATAAGTAACATGTGATTAAAGTTACTAACTTTCTGATTTTCGTCTAAATTTTGTCCGCAACTATTATACCTAATTACGGTCAGAGATTCAGCAGTGATGTCTCAATGCTTCAGCACAGAGCATTAAACCACAGATTACCTAATAGTTACCTAATAACCGGTACTCTACAATAAGTGAACCTTTTGGAATATAAAGATACTTGTGGTTACCTTGACATTGGTTTAACGTTCATTTAGAATGCAATAATGCCAAAAATTTGATTGAATAAAAATGTGCTTATAATAATAATAGAGTTCCCACTCTGCTCGTAGGATGGATGCCAATCGTAAGTGGTGAGTGGGCCAGGTAGGCTCGACCCTCAGGGAGCCCGTGACCTGAGTATAAAATCCAGGGAGGCCTCTCCATCCTTCAGCCACTCACTCCCCTGTTGCCCCCTGGCTGTAATTTGCTCGGCTTCATTTAGGGTGGCCCAGTTTGTGAGTTGGCGAGTCTCCGTCTGCCATTTTAACATGTTTGTTGAACATTGTTACGGCAGGCGCCATAGTCCCCATAGTTCCCCCCAGTATCCAATCCACTACCAACCCATTTCAATAGCCCAAGTAGTTTTCATCCGTAGTTTACAATAGTTCTATCCAAACCGGGGGTTGTCCTTGGTTGCATTTTATAGTGTGGACAGGGATAATCGCCGGTTTGGTGTCCATTTCATACTTTGCTATTAAAATTGTAACTAAAACGGGCCTCTACGTGTTGGCTTCGGCCCCACGCACGCCTTCCAAAGGTCCGGGTGCTCCATAGCCCCGAGTATCCGTAATGGTAACAACAAATAATAATAATAAATTCTGTGAACAACACACAGCGCCATCTAGCCCCGTGGTAAGCGACTAAGCTTGTGTTACGGTGACTAGACAACGGATATAATACTTATATTTATTTTTCTTTTGTAAATACATACATATTATACATAGAGGAACACCCAGACCAGACACAAATATTTATTTTTTAAGCATAAATACCTGCACCCGGCGGGAATCGAACCCGCAACCTTCTGCATTGCAGTCGCGCTTTCGCACGACGCGCCACAGAGGTCGTCATCGCTTATGAACATGAGATGATAACCATTTGCTTAAATACGGACTACTTAGCACTTACATTAAAAGGTATAAATAAATAAATAGTAGAATAAATAAATACCATAAATAGTAGAAATTAAACTCATTTTTCGGTTTTAATCTTCAGAATTGATTGACAGGATTGTCAATCCTAACAAAGAGACCTATAAAGGTCTCGAAACGTTTAGCATTGAAACAATGCTAAAAGTAATGAACACCACGCGATTAAAACTGAAAAATGAGTGTAATTTCAATCCAACATCGGGAAAGCAGAATAAAAATCTATAATAAAATGTACACAAATAAATAGAGGAAAGTTTTGAAAACTAATCCTTTTATTGGTCAGTAGAAGTTGGACAGATGGAGAGGTTTGCGCAAAACCTTGCTATGACACGTGGGATTACAGTCATATGCACGACTAATACCATAGATTAAAGTTTTAATTTATACTAATACCACATCAACATCGTCTAGGGATATTTTATATAAATTTCTTAAACTGAAAAAATACTGGCCGATTTAAAAATATTTTAATGGAACCTTATTGTGTAGGCCTTATTGTATGATTCCAAATTTGAATTTTAAAAAATTAATTAAAAACATAAGATTAGCGCGGCAATTATTGTAGCGAGTTCGAAGGTTTAAATTTACTTAACGCATTTTGTTTAAACAAATTGAAGTTTTAATATATTTTTTTTGATTAATTACAATTTAATACAACTGTATGCATCATGCAGCGGCGTCATTTAACAAGAAACGAAATGTTAAGGGCAGTAGGAATGCTCCAAGCTAGGGCTACTCAACGGAGTATTGCCGAGGAGATTGGAACAAGACAAAACGTGATATCAAGATTGTGGTCACGTTATCGTGCTACTGGTGAAGTGGCTGAAAGGCATCCAGGCGGAAAGCGGATAACTACCCAAAGACAAGACCGATTTTTGCAAGTGGCCGCGAGAAGACAACCAAATGTTACGGCCATGCAGTTGGTTCAAACGCTCCAGTCAGACCACCAGGTGCTTGTCAGTGACCAAACTGTGAGGAGAAGACTGCACGAGGCTAACCTTCATTCTCGCAGGCCGCTTCGTACTCTAGCACTACGCAGAGGAAATCGTGGACGAAGATAACAGTGGGCTATTGAACATTTGCCTTGGGAAGATATCGAGTGGTCGGTAGTGTTGTTTACCGATGAGTCCCGATTCGGATTTCATCCTGATTCACGTAGAGTACGCGTATGGCGAGCTTCTGGTCGTGACAACCGTCTGCAACACCCTCAGGAGGTCCATCCATACCATGGCGGAACAATTATGGTTTGGGCGGGAATTCGTTTTGGTGGAAGAACAGACCTCGTTTGGATCAGAAACACTATGACTGCCGAAAAATACCGTAATCAGGTGCTAGCACCAATAATCTATCCCCATCGACTGCAAATGGGCCAAGTTTTCACGCTCATGCACGACAACGCCCGTCCGCACACTGCGCGAGTAGTGACCAGCTGGCTAGAGGAGCACGACGTGTCGGTCTTAGACTGGCCCGCGCAGTCACCAGACCTAAACCCCATAGAGCACGCGTGGGATATGCTTCAAAGAAGGGCTTTGAGGAATTTGCCTCCAAATGTTGCGACTGAAGAGCAACTTTTTTTTGCATCTTAGCAGGACCTGGGACAATATTCCGCAGCAAGATATTGACAACCTGATTCAAAGCATGAAAAACCGTTGCAGGGCCGTGATTAACGTCATGGGTGGTTTCACTGACTACTAATTTTAACTTCAAATAAAAAAACCTAATAATTTCGTTTTACTTTATTTTTTTCCTTAGATAGACATTTTATCTTAAATTTAACATTATTTCACTTTTTGCGTTTTTTAAAATAAAAAAATATTTAAGCCCCGTGGTAAGCGACTAAGCTTGTGTTACGGTGACTAGACAACGGATATAATACTTATATTTATTTTTCTTTTGTAAATACATACATATTATACATAGAGGAACACCCAGACCAGACACAAATATTTATTTTTTAAGCATAAATACCTGCACCCGGCGGGAATCGAACCCGCAACCTTCTGCATTGCAGTCGCGCTTTCGCACGACGCGCCACAGAGGTCGTCATCGCTTATGAACATGAGATGATAACCATTTGCTTAAATACGGACTACTTAGCACTTACATTAAAAGGTATAAATAAATAAATAGTAGAATAAATAAATACCATAAATAGTAGAAATTAAACTCATTTTTCGGTTTTAATCTTCAGAATTGATTGACAGGATTGTCAATCCTAACAAAGAGACCTATAAAGGTCTCGAAACGTTTAGCATTGAAACAATGCTAAAAGTAATGAACACCACGCGATTAAAACTGAAAAATGAGTGTAATTTCAATCCAACATCGGGAAAGCAGAATAAAAATCTATAATAAAATGTACACAAATAAATAGAGGAAAGTTTTGAAAACTAATCCTTTTATTGGTCAGTAGAAGTTGGACAGATGGAGAGGTTTGCGCAAAACCTTGCTATGACACGTGGGATTACAGTCATATGCACGACTAATACCATAGATTAAAGTTTTAATTTATACTAATACCACATCAACATCGTCTAGGGATTAACGTCATGGGTGGTTTCACTGACTACTAATTTTAACTTCAAATATAAAAACCTAATAATTTCGTTTTACTTTATTTTTTTCCTTAGATAGACATTTTATCTTAAATTTAACATTATTTCACTTTTTGCGTTTTTTAAAATAAAAAAATATTTAAGCATAAAACAATATTTTGTTGTATTCTAAATCATAGTCTGATAAGTAGGCTTTACAAAAATATATACATGTTGTTTGTTAGTAAACACAATTTTTGAGTAATTGAGAAATTCTGAATATCCCTAGACGGTGTTGATGTGTGTAGTTTGATATTTTAAATGTGGATGTTTGTTAGTTGGTCTTTATTTTTTGGTAAACCGGCTTTATAACCGATGTGGATAAAAGTACACAAGGGTAGATTAAAAAGTACAAACCACGTATACACGGACTGTGAAGGCTACCGCGCGCGCGTCTTTTCACATATTATTATTTATAGGTATTCATGCATGACTAACATCGTACACAAAATCTCGATAGTTCTATTGTTAAGTTATCGCATGGTTTTCGCGATTAACCCCCTTACTTAACGGTGACTAAGTTTATGTAACGTGTGTATCTGTCAACGTTAAAATTTCATGTCACTTACACTTAGTCATCCTTTAATTCTAACTTGAACAGTGTTATAAAAAATCTTGGCGCGCCACTACACTCCCAACCGTTTTATTTGTTTTGCGGTGAAGAATGACCTAAACCAGGTTTTAACTAGGTTAAGAGGTAGTTACATTTCCCGCACAGGGCAGATAGGTAGATTCTAAGTTATACGTATTTTTCTTGTTTACATAATTTAAATAAAGTGTTTGTTCTGCGTCTAGCTAGACGAACGTTATAGGTAGGTACCGAAATAATCTATATCTATACTAATATTATAAAGAGGTAACGTTGGTAACATGTATGTATGTATATTGGGGGTAATCTCCGAAACTACTGGACCGATTTCAAACATTATTTCACGATTAGAAAGCTACATTCACCCTGAGTAACATAGGCTACTTTTGATCCCGATATTCCCACGGGATCGGGACTTACGCGGGTGAAACCGCGGGAATCTGCTATACTTTATACATTTACCTATAATTATTATAGTTCTATGTTACAAGGGTGAGGGGTGCTATTAATGGTAACATGGTTATTTTCATTAATTAAGCAGGTTGTATAGGGTTTCTGAAAGTAGAATTTTTAGACTAGGTATTTATTGAACTTAGAGACCGAACATAATTGCGTCTATTGTCCACCATCTTATTTATTTTTTTCCCAACGATAGTATAGAAATTTGAACTCAGCTGGGCGTCTTAAAACCTAGGTTTTTTTTCTGCATCATGGCGTCGATCCACGAAGTGTTGTAACTTCGCACATCTGCCAGCGTCGAGTTTATTATCGTATCCTTCTTCTTCTTTCAGCTTTGGCGTCGTACATCTTGCCATTATCAAGTATTGGCCCGACCGGCCTCAAAGTTTCAAGTCGGGAGCTATGGCAAAGCGGTAGCAACTTTACCATAACCTTCACGGAGCTTTGACAGGAGAGACGAAGAAAGTCCATGTTTAACACTAAATTTTGTTTTCACTACACTTGTGCACATTCACGGAACTAAATTGAATAAGATCCCACCCAAAATTACACAATTTAACCCGGTTTACAACATAGTTTCACGTAAACAAAATTGGAGCCGTTTCCGCCAAAACTCTAAAACCTAGGTTAGCAGATTATGCGAGCAGTTCTGGTTTTTGACAGTCATATTAACTGTGCACCTGTCATAGATGTGTGCGCTCACAACGATGACAGGTTTCAGATGTTTTTTCGAACCTTGCGGACCAAGCGCACAACAATTAATTATTGTAATAAAAAGCAGAATTTCTTGCAGAATCTGATTAACCACCTTCTTAGATGCCCTACAGTGATAGCATACTACCACAATAAAAAAAAACTCGATCGACAAATAATATTTCCAATGAAATATGGCCAAAATCCAACGACTGGATCCCGAACTCTATATGCCCTTGTAATTAAAGTAAAGTCGTGCGAAAGCGCGACTGCAATGCAGGAGGTTGCGGGTTCGATTCCCGCCGGGTGCAAGTATTTATGCTTATTGAATAAATATTTGTGTCTGGTCTGGGTGTCCCTCTATGTATAATATGTATGTATTTACAAAAGAAAAATAAATATAACTATTATATCCGTTGTCTAGTCACCGTAACACAAGCTTAGTGGCTTACCACGGGGCTAGATGGCCCTGTGTGTTGTTCACAGAATTTATTTATTTATTATTTATTAATTAATCTGGTTCGTCATTTAACGTCTTCTTCTTCCATTCTTCTCTATTCTTCTCCACAAGGCCTTCATTCTTCTCCAGATGTCCCTAATGTGGACGTGGACATGTATACCTATGTATTAAATCTATATATATAACTCATAACTCTCCTGCAGTCAGGTAATAAATAAATTTAAACAAATGTACATTTTTTAGCAGCACATTTCACTGGAAATCTCCATCTTTAATTGAATTCTGAAGCTTCCTGTTCCGTTGTCAAGTGGAATAAATGCTCGAACATTTTTTTTATTTAAAATTGAATATTTTATTACTTAGAGCACAGATATAAAGGAAACCACAGTTTACCTAGTAGTTGGCGTCTCGGCCCATGATGAAACGAAGGGGCAATGAGATATTTGAATGGGGGAAAAAGAAACCTTAATTAGTATTCATCAGTACTTACTCAATTCCATTTTTTCATAATATAGGTATAATGTACAGATGGTAGTGGGTCAACAATAAGTTAGATAAGTTCCTCTAAATTGGCCGGTTCGACATATGAAATCATATTATAGCCCTATCATATATAAATCAATCATTATATATTTTTAATTAATCGGACATGCATGCCTACACTGAAGTCTTACACTCGTATTTACAGTCAATTCTAAGTAATTATTTATCTAAGTAATGTGTCTGTCACATTTTCGTTTATGTTAAAAATCACTAATAAGAGCGAGAGGGCATTACTTAGCCAATTAATCACTCAGATTCGTCTATGAATACTTACTTTCTTCATACAAAGGTAGTCGACTGTTTCCTCCCTGAATAACATTAGAACAAATATGTTTAGGTCATAAAACCTTTATCTCCCACGACCAAGAATAGACATAAAATTCAGAAAATGAAATAACTGAAAACGTAGGGGCATAGTCATGGCTGCTGTAGTAGGTACTTATGGCAGAAACATATTTTTTATATTATCTTTATCCGGGGAGAAAACAGTAGATTAAAGGTTTGTATAGGTTAGGTTTGTAAAGTTTGTATGGAGATAAAAAGAATTGGTACACTGTTCCCTTAAGCTTTGTATAAAAATCTATACTAATTAAAATTGTCGTACCTTTCTTAACATATTTAATTAATACGCCTCAACAAACTAATTACCTCAAACATAATTTTAAATGTAATTTTGTGGAAAATCTTTGAGTCAACATGAAAATTTCTGAAAATTCTAAGACGAAAATCGTAAATGAATTTCGTTTCAGACTAAGTACTATTATAATTTGATGAGTACTTAGTCGAGATATTGATCGAAATAGCTAATGCCTTTTCTTTAAGAAAAACTAAATTATGTACACTTTCATGTCGTTGTTACGGTGAAGACAAACATTGTGAGAAAGTGTCACGTGCAATGGCCCAGTTATAGGGCTAGAAGGAATGTTTTTTTTTTTTTAATTTTTTAATACAAAATGTATGAGGTAATTTGGTTAACTTAGGTTTCTGTTACCTTTTCCCACTATTTTATAGATTTTATTCTTTTCTAGGCTGATATGAATTCCACAAATCAAACATAAAAATCGGTCCAGTCATCCATCTGTCTTCATACAACTTTGAGTTAAAACTAATTTTTACGGTTTTAATCGCGTTGCTTTTTTTATATTACGCATTTAATCAACGCCCGACGAAGACGACGTTTCACAACTTTGTTTCATTACTTTACTTTACATTACCACCGAATGAGATATAGATATAGATATAGATTAATCAAACCCTCACTTTACTCTCATCTATCAAGGAAAACTATAGTCATAATTTGTGATAAACGTTGCATTGATTTGAAGTAATGACAACCCTTGTCAGATCAGATATATTTATTATCTTATCTTATCTTATTATGTATCTTCTATCTATCTATAATCTATACCAATATTATAAAGAGGTAATGTTGGTAACATGTATGTATGTATATTGGGGGTAATCTCCGAAACTACTGGACCGATTTCAAAAATTCTTTCACCATTAGAAAGCTACATTCGCCCTGAGTAACATAGGCTTGATCCCGATATTCCCACGGGATCGGGACTTACGCGGGTGAAACCTCGAGAATCTGCTAGTGTCAGATACATCCAAGATGTATCATAACAAACACGTCTAATACCTAATACATAGAAATAAACAAGATGAAAGTCAAAATAAAACTAAAGGAAATGATATACAACAATAAATATAACCATCAATTTAAAATAAGCCCAATAAAAGCAACCCATCTTATTTGAACTTCAACGAAGAGATCAAAAATCCAGTGCTCAGTAACCCATCCTAAGTGTACTTATTTTTATATCGTCCACTTAAGGCTTTACCGATAGCGAGCAATCGATTATGTACCTTATTCTTTTATCTTTGGTCACATAATGGTTTGGGTTCGTAGATAAGGATTTCAGACACGGACGATGGCCAATATCGCGCACTTAGTCAAGTGAAAACGAGCGGTCTAAACAGATAAAGGAAAACTAGTTAATGCGTTCACGCTTACCCGACCGATGCCGTCGCGATACACGAATACGGGATATAGAGTTGTGACAAGTTTATATGGAATATTCCACGTTGGTGATGGTGACAGCTTAACACTCTAAATAGATTGCTGAAATACTGGATTAATAGATATAAAAAAACTGGTATCACTTCGGTAGATAAGTGAAGCAGAAAAAAGTTAAAGATTTCCATTTGTCCCTCCTTCGTAAGTCCCTCATAGTTGGGGATCGTGACTCCGTGCAACATTTCTATTGCCAGATAGTCAAAATTTCTGTTTATTTTTTTGGAAAAATAGTTAGTATAAGTATGAACATCTGAATCCGCATAACTCTAGGGAGGTACCTACTATTTTACCAACGCGATATTATGGTTAAGTTTGAGATCTATATTTTACGTAGGTTACTCTGAAACAACTAGTTTTGAGTATAAGCTGTTTTGGTTTCAAGAACGGCCGCTAGGTATTTTGACCAACAAAAATGATTCAGAAACAAGTGGCGTCGCTTTGGGCTCCTGGAAAGAATGATTATTTTGTTATCCTTGACAATCAGAAAGTGCCATCGCCAACCTAAAAAATAAAAGGAATTTAACATGCAGTCAAAATTCAATTCATAACATTGAATTGAATTTTGACTGATGGCGATTCTGCATGCCCCAATTCCTAGATTGTGATTGAGCTGTGACAGCTGAGTGTATTTTAATGAATATGAGCCTGATGTAAGTAGCGAAGTATTGTAAGTAAATATAGAAAACAGAGTGAAAACAGGAAACAAATGGCAAATGGAGTTGTCAAATTGATGGATGATACGAGAGGCTTTTAAATAATTTCACCGTGTTTCAAAAACGATGGCTCTCAATATGTATCGAGGAACCTGCGTATTTACATAATTTATTCATTAACGTTCTCCAGGAAATTTCTGAATAAAAACCTAGCTGTTCTACCTACCATGTAACGGTACAACCATAAACGTACTAGAAATTTAGTTCCAATTTACTAGCAAATAACATATTGATAGAAACTAAATAGATTTTGATCAAATACGTAGTAAATATGTAGGCACTTCCACGCCGGAGATTGCGTGGAAAACAAGGAAATCATGTCGAGCACAGGCGGCCCTACTTCCTAACCAGTTAAACAAACGGCTTTTTATACATGTCCTTTATGCACTGTACAGAAACAGAGAATAGTTGTATGTACAAAATAATAAAGAACCTACCTACTACCTACCTAAAATAAGTCACAGCACAGCATACCGCATTTTGATACGTGATGATTCAAAAAATGCACTTCGCATTATTCCTCGAGAAGTCCATTCCCGTACAGCCCCAGAATTGTTTGTGGCTTAAAAACCCATGGGTTGTTTTTATATGTTTTATAGTGAAGAGCAATAAACGAAAATGAGTATTCCACTAAAACAATAAATAAATATCAATCAATTTCAGACTGTCATCTGCAGCATCAGATGACCGGACTAGGTGATTGATTTAATATTTCATTCTCTTAGTAATAGAGTAACATAACGAATTATTCGACTAAAGTAAAACAAAGATATTTGCTATCTTTCGGTTTATGCCAGTAAATGCCTAACGATAATTTTTATCTTATTTCTGCTGCCATATTTCATTGATACTACGTGCGAGTATAACATAATTGGACTCGGTTTGCTACACTCAAGTACCTATAGTCCGGTCAAATTAGACATTCAAGGTTACATAAATTCCCACCAAGCTGAAAATCGGTGATATTGTTTAGCTGTAAAAGTTTTATAAATAAATAAATAAGTAAATATTTTAACATATATTACAACTATAGAAATGTATACATACGTGGCGTACTCATGCATATTATGACGATTACAACTTTACAATTTTTTGAATCGTTATATCTCAAAAATGGTGGCTCGTAGAAAAAAAGTATTAATAATTTTTTGTAGATAATTTTATGATCTACAACTTTTGTCTGCGGTATTTTTATGATAAAACTTACCGTTTTGCTGAAAATCGCGAGAAACTCTTTGACCTTTAATAAAAATTTTTCCTCACAGGGGAAAGATGGGGAACTTTCAAATTTTATTTTTAATGATATTTTAAACAATCTCACCGATTTTCAGCTTGGCGGGAATTTATGTAACCTTGAATGTCTAATTTGGTCTAATTTGACCGGACTACTACCTAAATTAAAATTATCTACTCGAATTTCACACTAGTCAAACAAGCTGTGGTCTTACTAATTACTATAAAAAAACAATTTTCGTGCGACACAGCTAATAATCACGGAATGATTACCTTTAATTATTAATTAGCCTTTATCATCCCACGGTTGGGCCTTTATAGTTAAAAATAAAATCGGTTTAGTTGTACCGTACGCGCATACCTAGATACTATTCGAACCGTAGCATACGACTTTTTCATCTTTGTGCCCCCATATCCTAAAAATACAAGTACCTAATAGTTTACGAACTACCGATTTAAACTACGATGGATAGTTGCCTAAAAAGAGGCCTTCTTTAAAATCGCACAGAAACGATTGCATGAATTTCCCTCAGGACTCGCTCATAGTTTCATAATGTAAAGTATTTTCGCATAAAATGGGTAGGTACGGACGCTGTGTACTCGTATATCAAAAATACACATTGAATCGCTTAGATATTATACTGTTTTTTTTTTTTTTTTTGTATTAGAAGATTACAATACAACATTATTAGCACATTCTGGCGGATGGATATCATGTCATTTTCACCAAAACCTACTAGTATTTATACTTTTACATTGGGTGATTTTTGGCTAGCAACATTTGGGCTACAGGATATTTCAGGACCAGCAATTAGCAATTGGTAGAAACCGACTATGAAACCCATTGACATCTTGACCTCGAAACGTTTAGTACGATCCCGTGTTATTGACACTTTTGATAACAAAGCGATCTTTCGTTGTAGCACTAAAAGACCGATCACGATGTCATTGGTTAAAAAAACCTTCAGTGTTCACTGTTCAATGACCAGAATGATCACTCTTGACTTCTAACTTCTGTCTACTAATCCTGCCAATAAATGTTGAAACCAATAAATTATTCGAATAAATTAAAAATATTAGGTAACTTTAGAATTTTTCAAACAATATCCAACAAACTTTGTTATTAAGTTTTAAGCACAACTTCATTAATTGATTTGCACAAAATAGTATTAAGTTAGAATCTCTACAACTTACCAAAAAGTCACGTTTTATTGCTCAACCACTGATTTTATTTCGATTAAACTTACTTATGTAGCTTAAGTTAAGTAGGTATGGCTATTATAGAACGGAAACTAAAGGACTCAGTAGTAATTCTAGTAGTTCTGCGAACAGTAGACCTCTCGAGCGCTTTATTGAATGGACTCATTTAACTACCTTCAAAGAAGAAGTTTTTCAAGTGAGGAGTTTGTGATCAAAAGATGGATCCAGGAGCGCCTATTTTATACATAGGACTCTATCAGTATGCAATTTACTCTTATTAAAAGAGCTTTTCTATTCATCACTTCGAAGATTCTTATCAGATCTTCAGCAATTTCTTGACACTAATTTGAACTTACTTCACGGAAGAAGAAACCCCCTTTTTGGAGAAATACCCGACTGTCATTTTTTAAGTTTTTTTTTTGTAAAGTAGCCGTTAAGGTTGAGATCAATATGAAATAAACACGAACTATTTATATCCAAGCCTTCAGCTTTATAATATTAATAGGATAGTAGGGTTAGTAGGTAGGTACTTATTTATTTAATAAAGTTATTTGTTTTTAAGTACCTCAGTAACAATTATATCAAATAATAATAATGTATTTTCAAATTATGTACCTAGTAAACCAAACCTTTTTCGGATCACTTTTTAAAACTGATTTATTACAGTAATTTACAAAGTTACACAATCAGAAGGACCTATAATATCTTCTCTCTTTGATTCGTTCTAATTTATAAAAGACTAGAAGACTCCCGCTATTTTACCCGCATAAGTCCCGATCTCGTGGAAATATCGGAATCAAAATACCCTATGTTACTCCTCCATAATGTAGCGTTCTATTGGTGAAGAATTCTTGAAATAGTTTTTTAGATTACCCGGAAAATACATATACCATATTATAAAGACGTAACGTTGGTAACATTTATCTATGTATAAATGTTACCAACGTTACGTCTTTATAATGTTAAGTATAGATTCATAACTTTAAACGAAAAATCATTACCAAAAGAGTTCGTATAATGTTAGACATCTGAAGCTAGATTTGTCTAGTCTATTCTTGGTCTCTTACTCATATTACAAACTTATTTAGCTTGGGGGATTTCATTGTTTGTATGCTAGCTCCTAGCTCGCCTATATTTTCATAAAATGGGCTTTGACAAGTCAAGTGTGAAAAGTATCAAATTTCGCAATAGGATAGGATTGTCGTCTAAATGTTTTTTTTACACGACGACAACAAAAGGTTTGATTTTGGGTTAAGATTTTGAAAACAAATATGATACGTTTCTTTTCCATTTCAAAAATAAAATCTTTAGAGAAATCATTGTCAGCAAATGAAAAGTTTTAATTGGCTTGTTTAAATAAAAAAACAAACGTTTTCAGCGCACATAATTAGACAATGGTTGGGAATTGGTAAAATTTTGAACATGTCTCAGGCAACTAGTTTAACTAATCAGCCATTTAGATAACTGCCTAGTCGCAGTTAAACGCCGCCGCCGCCGGTGTGGCGTTAAATAAGCTTCCGCGTCGAGACTAGTCGAATACAACAACGCGAACGTTATCATGACCAAGCAATTTGACATGTTTTACCTCTTTCCCATTTTTAAGGCCCTCACCTCCTTCCATCCTCCTTGTTTACTACGCCAGTAACATCCCCGTTTCCTTACCAATCTCACCCTAATATCCATATTTATAGACGAGTAGAGTATTTAATCAACTTTTTAAATTTACACGATTCGTTAACTTAATTACATTTTTATGTTTTAACCTCGACGTTTCAACCATGTTATAATGGTCTTGGTCATTTTATAATGTGTCCCCTCGCGACCAAGATTATTGTAATGTTGGTTGAAACGTCCAGGTAAGAAAATAAATAATAATGATGATTAAGACCCGGGAAAATGTAATTGAGTATAGTATTACTACGGCTAAGAGTAAAGACATTTTCGCTGACGCTGAAAATCAGTGACAAGAGCAGGACAAATGCTTTACTTACTCCAAGTAATTACCCTAGGTACTAGTTTATAAATTCTAGCGTAAACTTTCCTGAGAAGTTTTAACTACAAGTAAATAAATCTAAACCTCTAAACGTCTACCTAAGTTTATACATGTGCGTCCATCAAAAAACTATGCCAGCTATGTTCACATGTTTAAACTTACACGCCAATTATCAGGTTTACCCTCGAGTATAGATATTACACGTCAAAAATAAAGAGCTAAGCTGATCTAGCATAGTTTAGTTGGCGGTGGACGTCTGACGTTAGAAAAGAGATCACCTGAGAGAACTAATTTGAATGTTAAACAGATTCCTTTACGTACGTCTATTTACATATCTCTTGAATAAAAATATGTTAATGTAGGTAAGTAAGGATGATAATATGAACGAAAACTGAAGGTATTTCGTATTGATCTTTGCTTTTTCTCCGTTTTCTTAACTGTTTCAAAAGAAAATGGATTTTTGCTAGTTGGCTTAACCGAATACGGTATTTTTAGTTCGTAATTTAATCATTTTGTTTGTAAATCTTTAGGGTTTCGTAGTCAACAAGAAACCCTTAGGTATAGTTTCGTCATGTCCGTCTGTCTGTCCGCGGCCTAGCGCAGAGACGGTTAATACGTACCTATAATTATACGCCGACAGATATAAAATTTAAAATTTAAAAAAAAAATGACTTCCCCACGATTGTGAAATGGGGGATAAAAATTTTTTCCTCGTTTACCATCTCGTGTGGGTTTTCGGAAACCATTTTTAATTTCCTAAAATTACGGAACGGACCCCTAGGTCCGTTTTCGAATTATTGTTAAAGTGCCATTTTTGAGAGTTCTAGGAGCCAAATGGCTGTACTTGGATATAGCACATATATGTATTCACGATAGTCGTAGGTACATATAATTAAGTTAAAAGAAAAATTTTAACAGTTGAGCAGTCTTTTCAAATTTTTGAGTAGTAATTGAAAAAAAGAAGGAAAAATCCCATTGTACATTATTATACGTTATTGCCTTTTTAACCCCCGACGGAAAAAGAGGGGTGTTAGTTTTAAGTTTGACGTGTCTGTCTGTCTGTCAGTGTATCTGTCTGTGGCATCGTAGCTCACGAACGGATGAACCGATTTCAATGTAGTTTTTTTGGTTGATAGGTGACTTTTGCGCGAGTGTTCTTAGCTATGTTTGATCAAAATCGGCTTAGCCGTTCATAATATATGTGGGTTGAAGCTCGGCAATAAAAACTAAATGTTTTCAAATATACCCGAGTGGGGTGTCAAATGAAAGGACGTAACTTTTGTGACAACAATATGCATGTTTAATCAAAATCAGCTTAATCGTTCAACGTACATACATATATGTAGGACCAAACTCGGAAATAAAACCCGATTGTTTCTAATATACCCGAGTGGGGTATCAAATGAAAGGACGTAACTTTTGTGACAACAATATTCATTTTTAATCAAAATCGCTCTCACAAAAAGGTTGAAATAAAGAAATTAAATTAAAAATTTAAAAAACCCCCGACTTAAAAAATCTTCTAAGTTAATACAAAACTAAAAAAGGTAAAAATAATAAGCCGAAAACAAATTTCATGTCTCTGAGTAGGTATGTGGTACCTACCTTACGTTCCCGCGTCGGGGGACGCGGAAACGTTAGATACTATAAGCACTGGTAGGTTACCAGTGCTTATAGTACACATTCCCGCGGCCCCCGACGAGGGAACGTAAGGTACCACACACCTACTCAGAGACATGAAATTTGTTTTCGGCTTATTATTTTTACCTTTTTTAGTTTTGTTTTAACTTGGAAGATTTTTTAAGTCGGGGATTTTTAAAAAATTTAATTTTTCAAATTGCAATCCGTGTTATTTTATGGAAACAACGAACCCGGGCTAAATTTCTCACAAGTGACGTCTTTTTTTTAAGATGGTTTTGAAGGTAAAAAAATGTTGTAGGTAGGTAGGTACTTGGTACCTACGCTAAATTTGAAAAAAATATGAATTTTTCTCTTTCTACGCCGGTTATGCCATAGAGCGCTGTTTGTTCCTTAATTCCTTAAAATAGTCTCTTCTTGTTATTATATATTATATTATTTTCTTGTTGTCCTAAAAAAAGGTCAAGATGCGAATTTTAAAATTCTATACCTTAACCTAATCAGAGAAAAAAATTAAGACAAAAATAATATAAAATAGAATAATCTAAAAATATCAAATTAAAACAATATTAAAATATATTTCAGTAATACTAAAAAACATAATACCTACATAACAAAAACTAATTTAAAAAAAAGCATAATATAAAAACATCAAATAAAAAAAATAATTAAAAAAACGATTCAGTAACAGTCAAAAACATAATACTACACAAAAAAAACTCCCAGCATTTATTAAATAAAAACTCCAAAAAAATCCCTAGTAATTTCATAAACAATAACTTACTTGAGAAGAGAGTAATCGCAGACCGGATCGCGAATCACGTAGCTCGTTGTCGCGAACGCGGCGAGACCGCATAAGTTAGCGGCAGACCGCGAGCGTGGCACGAGAGCGAGACTTGCGGAGCGCGGACCGCGAGTGACGGACGCAGGCGGCTGGCGGACGGACGAACCTCGCCAATCTGTTGCGTTACCTGCACATGCGCACCACACACCCGCACCGAACGGATACCAAGCCGCGCACAGGTTCGCACCGCCTGCAAATTAATTACCATTTTTTAATAATCAATTAATCGAAATACGTTTTTCACACAAAAAATTAAAAGAAATGTAATCACCAACAATAATAATGTACATATATGCACATATTTATGCAATAACTCCCTCTATATATAAAAAAACAAGGTTTTTTCAGGTTTTATTACAGGATTTTATATTATTATTCTAAAAATTAGGCAAGTGCGTGCCTTGTCGGGCTACGGGCAGAGTAAGGTTTAGAAGTTTCCATATTATTATACGAGCATACATTGCAATTTGGAATAAGTCGTTACAACTTAACTTAACTTTAATTTTTGACGGAATTTGTTCAAAAACTTTATTTTCTTTTTTTTTATTAAGTAGGTATCGTAAATTTAAAAAGACTGCTCACATGTGATTATTTTCCTTTAAACTAAATTATTATTACGTTCTACTATCATATAACTCCAAAAAATAGCACTTTGAAAAGGTCAATATTTCGAAAACGAAACCCTAAAATGTTTATAGTTTTCCAAAACCCATAATGATTTCAAGTGACCTATCTGTTAAGTAAGTTATCTGTCACTGTCAACATGTAGACAGGATGCGGAAGGAGGAGACTGTCTTGTCATGGCGCCGCTGAGACGTGAGAGATTTAATAAAGGATTGTGAAATAAAATATCAAGACTTTCAATATAATAAGTTTAATATGGTGTCAGGTGTTTAAAAGAAAAAAAAGAAGATAGTCGAAATAAATGATGGCAACGACAGACCCAGGAAAAGAAGTCACGGCCGAGTTCAATGTAAATGCGCCACACGTGCAAATGGCTACCACATCAACGCCACCGCCACTGAATATATCGTCAGAAGCGATCAATAACAACAATGAGGTGTGGAAGTCTTGGTGGCAGCAGTTCCAGATATATTTACTAGCCTCGGGATATGATACGGCAGAAGAAAAGAGGAAGATTGCAATGATGCTTCATGCGATGGGGCCACGAGGCTTAAAAATATTTACAACTTTTACTGGCATGACGCTAGAAAACTCAAAATTGGAACAGGTAAAGAAGAAATTTGATGAATACTTTGAGCCTAGAAGGAATTTAACTTTGGCAAGGTATGCTTTTTTCTCCAAAAAACAAGGGGACCAGAATATTGATGAATATTTGATCGACCTGAAAAACCTCAGTCTGAACTGTGATTTTGGCGTCTTGAGGGAGTCACTGGTACGTGATATGTTCATCGCAGGCATGAGCCCACAACACACTGTAATAAGACAGCGGCTGCTGCAAGAGCCGGACCTGGACTTGAAAAGAGCATCAGAAATAACGAGATCCATGATTGTAGCTCACCTAGGGGACGAGACAATAATACTAGGTAACAAGACGGTGGAGCAGTGTGCGTATGGGATCAAGTACGAGTACAAGAGAAAACAACGACCACGTCAGGATGGTTTCGGTCATCATGAAGCAAACACAACACGTCAACCAACCTGTGGCCGATGTGGACAAGTACATCGCTTCAAATGTCCTGCTGCTGGAGTAAGGTGCCACACATGCAACATAGTCGGACACTTCTCCAGGTGTTGCTTCAAAAACAAATATGTAAGAAACATTACACACACAGAGGAAGTAGAAGAAGGTAATACATTTTTTATTGGAAACGTAACTTCAAAGTCAAATCAAAGTAAACAGTGGAAATTATCTGTGATGGTTAATAGTAAAACTGTTGAGTGTATTTTGGACTCCGGAGCGGACATAAATATTATGTCTTTGGCAACATATGTGAATTTAAATTTACCTAAGTCATATATATACAGATCCAATGTCAAAGTGTCAGGTTTTGGTAACAACCACATACCAATCATAGGTCAATGTAAATTGAATTGTAAATTCAACAATACTACTGAAGAGATATTGTTCACTGTGTCTAGCATAGATTGCCCAACTGTATTAGGATTACCGACTTGTCAAAAAATAGGAATAATTAAAAGGGTGTACAGTGTGGCCACTATGGATATTAGAAATGTTTTAAAAGAATATGATATTGTTTTTCAGGGGCTTGGATGTCTACCCACTGTCTGTCACCTGAAGCTGGTACCCAACACACAGCCCCGCGTAGATCCACCGAGGAAAGTGCCATTTGCTCTGAGGGGAAAGCTGCAGGAAGAATTGGATCGTATGGTGAAACTTAATGTCATTGAAAAAGTCACTAGACCTACGTCATGGGTAAATTCTGTAGTTATAACGGTTAAACAAAATGGTGATTTAAGAATTTGCTTAGATCCTAGACATCTTAACAAAAACATAATGAGAGAATATTATCCCCTAAAGAACATTGATGAAGTAAGATCAAAATTGGTAGGAGCTGCTTACTTTTCCCATTTAGACGCATATTCTGGCTTTTGGTCTCTAAAATTGGATGAGGCAAGCTCGGAACTATGCACTTTTCAAACTCCATTTGGGAGATACAAATATTTAAGATTACCATTTGGTATTAATGCAGCGACTGAAATTTTTTATAGAATTATTAATGATCTGTTTGGGGACATTGAAGGGGTAATGATTTTTGTAGACGATTTTTTGATTTATGGAGAGACTGAGCAAATACATAATGAGCGTTTACTTAGAGTGTTGCAAAGAGCAAAGGAGGTAAATTTAAAATTCAATAGGTCTAAGTGTAAGTTTCTTGTCCATGAAGTTTGTTTTTAAGGATACCCTACACGAGAGGGTAAACGAGAAATAAAAAATCATCCCCCATTTTACATGTGGTACCCTAAAACCTGCTACCCTAAAAATGTTTTTTTTTATTGTAGCACTTTGTCGGCGTAATCAATAAATGTATACTCATACAAAGTTACATCTCTTTAGTATACTAAGCGAAAGCGTATAATAAAATTGAATTAAATTGATCAATGTCAGACATGTGCCAAATTTAAAATGAATAATCATAAAGAGACATTAAAAAACTATGAAATTTCAAGATATCCCTGGCAACGATTGGGCATTGATTTAATGTATTTTAACAATTTAACCTATCTGATTGTAACAGATTATTATTCAAAATACATTGAGATTGCATTATTGAATCATAATTCAACAGCACAAAATGTCATTATTAACTTAAAATCATTTTTTGCTAGACATGGTATTCCAATGTCAATAGTCACAGATGGTGGTCCTCCATTCCAATCAAGAGAATTTAAAGAATACCTAAAGACATGGGACATAGGGCATACAGTTACTAGTCCATATCATTCACAGTCAAATGGCCAGGCAGAAAGCTCAGTTAAAATTATTAAAAATATATTAAAGAAATGTAAAGATGACAATTCAGACCCATATTTGGCTTTATTGCATTACAGAAACACGCCTAAGAATAACTTACCTTCCCCTGCCCAATTGTTAATGTCAAGAAACTTGAGAATAAACATTCCAGTCATGGAAAATAACTTAAGACCTAAAACAGTGCCATATGCCAATTACAGAATGAAAATAGAACAAAATAATAAACAGATGTCTAGGTACTATAACAGAAATAGTAGAGACTTGTCCATATTAAAGGTAGGGGATAAAGTGTACTTTAAAAAAAACCTTAAATCACCATGGTTACCAGCCGTTGTAAAAACTATGTTTAAATGTAGAAGATCATACTTAGTCGAGGATCAACATGGTGTACAGTTATAGAAGGAACAGAACTTTCTTAAGACCTAGAATGATGAACAATTATGTTTCGCCATATCAGATGCAATCTGACTGCTCAAGGGTATCCAGTGAGGGTGACATACAGCCGGTGCATATGCAGGACCCATACATTGATGATGCTTATTGTACGCCTCCGGAGATTTCCCCACATGAACATGTGACCAATGCTCCACATTACATGACAAGATCAGGAAGAGTCGTCAAGCCTAATCCTAAATATTACAATGATAATATAACAAATAGTTAACTTCCAAATGTGTAGTTTTTATAAGTTTTTCTGCTAAGATTAATATTAGGTAATAAGCTGTAATAGGCACAAGATGATTTAGTGCTAATTCGTAGTAAGTAACTTTGGTCTGTATAACTGTAACAGGTAGCAGGTATAACTTAAGGTTTAGGTTCTTTAGCTGTAGATTAAACATTTATATAATGGATAGCCACTTTACGAAGGGGGATGTTAAGTAAGTTATCTGTCACTGTCAACATGTAGACAGGATGCGGAAGGAGGAGACTGTCTTGTCATGGCGCCGCTGAGACGTGAGAGATTTAATTGTTAATTAAAGTTTTAAGTGTTAAAATAATTAATTTACTTTATAGTATTATAAGTAAATGAGCGACTGACTGCGAGTGACGAGAAATCAGTTAATTAAAATACAAAATGAAAGTTAATTAAAATACAAAATGAGAATCTTCATAATATTTGAGCAACCTAATATTTGTTTATAGTATAATATATATTTATAGTATAATATATATAATAGTATAATATATATTATAGTATAAACAAATATCGCTGCGTGTAATCATGTTCTAACATTAACCTTACCTATCCTATTCGGAGTGTTCCGTTTTTTTGTTACAATGAAATCTACCTTAATATTAAAGTTTAAGTTCTCTGTATTTCAAGTCGGCACGGGTAGAGAAAAAAGCCGCACTTAGTAATGTAGTCGCATGGATAGAATTTTAATATCTAAAATGGATTAGGTAATCATAACCCACTTTTTGTAAGCTTGTTCTGGATTTTATTATAAATCATCATTCGTCGTTAATATAGTTAATTTTTCGCGTACTCGTATGAATTGAGTACGCGAAAAATGAACTAAACTCAAGTTATTAAAGCAGTATGTCGCTAAGTTTTTTTTTTCGATGGTTGTTTATAATTCCCCTTGAAAAAATGCTTAAATTCTATCAAAATACGCGCCCTCCGCATCACACAACACCCGTTGGTATATTTTTTCTGGTACGGGTTTTTGATATGGGCAACAAAAACGGCTAAAACGAATTTTCATTATGTTTCCTAAGATTGTAAACAAAAACCGCCCAAGTGCGAGTCGGACTCGTGCACAAAAGGGTTCCATACCATATATAAGGCATGACGATTGGGTACGGAACCCTAAAATAAACACTGGACCAAGTGAAATCTGTGAACGCAATGACTGACTGACACTCACGCCAGTGCATGGTGCCAATGTTAAAAATATCTCGCGCTGTAGCCTTGCGTTTAACTTTTAAAAAGTTTTTGCAGAAGTATTGTTCCAATATTTCTAAGGAAGCCCAGTACAGGCTTTAGCACTTTTTTTTAAATTACGTTTGTATGTTATGTTATTTGAATTAAATATTTGTTCTTAGTATTTATTATTATAGCGACTACTGAAATACATCATCTGTGAAAATTTCAGCCATCTAGCTATTACGGTTTATGAGATACAGCCTGGTGACAGACGGACATACAGACAGCGGAGTCTCGGTAAAAGGGTTTTCACCCTTTGGGTACGAAACCCTAAAAACCTCGAATTTAACCCGACGACTTTTCAAACAAGAAAACAGCTCGCCTGTAGGTAATCTACAACCATTTGAAAAAGACCGGATGGGAATTACAGCGTTTTCAGTGTTCACTCAGACTAGAGGGGCCCACCCCCCTCCCCCATTGCCAGGCTGATGTTATCTCTCATGCAATCCTGCCGTAAGCCTTCCACTCTCCAACTGCTAGATCTATTCGAAACGTGTAATCGCATTCCTTTAAAACCGTAGGTAACACTACCTATTGTAGTTTTGCGGGTGTTTGTGTGCGACTGTGTGAAATGTGATTATTTAGGTACCTATTATTCTTTTATATTTGCAATGAAACATTATCAATTGATTTTACATAAATACGTATTTAAAGAATGGGCCGTAGTATCTACTTGAAACTATCTGTGCTCCGTGATTTTAGTCGCTTAGGTCCGGGGTCGAGATGCAAAGCAACCTATGTTTGCCTTCTAATCAACCCACAAATACAAATTGGTACGAAAGTTAAGCACAAAAACTTGCTAGGTATTAAATATATTAAAACTGTAACATACAAAGACATACTTTTATCATCATCTCAGCCTTTATCCGTCCAATGCTTAACATAGCCCATAGGCATAGACATATTTTGGTGTCGTGAAAAACTCTAAATGGGTAGGTATCAACTATTTTAACAAACCACATGCCTCTGAGGTCGCTTCGCGCTACTAAAAACTAAGAATCGATAGTCACAGACATTAACTTTGCATAAAATTACTACCTAATTACACTGATTGTCGCTGTAACCAGTTCCTGCGAGGACAATTTGTTTTACATTATAGATTTATTCATGTTCCATTTCTCTACCCCGTTCGACATTTTTCCTTTAGTAGATAATGATCATTTAGTTTTATTTATGTCTATATTCTACCTTCTGGCAGTAGCGTAAATTAATAACAAAAAAAATTATAGGTACTAATATTACAAGGAGGTAACGTTGGTAACAGTTATGTATGTATGTTATGTAGGTACCTATGTATGTAGTTACCGGCTAATCTCTGACACCACTGAACCGATTCCAAAAATTCGATCACGCTACATTATTGATGAGTAATATAGGCTACTTTTGATCCCGATACTTCCACGGGAACGGGATTTACGCGGGTGATACCGCAGGATTCTGCTAGTGTATAATATGTTCCTTTGAGGTTTTGTAAGATACATAAATGCTAGTTTGATAATACATTTATTACTTAGGGGCAATAAATGCTAGTCTGTGTTAAATGTACTAATAAAACCCGTTGTCTACGCGGTTGACGCCATAAATAGTCAAATAGTGTATGTGATTGTAAATCAGAATCTGCCAATCAGAAGTATGGCCGCCATTATGCAACGGGTAAGACAAAATCGGGATATGCGAATAGCACAATTCTTTTTTTCGTATTGCCACTTCTTTATTCACCAAAAAACCGTCTGAATTAATACCATACCGTTCTAAGTCTAAGTCTAACGTACGAATACTTAGTGAAACTAACGATTTACTAGCGTTTTGATAATAAATGCGGATCGGAACTAACTAGCGGGTATTCAGTACGCTCTGTTCCATTAATTGTATCAATCAGTGTAGTTCCGCCCAGCGAATGTCTGATTTCCTCATTCCGATTGACAGATTCTGATGCTCACCGACCACGACTAGGTATTAGCACGTATTAGGTACCTAGGTAACCTACCTATGTAAAGTCGCACGTCTAATTGACATGGCAATTCGGAGTGTTCTGCTAACACATTTCGGCTATGTCGACATGATTTTTAGGGCTCCATACCTCAAGAGGTAAAAACCGGAACCCTTATAAGATCGTTGTCAGTTCTGTCTATCAAGACCTTTTATTTTGGGAACGCGATGAGGTATCAAGTTGAAGTTAATACCATGTAATGAGGTCAATGGTCCCTATAGGTTCTTAGTGGTCACGATAAAAAGATATGGGAAAATTTGCATTTTTGCGAAATTTGTATTTTAAAATGTACCTTAATTTTCAACTTTTCTTCAGACTTTTCCGTTTACCTTGCTTTTCACCAAAATTTACAATTCTAGGTCAACCGGAATTAGACTTTTTTTATGGCGATATTTGGACAAAAGTATTTTTATAGCAACAATTAGAGCTATCAGATAAGACCACTTCAAATTCAAGTCTTGATGTGAGCCACACGCTTTTCTTAACCCGAAGCGCAACTTTTAACATGAAGTTTAAAACTAAAGTGTGGCTGACACTCCGACATTTTAAAGAAAAAATCGAGAGGAATATTTCTTATTACGCTACGTAGGATGAGAAAAACGTAATTAAGTGGAGAATTCCTTGAAGGCTCTATAATTAACGAGACTATAGTTGGGTCAATTTCTCTTGAAATTGTATTCTGTAAGTTGATACATTTTCCTCAACTCTTCACCGAGAACAATGTTTGCAATAAATCGTGTGAACACAATGTATTGTGAACATGACAATTATACAATTGATACATTGAACTTGCATTGAACATTATTTAGAAGTACGTATTGGAGGGGGAGGGGAGACCCTTTTTATTCGAATCAATCAAGCCAGGAAATAATATTATTTCTATTGTATCAATATGTTATGTGGAATCAACACATCGAAACGGCGGATTCATACAAATAGCCTGTGAAATTGACATGAGATTGGTAACGAGTGGTGTAACGGAAGACATCAAATCGAAAAAAATGACGACGATGTCGGTATCTACCTACTATTTTTTTAAGTTTGATTTTTATCTAGGTAGATTATAGGATTTTACAAATTTGAAAAATGAAATGCAATGTTTTTTGTTAGACTCCGATTTAGATAATTGTTTAAAAATATCAACTGAGGAAGGTACCTATTAAAATACGTATGTAAAGCTCATCTCAGAAGGGTACCAAATTAAACCACAAAATGCAAAATAAGTATATAATAATCAATAAAGTGTAATATCAACAAGAAAACAATTAAATCCTACTAACCTGACGTTACTCAAGGCGGCTCGTTCGCAACTGAATTTTCCATGGACTATCGATCACGTGACACAAACATTGGCGGTAAAACATTGAACGAACGATTGAATGACGGCCGAACTGATGAAACAGAGTAGGTAAACATTAGGCTTTGGATAATAAATAAGGTCTTGTTACAGTCGGCCATCCTTCAAGAACGAGTCCCTTCGTTACAATAATCAAGTCTACAATCAAATATAAGGAGAAGAAAAATAAACAATCCAATATCATCAATTCAATTGCCTACCTGAAATTCTCATACATCTTAATAAAAATAACAAATTACTTTTACATCATCGTTATCATTTTTCATCATTCATTTATAAAAATCATTTAAGTATCAACGGAATAATTCGCTCTCGGAATAATTCCATAATTCATTATTTATCAATTCAATAATTAATCACATCATTATTCATCAGATTATCATGTAGAATATAATAATATCGATTCAATCTTGGGCGGCGAGTTCCTACGCCAATCCTGCCCGACTCGATAATACTATATTCTATTTCAAATGGGTATTACGATACGGTAGTTACTGCCTTCACCATCCAACCGTAATACCCGGAATGTATGAGCCACTCATGGGCGGCGAGTTCCTACGCCAATCATGCCCGGCTCGACACATTCATCATCCATCTCATTACATTTTGTACATTAATGTTAAGTATCTACTTTATGTCACATTTACATCACAATGATACAATTGCCTATCAATTCAATCACTAAACACATCATTTTTCAAGAAATTATCATGAAGAATATAACAATATCGATTCAATCGAGCGGCGAGTTCCTACGCCAATCCTGCCCGACTCGACAATACTATATTCCATTTCAGATGGGTATTACGGAACGTTGGTTACTTCCTTCACCATCCAACCGCAATACCCGGAATGTGTGGGCCACTCCTGGGCGGCGAGTTCCTACGCCAATCATGCCCGACTCCACACATTCATCACTTCATTACAATTTGTATAATAGTTAATAAAACTTTCACTTAATATTAGGTTAGAACACAATTACGAGCAAGGGTTAACGAAATATGTACACGGATCAATCCGATTCATGATTCTTCTCACTTTCATTATCGTCTTCCTCAGTTGAAGAACAAGCAGGTGTGTTGTAACTCAGCCATGGAAATATTTTATCGATCGATACTACTGTTTCATATTTAGGTCCCTTTTTAGTTAAAGGTGTGTCTTCAATAAGAAATCTGTCGTTAGGCAATACCTTTTTAATCCTATACGGTCCCTGACACCTAGATTCTAATTTTTTTGACTGGCCCGGTTCCGTCACGATTGCTCTTTTAACCCTAACGAGATCACCTTCATTATAGATCTTACTCATTTTCCTATTTTTATCAAATCTTTTTTTATTTACCTCTTGACTTTTCTTAATTCGTTCACTAGCCTGAGACCTTATGTCTTCAACTGTCTGATCGTTTACCTCTTCTACGTCATCTACAATTTTATTCAGTATACCTTGAACAGGGTTATTGACTGTTCTACCTAGAAGGAGTTCTGTAGGGGATTTCTTAGTGATATCGTGGACGGTGGTGTTTATGCCTAATTGGATATCAGGTAGATGGTCATCCCATGAACCTTTACTTTTGCCGTGAGCCATAGAGCCGAGAGACGCTAAGATAGTGCGATTATATCGCTCTACCTGTCCATTGGCTCGAGGCGTGGCGACAGAGTTCAAAATATGTTTTGTTCCAATCGACTGCACAAAACTTTTAAACTTTTTGCTCGTGAAGCTTGTGCCTCGGTCAGTTATGAGTCGTGATGGGGATCCGAAATAACTAAAAAGAGTTTTGAAAGCTTTTATACTCTCTTTGGTTTTAGTGCTGCGTACGGGCATCAGGCTTATATATTTGGTGAATGCGTCGACAATCACCAATATATATGTCGATCCTCGCTTACTTCGCGGGAACGGGCCGAGGTGGTCAGCGTGCAGTGTGTGGAAGGGGATATCTAACTTTGGTATTGGGTGGAGTAGGCCTTCCTTGGGTCCCGAAGGTACTTTGTGGTGAGCACATTCAAGACACGCGGCTACGTATTTTTTTGTAAATTTGCGCATCTTGGGAAACCAAAATTTGGAACGTATTCGCTCCAGTGTCTTGTCGAAACCAAAATGACCTACATCATTGTGGTTAGACTTAAGTATATGCCATCGCACACTTCTGGGCACCACCCACCTCGTTACACCATCTTTTAAGATACGAAATACCCGTCCGTTTTGTATTGTATATTCCTTAAATATATTCACTAATTTGGGAGTATCTGGGTCTTCCAAGATCTCCTTAATTCGTTTAATCTCGGTATCAGACGACTGCACAGTAGTTATCCAGTCTTCTGCATTAATTGACAATATATCTAATGTATGTATTTTATCTGTTTCCGCGTTTTCGACCGGACACCTACTTAGGGCATCAACATGTGCCATCCTTTCACCGGGACGGTATTCAATGTCACAGTCAAATTCTAAAAATTGTATCCACCACCTAGATATGCGGGGTATTAAGTCCCTTTTTGTAAAAGTGGTTCTCAATGCGTTACAGTCAGTAACAATAGTAAATTTGATACCTATCAAATATGTACGGAATTTATTAAGTGAACTAACGACGGCAAGGGTTTCTAGTTCAAATGCGTGCATTTTCATCTCGTCTACAGAAGTCTGTCGACTAAAATATGCTACCGCTCTCCAGGGTTCAGATGCCTTTCGCTGTAGCAAGATTCCTGCAACACCTAGTTTGCTTGCATCAGTGTGCAATTGTGTCTCAGAGCTATGATCGTATAATGCAAGGACTGGTCTGTCTATTAGTGAGCGTTTTATAGTCTCAAATGACTGACTTTCAGAGCCTCCCCATTGCCAGGGCGTGTCTTTCTTCAAAAGATTCGTCAAGGGTCTAGCGATTACAGCAAAACCCTTAACAAATCTCCTGAAGAAACTAGCAAGTCCGAGAAATCTTCTAACTTCGTGTTGATTACGAGGAGCTAAAAACTTTGAAACAGCTTCGATCTTTTGGATGCCCGGCCTGATACCATCATTATTTATGTCAAAACCGAGGAAGTCGATTTGAGTTTGGAGGAAGGAGCATTTCTCCATTTTTAACGTGAGTCGCGCTTCAAGTAAAAGTCTCAAAACTTCTTCTAGCCGTTCGAGACCTTCATTAACAGTTTTAGATGGAATCAGAATGTCATCCATGTAAATAACGACATAAGGGACTTTAGACTTATTCAAAATTTTATGAATGGCCCTCTGAAAGACGGCTGGGGCATTTGTCAATCCGAAGGGCATACGATTATATTCGTATTGCCCGTCGGGCGTGACAAAAGCGGTTCTTTCTCGAGAGTGCTCGGCAATGGGTATCTGATGATATCCGGAAGATAAGTCCAAGGTCGTAAATAAGGAGTGACCCGATAGTTGATCCAACAAATCATCTATCCTTGGTAGAGGATAATGATCCCTTTTAGTGCGGTTATTGAGAGCACGATAGTCGACGCACAGTCGCTTTTCTCCTGATTTCTTCTTAACCAGCACAATAGGGCTGGCGTAAGGAGAATTGGATTCCCTAATAATGTCGTGGTCAATCATATCTTTAACCATATCCTGAACCAACCTACGTTCAGCATGAGGTAAGCGATATGGCCTGTAAGCTACCGGGGTAGAGTCCTTAAGCTGGATCTCCATTTCTACAACATTCGTGAACCCTAAATCATGCATGCCGGTGGAGAAACATGATTTGTATGATCCCAGCAATTTTTCGAGTTGCTGTTTCTGTGTCTCAGACAATTGGTCACTGCATTTAGGGTTAACGGGCGTATTTGGGGTTATGTCGTGAGAAATGCTTAACACATGCTTAGTTTTGCCGATAAACGTAGCCCTAGTCATAAGGGTATTTTCCTTGAAACTTATGGGGTTATTCGAAACGTTCTGAATAAGTAAGTTACATCTACCTTCGTTGATCTCATACTCGCCTGGCAGGAGATAATACTCACGACCCGCACTTCCCCTAACTGACCCTCCTACGTAAACTATACCACTACGCACAATGTTAGACCTGACCGGAAAAGATATCATTTCACCTATATCAATAACTAAATCACACGTTGCTGCAAGATGTAGCTTTAGGTCAAGGTCCTGATCCATACGCTCAAACCTCAACTCAATTGGAGTCTTAATTATTTTTATTCCGGGCCTCTCTGTGAAAGTATGTCCTAATAACACTGTACATTTAATTATATCGTCATCCACAACTAGTATTTCGACGTTTCTTTCTAAAATTCCTTGTACTTCTACATTTGCTAAGACATGTCCCAAGGGTAAATATGGTACGTTACCTAACCCTCTTAAATAAGGACCACTAACCGGTGTCCATTTAAGTCCTATCTTCGTAGCGTCACTCTTACGTATTAGTGTGGCTTCGCTGCCTAAATCTACCTGACATAAGATAGGACTATTATTAATGTATAGCATAGCTTTGTATTTGTCATTAGTATTTTCAGCAGCTGAGACTTGAAGGACATTTTTATCTTTAGTCAAATCTTTTGATTCTTTCAATTTCGGACACTGTGCTGTTTCATGACCTATAAGACTACAATTCACACACTTTACTAGGGGTTTAGGACATTTAAAACTAGGGTGGCCTATTCCCCGGCAGTTGAAACAGGTAATATTTGACTTAGACATAGCATTATCTATCACTTTTGTAGGCTTATTAGATGGTAACGTATTTGGACGTCTATCTCGATTTTGATCTTTATAAGCGTCGAAAGGAATTCTATTATGAAATTTAATAGTTTTAAGAAACTCTAGAACATCTTCCGGCTTATCGAACTTCGCTGCTTGAGCACCTACCCGAACTCCCCTATCGTCTATTCCATAGAGTATACAATCAACCGCCTGTTTTCCAAATATCTTACATCTATTTAACAGGTTAATCTTGGCAAAATAATAAAGTTCTAGTGACTCACCTGGTCTGACTCGTCTATTAAGCATATCTGTCAGTAGTTGAGCATAATTTTCTGAGGAAGGGAATGATTCTTTAAGTAAAACTTTCCACTCTAACCAACTATGCTTAATAGACGGTAGACCCTGATACCAAGTCTTAGCTGGTCCGGTGAGTTTTGGCAGGGAATAGTGAACCGTCTGCTTATCACTCCAGCTATAGATCTCGGCGCATTCGTCGACCTTATCAAGCCAAGTATTAATCGACTGTTCCTTCGAAAGAGGATCAAATTCTGGAACAACACTGCTTAGAGCTGCAAACGATTCCCTATCCCCTGTTTTATTTTTCAGTACATTCAAAAATTCTTCGAAGAATTCAGTGGTCATAAGCCTAGTTTTCTTAGAATTATCCTCTTCCCTATCACTATTATCAGTAAAACCCCGTTTTGAGGGCGTAATAAGAGAACGATCACGTCTTTGTGATCTACTCCGGCCACGCGCTGTAATTCTTTCCCTTTCTTTACGCACTTCCCTTTCTAGTGTTCTTAGTTTTTCTCGCTCGCGAGATAGCCTATGTTCGCGCTCGCGAAGGTTACGGGTACTGCTTACGCTTCTACTACGGCGTCGACTGCTCTGACGGTCAACACTACGGCTACGAGAACGTCTACTTAAGTTTTTTCCAGTATCCAGTGAGGGGGAACGACTACGTCTTATTCTAGTTCGTACCTCCCGACTGCGGCTCCGAAGTAACTCGTGTTGCCGACTCCGCCGACTTGAGAGTCCAAGTGAACCATCACGACGCTCTCCACGATCCTTGTCGCTCATTTTCTGGAACTCGAAATAATATTGTTATTGTTATCATGTCATGGCCGGTTGCAACATTATTTTTATTAGTACATTATTCAATTCGCAACAACATCTTAACCTAATCCATTCGAATCATGAAAAATGTTATATGTTTTTAAGATATTTTATATTGAGCAACACTATTTATCGCTTTACTTTTATAAAATAGCTGTATTTTGAGACCACATGCTTTAACTTTATTTTAACAAAATTAGATGTGCAAAAGATAAGAAAAAATATGGCATCCACTAATCACTACAATCTAATCCATTAGCATCCGTCAAAATATCCACATTTTTTCAAAAAAAATCAATAAAGTAATACTGTTATTATCCATACTTTAGGTTCTAATATATATTTTATAATAAAAACAACAAAATATAAATCTACGATAATAAAATTTCCGAAATCTTACAATATGGCGGTCGAGCTGTGGACGTAAACAACAAGTTTGTTGCTTTTTGTTATTATCCCACTTCTGAGATGTAAAGCTCATCTCAGAAGGGTACCAAATTAAACCACAAAATGCAAAATAAGTATATAATAATCAATAAAGTGTAATATCAACAAGAAAACAATTAAATCCTACTAACCTGACGTTACTCAAGGCGGCTCGTTCGCAACTGAATTTTCCATGGACTATCGATCACGTGACACAAACATTGGCGGTAAAACATTGAACGAACGATTGAATGACGGCCGAACTGATGAAACAGAGTAGGTAAACATTAGGCTTTGGATAATAAATAAGGTCTTGTTACACGTAGGTATACTTTATTCATCATAAAAAATACCTAGGTATATATATAGGTATTTTGTGACAACAGCAACAAGCTCCATGTAACGTAAATCGAAAACAAAAACCTCCGATGAAAAGCACACATTAAATTTGCAAAATGGCATCCACTCTCAAACATTAAAACTCGTAATTAACTGTACACTACTTTTCAGTAGCTTAAAGCCCTGTGGCCTGTGGTCTACAATGTGCATCCTACTATTAAAGTTTAACATGCTGCACTTCTCTGTAGGATGGTAATGGAAGTGGGAATTGATTTTATTATGGCAGTATAATGGGTAGGGACGAAACCGTCGGCTTTTGAGTTCGACTCGCACTTGACCAATTTTTACTTACGCTTAACCACCATGCATGCAGGCTTCGTTTGTCTAGCTAGGTACACCTTTCAGCACACGTCGAAAGATAACACCCCTATTTTTCCGTCGGGGGTTAAAAATGTTTAGAGTATAGTCGGGTAAAATCGGATATGGGAGAAGGCTTTGTGACTCAAATACACCCAAAATAGGTGATATTTTTTAGTGATAGGTACGGTGGTCACAAGAGCAATTCACCTCGCACCGATCTGTAGCACCCGGCAGTTGCAATAATAATAATAAATAATAATAATAAATAATAAAATTAAATAATTGCCCGCGGGGCACCTTGAGGCGAGGTGTCGGGGAGTAGCGACGCCGCGGCTTCCCGAGTGCTCCAGGGGGAAATCACCGTTTCTCACCTCCGGCTTGCCTTCACCGGCTGGTCAGAGTGGAGTCGCGAGAGCAGAAATGCTCGGAGGATGGATGAGTTGGCCCGCTCTCTGGCATACCAGTGATGACTTAAAATCCAGGGAGGTATCTCCATCCTTCAGCCTCTCACGTCCCTGTTGGTCCCTTGCTGTAATTTGCTCAGCTGATTTGGGAGCCCAGTTTGTGAGTTGGCGAGTCTCCGTCTGCCATTTTTACGTGTTTATTGGACATTGTTACGGCAGGCGCCATAGTCACCATAGTTCCCCCAGTAGCTAATCCACTACCATCACATCACTATAGCCCATGTTGTTTTCATCCGTAGATTTCTCAATAGTTCTATCCGATCCGGTGGTTGTCCTTTGCTGCATTTTATAGTGCAGACAGTGATAATCGCCGGCTTGGTGTCCACTTCATTGTTTGCGAGTAAAATTGTTATTGAAAAGGGCATCTACGTGTTGGCTTCGGCTCCACGCACGCCTTCCAAAAGTCCGGGGCTCCATAGATAGCCCCGTGATACTGGACGTATAACAGACAATAAATAATAATAATAAATTCTGTGAACAACACACAGCGCCATCTAGCCCCGTGGTAAGCAATGTCACCTATTTTGGGAGATATTTAAATCATACGGTCTTCCTCCGTATCCAATCTTACCTGACTATACTCTACACGAATTTCTTTCGATGCGTGCTGTAGGTGTAAAAATAGAAATAAAAAAATTAAAAACCGACTTCAAAAAAGCATAAAATAACCTTACTTACATACAGTGCCACCGACTTATCTGTTATGTAATCTGAATCTGGCAGCCAAACTACAATCTGGACTAACCCAGTAAAACTGCCCGACTTCAGATTAAATAACAGATAAGTCGGTAGCACTGTATGTAGGTGCTAGAGTACGCCGGAGTACGGCGCGGACATATCCACATACATACATACATACTTACATACAAACAATATACGGGTCGAATTTAGAACCTCCTCTTTTTTTTGAAGTCGGTTATAGAAAGCCTGCATGCAGGTCGTAAAACGACTATTTAATCACTATTATAGTACCTAGGTAATGGGGTGGCACACGCAAAGCAGTGAGCAGATGGCGCTGGGGTCGGATGATCTTTTTTTTTTGATGATGGTCCTCCACCAATGAAAACGCCGAGTTTTTTTTTCTTTATGCCTGAGACCGATATGGCCAATTTGGCGCCGAGAGTTGTAAAAATCATCTGTTTGACAGTTCTTAATTCAAACCTAAGATTAGTCGACCAACGCCCTCTGCCGGGATAAAAAGTTAGTGTTCCTCCTCATTGATATTTATAATGAAACGCAAAATTTTATTATTTCTACTTTTAAACTTTAGACTTAAATATTTCGGCGAATCGATTGTAATAACAAACAAAATCTAATAAGATTGAATATAAGTAAGAGTTTAGAGTTACGATCCATAATTATTTATGCCTAAAAATAAATATTTGTGTCTGGTCTGGGTGTCCCTCTATGTATAATATGTATATATTTACAAAAGAAAAATAAATATAAGTATTATATCCGTTGTCTAGTCACCGTAACACAAGCTTAGTCGCTTATCACGGGGCTAGATGGCGCTGTGTTGTTCAGAGAAAAAAAAAATAAAAAAAAAAATAACGTAAACAATTACTGCCGAAGTATACCAGTGGACTTAGTAATACTCAAACAACCCAACAGAAAAGAGTTTGAAACTGAGATAATAATAAGTAGAGATGGGCCGACTAGTCGCCGACTAGTCGGGAAAGCCGACTAGTCGGCAAATTATGCCGACTAGTTGTCAACTAACAATTATACAATAAAACCAATATTTATTTCATTAGTAGTACAGTTTAGAAGGTGGGTAGTCAGAAAAACGTAAACAAAACACGTCATAGCTTACATACATCATCTAAACATCTAAAGTGTCATAACTTCATAACTATGCCTCAGCTCCATTTTTTTTCCAACTTTTATTTTTATTTCATCCATTTTTTGGAAGTTTCGCTACACCTTTCGAAGTGCATGCAAACTTATCCAAAAATAGCAACAATCGCCGAGTGATCACGATTAACCCAAATATCTCGGAAATATAATGATCTGCATTGCCGACTAGTCGGCAATTTTGGAATCGACTAGTCGGCTAGTCTGCTAGTCGGCAGAACCCCTAGTCGGCCCATCTCTAATAATAAGCATTCTTTTTTAATTTTGTTTTATGAGGTAAGGTGAGGCGGGGGAAGTGAAACACCCATCAATATATCAGATTTTATATGTACCTAGCCTACAGTAAGAAAGGTATCTACAGGAATGACGTACTCTTTTTAGGGTTCCGTAGCCAAATGGCAAAAAACGGAACCCTTATAGATTCGTCACGTCTGTCTGTCTGTCCGTCCCTATTTTTTGGGGTTCCCTTACTTAGAACTGAAACTCCAAAAAAAATTCATCAATTTATACATGTGTGTATACTATTCTATATATGGATAGGTTTTCAAAAATTATAAAATTAAGGTTTCTAATAAATTGTTTTTCTTAACTGAATAATTTGACACGAGTAACTTCTAAAATAATGGTTCAATGATAAAACTAAAAAAAGTAATACGATGTAACCGCAATTTACCTTTCAAAACAAAACATGTTGTATAGATAATGGTACGGAACCCTTCGTGCACGAGTCCGATTCGAACTTGGCAGGTTTTTTTATAATCGATACGTGAGCATTTGACCACCATCTGACCCCATCTCATCCCGTGGGTGTCGTAAAAGGCGATTAAGGGATCTGAGGGAGATTAGCAAACCTTAAGTTCTCTTCGCGCGGTGGCGGATAAACGGCTTGATCCCTAAGAGGGTTGATGTCAGGCAGGCGGCCGGCCGTAAAAACATTGCCAAATCTAATAAAGGTCAGTCTAAGTAGTAAATATTCTTATATTTTTTTTGTATTGCTTATTTATGCGACTAGCCTTGGTTCATTCTTGCATTACTAGTCCACTTATTATCGAAATGATGTACCTACTTACCTAAACATTAGACTGTGGAAAGCATACAGTCTATTACACAAAATGTAATAAAATTGTGAAATATAATAGAAGAAAACGTTCATTCTACGCCGGCGTCGGTTCCAGTTATTATAAATTATTTCATGTTCCTTGATAACCATTCAATCAACGAATATTGCGTTCGTATTTGTAAGTTTAATAATAGAAATAATTAATAAATTTTAAGTTTCAGTTGTAAGAGCCTTCTGTTCCATAATGAATAATGTTTAGCGAAATACGTTTCGATCGGGAATTAACTCGGGTTTAATTAATACCTTAGGAAAATGGAGTCGGAGTCTTTTTGCTGTTTTTACATGCAGACAATAACAGGCTTGTTTTTATTACATTTAGGGGTCCGTTTTAAAAAAACGAATTCAAAAAGAATCTGTCTGCCAATATGTCAATCAGAAGCATGGCCGCCATTATGGGGAAAGGTCAAAAATGTCAACAAATAACCCACCCTCACAGTTCGGTCAGAGTCTACGTCCCTGATGATGGCTTTTCAAAGCCGAAACGCATCAAAGCACAGTTAATGATTGGTGTCACTAACACTAAAGCAAAATTTTGCTGCATGCAAAGAGCGGTGGAAGGGTGGTGCTCTTTGTAAGCTGCACACTGCACGCTGTGTTATATATAATATAACACTAGTCTGGTGTCGGCACTAAAAACTATTTTTTTTTTTACAGAGTAGTTAACTGTCAATTTTAAAGGAGTAGATAAGTAAATAAAGAGCTGTCACTTTCAAATAGGTAATTGTGTGGAGTTTTTATTTACATTTTTGATCTAAGTTTCTGAAATAGAGTATACCTATTGTGGATTTTAATGTACCTAACCCAGAAATTTAACTGAAAATAATGCCAAATGTCATTTTGATAGACGTCGTATTTAAAATTAAAGTTGGTAAATTAAGTTTCAAATAAGTGAATTTTAGATAGTTTTAATATATAAAATATATATAAATATATAAATATTGCACGACGTTACACACAGCGCAATCTAGTCCCAAACTAAGCACTAGGCTTGAAATAATATATAAATTAATTGCTTTAATATGAAAATTGCATTAAAGCGAAGTCTAAATTGTAACCTTGTGTTTTTTCTCCCACTAAGTAAACGCTACAACAGATATAACATAATCAATCGGGTACCGTCTCCGTCTGATCGAATCCATAAATAAATTCATTGAAACAGTTTAATATCCGAATAGTTTAGCTGATGGATATCATAAACATACACTTTTGAAACTTATTATTGTTCGGCTTAAAACTACCGCAGACTAGTAAATGTTTGATCGACGGATAACTCGCACCGACAATGTAGTGGATAAATAAAAATGTATTGCATGACGTTGCACAAAGCGCAATCTAGCACCAAACTAAGCACTAGGCTTGTACTATGGGTAGGTACTAGACAACGGATATACATAGAAAACTCTCGGACCAGAAACAAATATTTATTTTGACGCATAAATACATGCATCCGGCGGGAATCGAACCAGCAACCTTCTGCATTGCAGTCGGGCCTTCCCCCGACGCACCACAGAGGTCGTCACTAAATATTTACTACGGACATGGGAAACATTATATAATTTAGAAAAATAAACAAAAGTGTATTTAAAGGTTTTTTGTTGTTAATAGTGGATGGACTAAAAATTGGTAGTCACCATTTTGCTTTAAACAATATAAACAGAAACGTCAGGATGGTATGTCGTGTGTGGACAGACCATTAGGTCTGACGTGCTGCAGCTTGTCTCAATATTATCTATTAAAAATATCCAAGAGAGAAGATGTTGAGAAAAGTTAGAAACTACGAGTGTACTAATAACTAGGTCTCTTTCAAATTGCAGTGCGTATACACAGTTATGAGAGCTAACTTAATAACAAGCCAGTGCGGTACGACTCATTACAAGCCGTCATAATAGTGCCCGCACCATATTTAAGGTGAAGTTACCTTCTACGATGCGAGTATGGGCTTATGTCATCGCTTAATTTTGATATTGATATTATAGATTATTTCGATATATCTAGCGTTTAGGTATTGTAGGTAACTTGAGAAAAATCTGAAATCAAAAGAATATCTCGTCAAATTGAGAACCTCTTCCTTTTTTTGAAGAGGGTTAAAAATTACAAAAAATGTGCAAGAAAAATTTCTATCACCTTCAAAAAAATGTATGGGGTATTTTTGTTTACATTTTTGATCTAAGTTTCTGAAATAGGGTTAAGTACGTTTTAAAATAGTATAATTTATATCTTCTAATCTTCTAATATATAAAATTTCCATGTCACAGTGTTAGTTACCGTACTCCTCCGAAACGCCTTGACCGATTTTTATGAAATTTTATTTTCGTATTCAGTATTTCTGAATTTTCTGAGAATCGGCTACTATCTATAATTTATAAGGCAAAACAACGTTTGCGGGGCAACTATTTAAATTTGTAATTGTACAAAAACTTTCGCGTAGAATTCACAAATTGGTTGATCCAGTGTTTATTTTAGGATTCCGTACCCAATTGTGATAGTGATACGGAACCCTTTGTGCGCGTGTCTCGCACTTGGCCGCGTTTTTTTAATTATTATTTATATGTCAATCTTCTAATATATAAAATTTCCATGTCACAGTGTTAGTTACCGTACTCCTCCGAAACGGCTTGACCGATTTTTATGAAATTTTATTTTCGTATTCAGTAGGTCTGAGAATCGGCTACTATCTATAATTTATAAGGCAAAAGAACGTTTGCGGGGCAACTATTTAAATTTGTAATTGTACAAAAACTTTCGCGTAGAATTCACAAATTGGTTGATCCAGTGTTTATTTTAGGATTCCGTACCCAATTGTGATAGTGATACGGAACCCTTTGTGCTCGTGTCTCGCACTTGGCCTTATTTATATGTCAAAGAGTCTGCTTCGTTCAACCGTTTCTAGGTCATTCACAGCTTATTCCTCTTTGGCGCTGTATAAGTATTCATTCCGGTCGTTTGGTATACATAAATTTATATGATACTAGATGACCCGACAAACGTTGTTTTGCCTTATAAATTATAGACAGTAGCCGATTCTCAGACCTACTGAATACGCATATAAAATTTGGTAAAAATCGGTCGCGCCGTTTCGGAGGAGTACGGTAACTAACATTGTAACATGGAAATTTTATACATAAGAAGAAGATTAAATTAATTATTTTGTTTGATCTCGATGACATTGTGCGCGATTACTCTCATCTTATTTTGTAAAAGTAAGAGACTGGAATCATTGTTGCTTCGCCTTAACAGCAAATGCACAGAAGTGAAACCAATTACCTTCAGTTGATTTATTTACGACTTATCGTGGTTTAAGCCGTTTCAGGAGCACTAACTACTAGTTAAACTGTGGGTTGATTGTTACCGCAAATAGCCGTCAAAGAACCTTTTAATTTGTTATCTGGTTTCTACTCTTCGATTTTCGATCAATAACAATCTAGCCTACTAACGCTATTGATCTCGAGTATCTCATCATTACCAGTAGCTAAATGTCAACAGCTAATGCGGTAACGCTACCGCAATCTCTTGTCGTGATGCTTTTGTCGTTTTAATCGTCATTTATCGAGTTTTGATGCTCATTTCATTTTTACGATGAACGTAATAATGTTGTCAGCGCTGCAGCGGCTTTTTTAGGGTTTTGTAGTCAACAAGAAATCTTTATCGTTTGTCATGAGAGTCTGTCTGTACGCGGCTTCGCTCAGGAGCCATATTTTTTAATCTGCTTGGTTTTCGTTCGTTGAAAAATCCAAACCACAGTAACTCTGAAAGAGCTATCTAACGATATCCCACACGATAGGAGTAGACGAGAAAAAAAATCGTCCACTTTACTTGTAGGTAAATATATTTTTATTACGTAAGTGCTTCTTAGTACAATGCGTGTCCGACCTAATCCGCGGACAGACATACATGACAAAACTATAAGGGTTTCTTGTTGACTACTAAAACCTAAAAAAGGGATTAAAGATAAATTAAAGGGCACGTTTATTACAGTTAGAATGTAAATAACACACAAAATGTAGAACATCAAAAAACTAGTGTAGGTACAGATATCCGCCTAAATAAGATCAAACGTTGATGATCTATGTAACGTACCGGCTACGTTACGTATGGTAGGTACGTTTTTTTTATTTCAGACTATAATCTGACGTTTTGGCTCTTTGTATTGACACTTTTTCTTCAGGAAAATGTGTCAAATCGTAGTCTACAACTAAATTGTTGCTAAATTATAAAATCCTAGCTGCGGCCCGCGGTTTCACCCGCGTAACATAAGTCCCGATCCGCCAGAATTCACGGAATCGAAAGTCCTGTGTCCTTCTCCCGTTTCTAAGCTACCTCCGCACAAATTTTAAGCCAAATGAAATTTTTGAAATCGGTCCAGTATTTTTGAGTTTATTTATTACAAACAGACACACATACTTACATACATACATACACACAAAAATACAAATCTTTCCTCTTTATAATATTAGTGTAGATGTAGATTAAACTTCTATACGACAGTCGAGTCGCGTCATCATTTCGTCGATTCGTCACGTCTTGGTGATCGCAACAGAACGTAAAGCCACAGTACACAAGAGCTGAGCGCCGTGAAGCGTACCAACTATTAGGTAAGCTGTGGTAGAACCTACCGAACCTTAACTCTAGTCTTGTTAGCGGAAGTTTTCAAGTAGGTAAGCGTGAACAGTCGCGAGGTGATAATGAGTCGATATTGCTCACTCTAACTCTGTAGTGATATACTGATAAACCTACGTAGGTTATTTATATTATAACTAGCAGCTCCCCGCGGTTTCACCCGCATAAGTCCCGATCCCGTGGGAATATAGGGATCAAAAGTAGCCTATAGCCTTCCTCAATAAATGGACTATCCAACACCGAAAGAATTTTCAAATCGAACCAGTGGTTCTTGAGATTAGCGCGTTCAAACAAACAAACAAACAAAAAAAACAAACAAACTCTTCCGCTTTATTATAGTAATAGATAATAGATACTAGCTGACCCGACGCATTTCGTATCGTCCTCGGTCATATCGAAATAAAAACTTGCCACTTGCACTCTCTAAGTATCGGCACAGAATATATAAATAGTACGTATCGGTACTATGTGTGACATAGAATGCACAGAAACTCAAACATTTACATAAAAAACGCCCCTTAAACACTTTTGGTTCTCAGTAAGTGGGCCCTGCATCATACAAAATCAGGTAACCCTGATAATGAGGGTTACCTTCTGATTTTTGTCATTAAAAACTCTACATACCTACCCTAATTAATAATTCCATTTGTCGTAGATAACTTTTTAAGTAAAATCCAGGATTAGGCGGGTATTTTAGTAAAGTTGTTGTCATTACGTCCCCTGTACAAAGAGGTTTAAGTTCCAGCACTTTTTTTTTTAAAGTTTGTCATTTTGATTTACCCTTTACCGTAACTCGTTAATCTGCCGTTTTCTAACTTATTGTTATTTTCATATTGGCCACGGTTAACGTTTAGGTACTTATGCTTGCTATGTCTCTGCCACTCACCATCTAGTGAGATAGCCAACCGCCCACCTGTCATTAAAAAAAAACATTGGTCAAGTGGATGTCGAACTCGCGCCCTGATATTCAAACCTACCCATTATGCCGCCATAATAAAAAACTGTAAAAGGGTTCCGTTTTTACCCTTTGGGTTTTCAACCCTGAAAAAATAATATAGTTTCTTTTTTCTGTTTTAATTTAAATATCTTCATCGCTGTGTCTAAAAATATGGAAACCTTGTGACCAAACGGACCGGAATGAATATTGTATAGGCAATATTAAGATGAATTTCCCCGCTGGCCTCGACTTTAGCTACTTTGTACGGCTGCCCTAGGCTAAGCCTACTTCCGACACCTACCAACATAGGTCAAAGAATTATGTACTAGTAGCTATTCGACGGCTACTTTGTCCACTATTACTACTGACCAAAATCATTTATGTTTATGTCACTGACGTTTCTACTACTTTAGACTAGACAACTTTACAATTTTTTCGAGCAATCACGCATATTTTGTCTTTAGCAACCCCAGCAACAACTGATCTACATACTCGTATATATGTTATAGCCTCCCCAACTATGGCCAACAATTAGGCATAAATGGAGGGGTCCGCTGTACCGTTAGACCACTCCCAGGAGCTCCCATCCGGGATCAGTTATAGACCGATCGCGTCCCCAAACGCAGAACGCCCTTTTGTTTTAATTAGAATCCATTACGAAATATTATTATGTACGTACTTAATGTATCTTTACAATTAAACAAGGGTATTGTAGTGCTGCTAGTCTTTTTCTTTGCCTGGCCTTTTTCCCATTTTTAATTGGGGTCGGCACTTCTAATCATTTCCTCTTCAGACTTGTCGGTCAGTGTTGCTTATTTTCAAGTCATTTTTAATCATGTAAAGCGGGGTCTTCAATGTTTCTTAGGGATTCAGCTATTGCCAGGACTTTCAGTCTCATACGGTCCTCCGGTCTCGTCAAAATGTACCATCGCAGTCGCGTTTTTGCCAGCATCAAGTTATTTCTTATGAACGAATGGCGTCGGAAAAGCTAGTAAACAATAGACTGAGCCTGTATAACATCTTGCATGTCGAATGACATCCGCGACGCGGCTGCCGACCCTGACCCAAATCTTACCAACCGAGAAACTCACACCTAACCATACATAACCATAATCCATCATTTGAAGAACTCTGTGGCGCATCGGGTGAACACCCGGCTGCGATGCAAAAGGCTGCGGGTTCCGTTTTCGTCAGGAACTAGTAAAATCCTGGATATAAATTGGTGTTCCTGTTTCGGTCTAGATGATTCTATACGTACCTATCATTTATGTACCCACTTATATTAAAAATAATTTATATGTATTCCTAGCTGATCCGGCGCATTTTGTTTTGACATATAAATATAAGCCACTAGCTGCAACCCGTCCAGTAAATCCCGGTCCAACAAGATTATCGGGATCAAAATAGCAAAAAAAAAATATACCTACTTACAAACAAACTTTATCATAAATTGACTTAATTGAGATGTATTCAAGTTTTTGTAACAAACTTTCGGATTTATAGTATTAGTTTAGATTACTAATATAAGTTCGTTTTTGATAATATTTAATCAGTTTGAACGGAAGGTATTATAGACACGTTACTGTTCATTTACGATAAAAGTTCGACAAAATCCCAACGAGGATTTTAGGCCATACTTTTTAAAAACTAACAACCCCTCATCACAAATTTTCTAACAATACTTTACATGATACATACAATCATACATATGTAGGTAGGTACATAAAAGAAAATTTTGCCAGACTTGAAGCAGAGACGCTTCGCTTGCTCGGTCAATTAAGTTTTCAGCTCTAACAAGTTGACGTTTGGGAAAGTTGAAACTTGGGGGTCTATCTACATTTACACTAATATTATAAAGAGGAAAGATTTGTTTTGTGTGTGTGTGTCGTATGTTTTTTATGAATAAAAGTACTAAGGGTGCAAGTATTTATGCTTAAAAAATAAATATTTGTGTCTGGTCTGGGTGTCCCTCTATGTATAATATGTATGTATTTACAAAAGAAAAATAAATATAAGTATTATATCCGTTGTCTAGTCACCGTAACACAAGCTTAGTCGCTTACCACGGGGCTAGATGGCGCTGTGTGTTTTTTAGAAAAAAAAAAAAAAAACAAAAAAGAATTAACTAAAAACTGCTGGACCGATTTCAAAAAATCTTTCACCATTAGAAAGCTTCATTTGCCTAGAGTAACATAGGCTATTTTTAATCCTGATATTCCCACACGGGATCGGGACTTACGCGGGTAAAACCGCGGGACGCAGCTCTAGTAAGATATATTTTTCAAACCCTATTGCAGTCTCACAATATGCCAATAAAAGTCCACAATAAATAAGTCCTGATTTTATTGAAATCTTCTGATAGAAATAGCCTACAATCCCGGATCTCCTGGAACTATCTTCCTACTGAGTTTCTTGCAATTGGTTAAAGATCATTTGGGTGAATGAGCACAAAGTAGCCGTGTAGCCTCAGCATAGAATAGGGCTACCTTATCTCTTCCCGTGGGTGTCGTAAAAGGCGACTAAGGGATCTGGGGGAGACTAGTAAACCTTAAGTTCTCTCCGCGCGGTGGCGGATAAACTGCTTGGCCCCTAGGAGGGTTGGTGTCAGGCAGGCGGCCGGCCGTAAAAATATTGCCAAATCTATTTGCAGAAAGTATGGTCAATGGTGACTTACCTACTGCGCAGACACCAAATTAATTTGGGGTTTAGCGGACCCCGGGCTCCCGAGAGGGATACAACCGGGAACATCGCTCGGATGAGAGGTTGAATGAGCACAAACAATGAAATATGAGTGCGGTAACGGTTACAGTGTACGAGTACTAGTTCATTATCATCAGATAAAAGAAACGAGACGTCAGGTACAATCTTCGGCTAATCTAGTTAATCTCATTGAAGCACAAATAAATATGGCTGTCTCTCTAAATTACGGAAAATTCGATACTAATGCGGCAAATGTTATGTCATGGAAAAGGAAATGTGTGATCATTATTATTCTACTTACATATTTTATTAGTAAAACATCACAACGCTATATTTTTAGCTACCTATCTATGGATTTTGTTTATATGTTGTTTTTTGTTCATGTTGTTGTTGTCAATGATCTAAAGCCTGATATTATTTGGGTCAGTTGAACCAATCTAATAGCTTAAGAGGAAAAGAAACCTACTCGTTCTCCATACAAACATAGTCGACTCTTTCCTACCTGGAAAAACACATTATAGCAATTATGTTTATGCCATAACACCTATATCTGCTACTTATCTATATCTGACATGACCATGCCCCTATGTTTTGTTATTTTTTTTATTTTCATTTTCTTATCAGAATAGAAATCAAATGTAGAAAAAATAGAATAAGAAAAAAAAACAAAACGGGCATGGTCATGGCTCGCATAGGTTTTATGGCTTAAACATATTTTCTCTAATGTCTTTATCCAGGGTGGAAACAGTCGACTAGTTTTGTAAAGTTTGTATGAAGAAATTTCCCTTTCCTCTTAAATATTGTGTTTTGTTCATGTTGTTGTTGTCGATGATCTAAAGCCTGATATTATTTGGGTTAGCTGAACCAATCTAACAGCTTAAGGTGTTGTTTTGGTCACGCTGGATTCCCACTGGGTCCGTTTAGACAATAATATTATAGGTAGTTATTCTAACTTTGCGATGATAATTCTCCTGCTAAGTATTGATTCCTTGTACCGTGGCCTCAGAAAATAAGACTGGCGTTGGGGTATGTTTGACAAGAAGAGTGGACTTTACAGAATTTACTTGCTTTGGAGAGGGTTCCGTACTGCCATGTACGGAATGTACGTCCGTATTATAAATAAAATGAGATAGTTACTATGAAGATTTTACAAAGATTATAATAGCAAGTGAGTATTCACCTGCTATTATAATCTTTGTAAAATTTCTTCACAGAGATACCTACACGAATAAGTAATACGACCTTCAAGGTTTTTTACTATTGTTCCGAGAGTCGATTACAATACAAATCATCGGACAATAGTTTTAAACGTCGCGTCGACAGCTGCTCCCACTAATTACTACTAGTTAGTATTACTAGTAAATAAATAAGTAATAAGTAGGTTACACATTACTCAAAATAAACATATTTCTAAACAAAATAATATTGATTAAGTATTTGTTTTTTTTTTTTCAAAATATTAGTAAGTACTTAAGTAATTATTTTAAAATATGTACCTATCCCAACATTTCCATGGGACTAACGCAAGTAAAGCCGAGGGTTTCTGCAAGAACATACACAACAACACAACAATAGACAACAGTCTATAAAATATCATATTTCGAAAGGGATTCATGATTGCTCCGTAGTCGTTACCCAATACCAATGCACCTAGACTAGAACAAATAACGCTTTGAAATGCATTCAAATTGCTGAGTTTCAATTTAAATGGAAATCCTATACAGGATTCAATAAAGAGAAGGGTTTGTTTTGCTTAGACTGAATAAACTACAGATTAGTAATCGGCCGATAATGTGGATAAAGACTCGAATACTATACGAGGATTTAACTATGTCGTCCTTAATACTTCACTAAACTATTGAGGTCGTTTTTTCATGTAATTTGAGGCATAGTAATTCTTTTTGTATATCAATACGAGTTTAAAGGATTGCACTGGTATTATTATTAACATGCCAAAGTATTGCAATTTTTATTGTTTCCTATTTCGTCGGATATTATATTGCGTAAGTTATTTAGCGCTATAATCGTTTAGTGTCAACGCTGACATTCGGCAGCCATTGAAATATCTATAGAATTTTAGAATTTATTCACTAAAGTGGTTGGTATAGCGATTATTCTCCGTGTAAGGTCGCTAATCCTGGAAATTATGTTTGGTAAAATATAAAAAAAAAATGAATTCACTTGAAAGATCGCTGATATATACTTTGAATAAAAGCTATCCAAGTTTGGTCGAATCCTTCGACCAAATTGAAATGGGCGACTTACGCATGAATTGTCTTTTGTTCGAGAGACTCTCGAGTCTTTCAATCGAAAAAATGTCGGTTTCTGCGTTTCAAATTTTTTATTGCTCAAGCCATTCTACTAGAAATATCTTCAACATTAGTTAGAACATTAGTTATATGTATATAGTTATATGTATGTATTTTGTATACGTATTCAGTAGGTCTGAGAATCGGCTACTATCTATAATTTATAAGGCAAAACAACGTTTGCCAGGTCAGCTATATCAATATAAATCATCAAGCAATATCATGTTTTGATTTCTTTACTTTTCAATTTTTGTAGGTATATCGTCAAACATCGTTACCGAATTCGGTCGACCGACGCGCGTCCTATCTGCCTATAGTTTACGCCGTGGTGTGTATCTTGTTTACAGTCGTTAGCACACTGCGACATAGGTCTTAATGAATAAAAGTTCGTCTTATCGTGTCAGAGGTTCAGTTGATTAGATTTCTACCGACAGAGCTCATATAGTTATTGTTTGTAAAGCCACCATTTCACGGGGCTATGGAGCCTCAGACCTTTAGATGGCAAGTGTGGGACCAACATAACTAAACCAACCAAATCACGACAATTCAGGGGCAACCTCTTCCATATTTAACCTATCATGCTTATGGTTATCTATACTATATACTATATCTATCTATCTATCTATAATCTATCTATACTTAATACTTAATCTATATCTATACTAATATAAAGTATAATATATAATCAATCAATACTAATATTATAAAGAGGTAACGTTGGTAACATGTATGTATGTATGTATATTGGGGGTAATCTCCGAAACTACTGGACCGATTTCAAAAATTCTTTCACCATTAGAAAGCTACATTCACCCTGAGTAACATAGGCTTTTGATTCCGATATTCCCACGGGATCGGGACTTACGCGGGTGAAACCGCGGGAATCTGCTAGTGTTATGATATAGCGTCCCCACTTGATCAGCTATAGACAAATCATGGGGACATTCAGGGGGCAACAGGGCATATAGGTTATAATTTTTAGTCACACAGGATATAGTTTTATAATTAGCAAAGCAATTATTTGTTTCTTTTTTTAAATTTCTCCTTGTAAAATATTTCCTAGGCCTTTTAATTAATTATTATAGGTAGAGCGAGTAGAGATGTTGCACATTCTTTTTTGAAGTTGTCAATTTGGATGTATGTTTTTTAATATGTATGTTACTGAATATCTCCGGCGTCTGAACGTATTTCAGAACCGATCTTCACTACACTTTATAGATTTTTTGTCGCGGGGAGTTTGAAAACAGCTACCTGCCAGAAAATTGTGTGCATTTGTATTCATGTGGTGCCCGCGAGGTCTGTTCGCAGAACTACTAGCATATAGTTAATCTAAATTAATAGTAAAATTCGCATCTACATACGTTTTTTAGGAAGAGCTACCGAAAAACAGAGAGAGAGAGAGAGAGAGACGTCACAGGCTCTCGAACCACGTACACACTAAAATCAAAATCAAAATCAAAATCAAAGTACGTTTATTCATTCGGATATTAGCAAGATATCTCTTTGAAATGTCTTTTTTTTTTATATTTAATCTACTCTACTGTGTCTTCGGATCGCGACCTACATGACATGAGAAGAAGACACAAGAAACTTTGGGGTTTTTTTTTGTATATTTTTTTTTTGCAGTAATCATGTGATTTACATTGTCGCATATATATTATTGAAGAAAAGTGGAACTGGAGCAATAATCTATACTATAATAATCCTTACTAGCATTACAAGAGCGAAAGTAACTCTGTCTGTCTGTCTATCTGTCCAAATAAGTTATAATAAACAAAATAATAAACATTAAAAAAAATATTACTTAAAACACTATCTCATCCACAAACACACAATCCGCCCAACACCGCCCAACCCGCCCCGGGACCCACCACCAGAGTTCCGTGGTGCCAGCCTTGCATTCCTATGATTTTTGTACATGTAGTACCATGTTTCAGTACATGCAACGGATATGGTTACAACTAGGTAGTAAGTAAATACCCGGCTTTAGGATATTGGTAACTATTCAAAGTTCATACAAAGTTCTGCGAATTAATTTGCAATGATATCAAACAGTTCTATCCTCTATGGGCAGGTTTGACTTAAACGTGCAATGAACAGTTGTACACTTATATAAATTTCTATAGTAGAGATAGATACCTACACTTCTAGAAAAAATACCTGATAGAACCGTACAGGTACTCTATTAGGTGTTTGGTCTACCTATGAGATACAACCAGCGCTTAGCGGTTTTATCCGCGTAAGGCCGTATACAGAAAGAAAGCTGGAAACTTATAAGCGCTTACCAGCGCTTGTCAGCGCTGGTGACCCGCGCAGGAAAATGTATGAACCCGCGCCGATAAGCACTGATCGGTGCCGACAAGTTCCGACAAGTTTCAACACGCGCTGGTCAGCGCTGGGCGGCTGACGTCATAACATCGTCCGATGAGTCCGACATTCTGCCTCAACCTGCTTTCTTTGTGTAGAACGGACCAGCGCTGACAAGCGCTGGTAAGCGCTTATACGTTTCCAGCTTTCATTCTGTATACGCACTTAGTCCCGACCCACAGCTTAGGTATATCGAAACAAAAGAAGCCTATGTGTTATTTCAGGCCTTCAGCTATCTACGGACCGAGTTATATCATAATCGGTATAGTTGGTATAGCGGTTATTCTCCGTATCCGGTTCGCTAATCTTGAAAATTATGTTTGGTAAAATGTTCAAATAAACTACTCCCGAAAAAACGGTGATATATTCTTTGAAAAAGACTTGTTTTTTCAATCCAAGTTTGGTCGAATCCGCCCTTACTCAGATATCAAGAGGGTTACTGCGGTTCTTTCGGCACGACAACGATACGATAATTCTAGCCGATACGATGATTCTACTGTCAACCCTACTATCACAGTGTGACAGTAGAATCATCGTATCGGCTGGAATTATCGTATCGTTGTCGTGTCGAAAGAACCGCAGTATCGCATCCTGATCGGGATTCGAAACCAAGACTTTAGGAATAAAAGTCGGGGTATCCACCACTATACCAAAACCGCTTTATCTACATTATGGACCTACATGTTAAGCTCATTTGCGAATCACTCACAGATGTTCTTTAGATGGACATTATTTATAAGTAGGTATGCTTCATCGGTCTAAAACAGTTTAAAATATACCTAGTAATACATTTTATTATTTCAAAGAAGCATATTTTCAATTTAAAAATAATTTTAAAAGGGCTTCATTATCATGAATATTAAACGAATTTAGTATAAAAACATATTGCTTAGTGTTTAGTTTTAGATTGAATATAATATTATGTAAATGTTTGTAATTAAAATTACAATGATAATGATAACTATTTCGAAGTGATGATTAATGCGAATGAAACTTGTCTTCTGTCTGACTGAATTGTAAGTTCACCCGACACATGACGAAACTATGGGTTTCTTGTTGATTACAAAACCCTAAAAATAGTCTCTATGCTACGTTCAATAACTAAAAACAAAAATCCTTATAAAACAGATTGAAAAATAAACTCAATGGTTATTCCGCAGTGCGACCTTAGTTTAAAAACGAAATCTGTTCAAACTGGTCGATATTCCTAAAAATAGCAAATCAAAGCAAATGTAAATAAAAAAGCTCTGAGTTTAAATAAATACGCTATTCCTTTTGAATGTGAAATGAGAAAACGGCGATATTTGTCGTGTACCAATTAGGCCAAACCACGGTTGAGAGGAACAAGGGTATTTTATGGCAAATCTCAGCATATGTAAATAATAAAAAGGCCCAAAGTCGAGATTGTGTCTGTACCTTATAAATCTGTTTGTTCTAGTTCATCGCACAGCTCAAACGGAATATGGATGGACGGAATAGGTCTCAAATATGTCATACATAACTGTGATGCTTATAGATCTCAAGTATACTCGTATGGCTAATACTAGCGCTATGATGGGTTATGGTGAAGTCTCTAAGATGTGTGGAAATTTCAACGGGATCGGACTTACGCGGGAAATCTATTGGTAAACAACCAAAAGTACGCAATTTACTGCACTGCAGTGGGTGTTCTGCTTATCACTTTCATTACCATTCAAAATCCACATCAGATCATTACCAGTTTTTTTATGAGACCTACTTTGAGCTAGTACTTTCCAAATAAAAAAAGAATAATATCAATCGGACAAGTCGGTAAAAAAAATATAGGTATCTTATTAAAAATTTTAAAAAATTTACCATCGTTTAATTGTAGGTGAACGGCAGTGCAACCTATGATGAGACCTTTTCACGAAAGGAGTCCCGTGGCACCAACGGAACAAATGTTAGTTCATCATAATAATGTTCCTATTTGGTTTGCCATATGCCTCTGTTGGGAAAACGGCATTCGATATTTTATTTAAAAAAAATAGGAGATCGATAGAGCCGGATAGGTAAATAAAACTCATAATAATCACGGTAACAGGTCTGAATTTGAACCGCCGAAAATTGTAGAGTAAAATAAAGTATTGGGTACCTACTTCGTATTTATTTATGTCGTTTTAAAACGTGACAATATAACGGTTTTGAATCATAGAATTTTGAGGAGCTCAATTTTTCGACAGTATTCCAGATGCCTTATTCACGTAACATAAATAATAGACTTTTTTCAGCCCCGCAAAAAAAAAATCATCAAAATCCAAATCTCATTTAAAAATCAGTTGCAGAGACCTGGCTGTAGCTACTACAGCTCCGAGTCTAGGGGATTTCTTTTGTGAAATGGACTCTACGTTGCTTGCGAACCAGGAGCAGTCATGCGATAGGCTCTGTGACCGGAACGAGAACAAGCCCTCGAAGCCATTCATTCATTCACAACAGCACATCAATTGAGTAACCTAGTAGGTACCTACTTACGCATAGTACGATCGTTAATCAGTAGATAGACTCACTCATAATTACGATAGGTGTCGAATCGGGTATTTTCGTTAGCAACTGATAAGTACCAAAACACGGAGATAACGAGACGAGAGGCGCCAATAAAATAACCAATCATCCTAATAACGTTTCGAGAAATATACCTAAATTTAGTCAAATTTACCTATATCATATAGCGATCCTACCTAAACTCAGTTTTATTAGAAACTTTCAGTTTTTCTTTTGCTTTAGAAGTAGAAAAAAGAAAAATATTGTAGCCGTCTTCAGATTGCCTTGTGGCCTTCTCGATCATTATTTAATTACGAAACCTTCGAAAACCTCTCTTTTAATATTCGTGAAATATATTCGAACTAACTTTTTTTCTTCAATAAATAGAAGTAATTTGTACGCCTCACAGAGCCTCAAATAATTTACGTTTGACCGGATCTTTGGTCGGCTAAAGTGGTTGAGTGGTTACAGGTACGTATTCGGCATCGATTGCTGGTGTACTAAGCCGGTATTCGTTCAAACACTTCTTTGAAACAGCAGTACTTAGGTACAAGTTGTAACAGTGCATGTTAGGGCATCGACTCCTACGCCTCACCGACGCCGGCGCGGATGCCACCGCCTGCTCGCCGCTGCCGCGCCTTTGCCAATGACTCTCAATCAACAATGAAACACTCGTGTCCTCGAGCGGTGTGGCTTGCGTATTATCGGCGCGTGAGTGCCTCGCGCGGCGTCGGTCGTCGGGTAGTTAGCGCAATGTTTGCCTTCGTCCGCTGACGAAACGGCGGTAGGCTTCGCGGGTATGCAGCACTCGACGATAACGATAACCACCGTCTTAGACGTTAAGTAGAGACAAATTTACATTAGGATGAGTCGACCTTGATAGTTTTCCGTAAGTCACGGAACTCGGTAGCTTAGTGATAATGAAGGTAATAATCAGCGTTTGAAAGGAAGTCGGTATACGGACGACCGCGAGTCGTGGTACTTACCTGGGTGGGTGGCGCGGCCGCGAACGACGAACGACAAACGAGGAGCGAAAGAAGGCTCTCGAGCGACGCGACGCGACCGCCCCCTGCGGCAGAGAGCGCGCGACTGACGGTGCATACCCCACTATCGTGCTGATAACCACTGATAAGCGATGCGACGCGTCACACACGGTCGACACCTAAGATTACGCTTCGATCTCTCGACTCACCTGCACGGTGCACCTATCAAAGCGTAGCGAGAGACGCCTTAATATTTCATGGATTTCATGAAAGTTGAGTCGTTAACTCAAATCAACTTCTTCTTGCTTTGCCAATGATGCTGATGGTTCCTAAACAATAAACATCATCATCTCTGGTCTCATATTCTAAAAGTCTGAAATACCCGCTTTCTTTTACAAAATGATCAAAATCGGTACTAATTACGAATACCTAATTTATTAATATTAACTAAAAATAAAGTATAATAACTAACAAATTTAATATTCATTTGTTGACGCAATAAAAAGCGTGATTTTAGGCGTTCGGTACGACACACTGTCGTGACGACAGAACACCGATCTCTGTGCTGACAAGCCTTGGATAGCGCGCCGTTCAAACAAACATTAACCACACTGATTGGGCACAATGGGCACCTACCTACTTATATTTCGAATGCTTAGTTTATCCTTATCATCTAGTTGTTATCCAAAGTGAAGTTCCTGTGTAGGTGATCATTAAGTTTTTGTAGTATAAAAAACGTTTGAACAGCCTAAAGGTCTTCTTCTATTTACCCTCAGGGGAAGCGTAAACGTGGACGCACAAAACAAAACAAGACATGGCAACGTAACGTAATAACTGAAGCACAAACAATCGGCCTCTGCTGGGGCGAGATCAAACGTGCTGCATCCGATAGAGCGAGATGGAGGAATGTCGCGTCTGACCTGAACAGGGAGACTTAGGACCTGGAAGATGAAACATGACAGAATAGTGATCTTCCAACTCAAGTAAGAAGTAGCCAGTCAGCGCTAGACTGAATAAGGCACTATTCTGACACGACAACATATTACCTGTAGGTATAATATGTAGTACAGCCTTTACTCAGCCAAAATCTTACCTATTGTACCTACTACCTATAAAGGCTGTTCTGATGTTTATAAAACGTCTTGAAATGAAAATGTAGATATTAAACATTTCTCCTCCTTTAAGAAACTGAACACTGTTCCCGACAGCCTGGGATTAATGAAGGATCGATTCATTTCAAACGAATCTCAGAGAAAATAATATTTATAATTAGGAATTCAAATTGGAAGCTGTTACGATGTTGGTCTTAGGAGCACGTAGACTAACTAACGGGGAAACTTATAACGTTTAACGTCTTATTTATGTTAAGTAATATTTATTAAAAGCAAGGTTATGACTCTGCGTTAAGCAAAACAAGTAGATCGGAGCAAGGACCCTGCATGCAAAGAGACAGAGGAGTACACGAGTTTCTAGTTGGGGACGAGGCGAGGACGTACTGTCATCAAGAAACAACCCCTGCAAGACCACGATACAATAAAATAGATCACGTGAAAGACATAGTTGAAAGCTGTGTTCATGTTCTGTTATATTGCTTGCTCTGACGTGGTAACTCTTTACACCTAACTTACAACCAATAATCGACACATTTCCTGTCTAAAGCCGGGGTCCCACCACCCGTTTTATCTCATAGGCCAGGCTAGCCCGTGCCACGCCTGTCGAGCCCTGTCGACTGATTGCGTCTCGTGCGACGACAGGCTTCATCGGACGCTACGGTTCCCACCGCTCGTTCGTCTGGTCTGGCCTGGATCTGGCCTGATAAAACACGAGCAATGGGACCCTAGATTTACGATGTTCGGGGCGGTTAAAAAGCTTTAGAAGATACCTACTGTAAATTGATGCTTTGAAACGAGGTCGCAATAACTGTGTAGGTACTACTTACTACCTACTTACATGGCCTGCGCGGATCTAAATGTAGATACGATTATTTTTATCGTTATTATAAATAAATAATAAATAAATAAATTCTGTGAACAACACACAGCGCCATCTAGCCCCGTGGTAAGCGACTAAGCTTGTGTTACGGTGACTAGACAACGGATATAATACTTATATTTATTTTTCTTTTGTAAATACATACATATTATACATAGAAAAACACTTTTTTATGAAATAAGTTGAGGATTTTTTTATTTTAGATGGCCCTGTGAAATTCTGTGGATTTTTGTTGACCGCTAACTTAAAGCTCTAGATTTTAGATGAGATAAGATAATAATATGAGCGAAAGCTAGGATGAGGCGTAATTTAAGACAACATTAAAATAGGTGATTGGCCGGATGTTTTCTTAGAAATAAAAATGTACTTTTAGCACAGAGTCTAATTTGGTAATTAAAAATATAGTCAACTAATGAATCGCTTTGATAATTCTAAACTGTGATAAAACTGTAATAACTCTAACTATTGTATCTCTAACTAAACAAAGAAAATAGAAAGAAAAGTATAAAGATCGAACCCAGCTTTTTCGAGTTGCATAGTTGATCCGCTAGCTGACGCCACCATACTTATTCAAAAATAGAACTCGAGTGTCCATTGGCAGTCATGCTGTAATTATAGATCGTACGGGCGCAGGCGCTTCAACTCCGACAACATTACACTAAGGTAATAAAATGATCTATAATTCATTTATTTATATTTTACTAATAATTACATGTGTTATACCGGCCATACATTTTACTAATTATGTAGATACCTATTTATTTTATCCCATTTTAGTACGAGTATTATAAATGCCAAAGTTTTGTGCATGTACAACATATTAGTAGGAAAAGAACGTTTGTTACTTTTTTATGCAAAAACTATGTAAATGATTGCAACTAAACTCGATATGTAGGTATTGTAGGTAGATAACAGTCCTGTTATGGTTTTGTAATACCAATATTTGTTGAAAATCCTCACGAAATCTTGAATTTCGCAGGCAGAACCGCGGTTTTATACTACATGAGCCTGCAGCGCGCGCGCGGCAGTCTCATGTAGTATTAGATAACATTTGAATAACCTGATAACATTTGAACGTGAATAATGAACTAAATTTTTCATATTTTAATTTTACTTTGCTTGTCGATCCACTTATATTTATTATTAAATTATATTTATTATAAACCTCATTGAATTAATTATAATAACTACAAGCAATAATTGTTGCCGAAGTTTTCTATGCGAAAAACTAAGTAAGCTTTTAAATCAATTAAATCAAATAGGTAATTAAAAACAGTAACCGATCCAATAATTTTAAAGATAAATCTCTTCTGTTATACAACTTACAATATTAATAGGAAGTTTAGTACCAAATAACTATTTTTTAATTAAAAAGGCAAAATCTATACATATAATAAAATCGTAACTTAACGGTGTCTGTTTTTGGAAGATATAAAAAAAGATAAATTGTAGGGGTATCTATTAACGCAGTAGAACCTATTTTTCTATTTTTCTGGTTGTCTGTTTGTCTGTTTGTCTGTTTGTCTGTTTGTGTGTGCCTTTGTGCCCGCTAATCTCAGAAACGGCTTATCCGATTTTGACCAAATTTGGTACGCAGATAGATTTAGACCCCGATTAACATATAGGGTACTTTTTATCCGGATATTTTATCCGGTTATCCGGATAAAGTGTTTTTTCTGTTTTTACCTAATTAGTTTGAATGTTGTATTGAAGAAGTATGTTGTGTGGAATCAACACATGATTAACCGGATATCCGGTCGAAAATAAAAAAAACCGGATATCCAGTTTTTTTGCAGGAAATTCCTAAAATACCGTATACCTATGTCTCTTCACATATCCGGATCCTTCGGACATACGGAATTTTTTTATAATGGCTGGTTTTAACCGACTTTAAAAAAAAGAGGAGCTGCTCAATTCTACCCGCATATTGATGGCTTTTTGTATGTGAATATGTTCACACCGTACTCCGGCAAATAAAGTCCGGTTTCGAACATTCTTTTTTTATTATTTGGAAAGTGAGAGTCCCGAGTTGGTCCCATAAATTGTTGGTGAAGATCTGATGAGAACCTTCGGAATGATAAGCAGAATAGCATCCCATAATGCTGTAAATTACTAATTTTTGGACTTCCATCAATAGAATCGGCTTATAAAGAACTAAGTACAAATTGATGGACCCCCTGAAACCACCTTCTCAAAAGTCCCTCAGTGATTAAAGTTACGGTAACAATTTTGATAATTTTTAGTAGCAGTCGAAAATGCAATAAAAATGATAAAAAAATATAGCTGTAATCGGGCAGTTTTACTGGGTAGATGCAGATTGCATGTAGTTTACGTGGCACGATGGCAGTTGTGGATTCCGAGTCGAGGGTTCCGCGTTCGAATCACAGACCGCATTCCCTTTTTAAGGAACGGTGGCCTGCCGAGCCGAGTGATGGTTTCCGATTCGAGGGCTGCGCGTTCGAGTCCCGGACACGACGTTACGTTTTACCCTCCAGATGGTCGCCCACCTTGCCGTTGTGAGGGGACTCAGTAGCTGCAAGCTAAGAGGCGCACGACGTGGGAAACCGGGCTTGCCTGGCCTGGCTCCGTAATCCCGCGTCAGCGGGCTCGGGGGTCCTTTCCGCAAGAAAGGGGCCGCGTGGAAGACAACCACTATAAAAAATCACTTCAGCCTCTGGTGGTGAACTCGGTGGGGGGCTTTATCACCGGCTTTGGGGACCTCGAGACGATGGCGTGATCGTGCCGAGGGAGGGGAGATGGAGAGGGATTGTCTATCGGGCAGAGGCAGAGATGAGGCTTGGAAAGGCCGCCGTTGTCGGGATGTAGTCCATGAGGAATTCTCACTGGCCTCGACCCTTGTGGAGCGAGGGACACCATGGGGGTTTAGATTATAAACCTATGGTAGGGAGCCCAACGAGAGTGGCCTGACGGTGCATAAGGCGCATTACCCACGTAAAAAAAAAGATATCATGTAGTTAAGCTGCCCGACTTTAGCTTACATAACAGATAAGTCGGTTGCACTGTATGTAGGAGAGCTTATTTTTATTGTTTTGACCTTATTTTCGAAGTCGGGTTTTGATTTTTTTTATATTTTCGATAAAGGCTACTTCTTATAATAAGTAATGTGAATAAGCATGCAACACGTTACCTACCGCTGCGCTGTGAAAAATCTACACTTAAATAGACTCTGCCATGATTCTCTTCTGCTCAGCAACAGACTTCCCTGATCGTCCGTTCAAGTGTAGACTTTTGCACAGCGATGGGTAAGTAGTCCGAAAAACGCTGACGAAGTCGCGGGCACAGCTAGTGATTAATAAATAGCCATAATCTAGTTTTCTGTTATGATGTAGATAAACCAAAGAATGTTGAAATACGATGGTATTTCGATTTATTCCGATTCACGCTGTTGTATTTGCTTTTAGTTGGGGACATGCTCGTTTTATGCTCACGTTTAAGCTAAGCGTCCACCTTTTGGCATCGTACGCACCGGACGCATCGCATCAAACGGATTGTAACATTCTTTGAATAGAAAGTCACAAATCTGCTACTTTCTATAAAAAAATATTACGATCCGTTTGATGCGATCCGTCCGATGCCGAAAGGTAGACGCTTAGCTTTATTCTTTTCAACTGAAAGAAATAAAATACCTATTGGTATTTAGGACTTTTTTTTTTTAAATTTCATCAAAATGGTATTCTCTAAACCGTAGCAACTGATGGGCACAAATGCGACAAATTATTTAAAAATATTAGTAAAATTTATACATATTAATCTTTCGTCATTATTAATTACTAAAATTTAATACTCAAGGCTTAAACCTTACAAAGCACAAATTGCTTTTAGTTAATCTTAACACAAGTCTATTCTGCGCAACGAACCGGCATAAGTACTTACTTACATCAAAATATTTAAGTAATAAATAATATGTTTATCATAGGATAGGTAGGTCGTAGTACGAGTAATCGTACTCGAGATTATGTCGAACAAGTGACAATAATTTGAAGTCCGAAATGATAAAATACAGATGTAAGTATTTTATCTGTGATAATAATGGCGTTAACACTCGAGATACATAATTTATTCGTGAATATTTTTTACTTTAAACGCTAACACTGTTCCTAGGTTAACTGGACTGTTCCAGCAATTTTCCCTGTTGGTATACTCGTTTTATAGCCGTATCGAGTTGCGAGTTAGATTAATGACTAGTGAAGAGGACCCGACCGGAACGTATAACTCATGCAAAACGTATGCATGCAAACGAGAGTAAACCGATAACGTTTTCCTTTATTTGTTAAAGCTTACCCACAAAAATCTAGTTTCGAATGGCACTCGCCACAAGACTGAAATGTAAACTTACAAAAAGAAAGGTAAATTCTCGTTTTGTACAAAGAGTCCGCGGGGAAACTTTACACAATACATAAATGCGTTATACCTATAGGTACGTGTCATATGTTCATACCACCTCAGGCGTTTTTCGAATAAACTTATCAGCTATTGGTGCAACATAAAAGCTACCACAAATCTACCTATTTATATAAAAGAAAGTCGAGTTAGTTACACTATTTATAACTCGAAAACGACTAAACCGATTAGGCTGAAAATTGGAGCGGAGGTAGCTTAGAACCAGGAGAAGGACGTTTTTTTCTATTTTTTTACTATAAGTCGGAACAAAATTCGCCGGGTCAGCTAGTAAAAAATAAAATAAAGATAAAATAGAATTGAAGTAGAGTAATGCTTTCTAATTTTGTCCAACATCGTGACCCCTGCTGAACACCAAAGCATGCGCATTTCTGTTGTGTGAAGTCTTAAAGTGACTTTTAGTTGTGCCCCTACGTTAATAAATATCCTATTTTTATCTTTTGAGATACGGATCCCTAAAAACTTGCAACACTTGTCTTTCAAAAGGTGCCAACCTCCGCAACGATTACTACTTTTTAATTTAAAAATCTGCCAACTGACAAATAAATTAAGCAGTGAAGTAGGTACCAAAAGTTATTATGCAATGAAAACAGTGAAAACCACATTAGGTGGCTATTTTCACTATACTACTTAATTTATATGAGTAAATTACTACAAGTTTTCTCCTGTAATGGTAGTCGTAAGAATTGTAAATAAATCCACATACGAAATATATCCGCTGGCAGATTTTGAACTAAAAAAAAGTAGAATAATACATATTTTAAACTACTGATTGTGTGAATGATGGTTTTTTAATCCTGAATAACCCTTATTTTTTTCAACGTTGTATTTTACTGCATTGAAACGTAGGTACAGACGGTTCGTCTGTTTATCTAGTTATTCTCCTTGTTCCAGATGTAAGAATGTCTCGAATATACGACAATATGGACTCGGCATACGCCACAAGGTGCAGCGATATCACCCTCTGTTCAAACTCCAAGGGCTTCTTTTTGGGATTTGCAGAGGAAGTGGTCGCGCTTGCCAACCCTCACTGGCTTAAGGCTTTGGAGAACATCGATGAAGGAAAGAAACTCGAAGCTGCGCTGGAGCATAAAGAGGTACTGAATGAACGCCGACACTGAGCTATATTTCAAACATAAAATCTTTAATAACACCGTTTTCGCTACAAACTTCGTTCTTCGTACTACGAAACCACAATTATTTAGTTTCATTAGTGATTACACTATCGGTACGTGTATCGAGTTTCTAATATTATCACTATTTAGTGTGTAATTTGGTGCCATTTAGATTAATCTCCGATATATTAGGTTTACTATTACAAAATATGAAAATATTACATACATAAAAATGTTTCACTTACCTACGCTTTTTTTTAATAATAACATAAATTCATTTTGTTTCCAAACTGTGAGTATTTTGCAGTAACGAGTGTTCTTGGTTTGGGAAATACGCTCGGCACTTGACACTATTTGTGGCGGGCGGGAAGTGCGGCCGCGGCGGTCTGCTTCACCCCTGCTGTTACGCCATACACCACCGTACTACATAATAATATTCTCTTATAGCCGTAACAGTCGATCAAACCACACCGCTGCACCAGTGACATTAGTAATAATAACGTGCAACTATTATGATGTATTCGGTGGCGTTCAACCACTGAATACATAACCATAGTCGGTGCATAATTTGAAGGTACGGTGCGGTGCGGATTCGATCGTCTGTTCCGGCTATTAGATTCACCTACTACATCAAATTAATAACCCTCCGATGTAGTTAAGTATCATCAATTAATTACATTCATCATCATCCGAGCGTTGTTCCCGGTTGCATCTCTCTCGAGAGCCCGGGGTCCACTTTCCTACTATTACGTCTCCACTTCGCACGATCTTCGGCATCCCGTGTAGTGAGGCCATTTGCACGCATATCCGATCTTACAACGTCAAGCCAGCACTTCTTGGGTCTTCCCAATCTGCCGCGGCCGGGCGGAGGCGCCATAGCAAGACACTTGTTTCTCATGTAACCAGCCGGTTTCCGTAGAACGTGGCCGTACCACCGTAAGCGGCATTCTTGCAGTTTGTCTGCAATGTCTCGGACATGAAGGCTGCCCCTGATGCGGGAGTTAATAACCATCAATTAATTACATTCACTGCAAAAATTTCGTGTAATCTTTTCATTGACTATACCTTACCCGGTCAATTATTTCAAAATCAAATTGAAGACCAAGAATCATTATGTTATGAAGAGGAAAAAGTAAAGACCTAAATAAATGCACATATTCGTGGCATTAAAGAATTTACAACGTGCTACCACGTTTTTACATACGCTTATGTGATAATAAACGATAAACCTCTGAGTTTCGAAGGTATATCTACTCAATGCTTATTTCACACGCATCACACACTAAATGGTTTCCCCACTCCCCAGTTAATTTTATTTGAACAAGTTTTTTTTTCGTAAAAAAATATTTCATACTCACATTCAATGGATAGTGATCAATTTTTGACAAACACGCACGTAACTTTTTATACACAATTTAATAAAAGCAACAAGAGACATCGCGCGAGTTTCCAATTTAAAAATGTAATTCAATTCACAATGTGAAACGACTTTGTTTCATACAATAGCTGCCCAAAAACGTTGAACGAAATAAATTCACCGTTCGCGTAGTCGCTTCTACCTACCTACTCTAATTGTCGAGTTTTGTCTGGCTAGTTAATCGTCAGATCTCTAATTTCAGCTAGGAGTCTGGCTGAAATTTTAGATCTCTCTCTCATCCGAGCGATGTTCCCGGTTGTATCCCTCTCGGGAAACCGGGGTCCGCGAAACCCCTAATATTTGGGGTTGGCGCAGTAGGTAAGTCATCGTTGACCATATCGTCTGCTAATAGATTTGGCAATATTTTTACGGCCGGTCGCCAGCCTGACATCAACCCATCAAGGGACCAAGCATTTTATCCGCCACCGCGCGGGGAGAACTTAAGTTTTGCTAGTCCTCCCTAAATCACTTTTACGACACCCACGGGAAGAGATGGGGTAACCATGTTCTATGCCGGGGTTACACGGGTTTACACGGGCTGAAATTATAAATCTGCCTTACTTTAAAAGACTTTTGTTGTTTTCTTGAACTATTAATGTGTAGGTAAATGAAGCTATAAATGAAGTTCTATCGAGGATTCAGCGCCTACGACGTGGCAAGTGTGGTAAGACGTCTTGTGACCGACGCGCCGCAGCCCAACTATCTCTCGACGAAGGGGACTTGCCCAAGGCGCTAGCTCTAGCTAGCCAGGCAGTTCTAAGGGCTCCTGTTACAGGTAACTTGGTATTTACATAGATACATTTTACCGGGTCTTAATCGCGTATGTTACAATGGTCTTGGTCGCGAGGAAAATCTGACCAAAACCAGTGTTACATAGTTAAATCGTCGAGGTAAGAAAATAAATAAAAATAACGCGAATAATAGACGGTAAAATGTAGGTATGTGTTAACTACATGTTAACAAATCGTGTAAATTTAAAAAGTTGAATAAATATTTAATTATTAACCACCATGTCCTGAGATACGGGCAGAATTGACAAATCACAAAATGTTGGTTATACGCGGTCAGTAACACGGTAGTACATTCCAGTACAAAGTCCCATGCGGGCTTAACTGAGTTCGTGTAGCTACATATGTTAACAGTGCTGACTACGCGCTCTCAACTCAGTATTATAAGATTTAACGTCCAAGTAAAATAAATTATTTATCCCATATCCCGATGAACAGATTGAACAGACAAAAAGATCATTACCACTAGTTTGACAGAGCCCGAATTTTCTAGTCACTGAGCCCGTAGAATTCAACCGGTAGTAGGCGTTGATTGTGTTTATTAATTAACAATGTCGTGTTATATACGACTTTTTGCCTTATTTAATTCTAAGTAGGTAGGTATTTACGCTTGTTTTATTCTATGTTTTCTTTTACAGGTGAAAATGAACAAATAGATGGTGGCGTTACCTTGGCGCTAGCCTTGTGGTTGCGCTCCGAGATCCTGCTGAAATGTAACCGTCCTCAGGCTGCTCTTGAAGACTTGAAGCTCGCCTTAAAAGAACGACTCCCTGCCAAGATGCGAGCTAAATACTACTGGAGAATGGGACATTGTTATAGAGGTATATTTCCTAGAAATCATTATTTTTCATGTGCCTACAGTGTTTGTTCTGGAGAACTGTACCTACTGCACTTTAGCATTTAGTACTGTACTATGTACGGTTGTAGGTACACATACTGTACATGGTATAGCTTAGACCGCCGATTATAAGGTAAACTGTCGTATAGCGTAGTATCTACCTGCCGTGCTTATTTTGTTTGAAGGAATGTAATGAATCAGATGAAAGAACACTTAACACGTTCATCATCATTTCAGGTGTAGGAAGTCCACTGCTGGACATAAGCCTCCCTCATAGATTTCCAGATGCTTCGGCTATAAGCGGCCAGCATCCACCGTGAACCCGCGGCCTTAACCAAGTCGTCCGTCCATCTCGTTGGTTAGACATTTCTCCTGAAATTGTCACAGATATTTTCTTTAAGACAAACAATATAAACACGTTATCAAAATTAAAATACTTGCTGATTAATAAAAATAATAATTTTACTAAAAAGAAAAATAAACCAACTTACTCGAAGTTGTAATTTCATTGAAACTTTAGGTGCCGGGGAAGCCTCAAGAGCGAAAGTATCCTACGAATTAGCATGTCGTCTGTTAGGAAGTGAAGCTGATGCAAATGCCAGAACCGAGTTACAACACGATATAGATACCCTCGACTACAAGCTACTACCGAAACATTCACCTGACAACAAAGGTAAAACGTAGAAATAATTTAAAGACCAAGTACCTACATAGTACATAATTAATCTACATCTACACTAATATTTTGAAGAGGAAAGATTTGTATTTTTGTGTGTGTGTTTGTAATGAATAGACTGAAAAACTACTGGACCGACTTCAAAAATAGTTTCACCAAAATAATACTTCACCTCGATAATGAAGTGTAACATAGACTACCTTTGATCCCGATATTCCCACGGGATCGCGACTTACGCGGGAGAAACCGCGGGACGCAGCTAGTAATTAATATAGCGTAAAATTAGTACTTACTACGCTGTGGTAAAAAATATAATGGAAAACCAGTAGAGTTCTATAATATTTAATTTAAAGATGAAGTCCTCACTGGCGGAGCCAGACAAAACATGCCATCATTGTCAAAGCTAGTCAAAATCACAGAGGAAGAAAATAAGGTAAGCACATTTTTTTAAAATAAATTTTTATGTAAGTATTTTAATACCGATATACTTAAACTGCTTTTAAATGTGATAAAAAAATGTGCCAAAACCATTGAGATACAAGTACCTAGAGAAGCTATCTCAAACAAATTCCATGTTTCTATTACACGAAACTATTACAAAAAAGCTGCTGCAACGCTAACAATATTGTAACGTCTATAGTAAACATTAATAAAGCGCTTAGAAGGCTTAATTTTTCCGCGACGAATCAAACGTCAAAAGCATCATTGAGTAATGTCTAAATGGCGCATAATGTCGCAGTGATTTTATAAAATATTTTTGTCTATCGATAATATAAAGTGTACTTAATGATGGAAGGTGATTCCTTGGGCTTTATTTGTTGTTTGTACAATATCTCAGGACACACGAAAGCATATTGAAGTCAATTAAAATACACAGAATACACACGTATCGTCGCGTCTAGCGTCAGTCATAGACTAAATTCAAAGGTGGGAGTAGGCCCCAACTCGTGTTACAAAAAGTTTGGTTTGGCCATCTTCTCTAGTTACTACTTATTAACTCAATGGCCAAAACAAACTGATAGTCAACAAAATGGTGGTACAAAAATAAAACTGAAACTTTCCACGCATTTCAATTACTGCGATTCAGAACTTGACATTATAATATCGTTTTTCAGGGTCGATTCGCAGTCGCCAATTCTCCGATAAAGACTGGTGACGTCCTGCTCATAGACAGCCCTTATGCTGCATGTCTACTCTCCGACTACTACAGCTCACATTGCTTGCACTGTTTCAAAAGGTAGCAAACATCGGAGAGATATTTTATCTTATTTACATCTATACTATTTCTCTGATTATAATTATATATTTTTGTAGATTAGAAGACCAAGAAGATTCAGCGCCGATGTGGTGTCCCAATTGCTCAGCAGTCGCATTTTGTAGTGTTAAGTGCCGAGACATTGCACTTACTACGTTTCATATATACGAATGTCCTTTCGTAGATCTTTATATTGGTAAGTACCTACATAAGCTTGAAAAACTGGTTTAGGTATTACAGGGAAAAGATGTTGCTATAGTCTAAAAATTATATTAACTTTATGTACAGTAGTTCCATTATCCCCATACACCAGTGGGTGAAACAATTCAATGAGATCACTGCCAAAATATTTAGAAAACGTATTTTTTGTTCTTCAAGGCTCCGGCATGTCAATTCTTAGCCACATTGCACTTCGCATGGTGACACAAGCAGGACTAGACACTAGCCTGTCTATCCACTCAAAACATATCAATAACGAGACCAAATCAGTTGAAGGATCAGTCATCAATGACATCGAAGGTGTATCAAAGAAAACTAAAATGAAGAGTAGAAAGGAAAGACTGAACCGTTCTAAAAAAGGATTGAAAAACTTTGCGGATAAAAATATAAAAGAAGAAATAGAAGATATCAAGGAAGATAGCAAGGTTGAAGATAAAATGAGTTTTCAAGATAAATTGGAACTAAAAGCGGCACAAATCTACTCGCTTTGTACTCACTCAGAATCAAGAAAAGGAGAAGACTATCTGAAGAGGGTCGTTATGGGAATGTTTTTGACTGAGTGCTTGGCCAAAGGAGATTTCTTCAAGAAGTGTCACAGAGATAATCTGGCCAAGGGTAAGTGACGATGTGCATCAAAAATAAACTTTTATTTTATAATTAATATTAAAAAAAATAAAATTCTGTTTTGGTAATTTTGATGCTTAAGCATCAAAATCGCGTGAGAGTTGCAAATAAACCGTGACGGTACCAATAACTTTTTTAAAACGTAAAAGCCAAAAAATCTGTAGAGTATTTCTAATTTTTTAAGACCTCTAACACTGCATTTATATTAAAAAAAGCTTTTTCTTCTCATTGAACCATTCGATACAGTAGGCCTATTTTATTTCGTAATTTTCGGACGGACCGACCGAAAATTTTCTTCAACAATTTCAATAAAATTTTTAATTCAGAGCGTCTGAAATTATTGTTCGAAGAAACGCAGTAGGCCTACAGATAAAAAGTCGAAATGAAGGTTAAAATAAGTAGATGTTTAACCTTGACAATAATCCGTTATGAATTATTTAATCTATATTGCAGCTAAAAAATCGATATGCGAGTTGATAGTCCGCAACTTGCATTTACTGCAGTTTAACGCCCACGAAATGTACGAGACCCTGCATGGAGAGCACCGCTTCAACGGTTCAAAACCTATATACGTCGCAGTGGGTATTTACCCAGTCGGAGCGCTCTTCAACCACGAGTGTAATCCAGCAGTAGCCAGGTAACTGCGATAAAGAGAACTTAGGTGCATTGCTGAAGTGCTTGCATTGCAGTGTATTGCTATACTAGAGCATTATTCTCGACCTCTTCAGATTCAGATTCAGATCATTTATTGCGAATATAGGTATTACAATGGTGTTATAAAATAAAATAAAATAAAGTTAAGTACAGCTATATTCGGCATTTTCGGCGTTCAATATTATTTGGTATTATTATTGGCTAGGAGTATAAGTGTTCGGTGATTATTGGTATTATGTCAATATTATTAGAAGGTACAAACATTTTTGAATACATAGATATTAATAAGATAAAAACAGTCAAACATCAATAATATTAAATTAAAATCTTATTAGGTATTGTGGATTTTTCATTTGAACAAGCAGTGATTTATGGTTGTGATCAATCCGTCAATCCCGATTCCGTGGACAAAAACCCATTTTTAGCTATTTTTAGTGGCTTTACTTCAACTTCAAAAAGTTTAACACACCGTCAAAATGTATATTCTCTAGGACCAAATTAACCTATGTTCAATCGACATTGTTGATTATGTCACTTAGTCAAGGCTTTGATAATAAGTTTTTTAAAGATTTTTCTTCGGTTTTCGCGATGTTGTATTGAAATTAAAGACATTTTTCAATCCTGAAGAAGGGACCTGTAAATAAAGGTCTCGAAACATTGAGCGTTGAAACAATGCTAAAAGTAACAATAAGCGCCACGCGATTGAAACCGAGAAATGTCTTTAATTTCAATAACTTTTTTTCTTTTTTCGATTTCAATGTATAAATTGGGTGTAAATATTTCCATCATTCAGCGTATTTACTGCTAAGACATTTGAGTATTTTTCTGTTAGATACTTCTCCGGGCGCGACATAGTACTCCGTGCAGTTCGTCCGCTGACCCCTGGCGAAGTGGTCTCGGAGAATTACGGCCCACACTTCATGATGCGTACATTGAATGAAAGACAGCGCTCACTGCTCTGTCGGTACTGGTTTCAATGCCAGTGTGCCGCCTGTGAAGAGGACTGGCCGTCGTTAAAGCAGTTGAAAACGGATTATGTCTTCTTGAGGTACATAACTTAATATTCTAATTTAGGTGCGTGCACTGGGTTTTCTTTCATAGAAATATTTTAAAGAAACAATACTTCTGCAAAAATACAACGCACAACGACGATTCGAACCCGCATCTTACTCAATTCGGGAGCCCCACTTGACCAATTAGTCTATTGGCGTCAGTGACTCATACGCTGTATTTTCGCAAGTATTGCTTCATCTATTACAACTTAGGCATGCTTGTTGGTTGAGTAAGATGCGGGTTCGAATCCAGCCCTGCGTCTATCGTGCGTTGTGTTTTTGCAGAAGTATTGATTCTTTGTACTTAACTTACTTGCATATTTTTGGGATATCTAAATAATACTTGATAACCGAGGGGTTTAAATTACTTTTTATACCTTATTTTTATGGCAATGTACTTAGAAAAGTAAGCTTTGTTTCTTCGAAATCGCGTAATAAATATAATAACATTGTAAATCTGTATGACCTTTCGACAGATGTCCGAACTTATCGTGCGAGTGGAAGTTCCGAGCCTTTCCGCAGCTGCTTCCGGAACAATGTGCCAAATGTTCGACGAAGATCGACCCACAGCTTGTTAAGATTAACATCGAAACAGTTGATAGATGTGTCATTGAATACCAGGTCTGATAATCTATTTTATCTATTTCTATTATCATTTACTAATACAAAACGGAAGAGTTTGTTTGTTTTTTTGTTTGTTTGAACACGCTAATCTCAGGAACCACTGGTCCGATTTGAAAAATTCTTTCGGAATTGGATAGTCCATTTATTGAGAAAGGCTATAGGCTACTTTTAAACCCGATATTCCAACGGGATCAGGACTTACGCGGGTGAAATCGCGGGGCGCTGCTAGTTGTATAATATACACGTTGGAACTTTTTTTAACCGAAGTATGACCATAACAATATGAGCATATCCCTCTTGCGTATCATACCTACTAGTGTCACAATGTATTCAGGCGCTATATCAAATTTTCTGTCACTTTTAGTACTGTGAACCTATTTCGGAAACTATATTTAATAGTTTTTAACCGACTAACAAAACCGAAGGAGGAGGTTTACAATTTGTCAGTATTTTTGTTTGTTTGTTACCGAATATATCAGCTGTGTAACATGTTTGGAATGTGTCATCTTATATTGTAATGCACTTTATCGGCGAGCTTGATAATAAAGTTTATTCAATCAAAAACAACATACAAAAAAAAAACAATAAAAAAGGTGAATAACAAACAAACAAAACTAAAATTGAAACTTAAATCTAAAAAGAAAAGAGCCCGTCAACGATCATTTCTATGTAATATGGGAAATTACAAGCAGAGTTGAACTGCAAAGTTCGCCGGTAGATGTTATGTTATGTTATATCACTACGAGGCCTAACTCGCAAGAACACAAGGAGTAGTTTTTTACATTCTAAATTTTACTTTTTATTTTAGTGCCATTAACTACTCCTTGTATTCTTGCGAGTTAGGCCTCGTAGTGACATGACATCATCATCATCATCCGAGCGTTGTTCCCGGTTGCATCTCTCTCGAGAGCCCGGGGTCCGCTTTCCTACTTCTACGTCTCCACTTCGCACGATCTTCGGCATCCCGTGTAGTGAGGCCATTAGCACGCATATCCGATCTTAAAACGTCAAGCCAGCACTTCTTGGGTCTTCCCAATCTGCCGCGGCCGGGCGGAGGCGCCATAGCAAGACATTTGTTTCCCACGTAACTAGACGGTTTCCGTAGAACGTGGCCGTACCACCGTAAGCGGCATTCTTGCAGTTTGTCTGCAATGTCTCGGACATGAAGGCTGCCCCTGATGCGGGAGTTTCTGACGCGGTCTTTTCGCGTCACTCCACACATCCAGCGCAGCATCTTCATCTCCGTGACACGCAGCTCCTGCTTATGTCGCTCAAGCAATGGCCACGCCTCACTACCATACAAAAGGACAGGTCTAATTATCGTTTTATAGACCTGTCCCTTCAGTTTAACCGGCATTTTCGGGTCACAGATGACACCAGTTACCTCTCGCCACTTGGCCCAAGCTGCCGAAATGCGGGACTTGACGTCACAATCGATGTCGCCGGACTCGTGAAGCACAGATCCCAAGTACTTAAACTGGTCTGTCCGCTCGACCATGTGACCGTCTACGCAGACAGGTGTGGGATCTGTGGTATTGCTAGCCAAGTATTCGGTCTTCGCTACGTTGAGTTGCAAACCGCCGTTCTCAAGTGACTCTTTCCACGCATTTACACGCCTTCTAAGCCGCCCCTTATCCGAGTCCGCTAGCGCAATATCATCAGCATACATGAGCATCCACGGGGGCTGCTCGTGTGCGTCTCGGATGATTACGGACAGTGCGTCCAGTATTACGCTAAACAGAAACGGACTTAGGACGGATCCTTGGTGGACTCCGATTGTAATGGGGAAAGATTTAGTGTCACCAACAGCAGTTCGCACCACTGAATCGGAATTTCGGTACATGTCCCTGATGGTTTCAATATAAGTTTCAGGCACCCCTTTGGACCGCAGCGCCCACCAGATCATCACGCGAGGAACACAGTCGAAGGCCTTCTGCAAGTCCAGGAACAGAAAATGCAGAGGCGTATTCTTCGATCTGTATTTCTCCATAACGATCCTTAGGGCGAAAACAGGGTCCATGGTACCATGACCGGGGCGGAAACCATACTGCCCCTCCGAGACAGTGCACTCCTGCCGGATCCGAGAGTCAACTATACGCTCGTAGAGCTTCATGGTGTGGGACATGACCTTTATACCACGATAACTTCCACACTCCTGCACAGATCCCTTGCCCTTGAACACTGGAGTGATAACACTCAGTCTCCATTGGGCGGGGATTCTGCCGGTCTCGAGTATACGGTTAAAAAGGTTGGTTAAGATGCCCACACCACGAGAACCCATAGCCTTCCATACTTCAATGGGGACTCCATCGGCGCCGACAGCTTTCCGATTCTTCATGCAGCGAAGAGCCTTGCGCACCTCCTCAGGCGTTATCAGTGGCACAAGTCCTAGATTCGGAGGGAGTTCCGGTGGCTGCACCTCTTTATACTGCTTATTGAGCAGCTCGTGGAAATAAGAGCGCCACCTCTCCTTCACCGCGAGGTCCTCGCATAGCAGGTTACCATTAGGATCTTTTACACAGCGGCACTTGGATATATCCTGTGCCGCTTTGATCCTAGAACGTGCCAACTTATAAATAAGCTTCTGCCCCTCAGACGTTTCCAACTTATCGTACAATGGCTGTAAGTGGTCCCGTCTGGCTCTGGCTACTGCTCTCTTTGTGGCACGTTTGGCAGACCTGTACGCGTCGCGATCTTCAGGAGAGTTGGACGCTTGCCACTTTTTAAAGAGGGCTTTCTTCACCCTAGTCTCCCTCTGGACTGTGTCGTTCCACCACCAAGTTTCCTTGTCACACTTGCGTCCTCCCTTAGACATACCGAGGACCGACCGCGCCGAATCAGCGATAGACACCTGAATCCGGTCCCAGTGTTCCTGTACCGCCTTCAGCATTGGCACATTTGTCGCCGATTGCTGAGGCGAGCATCTGGGACTTGACTTCATCGAGCACCATCTGATTCGGCGCTGACATGGTTCCGGTCGTTTGTCTTTGGTCTTTACACAGAGATCCATGACAAGGATACGGTGTTGGGCAGTGAGACTCTCACCGGGTATGACTTTGCAGTTGGCCACGTTGCCGATATGATGTCTCCTAGTGATTAGAAAATCGATTTGGGTAGCGCGCCCCCCGCTCCTGTAGGTGATTAAGTGGTCGGGCTTCTTTTTGAAATATGTGTTCACGAGTGCCAGGTCGGCAGTGGCACACGTACGCAGAATTTCTTCTCCTTCCGCATTCCGACTGCTATACCCGTAGCCTCCATGAACACGTTCAAATTCCGCCCCCATCTCACCCACATGACCGTTCAGATCACCACCCAAAACGATTCCCTGTGACAACGGGATAGCCCCAAGGACCTCGCCGAGTTTATCCCAAAACGACCTCTTATCAGCGTCGCTACAACCGACCTGTGGCGCGTAAGCACTTACTAAGTGGGTAGGAACCCCCCCAATAAGCACCTTCACGCACATAAGTCGGTCGCTAAAGCGATTCACCTCCAAGATATCGTCATGCAACCTCTCAGCGAGTACCACAGCCACCCCGCTCTCTCCACCAGGTGCACCCGTGTAGATCAGCTTGTAGCCATTCCCAATAAGCCGGGATCTGCTGCCTTTCCATCGAGTCTCCTGCAGGAACGCCACGGCCACCTTCCGCCTGGAAAGTACGTCGGCTAGCTCCCTCGCGCGTCCGGTTAGCGTGCCAATGTTCCACGTTGCGAAGCGGAGTTTCACATCGTGTTTAGGGGCTAACGTCTTCGGCCGTGCCCGCCCGTGGCACGGTAGCCCTCGTCCACTTACCACAGGAGTCAGGCGAAGCTCCTGCGCGCCGTTATGCGGCGGCGCCCTATCCCTGTGGTGATCTCTTCTATTAGTGCTTTCCATTTAGATTTGGCTGATTTTGACTTTTACGGGAGCGACTGCCGTCTGACCTCCCAACCCCGAAGGGAAAGTCTGCGCCAGAGCCTCGTCCGTTCATCAGCAGGTGCACCAAGCTAGCAGGTGAGGTTGGCTTGGGCCCAAAGATCTTAATGGACCCCATACACACCCCAGGACCCCATACAGTACACACCCATGGACCCCATACACACACAGTGACATGACATAACATAACATAACATCTACCGGCGAACTTTGCAGTTCAACTCTGCTTGTAATTTCCCATATTACATGGAAATGATTACAATATAAGATGAGGAAATAACTTCGCCTAAATATACAGTGATATCGACTTATCTGTAATGTATTCTAATGTTGGGTAGTTTTTCGGGGTAAATCCAGTTTAAAGTTTCTCTACGTAGAATTTTGTCACTAAAATACAGAAATAAGACTTCAAAAACTGTATGTACAAATAAACTTTTTAAATTCACACGATTTGTTATCATATTTACATTTTCCCGGGTATTTAACGAAACGGGTCGAAACGTCGAGGTAAGAAAATAAATAATACGCGACAAAGACCCGGGAAAATCTAAATATGTATGTACAAAAACAAAAAGCCATTGAATAAAATTTGCTGAAATTCACATTTCAGAAAGCAGCGCTATTAATGGAACAGTCTCGCGCAGATGAAGCAAGTGACGTGTTAATTCCAGCTATTGACAACTTCCACAAGATCGCCCGTGTTCCACACAAAGAGACCCACATCGCACAAGAAGCGCTCCGCTCCTGTTTTGCTCTTAATGGAAACGTCCACAGAGTGAAGGATACTCCTGCAGCTGTTTCACAACCCCATATAGAACCATAAAACGTTGCACAGTAGGGGAATTTCATTGAAAGTGTCTAAATAGGTTTCAACGTATTTATGTTAACTAATAGTTTTTCTAGATATTAGTACCATATTGATTGTTTAGGTACTAGTGTAAGTACCATGGCTATTATTGTTTAGATATTTGTTTGTTATGTTTCAATCCATTTTAAGTCAATCAAACTCCACTAAGTAGAAGTATTAAGTAAGATACCTACTGCATTGTTGATTTTTTGCATTTTTATAATATTATTGTTTTATATTTCATATTTTTTACATTTATTTACTTGTCACAAGGTACACAACTGCTACATAATCTATAATCTTCTAATATATAAAATTTCCATGTCACAATGTTAGTTACCGTACCTACTCCTCCGAAACGGCTCGACCGATTTTTAGCAAATTTTATATGCGTATTCAGTAGGTCTGAGAATCGGCTACTATCTATAATTTATAAGGCAAGACAACGTTTGCCGGGTCAGCTAGTAATATTATAAAGAGGTAACGTTGGTAACATCTATGTATGTATAATTGTATATTGGGGGTAATGTTATATAAAAATAATATATTACTATACCATAACCAGTAATGTTTTATTTATTATCAAAAATTATGTAACGAAGTTGATACTGGGGTACCTATGTGACAAATAATAAAAAAATCCTAAATTACTAAGAAAACATCAAAGAAAGTTCTTTGGTTGTCACCTAGACTTTTCTTCAATATTGTTTTAATGTACTAAGGTGTGTACTGAATCAAAAGTATCTAGAGCCCAACATTAGGTACGTGGGGGAAAAGCATGATAATGAAATGATAAATAGAAATACCACTGAAAGGCTGTGTTTATTTACACGTGTATTATATTTATTTATTCTCATTGATAACTTAATGTAGGCACAAAACACCACTTTTGTAATACCACCGCATTATACCTTATAGTTAATGCGCCTCATGGCATTCATTACCGGAGGAAAATTAATGGCTTAAAAACTCCTTCATAGCCTACTAACTCAGTTGAAAATAACAAAGTAAGTATACTTAATTAAATTAAATATGAAGACTTATTCCTAAAACAAAACTATTTAATATAGGTAAGTTTTAAATTCGTATTTTTGACAAGATAAAAGCCTTAAAGCACGAACAACCTCATCTGATTTATTAATCGGTGTTTTACTCGATAAATTACAAAAGGTACATTAAATATCGGTCATAATGTATTTAAAATTTACTATTAAATATTGTATTCCAAATACTTGTTTCCATATAGCCTATGTCTAAGGAGTTAAAATGATTTTTATAACCTATCTATGTTTAGGGAGTTTAGAGTTTAGTTTCGAAAACCTGAAATAGATTACTCGTGCTTTTTGAAAAAAATGCTTTCAAAAATTTAGTACCCGGCGGGTTTCGAACCTGCGACTACTGGTATTCCGTCCAAGTCTGATAACCGCTACGCCACGGGTAAGCCAGCCGAAGCCGAAAATTGGAAAGCACCTCCTCGTGTTGTTGCGAGTAAGGCCTCGTAGTGACATCTACCGGCGAACTTTGCAGTTAGACTCGGCTTGTAATTTTCCATATTACATAGAAATTATTACAATATAAGATGACAAATTCAAAACATGTAAACATTTTTTCTTAGTGTTTACCACGCTTAGGAAATACTGCTTTTTGAAGTTTTAAAAGCAAGTTTTGAAAAAGCAGTATTTCCTAAGTGTGGTAAACACTAAAAAAAAGAAATATTATTTAAATTACTCGCAATAATTTAATGTATACAAGTATTTGGAATACAATAGTTACGTACTTTAACTAGATAGGTATGTACCTACTGCAAAAAACTACATTAAAAAGAAACTAAAAACCAACCTACTTTTTTTAAATTAAGACACATACATACCATACACATGTATGAATGGGGCAAAAACGGAACTTGACTAAATACGGACTCGACGAAAAATCGTTCGAAACCAAAACTACTTACATAGTGTAGCAAAAGTTTTAAATTAGATAGATTGCTGGATAGGATAGCCGCATTTATCATGATCTTAATCGCAATGTATGGATGTCCGTCTGTAAGGATTACTACGAATATTATCTACTCCAAAGTAAACTAACTAAAGGTTAACTAGTAGCAGCCGTCTAATTTCGAGAATCTGATGGGTAGAACAGCAATCGGCTCCGAGGCGTTTGGTCTGTTTATGTAGATACTCCAGGTGCGGTGATCCAAGTCGAAGATTCCTGCAAGAACAGAGCAGTGATTTAAGAGGACAGTCTACCTACTCTTTCTCCATACAAACATAGTCGACTGTTTCCTCCCTGGATAAGGACATTAGAGCACATATATTTATGCCATAAAACCTATATCTGCCATGACCATTCCCCTACGTTTTGTAATTTTCATAATTAAAATAGAAATAAAATTCAGAAAACATAGAAAATGAAACAAATCGAGACGTAGGGGCATGGTCAAATGGTCATGGCTGATATAGGACTTATAGCATAAACATATTTTTTCAAATAGTTTTATCCAGGGAGGAAACAGTCGAAATCGTTTGTAAAGTTTGTATGGAGAAAAGGGTAGGTAGACTATCCTCTTAATAAGGTCATGTCGCGGTTTTGCATACGAAACTTTTCGGAATGAATAACGCCCGATTGAATTTAATTAAACCTATTTAAAGTTATTTTAGTTATTCACAGCCCACCTGATCCACATGATTTTGCTTGCATATTGTGTTCGCCACTGTCTTATTGAGTCGCGCTGAGCGAAACGGATATTACCTTCCCGACATCGGTATTGGACCGAAAGGCGCACTGTGAATAACACTGCTGAACATTATTCGTCGGGCTTTTAATTATTCTTTACTATCAGAGTCCCGCGGATTCACCCGTGAATTTCCAAAAACCCTTTCTTAGTGGATACCTACACACCACAAAGAACACACTACAAATTTCATGTCTCTATGACCAGCGGTTTGGGCTCTACGTTGATATATAGTTGAGTCAATCAGTTCAGGACATTTTATATAATATATAGATAAGTCCTATATAGTTGTAGGGCAATTAAAATAAAAGAGTTAGTACCTGCAGCAATAGTTTTGATGACGGTGTCAGGTTTATTCTGGAACACCTGGAACTCGTTGCCGGATGTGTCGGAGATGAGGTCGGCGACGTCATCGCGGCTCTCGGGCGGAGGACGAGAACCGATCGCCTTCATACGGGCTTCGGAGCTATCTATGATAGGGCCAATTACCTCCTTCAGGTTGATACGAAGATACCTGAATTTAATAAGATAATAGAAATGTTTTAAGAAAATAGTGAGTTATTTCTCAGATTTTTATCACAACTGTCCAAAATGCAAGGCAAGTCCCAGTTCCGAGGTAACGACTAGGTAAGTTGAGATATGTCAAATAAAACCCTTTAACATGAAAACTATGCAGCTTTGTACATCAAACTACAATACAGGTCAGACTTTAGATAATTATATTAAAGAGAAATATTGCTGCAACTAAATATCCAGGCCCCAAAATATGCATACAGTTTGTGGATTTGCGCTTCCAACTCGTATTCATTTCACTTACGGCGAACAAAGGCTAGTTAGTGGAGTGTCGCGCCTAACGATCTCAAAATTATGTGTAGGTATTGCCATGAGAGCGGTACCAAAGTTACTTACTTGTTACAATGCACCAACGGTTCCTTGTCATACTTCTTGATGTTCAACTGCGAACGTTTATTTTTGAGATCGGGAGCTACTTCAATGTTGTACAACTGTCTGCCTCCGACGGCGTCAGACCAGATCATGTTGACTGAAAACCCGTTGGCAATGCCTAGACCCTCGTCGTGGAGGATCTTTTCTGCTTCCCCGAAGCTTCGAGCACTAAGCATCTTTCTCGTGATAAAGGTACGAGCTGAAAATATGAATATTCATTTCACCAGAGTCATTTGATATTACATTATGCAGTCAACTTATTTACGAGCCGCTTTATGCAAAGAGCGCATGCATGAGCTGGCTGGAAATCAATGGGATAGTTCAACCCTTGTGGCAGATATGACGATGAATTTAGTTTTTTTTTAATGCTTACTTAAATTCTGTACCCGTTTTCTTTGAGGTGCACCGATGTGCATCGAAATGAAATTAAGGATTGTATTTTTTCATGTTTTAGATTGTGGCACGTAGCCTGATAAGCGTAGTGGACATTAAGGGCCCTATTCTGAAAAACTGAAAATCCATGTCGGGCGCATCGAAAATTGTTGATTATTTCATGACGGAATGTCGTAGAACTTTTTTTTGTGTACAGATTGTAGGCGACATTGTTTCCGATATTTTAGTGTAGTTTCCATACAAATATGTCTAAACGTATTGAATTGCCTATCGACATTTTAGCCAAATCAGACATTTTTTGTCTAAAATTTGGATAGGCTTTGCACCAATAGGAGGTTCTTGTCTTAAAACTACACCAAAATGTAGGAAACAATGTCACCTACAATCTGTGCACAAAAAAATGTTCTACGACATTCCGTCATGAAATAATCAACAATTTTCGATGAGCCCGACAGGGATTTTCAGTTTTAAGGCCGTTGGCGTATATACTCCTCTTAAAATAAAAGTGTTGATTAATTTTAAATGGGACGTAAACTCACGTGTGTTTCCATATTTGAGAGCGTAAGGGCTGAGTGTGTTGATTGAGAAGACTAGCCCGTTCTCATTGAAGCCCATTGTGTAGCCCGGCATGTGACCAGCGTAGCACAGAGACGCGAAACGTTCTTCAGTTGCCTGCATATGCAACAATGAAATTAATGAGGTTTTTAAGATTTTGAACAGCATAATATAATGAACCTACGTGTCTTTTTTCTAGATAGGTACGAGTATATTGCACGTCGTTACACACAGCGCAATCTAGTCCCAAACTAAGCACTAGGCTTGTGCTATGGGTACTAGACAACGGATATACTACATATTATACTTTTTTTTTTGTAAATACATACATATGATACATAGAAAACACTGCTCAATATCCCATGTCTTCGGACCGTGGTGAGTCCTAGGACATGTTGGTTTCCTCACGATGTTTTCTTTCACCGTAATAGCGATGTTTTTAGCGCACATACCTTTTTCTTAAAGAAAAAGACATAGGTGCGCGGTTGGCCTGGATTCGAACCCACGACTCTCGGAATAAAAGTCGGAGTATCTACAACTAGACCAACACCGCTTATGAGTATGTAGATAAAAGTTAAAATATTTAAATAGACTGTGTTACTGACCCCTTTCTCCCTGTCCTCAGGGGTAGGTATGATATGGGCAGACATTATGTAGAAATGATTTAGGGTTTCATGCATTGCATCTTCCGTATGGCCGAGAACAGTCTGAAACAATCAAAAACTTAATTACTAAGTAGGTACCTACCTACCTACCTCAATGACTAAAAAGAAAGAAAAAAGGAAAATTGGGTTAATTTACTTTGAAAATCGATAGGTATAATTGTCGGACTCGGAAATTATGTATTACTAGCTGACCCGGCCGGCAAACGTTGTTTTGTGCCTTATAAATTATAGATAGTAGCCGATTCTCAGACCTACTGAATAAGCATATAAAATTTGGTATAAATCGGTCGCGCCGTTTCGGAGGAGTACGGTAACTAACATTGTGACATGGAAACTTTATATATTAGAAGATAGAAGAAGAAGATTAGACTACTGAATACGCATATAAAATTTGGTAAAAATCGGTCAAGCCGTTTCGGAGGAGTAGGGTAACTAACATTGTGACATGGAAATTTTATAATATTAGATTTCGTAGGCACTTAGGCAGTTAGGTATATTAAAAAATACCAACAGCAGATGTGCGCCTACAAGAATGGAAACAAAAATACGCAATAAACGCTTTGCTATTCTTTCAACGTATACCACACCAATACCTAATCAGTTCGCAATAGCTGACAGACACGCAACTTCGCTTAGCTGAATTGAAGAAAACGATTTAAACACTATACTTAATACCTGAGCTAATCATAGACCAGATTATAAAATAGGTATATATAAATTTTGAATATCATGTTATAGAGTATAGAGCGTCAAAATATAGAAGGGTTATGTATTACGAGTATTACCCGATGTAGATGCTTATTATTCTATAACTTTTGTAAATAAGTAAGTCTTTTTACAACGTCCAATCGTGGTGAAAAGACGTACCTACTTATTTACAGCTAGGTACGACGAATCACCTAGGTATTGAAAAATCTAATCCTGTTTTAATTATAGAAAAACACCCAGCCTTAGTAGATTCGACTTACATTTCTATCGTTGTGGAGCAATATGGAGCTGCAGCCGCCAGTATCGTTCCTCGGGATATGGTTGTCGTTCACAGTGCCGATCAGGTCATCCATCTGCAGCAAGAACAACTAGAACAAAGACATCAAAAGATCAGTCAAATAATGAAAAAAAAAAAACTTTGCCACAAAGACAATCTGAAACTCTTTGGTAAGTGAAGGCAGACTGGTATTTGACAGATAGGGCAGCCGTTTTGAATTTCATGACCTACTCGATTCGATGTTTTTGAAACACGTTTGTTGTATGGGAGCCCCTCTTAAATATTTGTTTTAATTTGTTTTTAGTATAAGTTGTTGTAGCGGCAACCGAAATACATCTTCTGTGAAATTTTCAACCGTCTAGCTATTACGGTTCATGAGATACAGCCTGGTGACAGACGGACAGACGGACGGACGGACGGACGGACAGAGAGACAGCGAAGTCTCAGTAATAGGGTCCCGTTTTTACGTTTAGGTACGGAACCCTTAAAAGCAAAGGTTACTGCGCTACTGCTACTTGCTTACTTGCTACCTTAAAATGTATGTTTGTATGTGTATATGTCACTGTTTAGTTTAGTCTTCAAACATCATGAGCTGGGGCATCGAACGTTGCTTTAATCTCATCCCATTCATACTCGTATTTAGTTTGGTTTACACCCGCTATACGAAGACTTACTATAGTATAAGAGGGGGCATTGATTTCTGCAAAAATAATGGGGATCGTTGCTCTTTTCCATTAGCAAGTTTTTTGTGGTAATCACACTGCTATTTTTATTAATTACTTATAATTAAATATTTGTGACCTGTTTCCACTGAACTATACATACGCTGGAATTGCTATACCATACAAAATGACATTAGGTCTTTGTGCCTATTTAATTTGCGCCGTGTTGTTTTCTATTGATGGTGATGGAGACTGTCCACGGAACTATTAGTTCCGCGGACGATCACCATCACGGATGGCTCAGATCAAATAGGCAAAAAATTCAGTGCGATATCTTCTGTCCAGCGTGCCTGCTACTTATGCCAACCACGTTCTAGTATATTTCATGTATAGTAAATAAATTTTAATCATCGTTACCTGATAGAAGGAGACGTTGGCACCGTCCGCGACACCCTGCATCTCCTTTACGTAGTACGGGAATCGTTCTTTCATATTTTTCAGGGTCGTGTCGTACGCGGCCCGTCCCGCCTCCGTTTTGTACTCCTTCTCAAAATCTCGTAGGTTAGAAAAACTATTTATGAAACTCTTTATGTTCGCTTCGAAGATGCGGCCCTAAAAGAAAGACGTACAACTCAGTCATACTCGTAATAAATAATATTTTTTACGTTCAGGAGTTTTCTGATGAGACGGTGGTTTCAGGTGCTCCATTAGATTACTGTTCTTTACAGCCGAATACAGAAACGCCACTTAAAATTAGAGGGGTACCTAAATAATTGAGCAGCTTCTAAATTTAAATTTTGTATGAGAATTTTAAAGTTTTCGAGCTGCTTATTTGATTAAATAGAACTCAATTTTTGAGTAGCTTTTCTGTATTCGGCCATTAGTTACCTAGTTCTGTAGGAGTCGATTCTGTTGGTGGAATACCAAAAATTTGTAATTTACTGCATTCTGGAATGCTATTCCGATCATCATTCCAGAGTTGAAAACACCATAACACCGTTAAATTGTTGTTTAATAGTTTAAATTAAGCATATTTCAAGTCATTGCTACGGTTGTTGGTTCAGAACCAAAACAAATAAAGAGAACAAAATATGCAAATCAATTAAAAATATCGTACCGCTTCGATTAGGCAGGCCATTTGTACCGTGCAACTATAACTTTCAAGCGTCTTGTTTACTTTGTAAATAGGTACTCTGATGTGCTGTTGGCGTGAATAGCGGCTATGCGTAATATATACTTCGTTTTTTTAATTTCAGACTACGATCAATTCAAAATGAAATACTTAGTGATATATGCCCCACCGTTATAACCTGACATAGCCGTACAACAGGCACTTTTTACCTAATCGGCGCTCTGTATAGATAGATGTATCATATGTATTTGGTCAATACTGAGTTATTGGTATGTATTACATTGTTATTTCTTCATTAGTACACTTAAACAGATAAGTTGGTGGAACTCTACACGTGTGGCAGGTATACTAACCACGTCAAATCCAACATCATAGTGAGATCCGGTCACGTAGATAACAGGAACCGTCTTCCGACGACCGATAGGCTCGTCGGCCAGCGTCACCCCTGCAACAACACATCGAAATTTATGTTCATAATATTTAGATTAAAATATTCCGACTTCAAACAAGGAGGATGTTCTTGTTCTACTATTGGAATTCAATTTCTTAATACGATTGTTTTTCTTAGAACAACTTGTTCCAAAAAATCTGCATCTGCAATAAATGACAAAGAGTTGGATTTAGTAGTTTTATCAAGTTGGTAGGTACCTAACGTAAGTATCTACTTACAAAATGAAGTAGGTACCTACATAAGTAGATACTTGTTTAAGTAGTTTTAGCAATTAACCACATAAAATAGAATCTACACAAATAAATAAGTATATACCTACATAAGTAGGTTTGAGTTTGAAGTAGTTTCTGCAAGTACTCACAAAAGTAAGTATAGGTACTTGCTGAAACTTCTAAATTCAACTTTTTGACATTACTTTTCGCAGATGGCTTTTAATTTGTTTTTAAAGACTAGTAAAATTACAAACATACAAGATAGGCGCGAAAAACATAACCCTTTCCTTGCAGCCGGGTAAAAAGATACACTACAAATCCTACAATACACCATCATAATTCATAATTCACTAAAATAATTAAAATACAAAATTCAAAAATGAGTCCATAGGTATGGTACCCAAAAGGACTGCATTGCTTCTTTGGATGGCAGAAACATAGTTGTAGGTATATAATTACTATATTCGTAAGTATACCTACGTTCCTACCTAAAACTTAGTTTTTTTTAATTTCAGACTACGATCTGACGTTATGGTTCTTCGTATTTGACATTTTATGTTCAGGAAGATCATAGTCTTCAATTAAAAAACGAATTATAGCAGGTAGGTATAAACCTAGCGCGAATCATTTAGATTCGCTTCAATAAAAAGTGTGTTTGTATGCGCCTTCGAGTAGATTTCTTTAAATTATACATTTTTAAGTTGATTCCTTTTGCTATAAGTAGGTAGTTTTTGTTGTTAGCCTGCTAATTTGTTCCATTATTAGGCAAAAGCCTCCTCTTAGTGGAATTAGGCAGTAAGACAACACGAGAGCCTTCTTCGGATTGGCAAATGCCCCATGCCTCGGGACTATGGTGAGTCCTAGGTCATGTTTCCTCACGATGTTTTTCTTGACCGTAAGAGCCATATAATAGAGAGTATTTGAGTTACCTGCTTATAAAAACTTATCGTTTTATATAAAAATATAGGTATAATCTTTTTCTGAACAATGAAGTAAAGCAATAAATAAATAATAAATAAAAAACGTCAGTCTTTAATTGGACGAAAAAAAAACAACACAATACACGTACAGCGAAAATGGTTTTTTTTTTTTGACGATTTTAAAACTTGATGCAATAGGTATATGTAAGTATCCAGTTTATCAAAAGGTTTTTGTTATTGGTATTTAATTGCTTTTTTTAGAAGTTGGTAGGTATCAGGTTCTCACCGTTTAATTCTCTCATAGTAACGTTCACTATATAAAAATAACAATAAATCCTTCAGATATTAATAATATTGTTGCACTGCGCGGGCGCCCGCGCCTCTCACACTGCGCTGACCGTCTCACTGTGTCCACCTAATATAAACGCCAAATCTTTCACAAACGACACCTTTACCCTGACACTGGAGTTTTAACTCAAATGTATTAATCATGCACCAAAGACAAGCGCCATCTACTTTTCATCACTTTATCTATTATTAATAAATTATATTAATTAACCTATATAGCGACTCCTACTTCCTCCTTTGTCGTAATAACTGACTTACAACTCTCAGGTCAATCTAATAAACGGTTAGTTATTTAAAAGGATAGTCTCCATTCTCTTTCTCCATAGCAAAGGTAGTTTAAATTTTCCTCCCTGGATAAAGACATTAGAGCAAATATGTTTATGCCATAAAACTTATATTTGTCATGACTATGCATCTACATTTTTATTTTTTTCATTATATTATTTTTTTATTTTTATTATTATTTTCATTAGTAAAAAAAAATAAAAAAATAAAAAAAAATGTGTCATTACAATGCATCTACCATGCATAGTCATGACAGATATAGGTTTTGTGGCATAAACATATTTGCCCTAATCTCTTTATCCAGGGAGGAAAATTTAAATTACGTTTGTATGGAGAAAGAGAATGGAGACTATCCTCTTAACTTACAGCGCCGATGCGCACCAACTATTAAGAGGATAGTCTCCATTCTCTTTCTCCATACAAACGTAGTTTACATTTTCCTCCCTGGATAAAGACATTAGAGCAAATATGTTTATCAAATCAAATCAAATCATTTATTCTCGAAACAGTACAATTATGTTAAGTAAATATGTTTATGCCATAAAACTTATATCTGTCATGACCTTTTTTTTTATTTTCTAATGAAAATAATAATAAAAATAAAAAAATAATATAATGAAAAAAATAAAAATGTAGATGCATAGTCATGAAAGATTTAAGTTTTATGGCATAAACATATTTGCTCTAATGTCTTTATCCAGGGAGGAAAATGTAAACTACGTTTGTATGGAGAAAGAGAATGGAGACTATCCTCTTAAGTAAACTGTGTTATAATAAAATTGTATTCCACTGACAGCCTATCAGTGTCTTCGTGAGCCACTATACATTTCAGTATTTTTTTAACTAATAGGAAACTTTTAGCAACCTACGTGCAGATAATAAATCTGAGATTTATATTTTAGATTAAAATTAAGTTATACTTAGTATAAAGATAATAAAAAAGTTTTTTATTATCTTAAAAATAAATAGGTATAATAATGATATTATCATTATTATACCTATTTATTTTATTGGTTATCATATCAGGTATATAGTGTACAATTCACCCCTTTGTATAACCTACTTAGATTAAATAATATTTATGTGATTTTAAGTTGACTTAGGTACAGCTAAAAATACTACATTATTTAGGGTCAGCTTGCATAAAGATCCCTAGCTCTTAAACATTAAGAACTGTCAAAATACTAAAAACTGTCAAAGTGTGACAACATAATAGCAATCTTTCACTTATGGAAACATAGTTCAATGTTCGATTTTTCCTAGGTAAATCATTTTTAAATTGATTTATTTAAGCTAAAGATGTTTTTATACAAACACGTAACTAAAATTAGCATTACAAACTTGTTACTTTTCTATCTTACTACAACGGATAGTGTGCTTAACACACAAAACTAAATTTACCCATATGACAGTACATTTTATTTCCCATAATATAATCATTTATTTTCTGCCTGGAAAATTCATTTCATTAGTTTCATTTATTACAGTACTTATGATCAATTTTAAGTGTAATTTAGTCTGTTTGTTTCTTGGTTTATACAACCATTGAGAGGCCGTGGATGGCTCCTCGGGTACGTATAATTTAGTTTAATTATTTTAATCGTTCTCAGGGAAACATTGTAGATATGATTCGACATAACTAAAGTTAAACATTCAAAATTACAAACGTTATATTATAATTAAGTAGTTACCGAAATAGATTAGCCGTTTCTATTGTTGTTACGTTACGATTATAATCATAGACATAAAATACTTGTACTAACTACTTAGACTGTACCTCTATACTCTAAATTATTAGAAGGTATTTGATAAGCCTATGTGGTCCTTAAATATTAAATTTAAATCATTTTTCGGTTTCAATCGCGTTGTTTTTATTATTTTTAGCATTTAATTACTTATCAGCATCGAAGAGAACCAAAGAGGAATTTATTTCAATTGCCCTCGTGCGATGACTTACTTTACATTTTTGAAATTACCATATATTCAAAATTATTATCTAACACATGTTATACTCGTAGCTGACGGAGCCGAAGAGGTAATTTGTGCACAGTTTCGGATCCATTCAGACAGATTAAGATATGGAGGAAATGGGAAATACCTTAGACCCCGTTAAGTATTTAATAGTATTATACCGGTTTGATCGATTCTTTTTATTTTTATTACATATTTTGTGAATGTATTTTAAATTTTAGTTTCAGATTTTCAGATAATATTAGATTATGAAAAGTCATTTGTTTAGATTTATCACTTTTGTAGTAATAACTATTGAAGCTCTACGATAGGTCTATGATGCTTTAATTATAAAAGAGATGTTTTCATATTTGATAACTTAATACTAGGTACTTTAACCTAGTAAGTCTTTGACTGAGATAAGATAACTAACACTAGGTTTTGACCAATTGAGTACCTGGAGGTCACGAGTTCGTTTCCCACCGTGGAACAAATACTTTAATTTGTATTTACTGCAGATATGTATTTGTAATCTGTTGATTTCAAGTTAATATAATATTTTATTTCAGCTTTTTTAATAAAATCGTTTGTGTAGTTTTTTAATGTCACGTATTTTCTAGTCTAACGACATTAATGATTTATATCCACTACACTACCTACTAACAAAATTAACAGATTTATTTGCAAATCAAAAATGAAATTTATAATTTTATACATTAGAACCTAACCGCTGAAAGCGATCTCTTCCAACAACACGATAGATGAGGGTTTTGATGAATTAGATTTGGCCAAAGAAGGCTCTGTATTATTATTATAACAAGTCATAAATAAACAACACAATTATTTGAAATACGCGCAGTTTACAAGGAGGAAGCATTTTGTTGTCGCTACAGCATAGTTATCGTAATTTTAACAAAATCGTTTCTAATTCGTTCCGCAAAAAATGTAATAGCTTCACCTACTCATCGTCACTATCGTGACTTCTTCACCCAGTAGATAACTTCGCTAGGACCAACTGGGCATATAGAAAATTACTTTGAAGATAATACATACAATAAGAATAGATTTTATAAGTAACTAGTTGTGTCCAGCGGTTTAACCCGCATAAGTCCTGAACCCGTGGGAATTTTCAAAAATCCTTGCTTATCGGATGTCTACATCATATAAAGAACACCCTCCAAATTTCAGCTCCCTACCTTCAGCGGTTTAGGCTGTGCGTTGATCAGTCAGTCAGTCAGGACAAAGCATTTTATAGATATAGATTCGAATTAAGCTTCATGTTGCAGTGCCCTTCCGGGTTCAAGATATTATAATTATAAGACCTTTGTCATTTATGTCATCATAAGAAAAGATTTATGATAAGTACTGAACTTTGACAAGCAAACCCAGTTCTCTAATACCTATGCATATATGTTATAGCGTCCCCCGCTATGCCCGGCTATGACTGAACTTAGACAATAGATCGTTTTACCTGCCTAGCCAGATAGTGTTCGACTAACCTTAGCTGGCATGTCATACATAGCACTTACACGTACGGGCCACGTAGGTTCGTAGGTTTCGTTCAAACGGTGCAAGTTACTACAGTGCAGCTATTCGTACGCCAACTCGCGCTCTGTAAACAAGCTATAACACAGCTAGTCGTTCCGTGGCCTATGATGTAAGCCCTTTTCGAATACCCAATTTGCTGAGGCCATAAGAAGTAGGTATCTACTAGGTATCTACTTGATTTTATTAATAGTTGCCGGTTGCCGAGCCTACGAAAGATTAATATTATGTAAATAACACCGAAATACGTCCGTGGTCGGAAGTTTTGACTAAATTAAAATCTATGCTCGAAACATTAATATGAGGACAAACGTCGTCTCAAGGTTGTGGTTTTGGAAAATACGAGTATTGTGAAATCATTTTTGACGATTGTTGACGGAAAATATGAGGGAAGACAAGACCGAGAATACTAGGTGAACGTTAACTAGTCCACAAAGGCTGCAAGGCACTCGCAATTTGTATTATGCATATACGATGTGAGTAATTCTTCGTCCACTATAGCCCGCAGCGCTAAATTCATACAAAACAATGCGACGCGTGCCACGCGTGCAATTAAGGTTGGTGAGGGCTAGGTGGACGATCATCTTAGGCTATACGCGCACTGAAAAGTCATGGCAAAGGCGCTTTACCGTAGCGTCGCGGGTTCCTTTGACAAACACAGAGCAGGCGGTAGTCACCAAGGAATCAGCGACAGTAGATATGACTTATGAAGCAAGACAGTTGTAAACAGACACTGTGGTAATGTTACCACAAACTCAATGATGCTTTTGACCTATTAATCTTAATTCCTCGACTTCATCTTTGCGCCTGCAACGAATGCAGCGATACACATTTCGTGTTAACGATAGACGTAACTATGTTGTCAGCGCTGCAGCGGCTTTTTATATTTATTACTCTCTCTCGTACATAATATATTAATGTTTAGCGTTAGTAGAAGATTATAAGATTGTTTTTTTTATTCAAGGTCACAATTGACGAACTATCGGGCGATTGTTGTAGCCTGTAGTCGCCGTGAAGGTGAAGGCCTGATGTGCATCGCCCCTACTTCAAAATAATAAATATAAAATCATAGGTATATGCGCATATTTTATAAAATATTTTACAGTAAAAACGTGACAAAGATCCGGCCGTTTCTCAAATATTACGTGTTATTTTTCTTACTTCAGTAATTGTTTTGTATTGTGGTTACGAGCGTAGCCACTGAATTGTTATAATAATAATGTTGTCGTAAATGATGTTGTTTTTCATTCGTGGTAGTAAACTGGGAGCCAAACGCTGGCAACCCTACCTCATCGAGCTCCAAGTGGAGACTAATATGGTGGAAAGAACCCTAAAAGTTATGCCTAAAAAATCTCGGTCAGCCGCGATTCAGCCTGGGCCCGTCTTGAGTCAGCCCGCTTTTAGGGGAGCAATCGAATCGCAATTAACTTTACCTCATCGAGTACCAAATTAAGACTAATATGGTGGAAAAAACACTATAAAAAATTATGCTTAAAAAACATAGGTACGTTCATTATTAAAAGTCGATGACCACATTTCGATTTTTAAAATCGCTTTACATTATAAACAGCACAGACGTACCTCAGGCCTCAGACAGACATATCTTGAGTGACTGTTTTAACACCCCACAACATTTCACGCATTTCATAATGTTCGAAATTCGATTATCATAACAACATCGAATTCGATTTTTAATGAAAATACTAAAGTTTTGGCGGGAACGTGGAGACAACATGTCGCGCTCCAATTTTGTTTACGTGAAACTATGTTGTAAACCGGGTTAAATTGTGTAATTTTGGGTGGGATCTTATTCAATTTAGTTCCGTGAATGTGCACAAGTGCAGTGAAAACAAAATTGAGAGTTAAACATGGACTTTCTTCGTCTCTCCTGTCAAAGCTCCGTGAAGGTTATATGGTAAAGTTGCCACCGCTTTGCCATAGCTCCCGACTTGAAACTTTGAGGCCGATCGGGCCAATACTTGATAATGGCAAGATGTACGACGCCAAAGCTGAAAGAAGAAGAAGGATACGATAATAAACTCGACGCTGGCAGATGTGCGAAGTTACAACACTTCGTGGATCGACGCCAATAAGAAAAAAAGGAAAATACTAACATTACCACAGATAAAGAAATGGTTCTAATTCTAACAAAACAGTTCAATTTACGTGGGTCGTTATTTGGGGTTTTTTATAGAGGGGTTTATAATATTAGGGTAGATATTAGGGTAGAAGAGACCGAGAAAGCGTGGAAGACCCCGACTCACATGGATGTCAAATATAAGGAGAGACCTGGAGATGGGTAACATTGACCCAAAGACGATCCAGAACCTACAGAGCTATAGAGAGAACTGATGAGGAGAGCCGACCCCAAGTAATATGGGAATAGACCAGACGAAGAAGAAGAACGTCACTTGCTACACTTGAGGCAAGGCGCCGCGTTGGGGCCTTGTTGGAGATATATCCAATGTCCAATGTGTCTCTGGAGCTCTAGGCACTTCCCGAGGAAAACCACTATTGTTTACCTTCTCCGTCTTGCCTCAGTTAGATATTCCATAGTGACATTGACGAGGAAGCGGTAACCTAACGAGCAATATCGTTCTTGTAACGCAACGTGGATTCGAATACCGTGACCTTCCTCTCTGTCATGGCCGCTCGCTAGTCGCTAGTCGCTACTCTGCCTTTGTGTCAGAAGTACCAATGATTTGTAACATTGATTGTACAAGTGACACAACTTTGTATCCTTAGTACCAGTAAAGAAAAATGAAGATGGTAACCGATAACTATGGAACTAGTGATACTTTGTTGTATCTCAAGTACCATTAAAGAAAAGTAAAGATATTCTACGTAATTTCATTTTTGACATGCATTTATTTTGTATTGTCACAAAGATATAAAATTAAAAATATAATGGTACTTCTGACACAAAGGCTCAATTGATGCTTAGTTGTACCATTCAAGGTACTAGCGATACATCAATTTTTCTGATGGTACTACTGATCCTAAATAGTTGTCACTAGTACCATTAAACGACCTCTGTGGCGCGTCGTGCGAGAGCGCGACTGCAATGCAGGAGGTTGCGGGTTCGATTCCCGCCGGGTGCAAGTATTTATGCTTAAAAATAAATATTTGTGTCTGGTCTGGTGTCCTTCTATGTATAATATGTATGTATTTACAAAAGAAAAATAAATATAAGTATTATATCCTTTGTCTAGTCACCGTAACACAAGCTTAGTCGCTTACCACGGGGCTAGATGGCGCTGTGTGTTGTTCACAGAATTTATTTATTTATTTATTTATTAAAGGTACTAAGGATAAAAAGTTGTGTCACTTATACAATCAATGTTACAAATCAATGGTACTTCTGACACAAAGGCGCTATTCTTACTTACATAATATATACCTACTACTATAATGACTGATACTTGAACTTGCTCAAAGAACTAAATAAGGTATATCAATTTTATTATTCGAAATAAGGAAAGAATAAAAAGACGTAGGTATGTACATTTAAGAGAATAAAAAAAAATGAAAAGGTGCAGAATGTGTAGATGTACAAATTAGAGTATAGTCAGGTCAGGTAAGATCGGTTACCGAGGAAGACCGTGTAACTCAAATATCTCCGAAAATAGGTGACATTACTACTAGACTAGTTCACAAGTTTAAAAACGTGTTAAATAGAAGTAAAGCTCCTAAAAATATGTGCGATAGCTCATTCGATTCGGAATGACGTCTAGAAAAATGTTTTTTAAGCATATATTAGCACATAAAAAATTGCGATTGTTATTAACAAAATAAGATTAAAAAAAAGGTATTTAGGTTTTCGTTAATAATTTCTAAAATAATGATAATTAAGGAATTTTAAATCCTGAAAGAGGAGGATATTTCCAATAATAAAGTCCTAACTCCCGGAACTCTATCTCTATTATTTATATTTAAAAAAACCGTTGAAAATAGGTCTCCGCGAGGTCGTTACGGCATAGGCAAAAATCGGTATATTATCTCAAATATTTTTTTTATAGTATTAAATAACAATTTAAAAATTTGAATAAATTATATTGTAATCTAGACACTTAAACGAAATAAACCTTGGTGAAAAAAAAATGTTTACCTCGATTTTTCAAAAAGTTATACCATTGTTAATTAACAAATTTTTCTCCAATCTCTGTTTTTATAAATTACGGCATAAAAGTTTAAATAATTAGCCTATAAATTTTTCACTTCGTGGAGCTCTTCTCACTAAGGTAATTTATAAAGTAATAAAAATTTTTTTGTTAAAGTTTATTATTTTGTTAAATATAATATTTTTAAATTAACAACAAATGAAATTACTAAATAATGTTTTAAAAATTTGCAAAAATTGCAAAAACAGCAATAATAAGATAATACTAAAAAAAAATTAATGTTAATTTAAAAATATTATATTTTACAAAATAATAAACTTTAATAAAAAAAAACTTCATTACTTTATAAAGTACCTTAGTGAGAAGAGCTCCACGAAGTGAAAAAATTATAGGCCAATTATTTAAACTTTTATGCCGTAATTTATAAAAACAGAGATTGGAGAAAAATTTGTTAATTAACAATGGTCTAACTGTTTGAAAAACCGACGTAAACTTTTTTTTTTTCACCAAGGTTTTTTTCGTTCAAGTGTTTAGATTACACCATAATTTATTCAAATTTTTAAATTGTTATTTAATTCTATAAAAAAAAAATGTGAGATAATATACCGATTTTTGCCTATGCCGTAACGACCTCGAAGAGCCCAATTTTCAACGGTTTTTTTTTTTAATATAAATAATAGAGATAGAGTTCCAGAAGTTAGGACTTTATTATTGGAAATATCCTCCTCTTTCAGGATCTTTTTTCAAAATTCCTTAAATATCATTATTTTAGAAATTATTAACGAAAACCTAAATACCTTTTTTTTTAATCTTATTTTGTTAATAACAATCGCAATTTTTTATGTGCTAATATATGCTTAAAAAACATTTTTCTAGACGTCATTCCGAATTGAATGAGCTATCGCACATATTTTTAGGAGCTTTACTTCTATTTAACACGTTTTATAACTTGTGAACTAGTCTATACTGTCTGCCTGGATTGGTGCGGGCCCTGCACCAATCTGTGGTACCAAGTGCGGAGTGAATTTCTCTAGTAAACACCGTGGCTAACACTTAAAAATATCATCTATTTTGGGAGATATTTAAGTCATACGGTCTTCCCCCGTATCCGATCTTACCTGACTACTTCTCAGCCAATTAAAAAAACACTCGAACAATGGGTACTTAATGATAAGTTTTATGTACCTACATAGCTCTCTATATAAACATACCAGCAACCCGCCCCGGCTTCGCACGGGCGGCACAGGTGTGTGTGTATTATACAATGTATTATATTGTATTATACCTTTCTCTTGGATTAGTCTATCTATTTAATAAACCGATCAAATTCCGTTGCGTAGTTGTAAAGATTTTAGCATAAATAAGGACAGACAGAAAGACAACGGGAAGCGACTTTGTTTTATACTATGTAGTGTTAGTGATACGTTTAATAAAAAGTAACGAGTACCTATATTTTAACAGATTTTTAACAATAACTAAATGAATAAGTACATTACCTAGTATTATAATTAAATGGCAATTTTGCTTTTATGCATATTATATGAGAGGTGTGAATCATACCTATACACATAAAATATGTATATTAGACTATACTAGCCTCGTCCCGCGGTTTCGCCTGCGTAAGTCCCGATCCCGTGGGAATTTCGGATTAGGGATAGTAACAAAGTAGCCTATGTTACTCCTCGATAATGTAGAAAGCGATTATAAAAATTCTTTCACAAAAAGAAAGCTATTGGTGAGACAATTTTTAAAATCGGTCTAGTAGTTTCGGAGCCTATTCGTTACAAACAAAGAAGAAAAAAAAAGAAAAAAATAGTTTATTGCATCAAACAAACAAATAAATGTTTCCTCTTTACAATATTAGTATAGATATAGATTGACCGTATGGAATTTCAACTGTGTATAGTTAAAATATCAAATTATAAGGATATAATAATATCATTTCAGTCATTATAAAAGTAATGCAACTTATGCAAGGAATACGAGGTAGTGAAGTAGGACATAGTTCCGTATCCGGTTTATCTAAAGTATAACTAGTGTATCTATAAAAGGCTTAGTTTTGACTTAGTGTCTGATGAATCAACGGAATTTCGAGTGTATGGACTCAAACGGATTTTTCAAAATTCCTACGGAATCGGGAAGTCAGCGAGTCAGGGCTAGTCTAATAAAAATCATGGAAGTATAAAAACCGAGGCGCACCAACTATTGGGTAAACTGTGGTATAGCCGTTATAGCTGCCCTAATGGACATCTAGGTTGGTATAATTAACACCCTAGATTTTCTTAGTTTGAGTGTGTTTTGATTCAATATACCAGGAACTTAAATAAATATTGCAGGATGTTGCACACTGCATGATTTAGCCTCAAGCCTAGCTAGCCAAGCCTCCTAGCCTCTCTGACACAGAGCACAAGCACCTAGGCTTGTACTCTATGTCCTAGACAACAGACATTTCACATTTAGTTACCATATTTTTGTAAAAAAAAAGAAATTTTATTTTTAATCTGGGAAATAATACAATAGAAGAAAATATAGAAAACACCCAGAACTCTAAACATACCAGATAATATGTAACAACCGGAGAAATTCGAATTTATGGAATTCAACCTCCCGGTGGGGGAGCAGGGAATCTGACAAAGCAGTACATTGTCAGATTACTTGAAACTCATGGTCAGAATAAATACTTGTTCCCGGTGGGAATAGAACCCGCAACCTCTTTCACGTTGCAGCCGGGTATTCGCCCGTAGCGCCACAACATTCTACCAAATCTAACCGTCTTAATTTACAGCAATGTTGATCAAGCGGCCTACTGCTAATATACTATGTAGGTCATTCAGTTGGCATAGTTTAATTAACCTCTTTAATGGTGGGTAGGTACCTCATATTTTAATATGTATCGAGAACCATTGCGGAGATAAAGATTTATTTCTTGAGAATTAATGCGTGTTTTAATTGTTCTAAGGATTAATAACAAAGGGAACTGGTATTGGAATTTGCAATAAATATATCTGCACCATAATAAACTTTTTAACGCAACACGATCGGAACACGTAATTATGTACATTTATTTGCCCGGGTCTTAATCGGGTGATTTTTAATTTTCTCACCTGGATGTTTTGACTATGTTATAAATTTGTAAAAATTACAAACCTGCACAGTCTCCTCCAGTATTGTAACTCACCTACAATACTAGAGGAGACTGCAGGTTTCCTGACGACCAAGACCCAGATGAGAAAATTAAAAAGTAGTGTTTATTTATTTTGGTTTGTTAAATTCTAGTTTTCCTACTGTTTTCGCGATGTTGTATTGAAATAAAGACATTTTTTGCTTTTTAATCGCGTGGTGTTTATTACTTTTAGCATTGTTTTAACGCTCAGGTCCCTTCTTCAAGATTGATTCCCAGTCAATTATTAATACCGAAAAATGCCTTAATTGTTAAATTCTTACCAAATGTACAATTCTACTTAGTTAAATTCTAAAAGTAAAAATCACATGATTAAGACTCTGCTAAATAAATATTTATCTACAACAACAATAAACTTTGTAAAGACTAGCTTCGTCCTAACAGCTAACAGCGTGCCTAACAGACAACCGTTTGGTTGCCTGCCATGGAATATTTGTAAATAGGCAGTATTCAATTTATATCTGCTCTGTATACGTACGTATACAGAGCAGATATAAATTAAATATTTAAATACATTAGGGATCCTCGGAGTGGCCGCAGCAGGTAGCTTGTTGATAAATTATTGTAGCCATGAAGTTTTTAATTATTTAGCCAGAAGATGCTAAGAAAATGTTTTAGACAATAAATAATACAATGACCTAGTTTTGTTTGTTTTATGAATTTGTTATAGTGACACAAGTTGTTGAGATTCAGGATCTAGATTGGATTGGATATTTACTGGTACCCGTAGTAGGTATGCATATAATACAGACACAGTTACCTTTAGGGTTGTGAAAACACAGCTCAGTATATCAGCATCAACAACAATTATTCAGAAATGATTTATTGGAACCATTTTCAGCCCTCCAAGAAAGACTGAAAAGAAAGGACCTTGAAATAACGTCTCTTGTATCTTTTACACTGCGTGATGTAGGTACGCTAGTGTGCGCGCGTGCCTTTTGAAGTCTTTTGAACACGTGACGTGTAGGTCACGCGTTTTATGTGCCTCGGTCTTAGGTCTAGCTAGACAAATGCACTTCCGATGATTATTCTGTGCCAAAATGTTAGTAAGCATTCGTAGGCATTCGGTTGTAGGTATTTTGCTAATATTATAAAAAATATATAATTACAAGGCTTTTGAACGAAGAAATCAAAAATATTAGTTGGTGTATGTCAGGACGACATTTTTAAATATCGTCACCTCGAAAGCAAAGTCACTGAATTAACTAAACTCAACTCACATTCTTCTCGAGGAAAAAAGGCATTATTTTAATATTAAGGATAATGTTTATTTGTTTCAATGACTAGAGGCAAGAGCCTCTTCTTGGAAAGATTAGGCAGTAAGACAAAACGGAATATCTTCCGTCTTCAGAGCGATTACCGAGTAACGATTTATTAATTCGTTACATACAACAATGTATGAGAACTTTACTTTGACAGATAACCACACATAACCATAACCAAAGAAATAACTCATACAAAAATTATTTTAAATCCGGCCCAATGTGACATAAAAACCGATCACGTGCAAATCGTATAGGTGTAAAAAAATACCGCATATTCTCAACCCTACAACGGCGCTAGACCGTTTAAAGTATGGCGACGCGTGCGCACGACCGACTTGCGGTCTCCATTATACAAGGTCACAGTTTACCATAACAGTACCTACTTACCTACAGTCCCTGGCCACATTATGCAGTCTGAAGCCCTCCCTTCCCCAAAGACCTCCCTTGCAAAAAATAATCATTTCTTAAGTGGCCTAAATAAAATTGTATGTGTGCACGCGTATCAAAAAATCACAATGCGTATAACAAAATGACGTGGTACTGTATCTAATATTTAGTAGTTGATTTATTAAGAGGACAGTCTACCTACTCTTTCTCCATACAAACGTAGTCGACTGTTTCCTCCTTGAAAAAAGACATTAAACGTAGGGGCATGGTCATGGCTGATATAAGACTTATGGCATACACATATTTTTCCAGGGAGGAAACAGTCGACTTTGTAAACGTTTGTAAAATTTGTATGGAGAAAAGAGTAGGAAGACTGTTCTCTTAACCCTCAAAATTATGACAAGAGAAACTAATCGTAGGCGTAGGTATTCTCAATTTTAAAATTATGAACAAGTTGCGGGGCGTGGCCCCGCCGTGGGCTGCCCATGCACACGTAATTCCCTGTTTTCTTCCAGAATATTGCCTCCAGGCCTCCAGAGCTTTTCGTTTTTAATAATTAGTTTTGCTCTTCGCAAGCCAGAAATCTGGATAAAAGAATAAAGGCGCCTACAGGTCTTGCAATATTTGGATAAAGGAATTCAATTTTACAATATATTTGTATACATTTTTCTTTGTTTCTCTCATTAATGATAATTTGACCGAAATTCTAAATTACCATAACAGAGCCTCTTGGTCTTGCAATATTTGGATAAAGGAATTCAATTTTACAATATATTTGCATACATTTTTTTTGTTTCTCTCATTAATGATAATTTGACCGAAATTCTAAATTACCATAACAGAGCCTCTTGGTTTTTGACCCTGATTGCCTAATAACTTTGACATTTTGAACCAAAAAATATTATTGATTTACATTGATTTTTTAATGCCTATCTTCTCTACATAATAAACAATTTATTTGCCGCGTAAAAGGCCGACAAACAGACAGACTGTTTGTCGAAATTTTTGTCGATAAAGTCAAACACTACGACTGAATGAATTTTGTGCATGCGGTTTTCACCAATTGATAGAGTGATTCAAGAGAAAGGTTTAGGTATATGAATATAGTTTGTCAAAGTTTGAAATGTGACGGAAATTGTTGGAATGTCGGAAAAAATATTTTGACATACTTTTAAAAAAAAAACTTTTCTTCTGCCTTTTAAAAGGGTAAATCTTATTAAGGCCATCAGGCTGCTCTCGAGGGCTGCCAGTGACAAGTTTTTTATGGCGATACGAAGTGGTGCCGGGTCAGCTACTTATAATATAATATTATTAGGTAATCCATTTATTTCAAAAAAATTAAATCATAACATTAATTTCCATATTAATAGACTAAATTGATTAAATTAAAATAAAAAAATCTACATAGGTAGGTACTTTTACTAGAATTATAAAATTAGTTAGTATAGTTAGTTATTAGATGCGCCGTAAAGGTGCGTGTAAAAATCATGACAAATTAAGGGACTTTACGTCTTTTGTTTTTATTGTTAAGAGGAAAATATCGAGGAAACTTGAAAAAATAACCATCAGAATTCGCAAATCATTTCGGAAACCTGTTCTTACTATACCTACCCGTCTCGGGCCCCTTAATAATAAAAAAACAAACACAATTTAATTAATATTTTTTCGAAGCTCTACGCTTTTATAATTGGCGCGAACAAAGATACATATTTAACTTTGTACCTACTTAATTACTTTTGTAATTAAGTATGTACAAAGATAAATATCTGGGTTGTAAGTTTAGAGTTCCCTAAGTACCTACTTAAACTATATTACCTACCTACCTAGAATTCGTTCGAAAAAACAGCATTTGGTTGTTGCCATCTCATTCAGAAATGCTTGTTATTTATCCATACAACGCGACAATGCTGCCAGCGTTAAGGGTAACTTTGCGCCGGGTACGATTCGGGGTTGTTTGATTAAGTTTAGGTTAGACTGTATGTTATTTGACATTGTTTGTTTCTATTAATTTTTGTATGTAGCTCAAGGCTATTTTATTTAGAAAATTTATTTTTCAAGGAAAAATAGCATTCAAAAATTTTCGCTTGCGGCGAGGCTTGAACTCGCGTCTTTGGGTCAGTACCCCAACGTCTATTCCAACTAGACTACGCAAGCTACGTACGCTATTGTGTGTTTGTTTGTTTATTTTGACTTTTCTAACTCGACCAAGACCATTGTGAGATGGTTGAAACGTCGAGGTAAGAAAATAAATACTAATACGCGGGAAAACGTAACTATGTTAACAAATCGTACCTGTATCTATAAAAGGCATTGTCTAGAACAGGGGTTCCCTAACTTATATGGGGCGCGCCCCCCTTTCGACCATAAAAAAAATCCGCGCCCCCCCCGTCCAGTCCAGATTATCAGGCCAGAATAAAAAGTGTTCGAAATAAGTATTTTTATTGCTCATTATGGTTTTCAAAGTCATACAAAAGGTATTTGGCAAGTTGTACCAAATACCTTTGATAGCGCCTGTGAGGAGGAGGTAGAGGCTGATAAGTTCTTAACATGATTAAGATAACATTGGCCGACTAAGGAAACAATTTTTAAATCAGGTTTTAATTTGTTAACTACACAGGTGTCCCGCGCCCCCCTGTAAATGCCTCTGCGCCCCTCCTGGGGGGCGCGCCCCCTATTATGGGTACCCCTGGTCTAGAATGACAGACTTACTGGTGGATTAACGCACAGCCTAAAACGCTGATAACAGAAAGCTAAAATGTGGAGAGCGTATTATTTATATGATGTAGGCATCCGATAAGAAAAGGTTTTTGCTTATACCCATAGGATTAACGCGGATGAAACTGCGGGGCGCAGCAAGGTAATTTTAGGTACTTCACTCATTAGATTTAAGTAATCTTTACTTGGCTTAACTATTTTTTTCTATCTATAGGTTGCCTAGAAGACATTAACCGATAAAGCCGCCCATTTTGCTACCTAGACTTTAGTTTTTTTTCTTTCTGTTATAACTTTAGTGGCGTGTACTATAACGAATTCATCTATCATCTACCCATCTTTAAATGTATGGCAATTCATTCATTACACCCCGCTAACTGGCACACTCCTGCACGGATCCCTTATTGCCTTTGAACACTGCAGTAATAATACTCAGTCTCCATTATGCAGGGATCGTGCCGGTCCCGAGTATGCCGTTAAAAAGGTTGGTTAGGATGCTCACACCACGAAAATCCATCGCCTTTTATACTTCGATGGAGACTCCATCGGCGCCGACAGCTTTCCAATTCTTCATGCGGCGAAGACCCTTGCGAACCTCTTCAGGCGTAATCAGTGGCACCAGTCCTTGGTTCGGAGGGAGTTTCGGTGACTGCACCTCTTTTTATATTGCTTATTTCGTTGGAAATAAGAACGCCATCCCTCTTTCACCGCTTCGCATAGCCGGTCACTATCAGGATCTTCTACACAACGGCACGTGGATATATCTCTCAATAAGCATCTTCACGCATATATAATTCGGACGCAAAAAACGATTCTCATACGAGATATCACCAACCCCTCAGCGAGCACCGCAGTCACTCCGTTCTCTCACCTTGTATCCATTTTCAATGAGCCGGGATCTGCTGCCTTTCCATCGAGTCTCCTACAGAAACGCCACACACACAACTGCACAACTGAGACCCACCATGAGACCTACCCACCACTCAGTAGGAATGCTTCTATCTAACGCAGCGTACTACGTGGACGTTTGGATGCGAACGCGATTGCGAAGCGATCCGATCCGGTGCGGTGCGGAAAGAACAAACAGTCGATAGCTATGAAGTGTCCTACGTGACCAAACGCACGTAAGCTGCGTTGCGGCGCGATTCTCGACTGTTCCTTGTTTCCGCACAGCACCGGATCGGATCGCGTTCGCATCCGATCGCCCACGTAGGACGCTGCGTAAGCCTCTACGCCCTAATCCGATTTTCACTTTTTGTTATTATTATGGCCAAATCTGTCAAAACTGTGGTAGGTAGCCTAAGGCTAACTTTGCACTAATAATTTGATTGTTGTTGAGGTAGTCAGTTGTTATTAATAAAAAAATATTACCTATTGTCTTTTTATTATTAATGACGTCCGTCGTTGCCAACTTTGTGCCACCTACGTGTGCTGTGACCACGAAACTATATATATGTGAGGCTCCTATGTCCTATGTACAAAGACTTTATACAAGCCATAAATCTCCTACTCCAATATATCTGTTGCGCTAAGTCCTTGTCTCGATACTGGCTAACTAACCATACGTACAACCAATGGACCTGTTAAAACTATTTTCTTATCTCTATGTATGTTTATTATTGTCTAAAATATACATTGTATATACATAGTGTCTATTGTCATCATCATCATCATTTCAGCTGTAAGAAGTCCACTGCTGGACATAAGCCTCCCTCATAGATTTCTAGATGCTTCGGTCATAAGTGGCCTGCATCCATCGTGAACTCGCGGCCTTAACTAAGTCGTCCGTCCATCTCGTTGGTGGACGTCCAACGCTGCGCTTTCCGATCCGCGGTATCCATTCGAGAACTTTTCGGCCCCAACGACCATCTGCTCTCCGTGCTATATGTCCTGCCCACTGCCACTTCAAAGAGCTAATCCGTTTGGCTATGTCGGTGACCCTCGTTCTTCTACGTATCTCCTCATTTCTGATTCGATCCCGTAGAGAAACCCCGAGCATAGCTCTCTCCATAGCTCTTTGAGCAACTCTAAGCTTATTCATAAGGCCTATAGTGAAGCACCACGTTTCGGATCCGTATGTCATCACTGGCAACACACACTGATTGAAGACTTTCGTCTTAAGGCACTGAGATATTTTAGACGAAAAGACGTTGCGGAGCTTCCCGAACGCTGCCCATCCGAGCTGGATTGGACGATTGACCTCTTTCTCGAAGTTGAACCTACCTAACTGGACTGTCTGTCCTAGGTATACGTACGCGTCAACAACTTCGAGAGCCGAATTCTCAACCATAACAGGGGTAGGTACAACATGGGCATTAGACATGACTTTCGTTTTGTCCATGTTCATTTTAAGACCTACCCGCTGGGAGACTTGATTGAGGCCTTCGAGCATCGTACTGAGTTCCTCCATCGACTTTGCCATGACTACAATATCGTCGGCAAACCGAAGGTGAGTGATGTATTCACCGTTAATATTGATACCCAGTCCTTTCCATTCCAGAAGCTTGAAGGCGTCTTCCAAAGCGGCCGTAAAGAGTTTCGGAGATATCACGTCTCCCTGTCTTACGCCTCTCTTCAATAGAATCGCCCTCGAACTCTGTTCCTGTACTCGGACCGACATAGTGGCGTTTTTATACAAACACTTCAACACTTCGATATACCGATAGTCAATATGGCATCGTTGGAGAGACTCGAGTACCGCCCACGTTTCGATCGAATCAAAGGCTTTCTCGTAGTCCACAAACGCTAGACAGAGCGGCAAGTTATACTCTTCGGTCTTCTGTATAACCTGTCGTAGCGTATGTATGTGGTCTACGGTACTATAACCTTTTCGGAACCCGGCTTGTTCGGGAGGTTGGAAGTCATCAAGCCTGCGTTCGAGACGATTTGCAATGACCCTAGAAAAAAGCTTATAAACATGGCTCAAAAGCGAGATGGGTCTATAGTTCTTTAATAAGGTGTTATCACCCTTCTTAACGAACAACACCACTACGCTTTCGTTCCATGCCTCGGGCGTGGTACCTTCGAGCAAAACGGAATTGAAGAGCCTCTGAAGGACTTTAAGTACCGGTGATCCACCCGCTTTCAGAAGCTCAGAAGTAATACCGTCCTCACCAGGCGCCTTGTTGTTCTTAAGCTGTTTCAGGGCCATCCTAATCTCATACAGACTGATGTCCGGGATATCTTCGGTAAAGTGTCGGGTCAGTTTGGCTCTTTGGTCTGAGGCCACACTTGTAACAGGCTCAGCCACTGAATCGTAGAGCCGTCCATAGAACTTTTCGACTTCTCTCAACACTTCCGCTTTCGTCGACGCTGCACTGCCATCATCCCGCTTCAGCTTTGTCATTCGGCTTTGCCCAATAGACATATCTCTTGCGAACACTTTGGAGCCTTTATTCCGCTCTATCGTATCTTTAATACGAGCAGTATTAAAGATACGAATATCGTGTCGCAAGGATTTCCAGATACGTCTATTAAGCTGCCTGTGTGACTCAACATCATCGGGGGTCTGCAGTCTCAGCGAGCGTCGTTCAGCCATAAGGTTAAGAGTGTAGTCGGAGAGCTTCTGAGTTTTACTATTACGGCGAGTCTTAAAGAACTGAGACCCGACCGCATGGACAGTTTCCACGAACCTGTTATTAATCTCGTCCACCGACGCGTGATCTTCTAGACAATCAAAGCGATTTGAAAGCTCGAGTTGAAAGCTCTCGGGGTTTTCGATCTGAGCGCGAGTAGGTCGGAGCGTGGACTTCATTAAACCAGACCGTTATAGTTTAACGTTTATATTTAATGTGCCTCTCACAATTAGGTGATCACTACCAGTTTTCACCCTATGAATCACTGAGACGTCATTGAATATTCGTCTCTTGTCGGTCATAATGAAGTCAATCTCGTTTCTCGTGGAACCATCGGGGCTCACCCAGGTCCATTTCCTGTGAGGCGGCTTCCGAAAGAAAGAATTCATCATAAAGAGTCCTTCTTTCTCCAGAAAATCGGCCAGCCTCTGTCCCCTAGGGTTCCGTTGCCCATACCCGAAGTTCCCCACCTTCAACTCATTATCGCTTCTCTTGCCCAGCCTAGCATTAAAATCCCCCATAACAACATTGAAGTGAGTTTTGTTAGTATGTATGGCCCTACTAATGTCCTCATACATAGACTCTACCTCCTCATCTGGGTGTGACGAAGTCGGCGCATAAACCTGAACGACCTTCAGCGAGTACCTTTTAGATATTTTGAGTGTTAGGTATGCGACCCTGCTCGACACACTGTCGATGGTAATGATGTTGTTAATGAGGGACTTGTGGACGAGAAATCCGACACCACCTTGGGACTGTTGGTCGCCCTCCTGGTAGAAAAGCAGGTTACCAGATTTCAGAGTTATCGTGTCCTGGCCCTCTCTACGGACTTCAGACAACCCCAAAATATCCCACCGTAACTTGCTCAGTTCTTCTTCCAGCTCAACAATCTTCTCGTCAGTCCTCAAAGTGCGTATGTTGTGTGTTGCCAGGGCCAGTTGTCTTTTGGATTGGTAGCCGGGCGACTGCCGGGGATTCTTAGCACCCCTAGCCCCGCCGTTACCGAGACCGCTACCGTAGTCCGGGCTAGCGGGGCTGCCGGGGACTCGGGGCCGTTTGTTGCACTTTCTGTCCATAAAGGGATTTGCCAATACTCGCCACGCTTGGCAGGCGGGTTGGCGAGCGCAGTATAATTTGTATTATGAACAAGAAGGTGCTGCTGCCCATCTTCTGCTATATTTCCCTTAGTCGGTTTTTACGACACCCACGGGAAGAGAGGGGGCAGTGCTATTCGTAACCGACACTGCACGGCTGTGTCTATTGTATATTGTATTTAATATTATAATGTAGTATTATGTTTTGTATGAAATGTATCTTATTATCTATTATTAAATCAATTTATTCGTGACATGTAGTATCCTTTGTCTATGGTATCTAAATATACAAGTGTATCTATATTACTTTCATAGTTTATGAATTTGTATAAATTATTTTATCGTGTAAGTTATCTATCAAAACATACATAACTACAAGATGAACAGTTTATCGTCATCGAAAGGTTGCCTGAAATAAAAATAAAATCGCAGCGTTCTACTTCTGTTTCTTTACTTACGTTTGTTTCAAACGCTGTTGCGCTGCCACAATATGATAAAAGAGGAATGATTTTGTAACATCGTCTTTTTATGACGAATTTTAGTACCTAATTTAAACGCACGAGACTCCACATGATGCGAGTGTAATATTCTTGTTCTGGTTCTGAATCTGGTTAAAACTTTGCCGATACAAAAATAAGAAACCAAAAAAACATCTTAGACGGGAGTTTTACTCGTACCTACATATAAATTACTATAAACTTTTAAAATTCGACATTAAAAGACATTGTCACAAAATCAGACTTCTTATCATATTGTGCGCTGGCAATGGGTCTTGAAAAGTTGCTGTGACAGACGAGTCAGTTTATTTCAGATATTTATAACTATACCGGTTTGAGCGGAACAATCTCTAGCTAGATAAAAGACTTGATTCTCAAATTTTCCGTAAATTATCCGAATTGATTAGTTGAAGACATTGATGTCAACCTTAGCAGTAGATATGGCACCTGAAGGAAGACGGTTAAACAGTTAAACATAGTGACTTCAAGAGTCGAGACTCATCGAATATCTAGAATTTAGCCCATTTTAAACCTTTCCAATACTTAGTCCCGACGGTTAAAGTCGCTTTATTCCATTAGTACTGGACTTGTTTTATTTTCTCTTCAGTTTTAATTATTATATTTTATTTCGCGTCATTCTATTTCAGAAACTCAGATCAAAAATGTGAAGAAAGAACTGTCAATTGTAAAGGAAAAAGTAGAGTCCATTTCCATAAAAAGAACTGTAGCCCCATTTTGAGATATTATGGTTAGGTTGAGTGTGGTCAATGTGAATCTATACTAATATTATAAAGCGGAAGAGTTTGTTTTTTTGTTTGTTTTTGATCCCGATATTCCCACGGGATCGGGACTTATGCGGGTGAAACCGCGGGGAGCTGCTACTTATAAATATGACTATCGGATACCGTTTTTTCTACAAAATAACAAAAAAGCATATTAAAAAAAAACAATTTTGTTTCCTTGGATAAACTTTTCTATTTGTGTAAAAGTGTATCTACTACTAATCTAATTCTAATTAATTAAAATCGCATATTTCAAAGAACATCTTTTTTTATAACACGAATAAATTCCCACGGTACAATTTAATCTATACCTACTTGTGATTACATTAAACAATAGGCACTATAAATTACTTTCCCCTTAACAACTGTATTAGAAATTATAATATAATTGGGAAACATTTTTTCATTGTTAGTTTAATACTGAACTTAACCTACCCATGTGTATATTGTTGTAAGTATACAGAGGAGTTTAAATAAATGGTTAATAATTTATATTGAATATACTAGTTCTTGGGGACATTAACATTTCCTTATTTTTTCTAAAGGTAAAGAAAGTCTGAACCTAGATAGGTACATAAAAGAAAATAAAATAAGTCCCTTTAGTTAGGACCTAAATGTTACATTACTAGACGCTGTTATCTTAAGAAAAAGAAACTAACTGATAAGATGAAGGCTATACACACACATAAACTTTAAAGCCTTTAGAAATTCATTTATGTCGCTTCTATTTATTCAACTGGAAAATATACATATACGCAGTTACATTCCAAAAATTGAATCGAACTCGGCCCTTAATATAAATTAATACAGTTGAAGAAAAGCCTAAAGCTAACCTTTTCATCCCTAAAGTTTTTCACTGTGGATCGGGTGGGGCCAGACATTTAAGATTTATTGGGGACTCGGCTGGCCACGTCTTTAACCGCACCACGCCATTTGTCCCGTATCCTGTACCGCATACAGTATGAAAGACGTAGATACTGTCTCACGTAACTCTAAAACATAAATATCGATAGTAACTCTACTTTGACACAATATTTGTGTCAAAGTAGTCAAAGCATATCGATATTTGTGCCAGTGTAAGTGTCGTCATGTATAGAGTCTGAGTTGAGTGATGAAAACATAAAGTTTGGAACCAGATGTTGCGGTCGTGGACACACGTTGACACTCGATGTATACAATGAATAACCAAACCAGAGATTGAAAGCGGTAGAGGTATTAAAGGTTTGGTACCGGTGTAGAATTACGAAACCGTTTCGATTTAAAGGTAGAACAATAACGGTTAAGTATGTCGGTAGTGGTACCGTTAAATCAATTAAGTATAGGTACCTTTATTATTTACGGTACCGTTATACCTTTATATTATCAATACCATAACCGCAACCGTTGCGATACCGAAAATTGTCATGTAGCGACGATGCTGCAACGGCAACAATATCGAAATTATAATCGAAACCTATATTTTAAGGTACCAAAATATAACGGTATGACGTTATACCGCTGTCCGTTTCAATCGATATTTTTTTGGTACCTTTGTTTTAACACATAAATATCGCTGCCAACTTGTATCGAAAATACTACGTCATACAGTTAAAGTTTCAACATGGTTTTAACCCATATTTTTCGGTTATTCAGTTCCTGGTGCAAACGTGCCAAGTGTCGCACAGCGACGCTGCTGACACCGTGGGTCGCGAACTGTCTCTCTCGATCATTTATGTACCTACCTATATAAGTACCAACCTATGTTATTTTTTATTTAAATTATGAATTTCACATAGATAGACCATAATCCGTTTTTATTCGTATGCACTACCGATGTTAGATTCGTTGTGAGCGATATTTCATGCTCTCCGTGACGTACCGCTCACGCATAAACAGGATTGTTGCGGTCAGGCGAGAAGCCCTATTTTTTCTTCCCAAGTGCGTCGATTTTCCGCCACATTTCTACTGATTTTCGTACAATATCGATAATCGGTTATGTTCAATATGTAAATCGCGCGACAGCAACAAGTGGTCTCCAACCACTAGACGCGAGAGTCCGAAAGTCGAATGAAAATCAATTAAATTATGAATCGAGCGATTTAAAAATAGTCCCGATCGCGCACGCAAACAATTATGAATATTTAAAAATTATTATTAATAGGTAGGTAAGACATATTAATAGTATTAATAACACTATTTACAATGCCAAGTAGTGTTACAATCTTGACAGATTTTAGTGACATTCTAGAAATGTTGACCTTTGTAATTAGCATGGGTCTTTGGCGCAGCTATTAGTGTAGGTATCTATCTGTGCTATATTTATCATTTTAAATTAATTTATATATTTATTTATGTATTGCTATATCACGAGTGATTTAAAAATAGTCCCGATCGCGCACGCAGACAATTATGAATATTTAAAAATGATTATTAATAGGTAGGTAAGACATATTAATAGTATTAATAACACTATTTATAATGCCAAGTAGTGTTACAATCTTGACAGATTTTAGTGACATTCTAGAAATGTTGACCTTTGTAATTAGGAGGAACACTAACTTTTATCCCGGCAGAGGGCGCGAGTCGATTAATCTTAGGTTTGAATTAAGAACTGTCAAACATGTGTTTTTTACAACTCTCGGCGCAAAATTGGCCATATCGGTCTGAGACCGCGAAGGTGGGTACTAACAATGCTGGCTGCGAAAGACACATGGGCAGAAACGGGCTGGGAGTGCGCAACGAGAGCGAAGAACGATTCTTGGAGTTCTGTCAGAACAACGACCTAACCATCGGAGGCACATTGTTTCTTCACGGAGACCACCACAAATACACCAGGAACTCACCCGATGGCGTCACCAAGAATCAGATTGATCACCTGGCCATCAGCTCCACTTGGAGAACTTCACTTTTGGACGTACGAAACCGCAGAGGCGCCGATATTGACAGCGACCACCATCTTGTAGTCGCAGAAGTGCGGCTTAAAGTATCGGCTACGCGTGCGTCAACCGACACGGCGAGAGTGGGCCGACGGTTCGATGTCAGCAAGTTGAAGGACCCCGACACAAGCCAGGTTTTCAAGATGGAGCTTCGAAACCGTTTCTCCGTTCTGGATGTGGACCCTACGTCTTCGAGTGTCGACGCGGAGTGGAATCACATAAAAATGGTCTACACAGAAACCAGCTCCGTCGTTCTTGAACATAAAACTAACAACAGAGAAGAGTGGATGTCACAAAGAACTTGGGACCTCATTGACAAGAGGAAAGATCTCCAACTTATTTCCCCGAATGAAGAGGTAGTACAGGAGGATCTCAGACTGCAATATCGACAGACCCGCAAAAGCATCTATCGCAGTACCCGTCGAGACAGAAGAGTGTGGGCCGACGGTATTGCCGATGGTGCTCAGCGCGCAGCGGACTCCGGTAATCTGAAAGAGATGTACAAAGCCACTAAAACTCTGACGGGTAAAAGAAGCTCTCGGAAGAAACCCCTCAAGAACAGAGAAGGCCAACTTATTGTGACATCCGAAGGGCAGCTACGACGCTGGCACGAGCACTTCACGGATATCTTCCGCACCCCCGATGATCCCACCACTACACCGCCTGCAGGAGCCCTGCCTCACAGGACCCTGCTAGAAATTGACTGCTCCCCACCGACTGGAAGTGAAGTGCTTAACGCACTCCGCACACTCAAGAATGGCAAAGCCCCAGGAGTCGACCTCATCGCCGCAGAAATGCTGAAAGCAGACTTGGCTTCAGCTGCAAACGCCCTAACGCCCTTGCTGCAGCGCATCTGGAGGGACGAGGAGTTACCGGACGACTGGAACAAAGGCCTTCTCATCACCGTGCCAAAAAAGGGAGATCTCAGTCAATGCTGCAATTGGAGAGGCATCACTTTGCTTTCGATTCCGTCCAAGGTATTCTGCAAAGTTATCTTGGATAGACTATCGAAGGCCGTCGACCCTCTCATTCGCAGTGAGCAGGCAGGCTTCCGCCCAAACCGATCGTGCACAGACCAGATCAATACTCTGCGTATCATACTCGAACAGGCATCAGAATGGCAACGAGAGATGTATCTCACCTCTGTAGACTTCGAAAAAGCCTTTGATACGCTGAGATGGGATAGTATCTGGTCCCGCTTACAAGAAATCGGCGTCCCCGAGAAGATTATTAACATCACAAAAGCCCTATACAGGAACTATTCTTGTAAAGTGACGCATGACGGGCTCGTCTCGGAGGACATAACGGTACATGCGGGCGTCCGACAAGGGTGTCTTCTTTCTCCTCTTCTCTTCCTTGTCGTTCTGGATGGTATACTGCATAAGATCACTGACAACAAGCGCCGCGGCATAGAATGGGGCATAACCAACATCCTCGAGGACTTGGATTACGCCGACGACATATGCCTCTTAAGCCACACACGCGCTGACATGCAGGCCAAGTTGAACGACCTACGTGAGGAGGCAACGAAGACGGGGCTCAAGATAAACACCCGGAAGACCCAGGAAATGAGGTGCGGAGCAACGAGTACTTTCCCGTTGGTCATCGGCACAGAGGTAGTTGAACGCGTCCACAAGTTCGCATACCTCGGAAGCTGCGTGTCCGAAACAGGAGGAACCGAAGATGACATCACTTCGCGGATCGCCAAAGCCCGAGCAACCTTTGCGCGGCTCCGACCCATATGGCAGTCACGGAAACTGACACGGAGAGTCAAGCTCAAAATATTCCGGTCCAACGTGAAGACCGTTCTGCTGTATGGGTGCGAGACGTGGAAGGTCACCAAGGACATCTCTCGCCAGCTCAAAGTCTTCGTCAACCGATGCCTTCGAAGGATCCTCGGTATTTACTGGCCCGACACAATCTCCAACCAACAACTCTGGGAGCGCTGCAGTGAGAGTCCGATCGACCAGCAGATCAAACGCCGCAAATGGAGCTGGATAGGCCACACTCTCCGAAGGGACTCCAACCACATCCCGAGGCAAGCCCTAGACTGGAACCCCCAAGGAAAGCGCAAACGTGGTCGTCCGAAACAAACCTGGCGGCGGACAATTACTGACGAAGCGAAGGCCATCGGAAAGACTTGGAGCGAAATAAAACGAGAAGCTCAAGACAGAACGGGATGGAGATGCACTGTGGACGCCCTCTGCCCCAGCTAGAGGACATAGGACTATAAGTCAAGTAAGTCAAGGTCTGAGACCGAAAGAATAAAAAAAAAACTCGGCGTTTCCATTGGTGGAGGACCATCATCGAAAAAAAAAAAAAAAGATCATCCGATGGCAGCGCCTCTGCAAACAGCTTTGCGCCTGGCACCCCATTAGCATGGGTCTTTGGCGCAGCTATTAGTGTATCTATCTGTGCTCTGTTTATCAAAACTTGCAAGTTTACTTCCGGTGTTCAAATTGTTCGGTAATGGATTCAGTTGGTTCAGTCGGTGCCAAATTAACTTCGGCAACCAATCACCGAGTGATTTGAAACGAAACTATTACTATTAAAAATATAAAGGGATTATTAATGGTATTCTACAAGTTGGAAGTTTATTTTAACAAACGGATTTACATTTATTTATTTATTTATTATTCGAGATACATACAGCTCTTAAGAAATAACTTATAAAAGAATAGAAACAACAGGCCACTTACATGTATCTACTAATACATGTGAAATAGTGATCGTTTTTCCTTGTAAAATTCTTACAATACTTGTGTATTTTGAGAAATGGTCACTAGCCAGCCATATGCACCCAATTTACATGTAGGTTAAACAACTAAGTAGGTATAGACCTTCTTTATGCTGAAATCTAAAAGCTCTTGTTATAAGTGATGCGATTGGTATTTAAATTGTTATATATCGATCAATATACGGCTTGCTATTACATACCGCATGACGGATGAGACTTATCGTGATACGCAAAAGGTCTCATCCATCCTGTTCGACTTCAAAATCCTTACAGCCGGGACGGAAGAGACTACCCGAAATGAGGTACACGAGGAAAGGAAGGTCAAATAAGTACGTAATACAAATTAACTCCTATCCGGGTTCACGAACACGGGTTAGAATATATTTTGAATATTGTGTCATTTAATCGAGGTTCATAAAAATATTGTGGCTTCTATGATAATAATAATTTAAGAATTACTAGATAAACTTACCTATAACAAGAAGAACTACCGCACTCTTCAGTAACATTATTCCGCGAATTTTCGGCGTTACCCGCGAAAGGGTCTCGCTCTCACCAGCACAAATAAAACTAAACACTCTACACAACGCTTTACTTATAAGTATTCAAAGAAAAAACTTCACTGAAAAAAAAAGTAGCGATAATTTTAAAGCTAGTGATGCGACCGATAGCGTTCATCCGAAGATTAACTACAATAGGTATAATGTATACAATATACCTTTTTTTGAATAATATTTGGTGTTACTCACATACACCAAATATTATTATTTTAATAACTGATGGATGTCAACCGTGTCAAAATTCGTGCAAGTTTCCATTTCATTTTACCACAAAGAACATAGGCGGTCTTGATATCACCCAACAAAAACGTCTAAAAATGAGTGTAAAACGAATGAATTTCAATATTTTTTTAGTGGTTTTTGACACTATTAGTTTATTCAAAAGGACGAACGTTTTTAAAATAAAAAAATAAGTTATTATTACTATTTACTTCAACTTCCGATGCACCATATTTAGACTGTAACTTTTTTCTTTTTCTTTTTTGGCCCCGGACTCTCGAGATGCCATTTGTCGAGATACTGAAACTTATAGTCAAAACAACTTAATTATGTAATGCTGTTATTGTAATTGCGTGTAACGTCTATATTTTAATCACGTATGTATTTTATTTTCTAATATCAAAACACGCAACTGTTTTTTTAATTCCTCATTAATCCAACATGGCGACAACGGCCGAGAAGGCTATTTTAAAATACTCTTATCTTTTTAACTTCGGTGATATAAGGTGTTTTAGTTAGTTTTATGTATTCTGGGACTTCTGTAGATTCTTCTAGTATTTTTTTTATATCTAGACGCCTAAGTTTTAAATTGATAAAAACGTTGTTTGGCGACCTGCCATTGTTCTTTAGTAACACGTAATCTTTAAATTTATACAAATTTTCACGGTATGTATCGTCGTGCCTACTTATTTAATGCAAAATGTCTCAGACTAACCGGTTTATAAATTGTGAAGGAAAAACTAGTATATACAGTGTATTTATGTGGAAATCTGACGTATTTACTACAAATTTAACAAAGCAGTTTTGTGACACAATTAAAGATGGCCGACGCTCGTGATGTAGAACAATTAGGTAAGGTGCAAAAGTAAAGAGGTGATAAGATGCACTTCTATTTGATATTCAAGATAAGGTTTCTATTCTTAAAGGTTGTTTAATCGGCTTTTAGGCGGGCGGAACACAAATAAGAATATTATTTAGTTGTACGTTTATGAATTTAACAAAAGACACAATAGTAACCAACGCAGTAAAAACTCACACTAATAACAAAAGTAATTAGTTTATTACTACATTAGTGCCAGTTCTAATGAACTACATTGTAATAACATCATGAATTCACTTTCGCCGGTGCGAGTGCAGCCATTACGATCGTCCGCGTCGCTGCAATATTGTTCCTACAGTCCGTCTCACGATTCTTGAGTGTACACGGACCATTAAGTGCAGGTCATTACTTCGTCTAACGTTGCTGTTTCTAGTCGTCTAGAACCCAAAAAGACAGTGGAAGTGGGCTGCCGAATCAATCTCGAGAAGAACGTAAATTACGACGAACTAAGGGCGTTTATATTGTCATGTGTTTTTGCGCTCGCGTGCTGACCAGGTCCGCATGCGCGCCGTCCGTTAACTATCACATCAGAGCGTTTTATGCACGCTCACGCACGCGGAAGAATTCGTAGAGAAATCCCGCGTGCGTGAGCAAGCAAACACGCAAGACACTAAGGGTCTCAGCATACGTAACGTTTCCCGGACGGGACGTGTCAATTTCTACATACGCGTCGCGGCGACGATGGAGGGGATGGCACGGGATTTTTGTATGTAGAAATTGACATGTCCCGTCCGGGAACCGTTACGTATGCTGAGACCTTAAAACGCCCTCATAGGTACATGTTTTTATTATCAAGCGCACAAGACACACGCACGCGGGATGCGGACGAGACTAGGCACAATCGCGCAGATGCGTGACGCCCGCCCCGTGCTCTGCGTGCGGCCCGTAGTACGCATACGTCTACGTATACGCAGCACGTCTGGCCCTCACGCGGGCATGACAATAAAAACGCCAATGAAAAGTTTTATTGCGATTCGTGGCAAGAACTTCACAAAGGTTCTGTTCTATTAATTAAACTAGGTATACCTATATAATGCGATCACGACAAACTCTTATACCAATCGCCTTGTTTTGTTTGGTTTTAAAATTGATTATTATAACCAAGCTAACGACATATTGCCTCGAATTAGTAATATCAACATGATAAACATTTTTTTTATTGAAAAATTTAAGATCATTATCGGAGTTGATGTCAAAAGAATGTCTATGTATCTCATTTACCAATGCATTGATTTTGAAACATCACCGAAGACAAAATAGAACCAAATTGGTTACAGAACCTATTTGGTTGTATTTTGTCTTCGGTTTTAAGCGTAAAAAAGTTTCGTCTGGGATCGGAAACGGGATCGTAAGTAGCCAAAGTCCGCCGTCAATAGGTCTATGTCTGTACCGACTTACGCGAAAAAACCGCAGGGCGCAAATAGTTGTGAATTAAAATAGGCCATTTTGAATAATACAAAATTCGAACATTTTCTACCAAATTCGGACAAAACGTAACATCACTATTCTGATGATAAACAAACCTGTTTCATTTCGGTAAATTTGAAGATAAAAAGTGACGTTGGCAAGCGAAGCTATTAAATATTAGCGTAGAGAAAACATCATTTGAACGTTTATTAGAATTTTAACTTCGCAACAACTCCTTTAGTAAAAAATAAAAAAGTCAATAATAAACTAGACCTCTGTGGCATGTTGAGCGAACGTCCCGACTGCGACGCAGAAGGTAGCGGGTATTCATAACAGAAAACTTTCCAAAAACAATGACAAATAAGTATTTGTAGATCCCATATATAGATAAATACTAGCTGACCCGGCAAACGTTGTTTTGCCTTATAAATTATAGATATAGTAGCTGATTCTCAGACCTACTGAATACGAATATAAAATTTGGTAATAATCGTTCGCGCCGTTTCGGAGAAGTACGGTAACTAACATTGTGACATGGAAATTTTATATATTAGAAAGAATATACTGGAGAATTTTGTGTAGGTATAGATCTACCAAATCACCTTATTTATATTCGACAGCAAGAATCGAAGCTTTAAACATCAGAGCAGGAAGGTTCATCGAAGCCTGGCTGCTGGCCCACCTCTTTTATTTTAGTGCAACATGCGTAGAAGCAATACAACTAAGCCTGTATTATCGCAGTTCAGACTTAGGCCCAAGGCACGTTTTCTACGTAAAATCGCAAATCTCGCTGCGTTTTCCGTTGTCACAACAACGAGAAACGCAGCGAGATGAGCACTGATGTACTCTCTATTCTACTATAACTTTGTTATCTTTGCTGTCAAGTCTTGATTTACGGATGCGATGGTTTCTCAAACAACCCGCGTGCCCGCACGCTCGGCCCGCTCACTGACCCCTATTTTTATAGAATTGATAAGATTATAGCATTAGGAAATATGTAGGTACTTTATAATGCCTACAAAATGTTCCGATTTGGGATTCTTATACACACGCACATACGTATATGTATACTTAATAAATCTCGTATGGCCGGTTCTCAGTTGTCTTCAAGTAGTTACTTCTAGGCAACCATGCTAGGTATATTGCCGACTTTATCGTCACTTTCCATCAGGTGAGATAAAGTGAATAGGAAATCTATAATAAAATGAATAAAAGCATAAACAACTGTTAGCATGAATGTTTATGAAGAGAAATCGGAATAATTAAATCGAGTTTGATGAAACTTGATATTATAAACAATAAAAGGAATAAATTATAGAAAATATCGGCTTGGAACTATTTTAATTTTGATTTTCCAGGGTTAGGTTTATTCTCGGTTTTTTTTGGTGGTGTTTCGAAGACGTTTTGAAAGGTTTTTTTTACAAATGGTTATAATTTCCATGCCAAACAACTAGCGGTTAACTGCACAGACATGCCTAATAAAATATTGTACAGATCGTTTTTAATTAAGTACCTACCTACTATTTAAATTCCTAAATTAGCATGAAAAGAAGATTTATTTTATTTTATTCGGAAAGCAGACAGTGAAATATATCAATATAACATAACAAAAATTAAAAACTATACACCATTAATTTATAAGCTTTCGCATTTAATGATTGCATTTTTCACTCCACGTATGGAGCAGTTAAGTTTGTTGATTTCATCTATTTAAACTAAAAGTTTTCACAGTGATTATAATTTTTCTTGTGAAATCTAGGTGAGTTCTTTCCAACCTACTACACAGTAACAATAAGCGCATCCTGGAGCGGAGATGCATGTGAGGCATTGAGATGATAGACATTGTCTGACAGCGACGCGGGTCGTTGCGTACGGAACATAGTTAAGAGGACAGTCTCCATTCTCTTTCTCCATCCAAACGTAGTTGACGTTTTCCTCCTTAGATAAAGACATTGGAGCAAATATGTTTATGCCATAAAACCTATATCTGTCATGACTATGCATCTACTTTTTAATTTTTTTCATTTTCTAATTAGAATAGTAATATAATATCAATTAAATTTCTATTAATTTTTGTATGTAGCTCAAGGCTATTTTGTTTAGAAAATTTATTTACAAGGAAAAATAGCATTCAAAAATTTTCACTTGCGGCGAGGCTTGAACTCGCGTCTTTGGGTCGGTACAACGTCCTTACAAATGGCACTTGCGGCGTTGAAAAACCTAGAGAGCTTAACTTTGCCAACATTGTTAACCCTGTCGAACGCCTTTTGAAAATCGAAGTACAACACATCCACCTGGGAACCCCTGTCTACCTTTTTCGATACGAAATCAACAAGAGAGAGAAGATTAGTCTCGACGGATCGCTATCTGTAGTGTACCTACCTACTAGGCCATGGTTTAGGTAAATGCTGATACGATAACTTAACACATAGACGAATTGGTCTTATTCATTCTTTCCTTGCCCCACTAAGTGGGTGGGCATGGGTTATCTTATCATGTAAATCTTCAAATTATATATTTTTTTCCTGAGTAATAAGCAAATGCCAAAAATATGGAGTATAGTAACCCCACAATGCCCCACTTAGGGATAAGGGATTGGCATAACATGACATAATATGTCATTTAAAATTAACACAATACTTTGTACTATTTATGTATTCTGCGACAATACTAAAAAGTGAGTTTAAAGCAACTTACATTATTTACAAGTAACGTTGTAATTAACAACCTATTTAACAAACAACTCGCACACGAAGGGTTCCGTACCACTATCACAATTGGGTACGGAACCTTAAAATTAACACTAGACCAACAAATCCGTGAACGCAACGCGAACGTTGAATTGATCACTAGATCGCGCTAGTGGTAAAATACATCCCGGTATCGGTGCGTTTTTATGTCAAAAATCACATTTGGGGCCCTTCCATTAAATATTTGTTGTTATTTATCATCAGTGAAAATTTTAACCGTCTAGCTATTACGGTTCATGAGACACAGCCTGATGACAGACAGACAGACAGCGAAGTCTCAGTAATAGGGTCCTTTGGGTACGGAACCCTAAAAAGTAAATTTTAAACAACTTACTTAAATTATTTACAAGTAACGTTGTAATTAACAACCTATTTAACAAATTATATCGCCTAATCCACAACCTTGGCACTCTTAAATATCTTGTGTAAACAATATGGCCCGTATGTAAATATCTGCCTGTAAAAATAAACATTGTTCAAAAGGTCGGCAGTAAATTAAGCAGAAAAACTGAATGGATTTCTTATTTCCGGATATTTCAATACGAATTTTATGCTTAATTGTATTATTTTCAGATTATATAAATGAAAATAGACATTATTTAAAATATTACTCACCACCCGTCATGTTTCCTATGAGAAGTTTCACTGATAAACTGGCTTCTTTGTCAGAAATCTTACAAATGCTCTAATTGTGTTAGCCGCATTATCATTCTAACCAAACGTTACTCTAACAGCAATAATCAAAGGAATCTACACCCCATGCCAACTTCGTAGGGTTTAAAATGAATTACGGGTAAGATGACAGTGATATTTAATATCTACCTACTGATAAGTTTTAGACTGCAAATTTGTAGTGACTTAACTTAAAAACGATTGACTAGGCCAAGCAGCAGGGAAATCACATTACAAAAGGTGGTGTAACAAATTTTATGATTTTATGTTATTTAGCTAAGTTAGCTTGATATAAATTCAATTTCTTGACCTTGGGGCACGACGGGGTATATCCGATATTTTGAGTTTAATATGCTTTTTGCACATAGTGTCTCGATAATAAGTCGTATGACAAAAAAGTCTAAGAACAGTATGTAGAAGTCAAAAACTTTTACATTCTGTCCATACATGTCAATTCTGTAAGTCTTACAGGTAAAAAGTTACAATCAAAAGAAGAAGAAAAATGTTAAATGCGCCATATAGGACACCGTGTCGTACTACTAGCGCCATCTTGTAGGCGGCCACCACAAATAATTTGTTGTTGCTTATTATGGAAACGATTAAAAAATAATTGTCGTAGAAATCTATACTGATTTTATATAATGTTGTTTTTTCTTTTTTTGATTGTAACTTTTTACCTGTAAGACTTACAGAATTGACATGTACGGACAGAATGTAAGAGTTTTTGACTTCTACCTACTGGAAAGCTACCGCGGTTCTTCCGATGACAGCAACTCGATTCCGACGCGGTAGTTTGACATATTTGACAGCCGGGTTTTCAATTTTGACACCGCGCAAGCGTGTTTGACATCCATTTGACAGCCGTCACAATACCGAATGAACATGAATGAATGGAAAAAGAGCGTCGGAATCCGGTCCGATTTACGCAACAAACATTACAATGTTAAACATTACGGGACAAAAAAGTTGTTATAATTTATTACAATTTGTATATTAAAAGATTTAGACATGATAAAAGTTAATATAGTTTTCTTAAAAAATGTAAATTACTTACATTTGAACGTAAATATAATTATTTCATTATATTCATAAATAATGCGTGTGTAGGTAACGGAACGTAATCCCTCGGCGTTCGTTATTCACTTTTTTAACCCTTTACCGTATGGAATTTTTGTTTTTGTTTAAAAAAATACAGTGGATATTTAAGCCTATTTATAGCCTAGGAAAAATATCAAAAAAATATATACATGTTTCCAAAGAGTATATTTAGAAAAAACTATTTGTTCCAGATATGGAATTGTATGCGTTAGTGGTAATAAAATAGGTTGTGCCATATTGGGAACGCCATGCAGTTGATGCGATGACATAATTTTTTAATAGAACTAAATAACAAAACAAGTTTTTATGAAGAAAAAATAATAATTTTTAATTAAACCAAAGTTCATAGAAAGATTTAAAACAATTACGATCTTTATTTAGACAAAAATGCATCATACATTTTTCGCTGCCGATCTCCAGTCCATTCACTCGCCAGCCTAATTCTTAGCACAAGCGTAATTATTCGTGTTTTTATATATGGGCCGGTGCAGCCACTAAAAAGACGGGTAGGATCTTGAACTTCCCTCTGTCTATCATCTAGTTGGGCTTGCTACATCTTAGATCACATCATTTCTTACGATCTTGGAGATAGTGCTCAAATGGTCACCTAAGTACGGAAACCCTAAAAAACGATAAGCTTCACTCACTCGGTCAGTTATAAGTACCTATTTAAACTTTAAATAATAGCACACACACCCAAAAGTGTAATTTGTTAATTGAAAAATAAAAAAAATGCTACGCTAAATATTATTTCACTACTGCATTTTGTTCCATATATGTCTGAGTACCTAACTGAATGGTGTGCCATATATGGCTAGTATATTTTTCCTTTATTGCATGGAGTGCCATATTAGGCACAAGGTTTCATAGCTATTATCAGTAAGTTGTAATTAATTTTTCTTACGTTTCTTGCCGTAGAATCGTAGTGGATCCATTATATTTACACCGCAAAATAACAACCAATTTATTTTTTCGATAGAACACAAAATATATGCAATGCAATCGTTGCAAATGAGAGCGGCGTACAAAATGCCGAAACTTCAACTTTGTACATCAATCTACCCGCAACAGAAAATAACAACAAGCTGCAATTGATGTTAATACATTTCATCACTCACGTGCTATTAGATTGTTTATTTTATACAAACATAGACTGTGTATCATTTAAATTATACTTAAATTTCTTTAGCGTGCCATATCTGGCACGACATGCGGTAAAGGGTTAAGCCGTTCCTCCTCCGCAGCAACCATGAGAGCAACCCAAGCCATTTTTCACTGTAACACTATACTACAGTACAATGGAAAATTAAACGCGCGAAAATAATAACCCTTGTTTTTATTTGACAGTTACTCGTCGACTTCAAATCGATGACAGTCAGCCGTCGCACAGTGGGCTGAAACGGGAAATCAGCGGACTTAGGAATCAAAGTTGATAATTCTATTTTTTTTAAATGGTGATCGATAGAGATAATTAATACAATAAAAAATTGTTCTACAAGAATTCTTAAATATGAATAATTCTCGAGGAAATCGACTTTGTGTGAAAAAAATGTATGAAACGACATATGTTTTGGTCTCTAGCTTCCAACTTATGGTCGATCCCGCACTTTGGGCAGCAATTTATTATAGTATAGGTCTTTACCTTTCACCTGACACCAAAAAGTCCTGCCCCGACCCGCCCTTTCGGAAAATAGAAGCGATTGAAAATGTTGTGTTTTCAAGTTACCATTTACGACCAAATCTTTACAAATTGTATTTTGTATGTTTTTGGATGTGACTAGTATATCATAAAACAATGATATGACACCTATTCTACATAACTTTTTGAAAATCGTACAATTTCGAGTTAAGCTAAATGTTTTTAAACATTGAAAAAAATAACATAGTAATGTAGTAGCAAGGTAAACAACCTCTTCCAAGTATAGATATACTTAGTGAAGTAACAATAGGTAAGTACTTCACTAAATAACAATAGGTAGCCTATCTACCTATTGTATCGTAGTACTTCAGTCTTAATAATAAGACCCACTTATTATTACGTTTCTAGGAAATTGCGGCATCCTTCAAAGACTACCTGTGATAATGAGTGTCCTTGCGGTTTTACTGATGAGTTGTAAAAGGGGATTAGATAGGTACTTTATGAATATGGCATGTTAGGTAGGTTGTTGGGGGTGCGACTATTTAAGGGATGTAATGTAATTGCAACAGTCATTCGGATTTTGTCATTTGTCCCATAAACATTTCAATATTCGTGGTGATAATGGAGAATTTAGTGAACAATATTGACCTGTTTGTGTTGATGAGAACTGAATTAGACTCGTTTTCAGACTCTGCAAAACTTTTTGAACTTTTAAAGGAGAGATTGGGAAAAGAGATCAATGAAGAAGAAAGTGGACAGTTAGTTAAGTTTTGCCAGAAATATTCATCGAAAATAGTTTTGAAGTGGCGGAAGGCAAATAGGACCCTACAAAGATTTTTAAAAATACACCGAGATTGGTTGGAGAGTTCAATAGAGTGGCCGAATGTAGTGTGTTCTCGAGAAAATGTGCATGAAATTCTTCAAGAAATTGACCCGGTTGATGCTCAGAAAGAAAATGTTCAACCTAGCACTTCGGGAGCATCTACTTCGACCTTCACACCCAGAAAGCAGTTTGAAAATTTGGGTGAACGGCAAAAGAGAAGGCGTATAAGTCATTCACTTGACAAATCGCTTTCGTCTGAAGAATCGGGTGCTACTGCAGTGAGGGCCTTTCGTAACAGTGGAGAATTACGAGTAAGCAAAATTTTAGATCACCTTATGAAACACCCAGAAGATGCAGCTAAAGTAGAAGCGAGTTTAAAGGGAAAGAAAAGAGAAGAAGCCTACACTCCCGATAAGGCTTTGGGTCTTCTTGTATCCCTTAAACTATCTAAGTGGCAGTATATAAATTTAAGGGACTCTGCAAGTGAGCAAGGATGCGAAGTTTATCCATCCTATTATGCGATAAAACAAGCAAAAGAAGATTGTTATCCGCCCAAAAAAGACATCAGCATAAGTGAAGATGGCGCTCAAATTAAATTACAGGCACTTTTGAACTTAACCATCACACGAATAATGGAAGCTAATAACATTCAAGCAGATTCCCGTGCAGAGTTGAAGCTTACTAGCAAATGGGGATTCGATGGAGCTTCAGGGCAGAGTAATTATAAACAAAGAGGAGAATTCGACGATTCCAGCATTTTTATGGCTAGTTTGGTGCCTCTTCAGCTGCACAATGAAGAAAATATCGTGATTTGGGAAAACGACAGACCTTCATCTACATTTTACTGCCGTCCAATATCTTTTAAATATATAAGAGAAACCAAAGAAGTGGTAACAACAGAGATGAATAGAATAAAGAAGGAGATCGCAACACTGATGCCCACAATTTACAAAGAGACAACGATTGGCCACAATTTATTACTTACTATGATTGACGGTAAGATTACCTCAATCATATCCGAGACGTCTTCTGCAGCTTGCGATATATGTAGTGCCAGGCCATCGGAGATGAACGATTTAGAAGCGGTAAGGAGGAAACCAAAGAATGAGGATATATACCAGTACGGACTATCTTCATTACACGGCTGGATAAGATGTATGGAATGCCTTCTTCATATAGGTATAAATCATCTACTTTTTGTCAATATAAGAAAGTTGCATTTTTGTTTAGATATTCAATAGTAATTGTGTTTGTTTTGTTGCAGCTTACAGGCTTGATTTTAAAAAATGGAGTGCCAGAGGAGATCTTCGAGCCGTGTTAACACAAAGAAAAGAAGCAATTCAAAAAGAATTTAAGGAAACTTGTGGCCTACATATTGACATCGTGAAGCAGGGAGCGGGTACTACTAATGATGGAAACACGGCGAGAAGATTTTTTAGAGATTTTAAGACAAGTGCACGAATCACAGGTCTTAATGAAGATTTAATTGAAAGGTTTTACGTTATTCTCCAAACCATTGCGTCTGGAGAACACGTGAATGTTTCAAAATTTTCACAGTTTTGCCAAGAGACAGCAGACAATTATGTTCGATTGTACCCATGGTATTATATGCCATCTAGCGTGCATAAATTACTTATGCATGGAGCTAACATTATTGAACATTTTGGTTTGTTGCCTATTGGTAAGCTTTCAGAAGAAGCATCAGAAGCCCGTAATAAAGATTTTAGAAAATTCAGAGAGGGTCATTCTAGAAAAAATAGCAGGGTTGCGACAAATGAGGATATTCTCCATAACCTTCTTTTGTCTTCCGATCCAAAGCTTAGCATTATAAGACCGCGAATGAGCCAGAAAACTAGAATGTCTCTCTCTCCAAAATGTCTTGATCTCCTGATGCCTCTTCTGAATGAAACTCCTGAAACAGAATTTATTGATGTAAGTAATTTCCAAGATAGCGATTCTGAATAGAATAATTTGTTGATTTTAGTTTTCTCATATTGTTATATTTATTGATCTTGTATTTGTATTTCTTATTTTTAGTTTGCATTTATTTATATCTTGTGAATATATTACGGAGGGCGCGTTCCGAAACCACAGTAGTATCGTAGTTGACGTTTTAAATTATCATGTATATGTATACATTGCTCTATATGAATTTGAATTGAATTCAGTGTAAGTTAGCGTTATTTATAAGCATTAATTTAGTTAACTTTGTTCATATATTGTTAATAGATGTCCCTATATATATGTATATTTCTGTTGTAACTTTTTATTATAGACACACAAACATATTTTTCTTTTTCATTATTACACCCCAGTTCCTAATTACCTTAAACTATACTCATCTAAATCACTATAATATTTTATCATGGTATCTTATTAGATACCATTAATATATACGGTATTTCTATTGAAATACCGTATATATTTATTTACCTATACTAGTATCTACTGGATGGTTGGACTCATCAACTCATCAGTAAAACCGCAAGGACACTCATTATCACAGGTAGTCTTTGAAGGATGCCGCAATTTCCTAGAAACGTAATAATAAGTGGGTCTTATTATTAAGACTGAAGTACTACGATACAATAGGTAGATAGGCTACCTATTGTTATTTAGTGAAGTACTTACCTATTGTTACTTCACTAAGTATATCTATACTTGGAAGAGGTTGTTTACCTTGCTACTACATTACTATGTTATTTTTTTCAATGTTTAAAAACATTTAGCTTAACTCGAAATTGTACGATTTTCAAAAAGTTATGTAGAATAGGTGTCATATCATTGTTTTATGATATACTAGTCACATCCAACAACATACAAAATACAAAAAAGAGCGGTGTTTGTCTAGTGGTAGATACCCCGGCTTTCATTCTGAGAGTCGTGGGTTCGAATCCAGACAGACCGCGCACCAATGTCTTTTTCTTTAAGAAAAAGGTATGTGCGCTAATAACATCGCTCTTACGGTGAAGGAAAAACATCGTGAGGAAACCAACATGTCCTAGGACTCACCACGGTCCGAAGACATGGGATATTCAGTGTTTTCTATGTATCATATGTATGTATTTACAAAAAAAAAAAAAGTATAATATGTAGTATATCCGTTGTCTAGTACCCATAGTACAAGCCTAGTGCTTAGTTTGGGGCTAGATTGCGCTGTGTGTAACGTCGTGCAATATTTATTTATTATTTATTTTATTAATTTGTAAAGATTTGGTCGTAAATGGTAACTTGAAAACACAACATTTTCAATCGCTTCTATTTTCCGAAAGGGCGGGTCGGGGCAGGACTTCTTGGTGTCAGGTGAAAGGTAAAGACCTATACTATAATAAATTGCTGCCCAAAGTGCGGGATCGACCATAAGTTGGAAGCTAGAGACCAAAACATATGTCGTTTCATACATTTTTTTCACACAAAGTCGATTTCCTCGAGAATTATTCGTATTTAAGAATTATTGTAGAACAATTTTTTATTGTATTAATTAGCTCTATCGATCACCATTTAAAAAAAATAGAATTATCAACTTTGATTCCTAAGTCCGCTGATTTCCCGTTTCAGCCCACTGTGCGTCGGTTGTAAGATTTTCTGTCAAAAATCCCATTTTCATTCATTCAATTTGTCGTCGGAGTCATATGAGTAATGGACGCGTCGATTATTAATTTTCGCGGTGCGAAATTCGGCTGTCAACTGTCAAATGAATCCGATTCCGACGGCGACGGAAGAACCGCGGTAGCCTTGTTCTTAGACACTTTTGTCATATCACTTACTATCGAGGCACTATGTGCAAAAAACGAAATATTAGCAAAATATCGGACATATCCCGTCGTGCCCCAAGGTCAAGAAATTGAATTTATGTCAAGCTAACTTAGCTAAATAACATAAAATCATAAAATTTGTTACACCACCATTTGCAAGGCTACGTAAGAGGTGATTTCCCTGCTGCTTGGCCTAGACGTTGAAACACAAAGATTAAACCTCTTACTCAACAGAGATAATAAGATGATACCAAATGATGCTGATAAAAATCTTAATTCAATCACTTAACTCCAACGTAGGTAATTATGATGAAAAACAAAACAAGTGACTTGTAAGTTTAAGGTACCTACAGTAATTGTAAGTGTCTCAGGCCTTCAGCAAACTAAAGGTCTTTGCATACGTAACGTTTCCCGGACGGGACGTGTCAATTTCTATATACAAAAATCACGAGCAATCCTCTCCATCGTCGCCACGACGGGATTTTGCATGTAGAAATTGACAAGTCCCGTCCGGAAACGTTACGTATGCAGATACCTTAAACCGCAAAATGTGCACAAGATCACTTTTAATGCCGTGTAGCCTCGCATAGAATAGTGCTACCCTTATCTCTTCCCGTGCGTGGGTGTTGTAAAAGGGATGTAAGGGAGACTAGCGAACCTGAAGTTCTCCTCGCGCGGTGGCGGGTAAACTACTTGGTCCCAAAGAAGGTTGGTGTCAGACAGGCAGCCGGTAAAAATATTGCCAAATCTATTTGCAGTAGGAATGATCTATGAAGCCTGTGTACTGTGCCGACCCCAAATAATTTGGGATTAGGGCAGGAAGGAGAAGGGAGGATAAAAACTTTTAGAAATAATGTAACGTAAAATAATGACAACGTTTTATATCTTGAGTCGAGCATTTGATACTCTCAACCATGACCTTCTTTGGACAAAAATGCACGGCTCGGGAGTCGCTCCTGAGGTTGTTGATCTATTGTCGTTTTGGTACGGCAATCAGACCAACAGGGTCAGGTGGGACTCCGAAGTCTCGGACAGCTACCGGCTGTCGTGTGGGGTGAGACAGGGCGGGGTCACTTCTCCTGACCTCTTTAACTACTATGTGAATGATCTGATCGTGGAGCTGAGCAGCACCCCGGTCGGGCTCGGGTTGGATGGCAGGTATGTCAACAACCTAAGCTATGCGGACGACATGGTGTTGCTCAGTCCCACGATTAAAGGACTTCGTAGGCTACTGAGTATTTGTGAGAGGTACGCCAAGGAACATGACCTAGTGTATAACAGTGGGAAGACGGAAATGCTCATATTTGGGTCGGGAAGTGGACCCCAATTCGTTCCGGACGTGCATCTTAATGGCGAGGCTGTTAAGATCGTGAATAGCTTCAAGTACCTTGGTCACATTGTAACTTCTAAATTGACGGACGATGAAGACATAGAACGCCAAAGGCGGGCTTTATGTGTCGTAGGTAACATGATTGCCAGGAAATTTAACAGTGCTGCGTCTGACGTGAAAATAACTTTGTTTAAGTCGTTCTGCCAAACGTTTTATACTTGCCAACTCTGGACTGACTATACTAAGAAGTCGCACAACACAATCAGAGTAGCCTATAACAACATCTTTAGGCACCTGATGGGGTTGTCGCGTAGCTGTAGCGCTTCTGGGATGTTTGCAGACGCACGCGTTGACACTTTCAACGCCATCCAACGGAAGCGCATAGCGTCGTTCATGTACAGAGTTGGCGAGTGTAAAAATAATAATATTATATTTTTACACTCGCCAACTTTGGCGTTGGTGAGTTGGCGGCCCGTATGCACGTGACTGCAACCTACCGTAAATGGTTGGCTATTGCCACCTAGGTTGGTATTGATTTTATTTTATTCTATTTGTTTATCTTTACTTTTTTATTGTGCCCTATGTTTTGTGTATATTTGTGTTTTATATGGACTAAGTCTGAAATAAAGATATATTATTATTATTATTATTTATTCCGAACTTCTAGTTCGTAATTAAACGTTGTCATAATTTCTAAGAAAATAGAAAATTACAAGCCGAGTTGAACTGTACTGTTAACTTTATATAACGAGGCCTTACGTGCAAAAAAACACGAGGAAATGTTTTTTTTAATGTCGGCTTTACTGGAGGAGTACCCTAGCCTGGTGGAGAGGTCAACACCCTGGTTTTGATTACCAGTTTTCGCGGAATAAGTTATACACACAAAAGCAGGATTTTCTTTGTCCTCCTATCTCCCAAAGCTGACCTCCTAAGGGTTAAGAATTTTAGTATGTTTGTCTCCTAACTAGTCCAAACAAATCCCCAGAGCCGGAAATTATGGTTTCAACTTTTCCGTGTCCGTGGCGGCCCTACAACGAACGTAACAAATTCCGTACATATTCAGGGAATCATATTAATTGTGTGGACGCTTAGTCAACTGTAGCAGCACCAAGGCGCACCGAAATAGGTAAAATGTGAAGATAAGTAAATAATATGAAATATTACAGAAATAGTGTATCCCCATCGATTATAATTATTAGATCGATTCCGACCTCTATAATGATTTAGACCCATTATTTCCTCCTTGCCTCTATGATTTTGACGGATGTGAAATGAGGGGTCAACACTTTGAGTTTATAGTTGTTTTTGTTTTGATAATAATCATTTATTGAAGAAGATTTACCTCGATTTTTTTATAATTTTGTCATGAAGGTTAGTAATAGGTATAATCTATTTATCTTAAAAGATAAATTAAATTTTAAAACATAGGTACTTACAGGAGCAACACCCAGACCCTCAAACCTTACCTAGGCCAGGAAAGTATTATAAAAATGATCTTCGCCTACCACTGAAGTTACAGTTCTACTCCATCCAAAGGTTGCCTGGAAGAAAACATTGCAACCATGCCCGGAAAGTATTTGCGTCAGCTTCTTAGGTCAGCCTATAAGACAGGGCCCCGTGGCATCTTTACAACCATTCGTCCATAATTGAACGGAGCATCTCAACACGACAGACCTATAGAGTTCCAACAGGTATCCCCTAGTCCTCCAGTGAAGCCGGTCGGTCAATCCGTTGTCCCGCCTCCTCGCGTTAGTGGAATACCAACGCGAAGGCTCTCGCGTCCAGGTCCCATGGCAGAACTCCAGTCAATGCGCAAGCGGCCTCATATGGCCATCCGCCGACAGGCTCCCGATGGTCCACGCGCGTTTGGCAACAGACTACACAGCGCCCGTGCTGCCTTCTCCAGTTGCGCGAAACTGCTCTCGAAATAAGGCCTGAATTTCCAGGCGTCGTCGAGGTTGAGACCCAGATATCTCATTGTCGAGCAGACTGCCACCCTTACTTCACATCGTCACATAAGCCCTTCGAGGTGGCACGAAAGAGCACGTAGCCTCGCTCTTGTTTAGTGCTATCTCAAGACCCACTTGCTAGATACTTCCAACGACGTCCTTCACGCCAAATGAAGCTAAGGCTGCCGCCGCCCGTATAATGTGTGCTGCCCTGGGCGGTTACCAGCGTGTTATCCGCGTAGCACAACCTCTTCAGAAGATTTATCAAAAAACATATTTTGATCTATTTGTGTAGTGCTTTTTAAATGGCACAAACATGAAGAGATAGACTTACCTACTTTTAGTTCCCTGACTGTTTACACAGCGGCGAGTATTTGCATGATTACTTTGCCACTGGCAAAAATTCACTACTACGTCATTATTTATATTCAAATGATTCTACGATATTCTTTGCATTTTATTGGCCAGCGGCAAAACTATGTCTCGCATATTGCTGCTCTCCAACTTCTTTGTAGCTCTGCTCGCCGCTCGTTACTCGCGCCTTGTCGGACAGATCTATAAATAAAAGGTAACTTAACTAACAAAAAGAGTCACCTATTATTACAATTTCCTTCCCTATGCCACAAATAGATAAATCAAGTAGGTACCAAACTATCTAGTGGGCATCGCCATTCGCCACTATCATTGTATTTAAAGTCAATAAACCTTTATTTGAAAGATACCAAATTATTTTTAGTTCTTTAATCATTACTAACTTAGAACCTCGAGTTGCTTTATTATCAGTAGACCGCCTTGGAGTTCTTTCGCTATGAATAATATGTAGAAAAAGGCGGCGTTTTGAGGTATCAATTGTGATGTAATATTGTGCTCAATAATTATTATTATTATCTTACAAATATAAAAATCTAAAACGTATATTTGGTGATAACATCTAATTTCCTGAATACTAGTAATATTATCCACACCTTTCTATGCACCTATAGGTGATAGATGCATAGAAAGGTGTTGATAATATAGAATGATTTGAATGAAACGTAATACAAAATACGTCGACAGCCGTATTACCTGGAACCTGGACTGACCTTGACCTCGACCCTGCGATTTTAAACAATCTATATTTATGTTGTTTTATGTATAAACCTGACACTTGATGGGTTTAACAGATTTCAAAAAACGAAGGATGGGGTTTACAATTATGTGTGTATGTTACTTAGCCTAGTAATGTATATCTCTGCCCTTTGAGGTCCAATCGTGATATTACTCTATTTGAAAGGCAATATAAAAAGTTAATCAATATCTAATGAGGATTAAAAATGATGAGCAGAAAATTGTAATTTACTCATTTTTGAAATTCTATCCAATAGAATTGGTTCTAAAAGCACTAGGTGCAAATTGATGGAGCGCCTAGAACTACCCTCTCATCAGAGAACTCCTCAGTGGGTGCTGCCACGATTACGTTTTGGAAAATTTGTCACGTACCTATTTTTTAATCTTGACGAAACTCTTAAGTGGTAGTCGATAGAGGAAAAAATAACCTCACTGAAATTATATAGACACTGTGTAGTGCCACGATTAATCTGTTACGTACGTTATCAAGTTGGGCTGCCAAACCACAAACCACAAACTGGATCTACCCAAGTAAAAGCAAAGTCTGCCCGACTCATATTACCTACATAACATAACCAAGGGAACATAACAGATAAATCGGTGGCGCTGTAATGTAAGTAAGAGGTTATTTTTTCCTTTTTGAAGTCGTTACAAAATTCATTTATTTTATCCAATCAATTTAAATTAATTTAAACTTGCGAAATTTCGGGTATGGATTGTTATCTGACGATGAGCTATGCCGAGGGAGATCCTCATTGGCACAGCACACGCCACCTTTTTTTTGTTTGTTTTAATTATTATTGTTAAAAGATTCCGTATTATTATGTTCTCTAGTTTGTATTCTTTTATGGTACTTTTTATATTTTGTGTCGTACGTCTTTTGTCAATAAAATGCTTATTGTTCGACAGACTAGCAAGTTTGCACAGCGTCCTCGAACAACGTCCAGGGTGGAACACTACTCCAAAACCAGCGCAGTGGAGTCGATCAGCTCGCCGGAGATATCCGACGGCAGCAAAAGGGGGCATGTCCAGCTCTGCCCGAAAGCACACCTTGAAGCAGGAACCGCCTCCGAATCAAGACTCGTATGAACAATTTATACTTCTTTTAAAGGGTTAACAAGAAACGCTTTTATTCAGGCTATTATTAAACCATACCATAATCTTTAATAGATTTGAAAAATCACAAATATTCTATTCATTAAAGTAGTTACACATAGTTAAATGATCTTAGATTGTCTTCACTTTTCTAAACCAAATCGAATGCAGTTCAAATGCCCCAAATTACACAACTTAACAATGATAATATTTTCTGCAGTCCGTGAGAAACAATGAGGTGAAATCAGATACGGTACGTCTTGTGAAATCTCCACCCGCCGAAGAGCAGATGACCAGTCCCGGAGATTCCGGAGATACTCTGCAAGCCCACAGAAAAGATATGAGCAAATATTCTAAGATCTGGAAAGACCCTAAAGAGACTAGCGTCAAATCGTGTATGCTGGATAAGGCGAAGTATAACTGTATTACTTTAAAGGTTAATATTTCACCTCCTAACTTCTTTATATGTTTCTAGGCTATTTTTTTGCTACACAAACCAATTATAATTTATTTGGATTAATAACAGATTACTGTTTTGTATGATTGTGGATTTAAATCTTTGTATTTAGCCTTTTCAGGGCAAGACAAGGTTAATCTAATTTAAACTAAGCTAATAAAACTGAAATAGAAAAAGAATAAGTAGGTGCCGGTGTTCGTCTAATCCGTTTAAATCTAATTATCTATTTTTAACAGGTTCTATCTACCTGTAGTTTTAATCGTGGCCCTTTTTTGTTTCAGAAAACACGTGCAGTTGGTAAGTATCGTAAAGTTCTTCCACGAAGGATTGTCTAGGATTCATTATTCTAAAGATACATTATGGTCGATAGGTGGAGCTAATCAGAAAGTAGACAGGATAAAACCAAACTCTAAAAATATATCTGTATGTTTATGAAAATCTTAAGAAAATCAAAAAATTGAGAAAAGAATGTCTCCTTAGGTTTATTTACAATTGAATTTATTGAAAGATACTATTGAAAAAGCAGCATCATGTCCCCTGTATAATAATATACGGAGTTAGTTTTATAAGTGTGTTAACAATAAGGTTCCCCGCTACTGATGGAAAATGAAGAAGTCCTGTCCCGTCAGATCCGAGATATCCATAATGAAACTAGGAAGAGTTCCAGGATCATTCGAGACTCCAGGGCACGTCTCTTCGAGATACAGAAGGTTTACCAATACGAACTCGTTCAATTGATCTTCATAGTTTGTTTATTCAACAACATAATATGACCTGTAATTATCAAATTACCAACTATATCCTTCTGACAACCGTCCTACCATTCAGAGTGGTAACACAGGTGGTAATGACGACTTTGCTAACTTATAATATGAAATGGGTGTACTGTACAATCCCTCGTACTTAGTTGGTATCGTCGGCGACTGAGTACGAGGGAGTGCGTCGGGGAATCGTCGTCTACCTACTCTTTTCTCCATACAAACTTTACAAACGTAGTCGACTATTTCCTCCCTAGATAAAGATATTAGAAAAAATATGTTTATGTCATAAGTCCTATATCAGCCACGACCATGCCCCTACATTTTTTTTTAATTCTATTTTTACTGAATTTTATTTGTATTCTAATCAGAAAATAAAAAATAAAAAAAACGTAGGGGCATGGTCATGACTCATGGCTGTTAAAGGACTTATGGCATAAACATATTTGCTAAATTTGCTCTATGTTTTATCCAGGGAGGACACAGTCGACTACACTTGTATGGAGAAAGAGTAGGTAGACTGTCTTAATGCTGAAGCGCCACCTATTAGGTAGACAGCAACTTTAAACTCGCTTGCAGAAAACAACAATCACTGAAACTGAAGTACGTGAACTGGGGGAACGAAGTGAGTTGCTTCTTCGAGAGATGGAGCGGTTCGATCAGTTGACGAAGTCACTGCAAAGGATGGTGGGTTCCGAGGGGCTACGGAAGCAAAAAGATTGCACACAGATGGAGTACATCCCGGGGAGCATTTACGGTTATAATATTAAACATGTCTTTATACGCGAATTTAAACTAAGCAGTTAGTTTGTATAAATAAACAATCTATATCTATAAAAGGCTTTGTCCTGACTAACTGACTGACTGATCATCGCACAGCCTAAACCGCTGGTAGTAGAAAGCGGAAATTTGGACAGTGCGTTCATTTTATGATGTAGGCATCCTATAAGAAAGGATTTGTAATAATTCTCACAGGATCGGGAGTCTTACGGATGAAACCGCGAGGTATAGCTAATGCTGGATAAAATGAAGAAGTAGGCTGACTTTTAAAATATTGTTTTTGATTTTATTTATTTAGATTTCGTTTAAGTATGTTAAAACTTGGTTAAAACGACCAGAATTATTAAATGCTTCGTATCTTTACAGAACCACCCCTCCACCACGAGATGAAGATGGCTCACCCTGCAATAGTGCTTACCGGCGAACGCACCTCGCATCCTCAGCCCATTAGGAGCAAATCCGTACGTTCTTCCTGCATCTGTAACAAATAACTGGTTTCCTATATGAAATGATCCAAATATACGGCAAATGTAACTGAAATCGTGTTTCTTTGAAGGAAATTGACCTGACGAGGAAACTGAGCGAGTGTTACGACATGCAGGAGAAGCTCGTTGCTGATAATGCTGACTTGGAGGTCAAAAGGTTTGACTTTTTTTTCTATTTTTCTTTTTAAATTACTTTTTAATACTAACGATCTACTAATAACATGAATATTACAACATATACAACACATTGTGTTATCGGTCTACAATAGTTTTCCGGGCGACAAACATACAAGCGATGCGCGGTTGTTAAGGTGCATTTAGACCAAACGAACACAGAGCTAGAGCTAGCACGAGCATTCTATCGTGAATGTTTAGTGAAATAGACATAGACAGAACAACGAAAGAATGCTCTACGTCCGTTTACATTAAAAGAATATGACGTAGTGCGGCTAGAATGAGCATTCTTTCGTTTGGTCTAAATGCACCTTAATAGGTGTGCCAGAATCTGTAACAAATAGGGTGAAATAAAAAAAATTACACAACTTTTGTGTAATTGGATTATAACATCTTAATCCTTTATTTTTTTTAAATGTCAATAATTAAAGCAGAAAGAATGAAGATGATTATAGCGCCAGTGAAGAAAAACAGTAAGTATATTACCTTCCCTATGAATGTACTAAACATGCATCAATGTTACTATAATATAGAAAGTCTGGTAAAAACGGAATAGGTACTTTCAGCAGTTGTTTCGTCTATGTTAAGTGTTGCATTATTAGAAGTATTGAGATATATTATATTACTAGCTGACCCGGCAAACGTTGTTTTGCCTTATAAATTACTAGCTGACCCAGCAAACGTTGTTTTGCCTTATAAATCACTAGCTGACCCGGCAAACGTTGTTTTGCCTTATAAATTACTAGCTGACCCGGCAAACGTTGTTTTGCCTTATAAATTATAGATAGTAGCCGATTCTCAGACCTACTGAATGCGTATGTGAAGTTTGGTGGAGATCGGTGAAGCCGTTTCGGAGGAGTACGGTAACTAACACTGTGACATGGAAATTTTATATATTAGATTAGAAGATAGAAGAAGATAGATATCGAAATTAAACTCTTTAAATTTCTTTCAATTAAACCAAAAATAATAATAGGTCTTTACCTATGAAATTGCCGTTTTGTATGTAATAAGCGAAAATACTTATTTTTTCAAACTTTTTAATTTCTGTCATTAAAAGTAATCACCCATGCAAACGACGCATCTTTGCCAATGCATTGGCAGTTTATTGTTGCCCTTCTTGTAAAAATCAGCTGGACAAACTGTCAACAAACTCTTCAAAGACATTTTGTACCGCTTCTCGGGAATTGAATTTTTTACCTACTAAAAAGTTGCAGGAAAAAGTAATAGTCGGTAGGTGGAATGTCTGGTGAGTATGCCGGATGAGGGAGAGCTTCCTACCTCAGCTCTTGCAGCTTGGAGACTGTCTGTTGTGCAGTATGGGGTCGCGCGTTGGCGTGAAAGAGCAGTAGGGACTAGGGTTGCAGATGTGCAAGCTTCTCCATCATCATCATCATCATCCAGCTCTTCAAAGTACTCATTTGCAGGATTGCTCATGTCGTTTTGTGAAAAGCTGTGGTGAAGCACTCGAGTGTGCTTCACCACAGCTTTTCACTAGACCACCAAACAGAGACCATCAACTTTTTAGGAAGTAATTCATTATGACGAAAAATGTTAAAATGTAATGAAAATACAACGATAATCAATAAACAAAAGTTTAGTAAGTTTGTAAAAAGAATGTCATGTTTTAAAACAAAATTAATTTGAATTCAGAATACAAAGCCATTCCAAACATTTTTTTATTTAAAATGATCAGTACTGAAGAACGGCAATTTCATAGGAACCATATAGGCTGGTATTTTCATACCTATAATAATAAATTCCTTTGTACATTTCCACAGAGCGTTTGGATCAATCAATCCTGTGTTCTATGACATGATTTTGAATTTTCATGAATGTTGACAACAGTTTACCATTGTTTTGCACCAATTTGTGAGAAAGCTTCTTCTGTTAATAATCTAATATCTCCGGCACGTCTGTTTACATTTTTCTACGCAAGTTTTTGCTTTATTATGCTTAAAATCATTTCTATAAGATTTCATGTGCAATGATAGGGTATAATAATGACCGTATAATTTCAATGTAAGACAAAAGTATTAAAACTAGTTAAGCGTACTAATCGGTCAATGTTCTATTATAACAGATGATAGACGTTGATAACATTGCCAGTAAAAAATCACGATATCATTTTTTTTTCTCATGCCATCAGATTCTGGTAGACCTACAGTATGCTGACGTAATTCTAGTGGAGTTAGGAGCGGGAACTGCGAACTTATGACTTTTGAGCGATAAACGCGTTTTTACTGGGGTGCTCCGCTAGCGTTACGCTAGCATAGCGATTACGCTTACCCAACGCTCAACCCGCTGACTTCGAGAATGCGGCCTTGATGCGGCCTCAGTTTTTATCAGTTAAATATTCAAAGGAGTCATCACGTTATTCTGTCACAAAAGTTTTCATGAAAACTTCCAAAGAGTTTTCATCTCAAATTTTAAAAGCTTCATTTGTTAGGTATGTCAACTTACAGTCAGTGAATATTTGAATTCAAAAAAATATCAAGTGGCAATCGCTGTCTGCCTAAGTGTCAAACTTTACACAAAGCCATCCAAGCATAGCCTCACTATGAATTAATTTATAGTTATACATCAGGTCAAAATGGATAAATCAAGGTTAGTATTTGCAGATACATATTGTACAAGGAGTTGATGACCAAGGACCAGAATTTGGAGACTTGTCGCGCGCAAGTGAAAAGGTTGCAGGGAGAACTCAAGCTCATGGGCAATGAAAATGCCACTCTACAGGAAAAGCTCAATAAAATAAACCTCGAGGTTTTGTGTTCTATATTCTCTGCGTAAATATTAGAAAATCGCGAGGGCGTGTTCGTGTGCTCATTGACTAAAAATGTACCACCGTACGCGCCCCCAACGTTTACCGACTACCTACAGCTTGTCTCTTAGTGTGGATCATAAACTTGAGCCAAACAACGAGCCGAACCCTAACAATTGAAATAGAAAGAAAAATTAAGTGGAGGTAAATGCTGACTCGGCGTGAGCCGGGTTCGATTTCCGCCGGCAACAAGTATTGATGCTGACCATCAATTTTGGTTTCTAATGTAATTATTGATTTCTATGTATTTACAAAAAAGTATATTTTGAAGTATATCCGCTGTCTAGTACCCATAGCACAAGCCTAGTTGCTTAGTTTGGAGCAAGATTACGCTACGTGTAACGTCTTCCAATATTAATATTGCGCAGAAGAGAGCTTTGACCAGTCACAAGATCATGTTGTGCATTCTTGTGAATGCTCGTTGCTTATCGCGTACGTAATAAATAACCCTTCTGCGCATTCTGGTAAAAACAGTGAATGCTTGAGGTTCGGCTCGCGGTTCTACCTAAATCTATACCCACTTTTATCTGGACCCATCAGTTTAGACAGTGCGGTTTAGAGTAATTTGTAGTAAATTATTAACTATAGTTCACCGCGATGTACATAAATTCATGAATACCAAATTAAAAGCTAATCGAAATCTAAACGGATACATTTAAATTTAACAGAGTGGTGATGCAGCAGCGATAAAAAATAACTCTCCTCCTGAATTCAAAAAGCCAGAAATCAACGAGGTAATTATATAGAAAAATATAGGGAACTCATTAGCTATTCTTATTAAGCCAGTTGTTGTAGAACCAAATTATGTTTCATGTAGAAACTCCACGAGACTTTTAGGCGCAGATTATTTTGTAAAATGTAGTCAATACATGAAATTAAACTTTAATTTACACTTGCAGCTAAGTGTAATACAGTCAGATATGGAGTTACGGCGGTAGTTTTCTTTATTTTTCGTTATATTGCAGTTTAAGGCCGATTTGAGAAAAATGTTGACTTATTTTAATAAATAAAACTAATATTTTATAGTAAGTATGATTTGGATTACGTGTAGGTGTAATATTTTGGAACATGAAAACGAGCCCTCCGAGACAGTGCACCTGCCGGATCTGAGAGTCAACTATACGGTCGTAGAGCTTCATGGTGTGGTGGGACGGACGTGATCTTTATACCACGATAACTGTCACACTCCTGCACAGATCCCTTGCTCTTGAACACAGTTAACTCTTTAACTCACTTAGTCATTGGGCAGCAAGAATCCTGCCGGTCTCGAGTATGCGGTTAAAATATTAATATGTTTCAATTTTTCCCAAAGGAAAACTTAATGATGATCGGTTACAGAACGCAGCACAGTCAGACGAGTCAAACTGGAAACTTGTTGAAAAACTAGAAAAATACAAGTCTTCATCTTTAGAAATTGTAAGATTTTCTTAAATCTATTTTCAAATGTTTTTCCTGCGCTCGCACAATGCATGGGGTGATTGTCAACTTCATGCTGCAAAGCAACGAGCATTGTGCCAGTTTATCCAAATAATATTCCATGATGTTGTGGACAATATTTTTATTGATTTGCTGCTGACTGCATCGTTATTGCAGTTTATAGCAGTCGCAATGGCCGTGCAATAGACGCACGGCAGTCTAGATGTACGAGCTTTGGCTAGTTAGGTAGCCCCAAATATTGCCCGGAAATGCAGAGGCGCACCGAAACATTAGAAGTCCTCAGTAGCTATAATGGGCAGACAAACAAAACCATGTCCACATCGAACGAACAGTGCTCACCGAGGCACTTTTGAGCGTTTCCCGCCGCTTTCCGTTTCGCAACAACTGACTACTCGGCCCCGAGGCTCAGTCAATTAAGGCGTGCTCGACCAAACGTGCAAACGTATCTGATATTTGGCTTGCGAAGCTGCTGCACGAGCTCGTGCGCCCCGCTCGGTGTAGATCCGACTATTAAGCATAGTCGCATAGTTTAGTATGTAGGTACCTTTTAAAATCCAATTTATTTACGGCACAGGAAAAGGTGGTCGAAGGTTTGGAGGTCGAAGTCCGTCAAATTCAGTTGGAGATGGATAAAACAGTGAAAGCTGCGTGCCGCGGCGGCGGTGAAAAGAACACATGTTATGCACAACAGGTTATTAGGAACTATTTTAAAATGTGTTAGGAACGATTGCATGGTCAAATTTTTCTTTTTTTCCTCGAATAAGAGAAACAATTTGATAAAAGAAAATATTCACAGTTCAGAAACTCAACTACGAACGTGAGCTATGTTAGCCTAGTGAAAAGAAATTAATTTTTGTCTTACGTTACAGCCTGGAGGGCCACCAGTACCGCCAATGACAAGAGCAGTAAGTTATTTTTTTTGTAATCATGAGAGGAGACATCCAAAATCCCTTATCTATATCTATACTAATATTATACCTAAAGAGGAAAGATTTGTATTTTGTGTGTGTCTGTGGGCGTGCGTCTGTATGTTTGTTATGAATAAACCCAAAAACTACTGGACCGATTTCAAAAATTCTTTCACCATTAGAAAGCTACATTCACCTTGAGTAACATAGGCTTTTGATCCCGATATTTCCCCGGGATCGAGACTTACGCAAGTGAAACCGCGGAACGCAGTCTATTATAAATTTAATTTTGACTGATAGATTGATACTAACGATGTAAGTAGATATTCCCTACTCACATTCTACAAGCATTCAGAATAGGGTGAATTTTACTTTTACCTATGACCCCGTTCTCGTCCGTGCCAAAAATTTCTACGTTTTTTTTGTGTGGGACATATACAAAAACGCCAAAAAGAAAACATGAAAAGACTAAAGAAGTGGGTTGGGCGAGAAAAATGAAAAAATACAAAACAAAATTACAACGACAAAAAAGACAGCGGCCCGGCTTTGCGATGAGCGATGAAGAAGTGCCTGAAAGTGATGTGCAACAAAAAGGTGATTAAGACTTACGATGCTTTTGCCTAATTTTTTTCTGTTGGTGAATTCGTCGAGCGATTAATATAACTGTTTTATTCATTTATCTAACCCGTTGCTGCTGTTTAATCAAGTAAAAACTTGATTTATATCTGGATCGTCACCAGTTATCTCGACCAACTAATGTGCTAGAAGTAAACAACTTCAATTTGCAACCTCTAAATATTTGTCAAAAGATAAAGGCATATTTCAAAGCAACTATTTCATTACTTCCAGAACATCCGGAAACCGACAATTTAAATCGGATTAATTCGGCCCGCTCTCAGCCGATAGAGCTCCGAGAGGCCAAAGATGAAGTAATACCCACGAAGTCGCCAGTCGCCAAGATGCCTATAGTTGGATCCAGCCCAGCAACTAAATTTGGCGCGACATTATCATCTACCACCGAAACAATCGAATTCGATAACAATATTGACGCCAAGATTGCATCTACGTTACAAAACATATTAGTATCAGGCTTAAAAAGGGGGTCTCGAGATGGCTTAATGAAAAAATACTCTATTCCTAAAAATTTACCAAGCCTGAAAGCTCCTATTCTAAACCCGGAAATCGAAGCCATGCTAGTTGACTCTGGCCGCCTGCGAGATAAACGTCTATTTGAAAAGCAAGATCAGCTTGGTAAAATCCTGGCTGCTTTAACAATTGGCTTAACAGATCTTTCAAAGAAGAATCTGACGGAGGTATCTAGCACTTTATACGACGCGGCTAAGTTATTAGCTGATTCTCATTACGCCGAAACAAATACCCGAAGAGCCGTAATACTGCCTTTAATGGACAAATGTGTAGCTGATGCATTTAAAAATAAGACAAGAGACAATTTCCTGTTTGGAAAACGAGCTAGTAAGTCTGTGAAGATTTTTCAAATCATAAACCAGAGAGGTAAACTTAGGAAGGGTCCATCTTTCTCGACTCGAATTCATCAACAAAAGATAAGCCAAGTCTACCTGCAACCACGAGACGGTGGGCAACGAGCTACGACGTCTTACGATAATAGGAAGCGCTGGGGTCCACCTCCTTCAACATCGCATGACCGGCCGCCCTGGCGAGCTGCCTGATGCAATCTCCTTACCGCAATCGATAAATTTCTACAAATAGGATTTCGTTGGATTAAGCAAACCAATCAGAAGAGTGGCATCGATACTGTGCAGCACAGTATGTTTTTAGTCCTAAAAAGTGACTTCCATTTCTAATAGCATATTTTTACTCAATAGTTTATTGCAAATCTATGAGTAGAACTCTCACGTGTCAATTGTGTATACCTACTTTTTTTTTAATTTGAATTTTTGATAACCTCGATGGTGAAATCTATATCTATACTAATATTATAAAGCGGAAGAGTTTGTTTGTTTTTTTGTTTGTTTGTTTGAACGCGCTAATCTCAGGAACCACTGGTCCGATTTGAAAAATTCTTTTGGTGTTAGATAATCCATTTATTGAGGATGGCTATAGGCTATATTATATTTTCAAAAAAAAATAGGGATCCTTACTAAAAGTTCAATAATGTAACACAAGGTGTGAAAAAAATGACCAAAAAATTCCTTATTGCTATTGGATATAGAACAAAACTATATACTACAACTTTGTAGAACATGTAATTGTCTACAAAATACATCGCGACACCATATGTCTAACTATTGTAGTTATCTCACAATAAGTGTTTTTGTATTTTTTGTAAATAATTAAAATGCCGTCGCTTTAATAACCTTTAATTTTGTACCTTGGTATTAATCCTTATCAAAATAAATTACTTCATATTCAAGATGAATTCAATACCTTTCTAGGACCTTTTGAATTATTTAATTCGGACATTTCATTCAAAAGATATCGCGATATTAAAAATGTAAGTATGTTGCAACCAAATAAGTATTAAGTATTGCGAGCACAACCGCTTTGCAAGGAGCCGACCGCGCTCATACATGCGCGCGGTCGGCTCCTTGCAAAGCGGTTGTGCTCAGCGATACTTTTTAATACTTCTTTTTTAGGGTTCCGTACCCAAAGGGTAAAAACGAAACCCTATTACTGAGTCTTCGCTGTCTGTCTGTCTGTCTGTCCCTCTGTCCGTCTGTCCGTCTGTCACCAGGCTGTATCTCATGAACCGTTATAGCTAGACGGTTGACATTTTCACAGAAGATGTATTTCGGTAGCCGCTACAACAACAAATACGAAAAACAAAATAAAACAAAAATTTAAGAGGGGCTCCCATACAACAAACGTCTTTTTTAGTTATTGTTGTCAATTTCCGTATCTAATAGCTAACCTTAAGTACTCCCCGCGCGGTGGCGGATAAACTGCTTGATCCCTAAGAGGGTTGGTGTCAGGCAAGCGGCCGGCCGTAAAAACATTGCCAAATCTAATTGCAGCAGGTATGGTCAATGATGACTTACCGTCTGCGCCGACCCCAAATAAAAAAAAACAATTTGGGGTTTATCGGACCCCGGGCTCCCGAGAGGGATGCAACCGGGAACATCGCTCAGATGAGAAGAAATAAATAAACAAATCCTGAAAGTCACTTTTCTACGCGGACGAAGTCGCGGGCACTGCTAGTTATTACTTATAAAAACCATACAACAAAACTAAACATGAAAGAGTACTAACCCGTTTTATTGTATCAAATTTGATAAGAGAAGCTGCTAAAAAATGCTTTATCGAAATCACTAGGTATTTATAATTCTATATTTTTTCTATCACGAAGTAGAACCTCTGACTGGTACAAATTGATTCCTTAAACTAAAGTTTATGTCTGATCAGTCTTATGTAATTTTATGATAAAACTTGCTGAAAATCGCGAAATCCTCATATTTTTGAACTTTAACCTCGAGTAAACATTTTCTCCAAATATCGGAACAATGAGGCGGTTTTTATATGTCATTTATGAAAAATATCTTTTAGCTATTTGTAAATATTTATGTAACTTTGAATGTCTAAATTGTCCGGGATATTTGCAAGCTAGATTTGGTTTTTAATACTTCGTCCTAATAACGCAGTGTTACCGAATCCAGAAGTTTATAATCCAGTACAGGGTAAGCGAGCCAAAATTATGGTATACCTAACTAGTTTTAATCGAACTTCACTTCTAAGAAGTTCGATTACATTCAGTATTTGCCTTTGTATTTAGGGTTGCCAGATGTCCGGCTTTAGCCGGACATGTCCGGCTTTTTACAGTCGTGTCCGGCCAAATATATACAAGTCCGGCCTGTCCGGCTTTTGTCAGGCTTTTGGTTAACCCCGTCAGAGTCACGCGGACACGCATAAAGCTTCGTACAAACTGAGGTAAATTCACTCGCGCTTTCAAAAATACATGGTAATTAATAAATCATTTTTTAGAAGCAATTTTTTTTTCATACATTTCATTACGCTTAAACGCTTGTTGGTTAAAGGTACCTACACTTTTGTAAATTCATAAAAGTACATAGGTACGTACTTTTTATAAACAAATAAAAATAAAGCCTGACACATTGGGCCAGATGAAAATCCAATGTGTCAAGCTTTCGGGGCAAAATGTCCGGCTAAATATGAATCTGTGTCAGGCTTTTTCATTTTTGGCCCTGGCAACCCTATTTGTATTGAGATACACCTACGTTCGAGGTGGTTCGAGGTTGCAGACTATAGGCGAGAAAGTATCGGGTAACAACGCGTTCGGTCGTTGCACCCTGTCAGCTGTGCTTTGTTTAAGAACCCTTTTAACAGGCTTTCAACAGGTTTATTAAAATAGAAGAGCTTTATTCAAAACTATTTCTTAACTAGTTACGAATTAATCGATGGATGTCGCTGTAATCTAAGTAAATAAGACCGAAAGTTCGTTTTTTTTTTCATCTATATTAATATTGTTTTAACGAGTATTATAGTTCATGTTCTTATAGATGTGTTTATCAGGGAAAATAAAACTATGCCTAGTCATCTAGTGGGCCTCATCCAACTGTAAAAACCTCTCAATTTAAGTGATATTTGATACCTAGCTATTGTGAAAGTAAATACTGAACGCTCTTAGTATTTTGTTTAGAAAATATCTTGACACATTTCAATTTAGCACAATGATATCTATTTTCATTAAGTATTTAGAAGTCACGAATGACGACATTGAAATTTGATACAATTTCATCCCTCATGAAAATGAGACAAAAAATTCATTATTTTTTGCAAAGAAAAAATATCTATACTCGCAAGTTCATTTCAAAATAGTTGTCCTTATAAGCCTTACAAGGTGATATTTTGCAGTAATAGACTGATTTTGTGTTTTACAGTGCGGTGTGTGTCCACCATGTCCCGCCCCTTGCAATCCCAACGCACCTCCGGTAAGCATTTTATTGTTTTGATTTAGGATTTGACAGCTATGTATATACTATTAATTACTATATTCTAAGATTATACTATGTCTTAGACAAGCATGAGATATATGATAAGATAACGTAATAATATATCTCATGATTCTGAAGATGACGATCTTATGATGAAGCACATACGAATCCGACTTCACGGTTTTCAAATTGTATACACGTCACGTTGCGCGTTCTGTCTGAATTAGGCAATTGATTGTTTTACCTATGCTTTGTTTGTTGAGAAATGAACGAATGCGCTTTTTAGATCGCTTGAAAACAGGACATTTGGCTGTGCAAAAAGAGCCATAAGTTGATTGCTTATACAGCGGTATCTATTGCAATATTTTTTATATATATTTGTTTTGTCTCTTGTGCAGACTCCAGCAGAGAAGGAAGTCCAGAGACTGACCGTTCAACTACGACAAACAGAAGAAAACTTTAAAACGAAGGTTACAGAGGTAAACGACATATAATACTTACTAGTCAAAGATATACTACCTATCAACATTATGGTGAAGTTATTTGAGAACGAAAGGTTAGGTGATTACTTAAGTTTCAAAATAGGATAGGATAACATGCCTAATTACTAGTAATTAAAAAAACAAAATGACTCTTAAATAAAATATATGACCATTATAGCGTTAGGAATAAGATCATGACGCGCCAGTTTGTTCGGGGTTAGCCAGACCAGCGACATATTTGATGGTAAACTCAAAAAAAAAAACCCAAAAAATAAGTAATAGTATTTACGTTGTTAACATTACAGTGCGCTATGCTAAGATCGGAACTGATGAAAAAGAAAGACGAACTGGAAAAAGAACGGTGTCAGCATCGTGAGGTGCAGAATAAGCTCAGAGAACTAGAAATGAAATTCGAGGGTAAACTACCTTCTCAATAAATAATAATAATAATAAACCATTTATTTCAGGCAACTAAGCCCCATAGATACTAACTAACATACATATTTTATAGTTAAGTAAAATTGTCCAAAACAAATGTCTGATGATGGCCGATTTACAGTTGTAAAAGTGATAAAATTAAATTAGAGAAACTTAACAAATACCTTTATCAAAAACCTCAAAAATAAAATATAAAAATGTGTTTAGGTCTGGCAACACACACGAATATGCTGCTAGGCACAAAGGAGCAGGCGTTGGAGCAGGAAGTGAACGTACGCGCATTGAAGCAGTGCTACCGTGAGGCGCGCGAGGAGATCGCAGAACTGAGGACCTTAATGAAGGAGCAGAACGACCAACTACAAGACTATAGGGTCAAGGTACGTCCACTTAGAAGGTGAAACTGTCTTGATGTACAGCTTTTTCTGAAGACTGCTGTTTATTTTGATATTGCCATCAGATGTGATAATCGTTTACGTTTGTTTGGTCAGTACTTGCAAGCCCAGCAACTGGTGGAGGAGCAGCGACGACAGATGGACCTCATGGACATGGACAATACCAGGATCAGCGAGCAGATCAATCTCGAGATACAAAGGGTTAAGGTAGGAACATTTCGTTAGGAATACAACTGCGAACCCATCATAGCTCGGTTATGCTACGAATAAATAGAGTGTAATGTATTTTTTATTTCATTCAAAATTGTGTGAGAATTCTTGCCTAGTTTCAATGAGAAGCTCTTGAGCCGTTTTTTGTTAATTGATAAGTTTATTTTAGTTGATTAGTAGTTACAGTTACGCGTTTGTTTTGTAAGATTTCCTATTTGTCATCGTAGTTGAAGTTCCAAGAGAAGCTGCAGGAGCTGGCACCGATCCCGGACCTGCTCAAGGCGACGCAAGCGAGGCTCAAGGACGCGCAGCAATCGCAGGCCATCGCCGAGCACAACGCCGAGCAACTCGCCAGGGAACTTAACTGCGCCAGGGAGAAGGTACTTATATTATTGTTAGAAAGAGGTGAATACCTTTGCTCAGCACTGAGATCGGCAGTACAGGCTAAAAACGTCTTAAATTTCTGTGATTTTAAAATATTAACTTTATTTTTTTTAATTAGCTACTGAACATTGTACCTATCCGTTTATTTCTAGGTGCACGTTCTTCTGCACAATAGTATGAAGCCGCCGGAGAAACCGGACCGCGGTAGTGGTGAGGAGAAGCAGATGCAAATGCTGCAGCAGAGGATCACGCAGCTCACCGAAATAAACACCACACTCAAGACTGAAATCGAGAGGCTCAAGTATCTATAACACCCATTTTATATGCTAATTTATATGTTTGTAGTAAGCCATACCCACAATGAAAAAAATACATCCGCGACGAATTGAGCGCCTCCTCCTTTTTTTGGAAATCGGTTAAATTTGCTATATTTAGCTACCTATAGCTACCTTAATTAAGGAGCTTTTTACCCGACTGCTAAGGAAGAGATTATGTTTTTATAACATCTATTTCGATAAGGGCGCTGGACGCGACGCGAATCACATACTATATTTAGACAAAGACTTGAGGAGCTGTAATTTCCGAGGTAAAGATAAACTGGTGTTTGCAGGTTAAATGTGATCCGTATGGAGGAGTCTGTGCTGGCGAACGAGAAACGTTTACAGGAGAAGATGCACGAGTGCGCTGCCCTCGGCGGCGAGCTGGACCGCGCCCGCGACGAAGCAGCTCGCGCCATTCAACGCTCCAACGACCGCTTGGAGACTATGCGCAAGTAAGTACCTACCTACTTACTATATTACCATTCATTAGATAGTCGTTGTTGTCTTGATGTTTCTCTGTGTTTGTAAATGAATTCAATTCCGCGCAAACCCCGACAAAGAGTTTTATTCAAAAATGAACAAAAACTAAATAATTTAAATGCAATTTAGAAACACCATTATTAGGGAAAATATTAGAAGAAAAAAAATGGTGCTAGGACTTAAGAACGTGGGTACTGTGACCATTTCCATACAAACATAATACCAAAATAAGTTATGGAAAATGTAGTTTTCTACCTCAATATCGATATTATTCGGATTAAGATTTTATTTTTGTAGGGCCCCCACCACAAGGTTCTCCAAAATATTCATTCGAAACGAAATAAATCGGAGAAACATTTTTTTCATTTTTCCAGCGAAATTACTAGTTTACATCTCATTTGTTTTATATTATACCCAATAAAAAGTAATTTACGCTGTATAATGAAAAAAAACGTTTTTCTGTTTTATTTCATTTCGAATGAATATTTTGGAAAACCTTGTGGTGGGGGCCCTTTAAACATAAAATCTTAATCCAAATAATACCGATACTAAGGTAGAAAACTAAATTTTTCATAATTTATTTTGGTATTATGTTTGTATGGAAATGATAACAGTACCCACCCTCTTAAACTGTGGACGTGATATCAATGAATGTGGGAAAAGCTAGAAATTTTCATAATTTTACAAAAAATGGCCTAGAGTTCGAACGGCTTGGAATAGAAAACTGAAATTCAGGGGGCTGGATCCACGCCTTGCCCCCGCATACGCACGAGCAGGATTATCCACTCATTACGGAACACCCTGTATAAGTAAATATATCCTTATAATTATGTAATTGTCGTTAAAAATCTATAACATGTCACTGTGCATTCATCAGGTTTCTAACATTCGTTAAAAATCGAGAAACCAAGGGTTAGTCTAATCTAAACCTAACTGGATCATGTTACTTGTAACCAGGTGCCTGCAGACTACCGTGGCCGACCTGGAACGGCAGCTGGCCTCGTCTCGTGCTCAAGTGAAGACCAGTGAGAAGGAAAGAGAGGAGGTAAGACGTGACATATATACACGCTATCTTTAAATATGCTAGTCTTACCAAGAGACGTGGCGCCATGAATCAAAGTGACGCGTCTGATAAGCTCACTTATGTATGGCGTTGATACCAATGGGAACTGACTGATGTTTCGTCAAACGACATAATGGCACGTTATCGATAGTTTCCAATGAGGTATCTTTTCTGACTGTACCAACATATTAACAATTAAGCCGAAGTTAGTTGGCGGTGGACGTTCGGCTTTAGTGTAAATGTAACAGAGCGGACCTTGCGACCGCTCCTATTAGGGCTAAATGTACACGTGTTTTCTTGAGTCCTAAATTGATACCATACTGCGACTAAGAAAGAGCATTACTAACTTGTACCGATCGATATGCTATAAGATTTATGTTGCGTTTATAGATCCAGGCCAGGATGAATTGCCAGATCAAGCGATTGAACGACAACTTCGAGCAGGCGCAACTACGTATCCTCGGCCTTCAGACGCAGGTGCAAACACTGCGGCGAACCGCCTCCAGCACCGGCGAGGGCGACGGCGAGCCCGAGCCGCAGGAATGCGCTTGCAAAAGCTTCTTCGACGAGCCTTGATATCTTTAAGTCTCTAAGAGCCGAATACAGAACGGCCACTTAAAATTAGAGGCCTACTTAAATAATTGTGAAGCACCAAAATTTAAAAATAGTATGGGAATTTTTGAATTTGAGAAGTGCTTAGTTGTTTAAGTAGAACTTAAATTTTGAGTTGCGTTTCTGTATTCGGCCGTTAGATAACAAAAAGGGTAGCCAGTAAAAATTAGATAGGTAGATTTTTATCGTGTTTGCTTGTTTTATACGATCAGAATTCTAACGAGAGCTGGAGTCGTTTAGTGAGATCACAACTGAAAGTACAGTTACGTTCGTATTTATCACATATTAACTCAACGTAAGATAAATTTCTAACATGGCGCCTAGCTCAATCCTAATGGATATGGAGCGTACAGCCTCGCTCAGGAACCTAGTGCTCTTGAAAATACTCTTATCAGGCTGCAATTACCTGTTTTCAGAATTAGGTACAATTTAATTACAGACAATTCGGTCATCATCATATTATTGTATAAAAATGGTAGCTATTGGTTTGTCTCTTTTAAAGTTTGTCAATGTTGTTTTTGTCAGCCGTTCCTTGATCATGCGAGCTATAGAATTAGGAGTAGAACCCCAACATAGTCCCATATACCGAATGTTGCGCGTTGTATAGGTACAGCCCTTACATAAGATTTGAATCTGTCATTGTTAGGACATGATTAAAATTAATTAGAAAAATATATACCCTTTATATGAAAAAATAACTTTATTATTTTAGACGTACCTTAGATTTTATGATTATATCTTTAAAAGCTAAATATCTTCTTTATTTAATAATGAAAGTATGGGTGGTTCTGAAAAACTAAACAGATAAGCAGTTGCCATAACATATGATAGTGATAAAAACATATTATGTTATCAAGAACATTCTAGACGTAGGTAACAGCCTATTCACAAACGACCCTATGCGTAGCTTAATGCCTTGTCTTGATCTTCATAATTAATGTCAGCAAAAATGTGTCAAAAGCCGAGTCCACACATGGAGTCGTTTGTGATTACGGCTAATCAGGTCTCTAGTAAATGCATGAGTAAGGGCTGGTAAAACAATTAGGTATTTAAAGCCTAAGCCAGTACTGTCCGGCTCGTATCCTGTTATACTCTGGGAGATTCTCAGTCGGCCCAACAGCGGCGACCGCCGGGCAGCGATCGTAGAGCACGCGGTCGCATATCTGACGCAGCCCAGGTGCTTTAATTCGTGACAGCATATGATACTTGTCAGCCAGCGACCTTCGAGTGCACGTGTACATAAACTGCTTCCCAATGTCGTGTGCGGAGCGCACGCATCCGTCCACTTCGCGCGCCATCTTCAGCTTCGCTTGGTTCAACCCCCGCTCGACGTCACAGTACTGCGCTATCGTGCACAGATTCATCCACGAATTCTGAATGTTGGCCAACATGTCCTCCAAGGCCATCTGCGGCGCAACGAAATAGATACCCCACAGGCCCACGTCCCGATATGCTAAGTAGAAAGATTCGAAGCTCTCACACAGGGACGAGACAGAGGCAGCTCGCGCCAGTGGCGAGCCGTTGTTCTCCCCTCCGCCTTGACTCTTGTGCCACTCACCGATTATGCAAGAGGCGAGATAGAGCGTCCAGTAGTCGTCGTGACCGTAGCCAGGTGCTTCGAACGCAATAGCGACGTGAGCGAACGGCATCGAGTCATCGCGATATATCACCTGTGAACCAGTGAACCGGTATGGACTGTCGTTTGACTGGTAACTAGCGTCCCCGTAGAGCTTGCCGAGATTTGCAGTGGCACATCGTACCACATCAGCGTGATCTATAGGACCTGACGAAGCGAAACACAATTTGTAGGGCTGATAGTGTTCCACGATGAAGTTAAGCACATATTCCTTGTCGAACTTTCGTAAATTCCAAGTGGGTCCGATCACGCGATTCGCAAGCGGTGTGCCCTGAAATGCGGTCTGATGCAAGTAATCGAACATAATAGCGCGCGGATCGTTGTCCGTGTCCGCCAGTTCGAGACACATTTTATATCTTTCATCATCGATCACTTTGTCTTCGATCGCTAATGTAGTCACTATGCACGAAAGCGAGGCTACTATATTTGGTACACACTTGGGTGGACAGAAAGCAGTAAAAGACTGCAACTCTCGCGAGGTTTTGGCAGTCATCTTGGCTCCCATCATCCGAAGAGATTCTTCAAAAAGGCACTGAGAGCACTCGCTACGGCCTTTAAAAGCGAGGTGTTCGATGAAGTGTGAGATGCCATTGTTGTTGGCAGTCTCGTAACGCGAACCTGCTTCCACAAAGAGCGATATGCAGGCGAGCCCCGAAGGTACACACTCCGTGACAACGCGCACGCCGTTATTCAGGATGGTCCACTGTAAGTTGGGATCAACACATTCCGCCGGGAAGCACGTGTCGCTGCTACAGTACAATCGCTGTCGTGTCCGCATCGATCCATTCAAACGAATTCTGCGCACAAGCTTATGAAAGATGTTTCTTTTAAACATTTTTTATAAGTATTAAAAAAGTAAAATTCTTTGTTTCTATCTTCTATGTTTTTAAAATCCAACGTATAAATTATACAAACAAATATCCAAATATTGGTTGTTCTGTCCAGAGACATGTGACGTCGCCTTCGAGGGTGTGTCATTGATTAATGCATGATTGATGTCATGATATCATGTCATGGCATCATGGTGTGTACCTCATAGACCTAGACGGAGGAAGAAAAAAACCTGTAAACTTGAATCTATGCTCGTCGCAGAACCGAAGGCGGCCGATGTCACATGTCTCTAATACTTGTAGAGTACCTACTAGCGTTGCCGAACAATCGATAGTTATAATTTCGATAGCCGAGGTAAAAAATCATGTAGTGATACTATCGATAGCTAAGTTCAGTACAGTAGTATCGAAAACTGCAATACTATCGATAGTTTTGCCGTATCGATAGCGTAAACCAATCGATACTTTTGCCCTATCGATAGCGTAAAACAATCAATAGTTATGCCCTATCGATAGCGTAAACAATCGATAGTTTTGCCCTATGGATAGCGTAAACAATCGATAGTTTTGCCCTATCGATAGCGTAAAATAATCGATACTTTTGCCCTATCGAGAGCGTACAACAATTGATACTTTTGCCCTATCGATAGCGTAAAACGATCAATAATAACGATAGTATCGGATTGTAACAAGAATCGATACTATCGATAGTTTTGTCCTATCGATATTATCGTCGATTTGTGAACTATAGAACGGCAACACTAGGTGCTAGTGCCTGCTAGTGCCCACCCTTTTATTTATCTTTGTTTGACATGGCAAAATAGTATTTATTATTAATATTGTTGTGTAGTGTGTTTATACAATGTTGAAATCGAGTTGTCTGCTTGCCAAGAGTGTGTGGAGTCCTTGTGTGAGGTCAGTCCGTCGACTGCCGTATCCGACGTCTTTCGTGAACCTGCTACGAAACCTCCCAGTGACTCAGTACACCAAGCTCGATAATGGTATGACGGTGGCCACAGAGGAACGTAATAGTTGCAATGTTAGTTTCGGCATCTTCATTGATGCCGGTTCCAGGTATGAGAGCTTCTTCGAAAACGGTATCGCGCACTTTTTCGAACACATTGCATTCAAAGGTACCCGAGCGCGCACCAAGTGTGAGCTAGAGTCTCAGATGGCGGCAACGGGCGCTAGGTTCAAGTGCTTCACGACACGCGAAATGATAGGCTACTACGTAGAGTGTCTGCCCTGCGACGTACCTATTTGCATGGACATTCTCACAGATTGCATTTACAACAACAAATACGCGGACTCTGACGTCGAACAGCAGAAGCATGTCGTCTACTCAGAGATGCAGGACCACGACCGCGACGCAAACGAGATTCTCGATGACTACCTGCACCAGACTGCGTTCCAGGGCACGCCGCTTTCGCAGACCGTTATGGGCCCGAGCTCGAATCTTTACAATTACACAGGGCACACGATCGAGCGCTACCAACACAACTTCTACGGGCCATGCCGAACCGTGTTCGCGTCCATCGGTAACGTGAGGCACGAGTACATGACCGAACTGGCGCGCACGTATCTCGGTTGCCTCGTCACAGCGCATTGCATCGACAGTGACGTGTACCGCTACTGCGGCTCTGAGATCCGGTACCGTAACGACTCGCTGCCGGTTGCAGCCGTCGCGATCGCCGTCGAGGGTCCCTCCTTCTGCGACGAGGAAAGCCTCGTGATGGAAGTGGCTGCGAATGTCATTGGCGGATGGGACAGGTCGCAACCGGGCGGGCTCGACCATGGATATCCCATCGCGCGTGCTGCCTCCGTCGGTAAACTCGCGGACGCGTACTGCGGCTTCTACATACCATACAAGGACACGGGCCTGTGGGGTATCAAGTTTACTAGCTCGAAGCATGACCTGGACGACTTGGTGCACAATGTGCAGAAGGAGTGGATGGGCCTTTGTCACACTGTGACAGAGACTGACGTCCAGCGGGCGCGTCGTTCGATGAAGCTGCGGTTGTTGTCCCGTCAGGAAAGCAATACGAAATCGTGTGTAGAGCTGGCACGCTGGTCGCTCTACTTCGGCTACCGTCCGCACATTGCGGACCGTGTATGCGCCGTGGACAATGTGACAGCGGACGACGTGCGAGAGGTCTGCTATACTTACATCTACGACAAATGTCCGGCCGTCGCTGCCGTCGGACCGACAGAAAACCTCGGCGACTACACTCGCATCAGAGCCGGCATGTATAGGCTCCGCTGGTGATTCTATGTATCATATCAACTTGTCATACATTTATTTCGAAAATAATAGATTTTGAACTCTTTGAAATTAAAATGTTCATAAAGTTGAGCGCCTGGACTAAGTTCACGACACAGATTATAAATTATGAATATTATAATTCGCTTAAATTATGTCGTAGTTTACGACGAATAAAGTTTGAAATTTTATGTACTTACTTAACTTATTTTTTTAATATTTGTATATTTTAATACCTAAGTATGTAACTTATTTATTGATTACAAGTTTTACTAGGTCTATGACTGTTAAATATTTTTCAAATCTAAAATAGATACCTACATAAAAATGAAAGCCGAATAGATTCATATCTATTATATTGGAAATCTGCTAGCACGAAGTAAACTGCCTACGTTTACTTGCGACAAGACAAAAACAAAGGATAAAGGATATGCTCTAAATCGCATTTTTATTTTTATGTAGCATAAACTTTCGCGCTTATAATATCAATAGGATTGAACGAGTTCTCTTTATTTATTAGCTCAGCTAAGTGACGTGTTTAAAAACGTATCTCACTTAACTAAAAGCTAGAACATAGGTAGACCTGAGGGCGAAGAATCCTCACCTGTTGGTAGTGTTGGTCTACCATGGGTTTTAGGTATTTTAACTCATGACGAATAGTATCGGTACTACGGTCATACATTGTCATTACCATAGGTGTTACCGTAAACTGAATTTAATGGTTCCACTGTCTTCTAAGTGGCGCACAGGCCTACGATTTTGCGCTATCTAGCATTACAAGCAATACGACGAAGCTAGTAATACAAACTCGCAGTTCTCACAAAATAGAAGTAGAGTATCTTCTTATAATGATAAAGAAACTGTAAACAGCATTCGCACAACAAGCCAATTCATAACAATCGCAAACTAGCCCAGCAAAACGCCTTACTATTCTAATTATTCTTTTTTTCGCTGTCACAAAAAAACATTTCGCTAATTGCTTTATAAGTAAGGTAATTAAATTACTCTATTTTCGCGTGATTAAGAAAAATCAAATAAGCCATAATTAAAACTTATTTGATTTTATTACATATCACTATAGCATATTCTAACATAAATAAGGGCGCTTATGGGCAAAAAAATAAAACAACACATACAAAGTTATAATTTATTATCATGTAAAACTACAATATAAAAAAAAATATAAAAAAACGGTGTTTTGAGTATAATAAACGAGTTGATAAAGTTTTTATCTAATTTAAACGAGATAAATCGAGATTTGATTTAAAAAAGAATAGCTGTTGTTAAGACAGTCAGAAATCACATTAAAAAAAGTATAAAAAGATATACATATAACTCCACAGTCGAGTAAAAATATCAGTTGCTCGATCGAATACGTCTCGTCTGTGAGTCTGCCTCAAAAAACGTGCAGGCCAACGATCATGGAGCCCAATGTACCCTGACAAGGATGTTATTGTTAGGAGCGCATCCTACCAACGCTATTTCCATACAAATGCATCACCAATTCCCTTCAAGAGACAATTTTTATATCCTTTTTCGTTTGGTGTCCGTGTGAACTTGTCATTTACTTTAAATCATAAAGATTTTATAGGGTCGTATTTCTTTAAGTCGTTGCATTGTTAGAGAAAACTGAGCTACAGAGGATTTTGATTTCGAAAATAAGATTGAGAGGAATTTTTTAAATTTAAAAGAAAAGGGAAATGTGTTTATATGGAAAAAACGGTGGTAGGCCATTCAAATGGTCTCGGAGTAAAGCGCTTTCTTAAACACCCTTGTAAAGTCTGTAATCGACAAATAAACCATAATGGGGTTTTTTCATTAGACAAATTATTATGATATTAAATTTTTACTTAATTTACAACGATAATTATTATGAAAAATAAAATTAAGTACACACTTTCTTCTTTAGCATTAATTGAAACCGTTTTTTTTTTCAATGAAAAAAATATAATTGACCGAGCGTACCTTTTTTTTTAAAGAAAACACCCCATGACCTTGCGGCCAGCACGTCATCGAGAGAGCTCTTCAGTTAAACAATAATAGAGAAAAATACAATCACAACTTAGAGAGCGTTAAGCAAATAATATTGTTTTACGATTCGCCGTTTTGCGTAAAGTCCGCATACGCTTTAGGCGATAGTCGTATAATTCGTGTAATCAATAACCTAGAGCGGTCTTGGACCGCGGCGGCCCCTCCGAGGGGCTCGCGGCTATGTTGAGCAACGAGGGTACGAACGTAGGTGCAACGAGCGACGCCCAGCTTACCAAAATCACAACCCGTTACAATACCGCGCTTTTGAGCTATACCATACGAGTTGTATAACGTAGCGCAACCAAGAGATTCCATCTCCGTTCGGACGAATACAATATCACTGCGTAATTTAGACCTAACGTCGCGTAGCGTCGCGTCGAATCGAGCACCTCTAACATTATTGTTACTTTCCTTTAAATTCTTAATTTTTTTAATTTAACGATTCCCTGTCAAGATGCCTGTGTAGGTTAAATTTTCATAAAAACTTTCGTAAGAAATATCAAAATATTCAGACAATGTGTTTTCTTTAAAATAAATGGAATTATTTGGATTTAGACAGTGTTCATTTAATCAAGTCGGTTTTATCGTATATTTTTCCAAAATATTCACTATATTAAAAATTCTAAACCAAACATTTCATTTTATTTTAGGTGTTTTTCATGAGGCACGTAAAGAAACGTAGATAAACATCGTCTAGATTCAAATAAACCCCATAAAATAAAAAACTCTAAAGGCTTCTTAAATAGATGATAGCACTGCGTTCGATATAAAGGCGAACTTCTTCTTCTATTCGTATAGTGACTGCAATCAGAGATAGCAACTGGGACCACCTGCTTAACGTGGCTTCTGAGGCCGTTATGCAGGAGGAGCTCGAGAAAATGAGAAAATGTTTTTTTTTTGGCACACACATTACCGGTCACCCATCCAAGTAATGACCACGCCAGACGTTGCTTAACCCGCATGACTATACAAGATCGGCGGACGCAGCTAGGCTAATGAGCTCTACTAGGAACATGCGTTGTGCTGAAATATTGTCTTAAACGCATTCCATGAAGATTAAATTAATTTCAACGTTGATTTTTCTTTTCATTAATTGACGCGGTGAATTGACACATTTTCTTTGTTTAAGTCGGGTTAAAATAGTTTTGAATACAATTTTGTATTTGAAAACCCAGTATTTATCTTAGCCATTTGAATAGTGACGAAGCTAAAACGTGAAGTCGCAAAGAATTATTCCTCGCCATAGTTCTACAGCTATCAAACTACAGTACATTCATCTTGACGATTACGTTATTTCAAGAGAAACGTCCCCTACAACCCTAATCGCACGAATACTGGCCAATCATTTCGACATCAAACTTATTAGTACTACATTTACAAATTTTATATAATAATGGGGCGAAACGACTACATAAGGGGACTCTCACAATCGTCACGAGTTTCGGCGAATTCATATAATGTAATACATTTCGAAAATGTTTCTTAATCTTAGTATAGGTATAGATAAAAATCAGACTGTCGATTACATATAGAGTAGATGTGAGTATATTACGATAAGAGTTACTTAAACTAATAAAGATATATAAAAGACGGAGCTCGGAGTACACAAATATCGAAAACTACGCGTACCTTTTGTGATGAGTCGAGACGATACGAGCGCGGTACAAGTTAGATACACAGTAGACAAAGATAATCGGGTTGATTCTCAAACAGTCTCGTGGCGAAATAATTATGACTCTGTCTCTTTCACTCTTGCCACTTTTGCATGACCATGTCCTTGTCTATCCTAAGATTTTAGATTACTTACGACGGATTGAGACTCAACCCTATGTACCCATACCACATGATTCAATATTATTCAAACATTTCAGTGTTACACACAGGTCCCCATTATTTAAAACAGGCTATTTACCTTCTGTTATGATATTATTTCACAGACCTCAATGTTAAGATATTGTTACTTAGAATATCGAGATTCGAATACGAAAACCCCAGGGTAAATATTTCGTTTCGAATAATTTAAGTACGACAAAAAGCCATGTCAAAAATGTTTTATCACGTTTCAAACACAATCAAAAAAGGTGGTAAGGGTACAATATACTAAAGTACAGAACTAAATATAAGCTAAACCTATGTGTTAACACTACGTAACGATTGTCATGGAAACAGATCTGATTACCATATCATAATGTATAGTTATTTGAGCACATTTATACTAAAAAATACTTTTAATTTAACAATAAATATTGGAATGTTTCGTTGCAAATGGAATGTGCCGAACTTGTTTAGTATAAATTGACTCACAATACATCGTCCTATAAGAGTCTTAAGACGTCCAAAAAAGTCTTAATGGCGTCCAATAAGAGTCAATATGACATACTATAAGAGTCATATGACTTCCTATAAGAGTCATATGCCGTCATAAAAGAGTTACATGGCTCTTATAAGACAACATAATACTAACATAATATTTATTTGGCCACTTGTATTGAGTATTAAAAAATCAAACTGACGATGCGTAAATACACGCATTCTTAGTCGAGCGTTACAAACCAGTAATTTGTTTGAATCAATTTATTCAGTGTCTTGTAAGACAGAGAGAGGTAACGCTCAACGCATCAGGTATAATAGCTGCACCTATCCACAATATACTACAAAGTAACAGCATTGGTATGAATATAATTTGGTAAAAAAAGATATTAGAATATAACTTAAATCTAGAGCTACCGATACTAACAAATGTTATAATATAATCTCGTCGTTACATTTATGTACCTTAATTTAATTAAAACTATCGGAATGTATCCGTTTTCAGGTGAATATGCACGCTTAAATCTATTGGAATGTTATACGAGTGTTAGTCTTACTACCCCTTAGCGCTAATGGTTAGAACCCAAACCGAGCAGCCACTATTTGAAGTGGTTACTATACATTATTACAAATTGACGTTGTTTCATCGACGTACCATTTGACGATGCAGTACGTTTAAGGCTTAGTATGACGCCGACAAATTTGCATAGTTGGCGCGAACAGCTGCCTTGTTTACAAGTCGGCTGTTTGCGCTGTGCATCGCTAACTCGTTGGCGTTTCAAACCACCTTAATAACAGGACCGAACTTCACCCATAACTAAAACCGAGGTCACACCGGGAAATTTTAGTTGACCAATCAAAAAAAAAGTAAATCTTTGTACTTAACATAATTTAGGTAAATGTTACCATTTTATACTCAACATAAACAAAGTTCAAACGCAATAAAAAGCACGAGTTCTGACGATCAAGTTAATGAAAATTAAATAAAAAATCTTGAAATTCTGTTCAACCAATAACTCTTACCCTGTGTGAACTCGGTATAACATTATTGTCTATTTCATTATCATCTGGTTAACATGACTCTGATCATTTTATAACATACACTTTAGTGCCGTTGGATCACCTGAGAAAATCATAAAGGTCATCATATTGAAATGCATTATCATGCCTAAACGGCGCTAAGTTGTCGGCTATAATACCCCAAATCATATCACCCAGACATTTTAATGAAACTAGACAAACTTCATTCGGGTTCCCTTCCACAAGATGTCGGCCAGTCTGTCCTGTAACCAACCTAACCGCAAAGTACGGAGTACACCTTCTCGTTCGGTTTTATTTTATAAAGAGAGCTAATGACTAAAGTTGCTTCGACTCTTGTTGCGATGGGATGAATTCAAGTTACGTTAAAGCTATCCGTAAGCTCAGACGCTTTCGTCGTTCGTCAATCAAAGAACCAAAACACGGACGAATATCATATCTTACATAAACAGTCGTTATAAAGAATATTGAGGTATAAAATCATATTCTTAATAATATCTAAACAACCCTTGTATTAAAAAAAAACTAATAAAAAAAACCTGTGTACATAACCTAAAACGACTAATTGTACGTATAAAACATTATTTTGTTTCCATTTGTACCGAATGTAACTGAAAGCTCGAAGTACGGTACACTTTCAGCTACACTTTGTTCGAATGATACTAAAATTTATTAAAAAACTTAAATCTAAGTAAAGCATAAATTGTTTTAACATACAAAAAATATAATATTTTGTACTGTGAGGTTATGCTTTCGTCGCGTTCAAGCATAAACGTATAACGACAATTGTTTTGTACGAGTATGTACGAAGGATGTTCAAAATATCCTCGGTGTCAGGGCTTCATTGGAAAAAATCTTGTAATTCCATTAAGAGCGCATCTTATCAGACTTGTTCTCTTACAACGTACCCCGATAGCGATTATAAATTCAACGCACCTCGTAATATACATATATAGAAAGGTACAAATAAACGATATAAATGTATGTCATTTGTACATCCGTGGGGAATGGCAACGTTACGTATTTAAATTAAATTCTAATTGGGTCTAAACAACCTTGTACTTGGCAATTCACTCAGCACTTTTTGTGTTCCAATATTTATGAAGGTATTGTTATCATCTTAACTATTAAATTAAAATAACGTACTGAAAAAATATCGCAACATTTTGTAAGTGGTTCGAAAATTACGCGATTTATGATTAAAAAATACGTTCAAATATGTTTCAGTCTTTGGATTTTTGTGTGTATGGGATGTTGTTGTTCCTGAGATAAAATAATTATGCAGCAAAAGAGAGTCATCTGAACGGTTTGATTCCAACAAATATGTGAGAAGATATTTCAAGAAACAGCAACCTAAATCGGGATGTGCTCTCTTTTGTACAATATGTATTTTATCTCGATGATTGTGTTACATTTTCAAGTAACACAAGGCCCTAGTTTCTGTCCGCTTAATTTATTAAAACGCAACTTTACAATAATAATATAGACAACATAGGTGGGAACAGAAATGGGCACTATTTTCTTAAGGTAGATTATCTACGAAAATATGTGTAAAAAATAATCAGAGAGTTGGTATTTGTCGATAAGATTAAATTAAGTTTCAGTTGGAAATCACAAACACGATCGAAAAGCACATTAAATATAATATTTATTTATTTACCAACGGAATTGTAGGAGTTGCAGATTCAAATCTTGCCGGGTTGCCAGAATTTTGAAAAGCACTTTTGCAATAACTTAGTTTTACTAATGACCAACCCCGGTTTTACACGAGCGAACAGAATATTTATTTATTTTACAGAAAAAAATCTAAATTTAGGCTAAAATCATTTCCTAATAATCAGAAGTTTGAAACTGAGAAATAAATAAACGAAAACAACAATTAGAGAAGATAATTTAGGTGAAAATTGTCAGGAATCCTAAAAATGAATTACAAGACGTAAAACATAATAACATTGATCCTTGATTTAAAAAAAGTACGATTATTATGAATAGTGACTGCAATAATTCAATTATAATTAATGTACATTGTATTTCTAGACAAATAAATTAGGTTTCCCTAATTTAAGTTAGTTATTATACAAATACAAAAAAATTTTTGTTCATCTCATGGTATGGATTATCTTTTTTGATACTATTACAAATGGTAAGTAAGATGGCGATGTGGTCTAAGTAGCACACACAACATATCTAGAAGCTACCTGTTCATTTAGGACTTACTTATCATGTCTGAAGTTATCTACAAACAGAAGACTAATCGCATTTCGTTACCCAATAGCAAATTAGAATAAATCTAGTTGAAAAATTACTCAGAAATTTTTTAATAAAGGACATTCTTACTTCGGATCGCGTAGTGAATTCCAACTGTGTTAAGTTCGCGAAAATGTATGAAATAACTCACGCCTTCAAAGGTATAGTTAAAAAAAAACTGAATTTGACAAAGTAACGTATTGTCGAATGAAATTATGCCTTACAATGTAATCGGAGTAAATTTGTTGAGTTTTGAAATAGTGATAGTGTAAGGTCCTGTCCTAATTCGACATTGTTCGTGCGATCAAGGTGATGCTACCAAAAAGTTTTTGTATAGAAAAATCTAATTGACAGTCGCACGGTCAAGTGATTTCCACACAAAAACTCATCGATCGCATTGCATTGATCGCGCGACGATGCGTTTTAGGACAGCACTTAAGATTAAGTATACGACGACATTGATAAATGTCTACTTCACGACACATCTGCGATTAGCAGTCGCGGCGGTGGACACACTTGCTTATAAACGATTATTAACAGATGAATAAACTATTCTTCCCTAACTAGACTTCCCGTATTCCATTTTGATATTTTAATATAATTCTAGAGACAATGATTTTACTGCACTTATTAATATTAATTTAAAAAAATGTAAATCGTACGTATTTTATGCCGATCACAAATGAACTGTATAATGTTAGAATAAGACCTTTATAATGTACTTGTGATTTACGAAATAAAATAATCTGAATCTGAATCTGAAAAAAAATCTGATTCATTGTTTGTCTTTTACCCCGACTTGAAGATTTAAAGTCAACAAACAACGTTAGGTAACTGAGGATATTTTGTACATAGTTTATCTAACCAAAGTTTAACATCTATATAAACTATCGATAAAATTCTTCAAAAAGCTAGAGTTAGTCATCTGCTAATCATGGTTTCTAAATTAGATGTTAAGTATCAAGTGCCGTCGTATTTCCTAACCTATCTATGGCCACGCTGCCGGAAAATTAAAAAATAATTATTCAATTCCCAAAAACGTTTTTATCGGTCGAAGAAAGAGGGTGACCCCCTAAACGGAATCAACACACACAGCTCAAATCAGAAAAAAATACGACATTTTCTTTCGATGTGTGCTGTCCGTGTAAACTCCGAAAAGGTTGTCTCCAGTCCGTGGGTAGTCTAATACGGAAACATGGAGAAGATATAATCGCGTGACCATGTGCATTGCGTGGCGAAGACGTGGTATAGTATGTCCGGGTCAACGTAATCTCGTTCCGGAGGAATGAACCGATGGCATCAGGGACGCTCGAGGTCGGGCTCCGCGGCGGGCGCGGTGGCGGCCGGGGCTGCGTCCGCGACCTGCGGAGCGCCCGGCTCCGCTGGCGCCGCACCGCCTTCCGCTGTCGGCGCCGCGCGGGGTGAACCGAAACTACACACAAATAAATAAATACATAAATAAATAAATACATTTGTGAACAACACACAGCGCCATCTAGCCCCGTGGTAAGCGACTAAGCTTGTGTTACACAAATACATTACTGATAAACCAAGCATATAGATACTACGAATATTATTAAATAACGGGGTATTTACTATGTTTTATTTTAATTTCGTTTGACGGAGCTCGATAATAGTGACAAGACGCAGCACGCGAATTAGGAAGGAGGTAGTAGAACTATAGTTGAAGCACACGTGATTATCATGAATCTTCACTTACTTGTCATAATCGCCTGAACCTGGCGACGCGTCGGCTCGCCATTTCCCACCAACGATGTTCTGAACTCTGAAACATTAATAATAACTCATTGTAAAATAATTAAAAAAAAACCGGCAATGTCCGAGTCGGACTCGCGCACGAAGGGTTCCGTACCACTATCACAAATTGATTTTGTTTAATGGGACCTTAAATATTTGTTTTATTATATTTTTAGTATTTGTTATAGCGACTACATAAATAAATACATGTTATGTGAAAATTTCAACCGTCTAGCTATCACTTATGAAATACAGCCTGGTGACAGACGGACGGACAGACAAGACGGACGGACAGACAGCGGAGTTTTTGATTTTTATACACCTAATAGGGATTATGGATCTCAGTATACAGGATGAACCATTTAAACGGGCCTTCAGGGAGATATCCTAAACTATAAGAGATAGAGAAAAATACTGAAAGTTGCGTCCCCGATTTTGACAAAAACTAAAATGGCATATTTAGATTTTTGAAAAATTAATTGTCCTAGCCAGGAATCGAACCTTGTCTTTTTACAATAAAAATATACATCTTACCAATCGATAGTGTTGCTGATAAAGATCAAATCCTAAAAACAAACATAGTGTGGTAAATCTAGGAAAATGTCTATTTTATAATAAAATAAAATGGTTTACAACAACTTTGATTCAAAGAAAATCTGAAACTTGTAAGAAACTCTTTGGACAGTGAAGGCAGACTAGTATATTTGACAGATAGGGCAGCCATTTTGAATTCCATGACCAACTCGATTTGACTTGACCAATCAGAAGCGACCTCAACTACGCGACTAGAATTCCCTTGTAGTTTTTGAAACACGTTTGTTGTATGGGAGCCCCTTTTAAATAATTGTTTTGTTTTGTTTTTAGTATTTGTTGTTGTAGCGGCAACCGAAATACATCTTCTGTGAAAATTTCAACCTTCTAGCTATTACGGTTCTTGAGATACAGCCTGGTGACAGACGGACAGACGGACGGACGGACGGACGGACGGACGGACAGACGGACAGACGGACAGACAGACAGACAGACAGACAGACAGACAGACAGCGAAGTCTCAGTAATAGGGTCCCGTTTTTACCTTTAGGTACGGAACCCTAAAAAGGAAATTGTCAAGTATTATGTAGAAGTACTCGTGCGTTACCCGTACCTATTACAACGACCTACTCGGACGACTGCACTAGCATTTATCATCATTACAAATCATGTTCTAATTTTAAAATGTTCGCACATAGCAAAACATAAGGTTTGATGCTTGGAAGAAGCAGTGATGGATATCATTTTAAATAACTGTTAGATTTTTATTTGGGTGATATTAAATATTATTATTAAAAATGAGGCATTTGTCTTGATTTACCATACTATGTTTATTCCCAAAATTTGATCTCTATCAGCAACACTATCAATCGACACAATAATATAGGGTGTTTATATTTTTGAAAAATGACAAGGTTCGATTCCTGGCTAGGGTAATAAATTTTTCAAAAATCTAATTATGCCATTTTATTTTTTGTCGAAATCGGGGACGCAACTCCTTTCGGCATTTTCGCTATCTCCTATAGTTTAGGGTTTCCCCCTGAAGGCCTGTTTAAATGATTTACCCTGTATAGTTTTAATTTCAACTCGATAACTCCTCGCGTTCCCGAGATAAAAACAAAGTAATCTTATGAGGGTTCCTTTTTTACCTTTTGAACTACAGAATCCTAAAAATGGAAATGGTTTGGGAAAACAGTGATCAAACAAACAAAATACGGTTAAATGGCTGTGAACAATGCATATTACTCAAGCAAAAGCAGCTGTATGTAAATTTTGAGATTCTTTATATACAGTTGCTTTCCCTTGCATACAAGCAAACAATTAAATGCATTACCCCGTTGATAAATTTTGAAAGATTTATCTTTCACATTGGGCAAATGCCCTATTGGCCTTAGATAAGATTTTACACTGACATTATCTTCTTTTTAGAAACAAATGCACTTTCTTATTTGGAACGGTAAGTAGGTAATTGTAGGATCTTTGTAACAACCGTTCTTTTTGCAATAAACATCTTTTATCTTTTTATAAAAACTTAGAAGAGTAATTGAGTGAATATTTTAACGGTACGGCCTTACAATACAGTGATCTGAGCTTGACCAAGATATCACCAACATGCGTCTGTGGATGTGATCATCTCAAACCCCGACACTCTGTACTCACACGTGCCTCATTTGTTCGCCTTGCGTGCTAAGTTGCGCGAGGTAGGCCGCCTGCTTGCGATGGTGGTACATATGAACGCGGAGACATGACGGGTTGCGCATGCGCTTCTGGCAGATCTCGCACTGCAGCGTGCCCTCGCGCGTGTCGTGTTTGTCGCGAATATGCACCTTCAAGTTGTACCGGTTTGCGAAGAATCGGTGACAAGAGGGACACTTTACGCCGCCAGATTTGCAATTCCAACCTTACGATGTGGTTAACAACACAAAGTTAATTAAAAAATAAAACATTAAAAAAGCGACTTCAAAAACTCTGTTTGCTCTTATTAAAAAGAAGGATGCTGTTCTTAAATAACCACAAATTCAATTTGGTCGGCAGAGCAACTAAGTTTAAAAAAACAGAAGGTTTTTGACGTCGCTTAAAAATAAAATAGAAAACAAACAAAAGCAATTAAAATGAATGTTTCAATAAAAAACAATTCAAACACATTAAAACGAAAATAAACAAAATGATAGCACTCGCGGAATTTCTTTTTTGTTTATCTGTTTTTCGGTTTCTAGTTTGTACCCCAATTTATCAATGGTATTTAAATGATTCAAGTACATAAGTAGCGAATGCAATAAGGAGAAACTACGTATTCACTAACATTAGGCGCTGGTCCGACTGCCGACGATGAACGAGAAACGAGTAGCACTAGAAACTATAAATGAGTTGGCGATCAGCGGGAAGCGAGTGTAAGTGCGATGAGCGACTACTCGCGCTACACACAGAAATGATCAAGCGAGCGAGCTTCGCTGGACAAATATCGCTTAACGAGTTTATTCTTGAAAGCTCTTATTGCTCAGCAACAAAACTACTAAAGGGTTTCGTCGCCAATAGCGCTTTTAACATTTTATGCATCTCTTTCGTTTACAAGAAATGTATATTAATTGTGCGTTTTTTGAGAAAGAAAATCGCCGATAGTTTGTCACTTTCTCGCCGGGCGGTCGGACCACTGCCTTGACTATGAGGTGCGTAACTCTCCACACAAAAAGAAAAACCTTTTTGCCACCTCTTAACCTTATCTGATTCCGGTGTTTTTAGAGTTTTGTAGTCAACAATAAACCTCATAGTCTCGTCATTTTTCTGTTACCTACTGTAGTTTTATCATCTTACAAAAAACTAGACCTAAGTTTTCGTTTTTTTTCTTTTAAGACTATGCCTCTAACTTTTGATTTTTTTTATTTTCTTTTTTTTTATATTTTTTTAATACTAAGTATTCTAATTAGAAAATGAAAAAAATCAAAAGGTAGGGGCATAGTCATGACAGATATAGGTTTTATGGCATAAACATATTTGCTCTACTGTCTTTATCCAGGGAGGAAACAGTCGACTACGTTTGTATGGAGAAAGAGAATGGAGACTGTACTCTTAATCTAAAGTAAGAAAAACGTTTAGTCCTAGTTCTTTGGGAGATCACAAAAAGCACCGGAATAGGATAAGGTTAAAAGGTGGAGAAAAGGCTATATTTTTACCCTCGATGTATGGAGAATTACACACCGACTCGCCCGTCAAGTAGTTGTCTTTAACTAGCAGGTAAGGCATATTCGATGCACGCATTCAAATTGACCTTAAGTTGCAGCGTTTGTTTTTGTGCAGTTTTTTTCAGAGGCTTATCCTCCGAGATAAACTCCACAAAAAAAACACGATCTTATTTTCATAGAGAATATCAGTACTTATACATAAAGGATGGCCGTTATTGGTCGTTTGTTGTCCAATTGCTGCAACTACGTGCAGTCAATTCAAAATGCATTTAAGTATGTTTTCTCAAACATGCTTGGAAATTTGAGTTATTGTCTGTGTAACTGTCTACGAGATAAATCGAAATGCTGTACAGATCAAACGCGCAAATACTTAGCTATTAAATGAATACGAGATGTATTTCGCAGTCAAACAAATTACAATTACAATCAAATCTGTTTCAAAGTAAAAAAACTGATGTGTCTTTACAGAACTTGAATTAACATTGGTTTGACAATTAACAGAGGTTGAATTAATTGCCACAGCTATTTAAGAGGATAGTCTCCATTGTCTTTCTCCATACAAACGTAGTTTAAATTTTCCTCCCCGGATAAAGACATTAGAGCAAATATTTTCATGCCATAAAGCTTATATCTGTCATGACTATGCATCTACCTTTTTATTTTTTTCATTTTATTATTTTTTATTATTATTTTAATTAGAAAATAAAAAAAAAGGTAAAAAGGTCGGCATTGTCATGACAGATATAGGTTTTATGGTATAAACATATTTGCTCTAATGTCTTTATCCAGGGAGGAAAATTTCAACTACGTTTGTATGGAGAAAGAGAATGGAGACTATCCTCTTAAAGAAAGAAAATATATCGACATAATTGGTATTAAATTGGAACATTGTCTCGCATTATTTGAGAAAACTACTATACATAATAAGCCTTGGACACAAGAGGTATCGATGAAAGTATGTGTGCTTTGGATTTGACTCTGCACACATTTATCTTCAATCACCATCCATCAATGCCTCTTTTGCCGACCGCTACAGTAATGTACTAAAGCTAAAATAAGTAGAACAATTAAAATAACAATAGGACCAATCTGATGCAATGTAACTCCGCTAAATTTCTAGTTGCTGATCTAGTTAAGCCCGTCACACGTGTAGCTATAATTAAATTAATATAATCATCATCATCATCATCCGAGCGAGTTTCCCGGTTGCATCCCTTTCGAGAGCCCGGGGTCCGCTTTCCTACTTTTACGTCTCCACTTCGCACGATCTTCGGCAATTATAATTTACATTAATATGCCTTGCTATAATATAAATTACGGTACAAGTTGGTGACGTCATAGAAGTTTATTTATAGCTGCGTGTGTGTTCACTTGAATATTTGCATCAAAAATATATTGTAATTTGCCTTGCTATCCAATATATAAAATTTCCATGTCACAATGTTAGTTACAGTACTCCTCCGAAACGACTTTACCGATTTTTACCAAATTTTATATGCGTATTCAGTAGGTCTGAGAATCGGCTACTATCTATAATTTATAAGGCAAAACAACGTTTGCCGGGTCAGCTAGTAATTTATATTAATAATATATTATAGCTACGTGTGTAACGGGCTTTTTAAGCTGATTTTCTATTGCAAGATGGCCATAGATCGGTCCTATTGGTACTCCAACCGCGTGTAAAGCTTACCGCTCTCCTTGGCGGACTCTGGTAGGACTAGCACGTTATGATACAGATCGCTGTCAAAATCGATTAGTGGCTCGCTGGAATCGTGCAAAATAATAACGACTAAATAAAACGGAAATGATACAGTGCTGTGCGAACATAACAACAACAAATAATAATAGTATTAAATAGTGCGTTAATCGTAAAGTGAAAAATACTTATACTACGGTAGAGAATAATACATTATAGCACTAATAAACTACATCGACTGCTTATTCGGCACTACAATGGGATCTAGGTCTTCCAGGTACTTTGACTAATAACTTCCAGATTTAAAATATTTTTGTGCGCTCAGAGATTTTAAAACAACGTCATCAATACAATTTAACAATGTCAATATTTGAAAGCCATTTTTACAGGTTCGTTGATTTATGCAGTTATCAGCACGAAGTAGATAATTGTTAGGACATGGCAAATGTATTGTCTACTGTGTAGTATAAGCATTTTATCTCTATGGGGGTTAAGATTTATCTTTAGAAAAAAGATAAAATAAGATGGCCTTGCGTTTAGGTACTAATAGCAACAAAAAGAAGCAAGTTACTAGTGAACAACAGAGATTGTTAACTGATGCAAAGTATGGACTATAAAAAAATCTAAATAATGAAGTATGAATGAATGATTTACATGAAATAGTTGTGGCATAGTTTTTCAACTACAGAGAACTCCTTTTTCAATGTCCTAAACATTGACATTACTCGTCAAATGTACTGAAGTTACTGTAGAAACAATGGTTTAGAGACAATCTAATCAGCTGAACCTCTAACACGAAAAGAAGTATAATTACTTCTCCAAACGTATCCATAATCTCAGGTTATAATGCCTCGGAGAATTCTTAAATGTATGTACTTACGTTTAAGATTAGGCGCGCAATAAAGTGTAGGTATTTAATAGTTTACCTGTCATATCCATACTCGGCGTTCTCAGCATGGGTGGGACTGTCGTTGACAGGCCGCGGCTTCTTCTTCACGCTATAGTTATTCTTATTTGGGGTGTTCTTCAATAATCTAAACAATAAAAACACAAATATACTAGCTGCGCCCGCAAACAGGATAAACAGTTGTCGCGTGGTTTTCAAGGAGTTAGCGATTAAGAGGACAGTCTCCATACTCTTTCTCCATACAAACGTTTCCATCCTGGATAAAGACATTAGTGCAAATATGTTTATGCCATACATACCTATATCTGCCATGACTATGCCCCTACCTTTTGATTTTTTTCTTTTTCTAATTAGAATAGTAATAAAAAAAATAGAAAATGAAAAATATCAAAAGGTAGGGGCATAGTCATGACAGATATAGGTTTTATGGCATAAACATATTTGCTCTAATGTCTTTTATCCAGGGAGGAAACAGTCGACTACGTTTGTATGGAGAAAGAGTACGGAGACTGTCCTCTTAAACATACACAGATAGATGCAGAAAGTGACTTCGTTTTATAGTAAGGAGTCAAGATTAATAATATATAACTAAAAGCAATTTGCTATTATAGGCTGATTGATGACACGCAAAGCATATTATTTAACAAAGTTAACGAAATACAAAAATATTCCAAGTTCACGATTTTGCCAGTTACCTCTTGAGCGGACTCCTGGCATCTTGCGCAACCGGCGTAGATTCGGCTTCGGGAGGCGATTCAGTAGCGAAAGTATCCTCGCCGCCAGGTACCCATTCGGTGAGACTGTCGGACTCCTGACGCGACGGCGGTCGCGGCGGCTCCGGCTGTTCGACCTTCGGAGCCAAGGGAGGAGGCGACTCACTCCGCTACAACCATGGAACAACAGCTGAATTTAACTTGAGGTCCAGGCACTGCTATAACATCACATGCATCCAGGCAAAAGAGTCACGCAATGGTTACTTGACTGATTTGGTTAAAAGGTAGCCAAGTACTCGCCAGGCTTGGACCCAGCTCAAAGGAACCATAGGAGCTGGAGTTAGGAAACTGAAAAAAGTATAATTGTGGTACACTGACCTCTCGTCCCCCGGTAAGCCCCTTGACCTGTAGCAGTTCTGCGGTGTGCAGGAAGCCGGACAGCTCCTGCTGCCGCACATGGACCTCGCCCCGATACATGAATTGTAGCAACTGCTTCAACTCCTGGTGAGCCACGTCCTTCAAGATCACGATCGGGTGCTCGCACGGATTTGTCTGTCAAGTAATAGGACATAATTCGTAGGTCATTTGGAGGGAGGGTTCTCTCAGAAGTGGAGAAATCCACTAAGAACGGATTTTTGGGAACTTAAGTGAGTGAAGCTGCGGGACACAGCTAGCTTTGTACAGAACCGCACTTTAAACCTTCTATGATTAATTGATGATTGATGAGCCAGACTACAATCTGGATCTACCCAGGAAAACTATCCGACTTCAGCTTACATAACAGATAAGTCGGTTGCACTGTATATAGGAGAGGTTAATTTGTCATTTTTTTAACATTATTAGTGCATTTTCGACTGCACTAAAAATCATCAAATATGTAACCGTAACTTTAAGTTTGAGGAGAAAGAGTTTTCTAACGAAAAGGTGGTTTCAGGTGCTCTATCAATCTGGACCTCTTTCAGGAACCAATTCTATTGATAGAAGTCCAAAACGTGCAGTAATTACTAACTTACTGCAATCTGGGATGCTATTTTGCTTTATCATTCCGAAGGTTCTTATCAGATCTTCACTAACTTCAAATGGGACTAGCTAACAGTTAATCCTTTCTTATACAAAAAGAATGATTACGATCGGACCTCAGACGGCGGAGAAATTGCAGCGCCACATAGGCAACTAAGATTCGCAACCAGTTGCCAAAGAAGTAAGTACTAACATTCTGGCTGAGTAGCCAGGATGTTAGTAAGTACTAACTTCTTTGGCAACTGGTTGAGTAACCAGTTGCCCAACTTGTTGCTTACTAAGAATTCGTTAATAAGGATGGTTATGTAAGAGGAAATTTAATTCTCAAACGACAATTACGAGTAATAAGGCCTGTTACATAACTGAAATTCACAGGCAGTTGCCAAGACGATATAGATTTTTCCTTACACGATATAGACAGTTTGTTTGTTATAATAACACATACACAGAAAAAATAAATGGTAATAAAAATAGACTGTTATAATATTACAATAGCTTCGTTGTGTTAATGTCTGTTACAACAGCGACGAAGCTACGAACCTGGTGTTCCCGGAGTGCCACGTGATTCATTATTAATTTAAAACAATAAAACAACATTTATATAGAATCCGTTTTATGAAAACAAAACAAAAGATTTTTCTTCTTATTTCGCGATATTGGATTGAAATTAAAGACATTTTTCGGTTTTAATCGCGTGTTGTTTATTACTTTTAGCGTTGAAACAATCAACGCTCAACGTTTCGAGACCTTGACAGGTCCCTTCTTAGGATTGACAAACGGAAAGTTATTATGTCTTCTAAGTGTTATCTATACTAATACTAGCTGACCAGGCAAACGATGTTTTGCCTTATAAATTATAAATAGTAGCCGATTCTCAGACCTACTGAATACGTATACAAAATTTTATAAAAATCGGTCCAGTAGTTTCGGAGATTACCCCCAATATACATACATACATACATACATACATGTTACCAACGTTACCTCTTTATAATCTAACAAGATGGGAACCCGAAACCCCCAGGATAGCCCCCGAAAACAGTAACAAACTCTCTTTGAATCAATTCCCATAGAAACTTTCATCCCCAATTAAACACTCTTAGGGGTTGAATTTTGGAAAAAAACCTTTTAGAGATTCACTTACTACCCCATATCAATTTCTATGTCAAATTTCAAGTTTCTAGGTCAAGCCGTTACGAAGTTGCATACAAACGTTTTTCCCCATTTTTACCTCCTTAAGGGTGGAATTTTCAAAAATCCGTTCTTAGTGCTCACTCTACATTCACCCTGAGTAACATAGGCTACTTTTGATCCCGATATTTCCACGGGATCGGGACTTACGCGGGTGAAACCGCGGGTATCTGCTAGTCTTTACATAAACCGGAATGATGTTGTTGTCACGGAGCGGCATCTTTTCAGGAAATTTAGCGAAGTCACATGGCGCGCGCGCCTAGAGATGCAGCATTCCAAGCGACGAATCTTATTTCCGGTTTCCGGACCGTACCGGTTAACATAGAATTTTCTTTTGTTATCGCAATATTGGATTGGCAAACCTAAAGAAAGGACCTGTAAATCTGTAAATGTCTCGAAACGTTGAGCGTTGAACAATGGTAAAGAGTCAGTGATTTTCGCTTTTATATGGGTGTACTCCTGAACTTCGAAAGTTGTTTACTTCGACACGCTCCTTACTTCGAAACCATTTCATATTGCCGCTATTGCCGTGACTTCAGTCGACAATACGAGGGGAGGTCAAGAAATTCGTGGAATTCAGCAGAAGGGGGAATGACATGAATTAAGTTGTTTTTGTTATTTATCAATGTATTCTCCGTTGAGCCTAATACACTTTTCACATCGTTAATAGAGCTTATTTGTACCCTCGAAAAAAAAGTATTGTCTCCAAAATAGCCCGAAATTCTTCATCGTCCGTGAATTTCTTCACTCAAAGTTCTTTTTTCAACTGTTTCGATTTAGGTTCATAATGATGAACCCAAGTTTCATCACCAGTAACGATTCGACCCGAAATATCGTTTTTGTTCTCATTACAGAGGTCCAAAAACTCTCGTGACGCGCTGTCGTTTTTGAATCGCTGAGAGCATTCTCGGCCCCCATCTTGCGCTAACTTTAGACATGCCAAGGTGGCCATGAAAACTATTCAAAACTGTTGTAGACGATACTCCAATAATTTCTGTAATTTGTTTTTTTTTTAATCAAGCATCTTCCAAAACAAGTTTCTAGACTTTTTCCAACTGCCCAACAACTGAGGAAGTGGCTTCAATTGGCCGGGCCGAGCGAGCATAGTCTTCAACTGACTCTCGGCCATGCTTAAATAGACCATGCCACTTGTAAATTACTGTTTTTCTAGGATAAGAATCCATAATGATTTTCGATGTTTTTCCTTTGTTAGTAAGAAACTTTATGACGGAACAAAACTCAATTTTGTCCATTGTTGGTTATTTCTTCCCGATAGTGAATCGGAAAGGAAAAACATCGAAAATCATTATGGATAGTGATAAATGAGGCGATAATGTAATAGGAACTAATCTTTATTGTATCAAAAATTTACAAAACATGTTACATAAACAAAACCTACAGCTAATATATTTCAGATTACAATTAAGTACACTTCAATTATAATAAAAACTAAAAACACAATATCAAAACTAAACCAAAACAAAACAATTCAAATTAAATAACAAAATTCAAATTGTAACTACCCGATTTTTCTACAATTTGGTATTTATAGCCATATTGAATGTCTAATTAGCCATAAATAAAAAAATATCTTTACAGTATTCCAATCTCCTTATTCCGCGAAGTTCTTGACCTTCCCTCGTACATCAAGTAGCGGAGCAAGTGTTGGAAATTTCCGGCAATTTTTCAATGCCGACCTTCGATATTGTTATTGGTTCTTGTTATCCGTTTGTTTTCACAGCTACAAGATTGTGAGAAACATCTTTTTTTAAACCACTGTTTCTGAAAATATAGATTGAATTTCTTGATAGCTTCACCAGGTGGACTCTTTGCCATTACATAAACATACCAATAGCCATCGTCCAAGTATTTAGTTTGTAAACGAGCAATCACAATACATCTCGCAATGAGGGAGTCACGGCATCATACCGTAACATCCCTTAAAAAGTATGGTTAGAAATATGTCTTTGAAAACGTTAATAGCTTCTACTTCGAAAATAATCGATCAATTAATTTAAATAAAGCAGCATGTAAGAGCGAAAAGAGTAAGAAACATTTTATTGTTGTAATTAGGTACCTACTTAATTACAATAATGTAGCTACTTAACTTTTATACATTAAAACATGAATCATTTACCAAACAGGACACACTTTAAGCTTCCATTTCTTTCTATACGAAAGCGGGAGTTTTGCAGGCAAATCCCTTTGTTCATAATTAATAGTCAGTCACAGTACCTCCCACCTCCGACATTTTTAGGGCTTTGACTACGAAGCCCTAAAAAACAAGAAACTCTTTTTGGTTTATTTATCAATCAATGACTTTATTCAGAAAATACATAATACACAATCAAAATAAATAAACTACACAAAACTTAAAATACTACCTACCTACCTAAATTTATTTATTAATGTTTATTTATCTACATAAAACGATGCAGGCCACTTATGACCGAAGCATCTGGAAATCTATGAGGGAGGCTTATGTCCAGCAGTGGACTTCTTACAGCTGAAATGATGATGATGATGATCTACATAAAACTATTTAAAGTCGTCAATTTATCATTACTTTAACCATCCATTAATCTATATTAAACAGTATAATAATTAATAACATAATAAGTCACGTTATGTAAAAGAGACTTCAAAATAAATTTAACTTTTGGTGTGATTGAAATGTCTGGGCTCATCAGTATGCAGTGATATCGACCAGTAGATACGTCTAGACGAACACAGGACACACATACATAGCATACCTATAGGTATAATTTGTCTATATACATATCATTTAACGCGCACATAGTTAAATGTGGGGTGCCGACCGTCTGACTGCACCCTACCTAGCCACCCGGCGAGGCACCCTACGTAACCAAACCAGCCCGGGCTAGCCGCTGCATTTTGTATAACTATAATTAGTAGGTATAGGTTTCTGACTAAAACTGAAGTTTTTAAACAATTTTATAATTGCCAAGGGCCAGAAACTTTCGAAGTTAAATCGCAATTTGTAGTTTTAGAAATTCAACTCAATGTAAAAAAAAAATTGCACGACGTTACACACATAGCTACAAAAACTAAGCACTAGGCTTGTACTATGGGTACCAGACCACATATTAACTATATACTTTTTTTTTGTAAATACATACTGAATACATGATACATAGAAAATGTTCGACTGCGCCTATAATGTAATTAAATCATTAATTATCTTAGAAAGGCCTAGTTGTAAGTAACTAAATTAAACATTTAAGGCACATTTAAAGACTGATCGAAATTAACATTCTTCTAAGTAAGTACTGGATAATAATTAAAAATATGAAATAATTAAAATTTTATAAATATAATATTCATTTCGACAAGCAAACAGCAACAAAGCGCGAGCTAAAAATAACCATTTGAATTTTGTGTAAGAATCCTCCCACATTGATTTGCTAGCATTCTCGTTTCTCAGATCTATGACACGAATGCCAATACTTTATTTGTTGTTGACGACAAAAGAGTGCTATATATTCCATTAAAACCATGTATTTAGTATGTATTATTAATTTGTTCCTTTCTCGATAAATGTACCTATCACTGTTGTTATGGATAACCATTCTTCCCCACAGGACAGGCTCAGCCTAGTGTGGTGGATCCGATAAATTGTTTGCTTGGACTGTACACTTTTTGGTAAATAAATTATTATTTATTTATTATAGTATTTCAGGCAATAAATGCGCATAGCTAATTATAACATTTGAGTGTTTTACGATGAAATTATATTGAAATTGCCGTGATGCTTTGTAAATCTCGATTATGGGAACATCGGGATAAAAAGCCTATGTGTTATTCCAAGTCTCGAGCTGTCTACATAACGAGTTTCATCGTAATCGGTTTAGCGGTATTTTATGAAGGAGCAACAAACATACATACACACATAATTATTCGTCTTTAAAAAGTTATTAGGATTTCTAGCTCGGCACAACATTTTGACGGTTTATTTCAAAATACGAAACAAGTAAAAACGGGGATAATGTTTGAACTTTTCTAAAGTCAGTTTTAATCTACCAATATATTTAGTATTATTCCCTGGTACGTAGTTTTCTATTGGGAAAATAATTTTTTAAATCGGTCCAGCTGTTTCGGAAATTACCCCCAATATACATACAAACATACACGTTACTAACGTTACCTCTTTATAATATAGTATAGATAATGCCGGTAATCTCAACCTGACGCGAAATTAAAATAGTAGCTAATTATGTATGACTTACTCGTGAAGAGGTAGTAGCAACAGTAGACAAGCAACGAGCGGCAGCAGACAGACGAATACGTGTGATAGAACTATGAAGGAGGCTGGCGGCTGGACCCGCGAGTCCCGCGCATGCGTTGCTACACCATTCCTAGGTATTCTGAGTAGGTACCTAGTACATATACCTACGAGAAGCAACAATGCGGCCCCTAGCCTGGATGTTGCACCCATTAACTTTACACAACGCACACAACAACAAACAATACCTGTCTATTGATTTTGCTCCCTTCATCCAGGACAAAGAGTTGCATGCTGTATTAAACTGTCTAACTGTTACACATTCAAAACTTTAAGCAACAGGGTCAGGAAATTATATGCATAGAAAACAGTTTTTAAGAAGAAATTTAAAAAATACTTCAAGCACCGCGAAAGATAATTCGTATAAGTACATATCGACATTTTCTTTCGATGTGTATTGTAAGTGTGGTTTCCAATCCAGAAATTTCCGTTAAGTAGTGTATCGCAGCTCTCGAGGTTTTCAAATAGATAATGCAATGTTCTCTACATCCTATCTATCTTTTTATTATTCCTCTAAGATTCGAAACTTTTAATCCGAAAAATTCCAGCGTACCTACATATATGGCAGTAGGTATCGCTTTATAACAAAAAGAATAAAATCTAATGAACTGGTTCTACGCTGTGATTTCGAACATAAGGTCACATTTAGTTAAAGTGCCAAAAAATAAACAAAACCATAGTTGAAGCAAAGATTTCATATTTCTAAAAAAAAAGTGTACAGAATTAAGTTTAGTAGGTACCTTCGATAATGAAAATTACAATAAAGCAAGCCACAACCAAGTACTATTATAGTGAGTACATTATTTATTAAAATAAGGTACCCATGTACCAAACAGATTGCACAACTTCAACTGTCTAGTAAATGCTTTAGAAGTTATCCAATATTCCATGCCAGCTTAAATCGTATTTCTCCAAGCGATCGAGCAATAAAGCGTAAGTTGCCAAGAGCCCAGTGAAGTGTGTAAATGTCTACCTACATCTTCATAGCTTTGTCTAAGTATTTGATTGGTGTAGGTACGAGAGAGGGTTTACGTTATTACGAGTATGATGTTTATTTCCACAATATATTAAAACGCCAGTACAGGGACAGCTCAGGTGCTGCATAGGTTAGTTTTGACAAACCCTATAGTACCAAAATATTTTTGTCTGTCTGTTTGTTTTAACGATGCCGATGTCAGAAGCCACGCGCACTTTGGCTAGAAATACGAATTCGTTCGTACTGATCATGTACTGATACGTAGGTATGATCGTAGTATCAATAGTCTATTTATTATTCTCTGAACACAATCTGACGTTTTCGGTGTTGCCGGCTTTTAATGAAACAAAAATAGTGATGTGGTAAAAATGAATCGAATCAGAATCAAAATTCTTTATTGCAAAAATGATGAAATACCCTAAAACTAGTAGTTCGCCCCGAACTGAGACCTCACGAGTTTTTATTTGCACTAAATACTTTAAATAGTGCACCTACTTCAATTATTTCACACTCTATCTTGTATCCCTAGTACCGTAGAACCACCTTTTGGATGATAAAGATCATTACACCTTGTATAGTAGACGGCAAGAATTATTAACGATTTCAAGAAGCTCAAAAATAAAATAATAAGAAGATAAGTTTTTTCCTCTAACTTTACTCGGGTATTATTACTTGTGAGAATGGACCAATCTACATAGTATTTCCACGTTGCTTCTTTATCGAGATTTGATTGCTTTATATTTGTCTTGTCCTAAATTGCGGTTTCGATTTCGCAAAAAGTTCTAAGCAAGCATTGAAAAGTAAAGAACAACAATCTGCAAGCTGGAACGAAAAACTTAACTTTTTCTTATCTGAGCGATGTTCCCAGTTGCATCCCTCTCGGGAGCCCGAGGTCCGCTAAACCCCAAATAGTTTTTTTTATTTTGACCATACCTTCTGCAAATAGATTTGGCAATATTTTTACGGCCGGCCGCCTGCCTGACACCAACCCGCCTAGGGACCAAGAAGTTTATTCGCCACCGCACCGCGCGGGAGAACTTAAGGTTTGCTAGTCTCCCCCAGATTCCTTAATCGCCTTTTACGACACTAACGGAAAAACATGGGATTAGCCTATTCTATGCCGGGGCTACGCGGCAGATGAAAAAGCAAATTATGATCGACTAATAACTTGTGAAGATTAAAGATCAACATTATTGGCTCACATCTTGATTGATTGATTGATTAATGCTTTATTGTACCAAATAATACATATAAATATAACATAAAAAAAAGATGTACCTACAAAAGAAACAGAGAGATAATATTAAAATTATAAAAATAAGACAGAAAAAATCTGAATGGACACATTTTTGTTACAAATTAAACTTAAAACTAACAATTATATAGGTACAATGGGCGGCCTTGTCGCTAAAAGCGATCTCTTCCAGGCAACCTTTGGATGGAAAAGAAATGTTGTAGGGGTTGGGTGGGTTAATTAATTGTCATCTTCGAAATGTGACACTTTTGTTAGTCTATGTGTCCTATGTCCAAATATGTCTCGTTGTGCGACAAGAGATAGAGAAAAAAATAGCGACGGTTGACTATGGCAATGGCTATACAATTATAAGCAATCTCCTGTGGCTAGGTGGTTATCATGTATGTTACACTCGAAACTGCCGTCCAAAACAGCTCACGAGCTATTGTGAATACCTTGCCGCTTCATCATCAGATCTGGTCCAAGGTACCGTAGTATTGTCACCGACTTGACGCTGTTTCATTTGATATCCCACTCGGGTACATTTGTTTGATTTATAATTTTTATCCCACCCTTTCACCCCCTATGCCCTCACAAATCCCGCTCATCTTTCCAGTAGGTTATTGATTAGGTACCTAAGCATATTATGATACTTATGATGATTTCAACGAGACTAACCTTGACATGACAATCTTGCTTAAAAAATCAAGTTCCTGTAGATACATTCTAGCTCCATCATCAGATCAGTTCGATGGTACCATATTATTGTCACCGACATTACGCACTTTCATTTGATACCCCACTCGGGTATATTTGTTTGCTTTACAATTTTCATCCCTTCTTTTCACCCCCTATGCCCCTACTAATCCTGTTTACCTTCGCAGTAGATTATTGATTAGATATATACTTGTAATGATTTCAACGAGACCAAACTCGACATCACTATCTTTCTTAAATAGTCAAGTTCCTGTGGATACCTTCCACCTCCATCATCAGATCAGTTCCATGGTACCATATTATTTTCACCGACGTTACGTTCTTTCATTTGACACCCTACTCGGGTATATTATAGTTTTCCTCCCTCTTTTTCACCCCCTATCTCCGTAACCCCCCGACCGATCCCGCTCATCTTTGAACTTAAAAATTCTATTGACCCTTAATAGCCACATAGCAAAAATCGTGACGATCGGAGCAACGGTACTCAAGTTATCGTCGAACAAACATACAAACATACAAGCGCCCGGCCATCTCAACACGTAAACCTCACTCGCTTCGCTCGTTCGGTCGATTATAGTTTCAAGGCTCTCCACAACTTCTTTATTTCTAATAAGTTAGCTACAATACATTCCGAATTAATATTACCTACAATTAAAAGCTTGATCACAGACTAACTGCGAGAACATATTTTTTCGTAAAAAGGACACTTATTTATTTTATTTTCTACTGTATTTTAAAAAGTTCAGTGATCCTAATATTACTTTTTTGCTTAGTTGCGTTTCGTTTTACGCAGAATACAGAAGACAAAGCAAATCAACCACAAAAGAATCGTGAAGGAAAACCTTTCTTTTTAATCCCTTGCCTGGCCGCACACGTAGGTTTTCCGTATACGTATTCGGAATACGGAATATCGACTCGGAATTTCGTGATCCCAGAGCAGACGTTCGTTTTTTTTAAAGCTTTTATTCATTCGAAATGTTTACAGTCAGTACCTATGTTTTCCGTTCGGAAATAAAACGAAGGTGTGTTGTAATCAAGACATTTTATATGAATTTGAAGCATACACGTAGGTGTATGGAAAAGCGAATGCAGAAAACGTAGGTAGGTATATGTGCGGCCAGGCTTACGAAAATTCATGCACGCAACATTGCAGAACTGGTGTGTGTTTAGGCTTAAAATAATAATAAAAACTTGAGAAGTGTCAAGGGACACCCGGATGGAACGAAGTTCCAAAAAAAAAGTTCAAAAAGTGTCGTTACAATTTTTGGTCTTATTTTTTTCCGTCTAGCCCCCTTTCGCAAGGCGCGATAAAGAACTTCGTTCCAATAAATAAAAAAATGTTTTATACTATAATAGATGACATTTTACATATTCCTAACACAAGAACTTGCTTTTTCGGCAATCCCATAATTTAGAATTAGATTCCGATACTGTTTTGTCAATTTTCAATATTTATTTCGAAAAGTTCATTTATTCTTCAGAATTGTTCACTATTGAACGGTAGTTTCAAACCCATCACTACCATCTTGAGGGTGACAACATTATCTCAAGTTTTGACAGGAAGAAATGTCAGATTCTGTTCAGAGATTATTAAATAGACTATAGTACGAATTGAATGCGCACAATGAATACGTTATTCTTAACTAAATAGGTCATGGCTACTGTGCTGATATATCTTCAAGATCATTCTCTTTAAACTCGAAGACAGCGACGGCGCGTCTTTGCTGTGACAGAACCAACCTTCTTGGGGCAGAAAACAACCCTTCCGGATATTTATGAAAAATGTTATAATTTAGGCAATTAAAAATAACTATTTGCGTTGGTTTTATTATAGATGGACAGATGGACGACCATCTGGCATTGAAAAATGCTGAAAATAATAAAACCAACGCAAATAATTATTTTTAATCAAGGACTACAAGGGAGGGATCGGGAATTTCATCATATTATTATAGACATAAATAATGCCCAATACTTAGATAAAACCAAAAATGGTAGATACGGTATATTCTAAAATTGCGTATTTGAGCTAGAAACACCTACATGCATTTTCATAAAATTATTGTATTTAAAAACATTTGTCTTTAAGAATGATTCAGGCATTTGTTAATAAACAAAAAGGCATTCTTATGGATTTCAAAAAGATAATCGCAGTGTGACAGCACGTGCTTACGCGGCAACGGTTCGACATACAACTGAGGCTAGTGCGTCAGCTAGACGCAGTTTTAACGTCTCATTTTCCGAGACTAGGTAACGTATCTGCTGTTTTGTGTTTTCATCTAAGGCCCCATAATGGTTTTAAAACGTACCTATGAAACAAGAAACTTTGGAATATAGGTACTTAAAAACCCTATACTACCTAACCTGATGAATTCATTGGCCTAGCTGCACCTGCCGATCTTTTATAATCGTGTGTTAGCAACGTCTGGCGCTGTCATTACTTGGATGGGTGACCGATAATGTGTGTGGCAAAAAAACATTTACTCGTGCTCTTTCGGGCTTCGAAAAGTATTATAAGCTCTAAAAAGCTCGCTCTGAAAACTCTAACACTAGGTGGGGCACACCACTTTACAAAAAGAAGAAGCCTAAATACAGTAACTATGGTCACAAATTCCCCAACATTCATTATTTCGTACGAATTTGTTTTAATCCCAACATGTTCGGATTGAGTTCGCACGTTTGTTCGTAACTATAACCGTACGGTGTGACTAGCTCATATGGAGTCTGCGTGCTTGCGTAGCACTTGGAAGAGTGGTATAATATTGTTCGACGTATCTAAAATTGCGCTCGACCTAACGCTTAGATATCTATAAGTACTAGAAAGTTCTATTTTGACTTGAAACTGAGACTGATATGGCCAATTTGGAACAGATAGGGTCAAGTTCTTCTAATGTTTCAAGCTTCTTCTTCTTCTTTTAGTTTTGGCGTCGTACATCTTGTACATCTCGCAGTATCATGTAATTTGCATGAAATTGGCCCGATCTGGCTCAAAGTTTCAACTCAGGAGCTATGGTAAAGCGGTGGCAACTTTGCCATAACTATGAAGGAGCTTTGGAGGCATCTAATCAAGTCAAGTCCATGTTTAACACTCAAGTTTGATTTCCGTGCACATTCACGGAAATAAATTGAACGGACCAAAATTACTCAATTTAACCCGGCTTACAACATAGTTTCACGAAAATAAAATTGGAGCACGACATGTTGTCTGCGCGTTAACACCAAAACTAAACTTAATTATTTAATGACGAGTATTTTCAGTTTCACCGAAATTAAACCCCTGCTAATTGGCAGTAGCGTGTTTCAGACTAATCCAGCACGCCATTAAAAAAAGTATTGTAAGAACTCACGATCCGTTTTTAATGACTTACTGGCCTGGCTTAGTGCAATGGTATGGAAATCGGTAACGACGATTCTGCAAACTTCTTGAATTACGGGACATATTTTGCAGGTTTTTATTTTTACATATTTGCATTTTGTTTTGTAGGTACTTAATAATTTTCACAAAAGTACAAATATATATGTCGTAGGGAGGTTGCTGATGTCGTCAGGAGGGTGCTTTACTTCTGTATTTGCTATCGTATATCTTCTAGTGGGCATACTTGGGCTTCTAATGGGCGTACTTGGGTAGAAGTCGGCTCAATAAAAACAACTATGATGAGGTACCGGGTATAATCAACGTTCAAATAATACTGTAGGTAACAATAAATTCACATAGAAAGAATACGGAACGCGAGACAGTTTCTACCAGCCATCACGACAGTCCCCAGATGAATGATATCCGTTGCTTAGCAACCAACAACCACAACACGTCGCTGCTGTAGACTCGTGTCAGTGTCACAAATAACACTGGCGATCCGATTCTTCTAGTAAGGAGTTTGGTTAGCTTATCAGTCCACACTCCGACATACCTCTACATACAAATTCTGGTAGAAAGGGTCGTCGGTTTTTCCATCTGAATTTTAGGAACGTTTTTCATGTTTCTTTGAGAATCAGATTTAGGCTACCGGTATATCATAAAAAAAATCATAGTGATAAACAGAATAGATTCTCATTTTCATTTTTTTTACCCTTTTTAGTGCACTTTTAACTGCCACTAATATCTTTTAAGGTTTTCGTAGTCAACAAGAAACCCTTATAGTTCCTTCATGTCCGTCTGTCTGTCCGCGGCTTAGCTCAGAGACGTTTAGTACTAAGAAGCTGTAACTTTGCATGAGTGTAGGTACATATTGGACACGCCGACAAAGTGCTCCATTAAAAAAAAAAACATTATTTTTAGGGTAGGTACCTTCCCCACATGTCAAATTGGGGGTGATTTTTTATTTCTCGTTTACCCTCTCGTGTGGGATATCGTTAGATAGGTCTTTTGAAATCATTTTGGGTTTTACATAATCATTTTACATTTTAGGATTCCATTTTCGAAATATTGAGCGTTAAACTGCTATTTTTTAGAGTCATATTATATGTGGGGTACATATAATATGACTCTAAAAAATACCCTCTAACAATCAAATTGTTGTACTTGGTCACGTCATATATATTCACGATAGAAGTACTTATATGTAATTAAGTTTAAAGGAAAATTATCCCAGCTGAGCAATCATTTCAAATTTACGAGTACCTAATGAAAGAAACAAAATTAAAAATTTAAACAAATTGTGTTGAAAATTGGTAGTTAAGTTAATTTGTAACGACTTTTTGCAAATTGCAAAAAAATCCCTGTTATTCTATGGAAACTACGAAACCCTACATTGCGCGTGGCCCGACGAGGCACACACTTGTTATTTAATCATTGAGTTTACTGATAAGAAGGTTGTCTCAGGTGCTCCATGAAACTCTACCAATAGTTATTTAGGAACCAATTCTTTGAAGTCCAAAAATTAGTAATTTACTGCATTCTGGGATGCTACTCTCTTTATCTTTCTAAGGGTTCTCATCAGATCTTCCCCAACTTTTAATGTGTCCAACAAGAAGACTTACTACTTGAGACTTCACTGGAGACCTGTTACTTTTCTAACAGAAAAAGAATGATCACAATGGGACCTTAGATGGCTGACAAATCAGATAACACCCTTTTTTTGGGAGTTGATTAAGTTGATTAATAACAAAAATTATATTAGGTACTAGCAGCTCCCCGCGGTTTCACCCGCATAAGTCGCGATCCCGTGGGAATATCGGGATCAAAAGTAGCCTATAGCCTTCCTCAATAAATGGACTATGCAACCCCGAAAGAATTTTTCAAATCGGACCAGTGGTTCCTGACATTAGCGCGTTCAAACAAACAAACTCTTCCGCTTTATAATAGTAATAGATAGATGTATATTTTATACTGGCCACAAATACCCAGTAATCCTACTAATATTAATATTATAACCATGAAGGTTTGTGTTTCAGCATGTCTGCTTCTTCACACAGAAACAACTGAACCAATTGTGGTGAAACTTGGTATGCATATAGCTGGAGAAATTGATTAACACATTTGCTATTTATATCCCGATATAGCCCCGGGATTGGAATGAATGTGGGTGAAACCATGGGGCACAGTTAGTGATTCCAATGATTATATGATGAAAACAATAACCTCGCCATTTGTAAAACTATAGTTATAATTTTCAGTTTATTTAATAAACAAAATAATTTATTAATGAAATAATACATACAATACTTATTCCTCTTTTATTCAAAACTAATCAGAAATTCATTACACTAAAAGAATCCCCATTGATAACAGCAACACCTAATGTGTTTCCTTAATTTTCTTAGATACCTATAATATGTGCTATTGTGACTTTGATCACTCTGGTTTCAACATTATCAATTAAATATGATGTGTACTGTACAACAAACAAAAAGATAAACAATGAAGTTTTGAAAGAATACTTAGATTTAATACTCATGCAAAGTTATAGCTTCTAAGTACTAAATGTCTCCAAGCTAAGCCCGCCGACTACGCGACCCTAAAAAAGGTTAAAGGATTCATATGGTGTTTTCCATACATATCCTCATAATTGTATGTGATTTTAAGATGAGCAGGTTTTAGTGCACATTTGACAGGCATCACATTCATCGGAATAAAGAACTATATTAGTGCTGATTAATATTGCAGAATGTTGCATACTGTGCATTGCGCAATCTAGTCCCAAACTAAGCAACTAGGCTTGTACTGTGTGTACTAGACAACAGATATACTACGGACAATACTTTTTTTTGGTAAATACATACGTATGATACATGTAAAACATAGAACACCAGAAACAAGCATTTATGGTCAGCATAATTTTATTACTTGTCCCCAGTGAGAATCGAACCCTTGACTTTCTGCATTGCAGCCTGGCGTGCACCCAATGTGTCACATAGGTTGACTATAAAACTTTTGTAAGTACAATAGTCTTGTTTCTTTAACTGAGTGTTGTTGAGTACTTATAATTTTGCTTAGAACACCAAAAAGTTGCACCCTAAAGTTTTACTAGAATAAGTATCAATACTGTACCAGTATAAGGACTTAGTAAGTAGTTATGAAAAGTACACAAAACTTCCAAATAATAGACCAGTTTCACACATTTAAGTTAAGAATTCTCCTATTGAATCGTAGATATCTAATTTGATTCTCCAAATCAGTTTAGTGAAAAAGAAATGTTGAATAGGTCAACCCTTTTAAGAGTTAGGACATTTTATTCATCTTTAAACAATCTGAGATAAACAATGATGCCCAAATTTAATAATATGCAAACAACACTATCAATGTTAAACACTTATTTACCTACAGAGCCTACAGTGAACTTTTTTACTTGTCTTAGGAAAAAATATTTTAAGAAGTAATTGGTCAGATATCCTAGGAAAGGGCTTAAAACTTTTACATACTATCATGCGAGAAACTTACATTAAGTTTTGAATAAAAGTAGAATTGTAATGTAGTTGTGTAAAACAAGTTTAATGTTTGTATGGAATAGCTATGATTGTCTTTGTAGGTATTGTTGTGAGTCATAATTACCTTGAACAATTCCTTGAAGTAGGGGCTGCAGACGGACAGGATGAGCTTGTGAGCGTGCAGGTAGTGGCCACCCGCGGCGAGTGTCACGTCGACCATATCCTCGCCTTCCAGCAGGGCGTGGAACGACTGAGAAAGGTTCGAATGGAAGTCGTTCCATCGCAACGAAAACTGTTCGGGCATCGCCATTTCAACGACACCCCGACTTTAACGACTACAACGAAACCAGTACTACTAGCTACCCAATACTTTCAGCTTTGACTACGATTTCTACGCGTCCCTATGCATCACTGAAAGAAAACGCAAACAAGTTTTAACTGCCTACGTAGGTAGGTATGCGTTTGGAACTTAGTAAATTATACCGTCATTTTCATTAGAACTACTCATCACAGTAATTATACCCCTTAATTGTTTACACTGACTGTAAAAATATTGGTTGGCATCGCAATTTGAGGAGAAAACAACAAAATGTCGCTTGGTTTGTTCACGAATTCTTCACAATGCACCGTTCATTGTCCGACAAACAAGCAACGTTATGTCAGCAGACAGATACCCTTAAAAAAAACAGAAATTGAGCAAAAATAATTTTGTACGTCCTTCGGAGTAATGTTATTATTTTTAATTATTTTTATAATAAATTGTGAGTTTTCTTTATTTTTTATATCTAAAATAAATAAACATTATTTTTAAAGTTTTAATTAAAAGAATGCTATTGAATGCTAATGATCGTTCGATCAAGGAAGCGCTTGGTTTATCGAAACATTTTTATATGTTGCTATCTCTTTCTTTTATACGTAGGTAGAGGTAGAGGACAAAGAAAGAAGAAAATGTAAAACCAAGAAACTTAGAAATTGTAATTTTTATCATAATGCTTTGTCCTGAAGTCCTGAGTCCTGAGTCCTGAGTGAATGACTGACTGACCGACCGACTGTGACTGACTGATCAACCCACAGTCTGCGCACCGCAGATAGGTAGTAAATAGCTGTTTGGATAGTATTTTAAAGATTTAATGATTTAGGCAGCATCCGTTATGAATGGGTTTTTGAAAATTTCTACAGTATTATCGGTACTAAACGTGTGTGAAATCTCGGGACTCAGCTAGTTTATAATGTGCCGTAAAACTAAAAAACTTTGAAAATACACGCATGACACTTGGTGTCTGTGTCGTGTTTATAGAAAGAGCACACATTTATAAACAAAACTTATTGCTTGTTATCATAAATCTAAGATTCCATCAGCATAGTTGAATTATGTAAACATAATATAATAATATGATAATAATAGTTTATTATACACAGAGGTAATAGAGGCGTCATAAATTAAATCCAAAGCGTACGAAGAACTCTAGAGCTAGCTCCCGAACGTAGCGAGGGTTCTAGTAAACTCCTGAAGAAAGCGAGGGAAGTAGGTAGATATGTAAAGTGGAGTATTCGTCTCGATCATAAAGATTATCTCAGGCCCGTATTAATAGACCGACCTCAAGTTCGATATCAATCTTGAGTTTGCTCTTGAGTTGTTGCGCTGATTAATAAACCTATCTTAAGATGCGATTACAGAGTGACATATCACTTGAGTCATACCGTATTAATAAATCAAACTCAGCACTCAAGATGTCTCTCAAGATGCAGTTTCGTGTACTCAAGTTCGATCGTGGGTCATACGTGACTTAAGTAGCTGTTTCGGTGTTTTTGTAATTCAGAAATTAATTATTATAATGATATTTAAGGATGGATTATTTTAGTTTTGGTGATTATGTTTTTCTTCGTTTTGTTTAGTTAAGTTTTTTTTTTATTATTATTTGATAAGTTGATTTTTAGGGCATTATGATGAAGATAATAATATATGGCCACGGGGTTATCGAATTAGCTACTTTAGTTTAGCTAGCTTAGCTTAGTTTAAATAGCTTAGCTTAGTTTAGTTTAGCTAGCTTAGCTTAGTTTAAATAGCTTAGCTTAGTTGAACTTAGCTTCTAACTAATCTAGCTAAACTAAGCTAAGCTAGCAAAACTAAGCTTAGCTAGCTAAACAAAGCCAAGCTAAGCTAAACTAGCTAAACTATGCCAAGCTAAGCTAAGCTAGCAAAACTAAGCTAAGCTAGCTAAACTATGCCAAGCTAAGCTAAACTAAGCTAAGCTAGCTAAACTATGCTTAGCTAAGCAAAGATTGATTTAACTAAGTTACAATACAATATATTCACAATAAAAAAAACGGTAAAATATGAGTAAACTACCTACCATAGTGCAACAACAAAACGTTAACTTTCATTCAAGGTCGCTCTCAAGATCACACTCGAATCTCAAGAGCGATATCAGTTGAGTAGAGCTTGAGTTTTAACCATTAATTAACGCCTAATTTAAGATGGTGACCGCATCTCAAGAGTCGCTCAACTCAAGATCGATATTGAGTTCGGTTTATTAATACGGGCCTTAGTCTTGGGCGGCTTGAATCTCAAGCTTAACTCAGGACTCTGTCCATAACTCCTTTGCTTCGTTCGGAGTTAAATTTTTTCATCCTCACTACACTCGGGAGTGTATTAACTATAAAGTCCTTCTAGGTCTGAGATTCTAAATTCTGAGTTTTGGATTCAATATGATTCCTTCTACCTAAGACAGGACTTTAGTTAGTCCCTCGGTGCATAAACTATTGTGAACTTGTAAAAATGGTAATATGGGTAAATATCGATGGCGGTGATAGAGATAACATAATTAGTGATCATTTAGTGATTGTGAAAAAAAAAATAGTTTTTATTCATCACTAGCTGGGCCCCGCGGTTTCACCCGCGTTAGTCTCGATCCCTTTAAAATAGAGTAGGTATACCTATTGAAGTACCCAGTAGTAAAAATCAAATTAAATCGGGTAAACTACCTACTTTTTAAACATAAAAAACAGAGAAACAGACAGAATGACACACATTTTACTAACTATTATTATAAGTTAAGTTTAATTTCATTCCAACATCGCGAAACCTAAAGAGACCTATTATTATAATTCTTGTTTTACTGCCTCTTCAGACTTATTTTTTTATTTGCGTCTAAGTACAGACTTTTTGACCTACCTACCTATCTTTCCTTTATTTTAAGTATTGCCACAGAATACATAAATAGTACAATTAGTACAGAAGCTACACTGTTGAACGTCATTTAAATAATAGTGATCCTTGCCAAGACACAATAAAGCGCAATTCAGATCACCAAGCAATACAATGGTGTTCTGAAAACATTCTAAATTCAAATAAGTGTCAAATTTCGCTATAGGGTTGTCTATTTAAAGTTTTTTACCCGAATACGGCAAAAAGGAGGGTATGATTTTGAAGAATAAAATTTATTATGTGGAAATAGTTTTTAGTCTAAAAACTATCACTTCCACTATCACATCCATCCCGCACACCATAAGCCGACACCAATACAGTCCACATGCTGGCCCATATTAGTGGGCTAGCATCATGTAGAGGGGTCATAAAATTGATAATTCGCGTGTTCTTTTGACATAATGATATTATTTCCATGCCTGTTTGAGAAAATCTAGTCAATAATTTGCCGACTAATTAAAGAGAAAGTGAAATTTTAATAATAGTGGAATACAATAACGGTCAAAATGTCAAATATTTAGAGGAACGCACCCTAAAAGTCCTAAAACATGTCGGCTACTTTCGCCTATATCTGTGAAACTTTGACATCCAATATCTTTTAACTTAGCTTAAGTTAAACGGAAATACTTACACCATGGCTCTAATTCGCAAAAATCAATTAAATAATTTAGGTCTCGTAAGTTGCCATGGCCCTTTAAATAAAATTGAGGTAACTCTAACCCCCAGGTCTCAGTCCTAAGGAAAAAAGCCGATCTTCTTACTTTTTTTTTTCTAAGATGTCACTATATTTGTAAAATGTCAAAGTCAGTCAACGCCATACGTCAAAAATACAGCGATCGTAGACATGGGTCTCTTTGAAAATAAGGGAAGGCGCTAGCGTCCTCATTATTTCAACAAAGCTCAACTGTTTTGAACCGTTAGCAGTGTGGCAGCAAGTGAGTTCCCTTTTTTGTCACGTTCAAATACTTCCTTGTCTTGCCATGTCATTTATTTCAGAGTACGTACAATGTTCGTCCTCGTTTTATACATATCCACGTTATTTTAATTAATAATAAAGTGTTGTTATGCACGTCTTTTACGGTCGTAACGTTCTGCATATCATCAAGGTTTTCATGAGCTAGCTGAATGCAATTATTTATTTGAATATGAGATCGTGCAGTGCGTGAGTGAATCTCGAGCACCATGTCGAGGATCGTGACCACCGGTAAGAATTATGACGTCCTGCAATCATAGAATAATGTAAATATAATATCGAGTTTATTTATGAAATGTTCGTTTGCGGTGCCACAGGTGTCGGCATGCAGGAAGAGGCGGAAGTGGAGAATCACGCGCTTCTCATGAAGAAGGTGTTGAGCGCTGCGTTCTACGCGTTCGCCTCGTTCATGATCACGGTGGTGAACAAGACCGTGCTCACGACGTACGCATTCCCCTCATATGTGGTCCTGGGCCTAGGCCAAATGGTTGCAACAATACTGGTGCTCTGGATTGCGCGTCGTGCACACTTGGTCAAGTTTCCGCCACTGGACGGAAGTGTGGTTCGCCGGATATGGCCACTACCTCTCATCTACCTCGGCAACATGGCCACTGGACTTGGTGGCACAAAGGAGCTCAACCTTCCCATGTTTACTGCCCTAAGACGTTTCAGCATCCTAATGACTATGATTTTGGAAAGAATTATCCTTGGAGTGAAAGCAAGTTTGCCAGTACAAGCCAGTGTATTTTCTATGGTAGGAGGTGCTGTTCTGGCGGCCTCTGATGATGTCACTTTCTCCTGGTCCGGTTACACTCTGGTGCTGCTCAATGATGCCTTTACTGCTGCAAATGGAGTCTATATGAAAAAGAAACTGGATTCAAAAGAACTGGGCAAGTATGGCTTAATGTTTTATAATGCTTTATTCATGATTGTACCTGCTGCTGTGATAGCATTGTGCACGGGTGATCTGTACAAGTCTGCAACATATGAATTATGGGACGATCCAATTTTCCTGACACAATTTCTCATGTCCTGTATGATGGGAGTTGTGCTGTCTTACAGTGTGATGTTGTGTACACAGTTTAACAGTGCTCTAACCACAACTATCATAGGATGTCTGAAGAACATTCTTGTCACATATTTGGGGATGGTGATAGGTGGGGATTATATTTTTTCTTGGCTCAATTTTGTGGGCTTAAATATTAGTGTGGGTGGTAGTCTTGTGTACACATATGTGACATTCAAGAGGAGGCCTTCACCGGTTTACACACTGGTTGAGAATCCCAAAGTGGACACTGTATAGCATTCACTCAAATTGTTTCTGCGGCGTCGGAAACTATTGAAGAGATACAAAACCTTCATAGTGTAAGTACTTCCTTATTGATGGTTGCTACCAAAGACTAGACCATGATGGATGATGGCTAGGAGATTTAACATCAATGGAGAAGCTGAACAGTTCTCTAACTTGAATATGTATGTATTATTTTTTAGTTTAATACAATAACTAAATGATCAAAGCAACACCTACAATTTATAATACGCTAACTTGATTTTAATGAGAGAAATATGTGTTAATTTGAAAAAAATGTGTTGGTATTTAAAAAATGAAACAAATTAAAAAAAAAATATAAGTAAATATAATTGTTTACACAGTGATTATAAAGCAAGATACCATAATATAAATTGTATGTATTGAAATATGATTAGTGACTTATATTTTAGATTTAAATTATATTAGTTAAAGTAATAATTGCAATAAGTTGAAATTCTTTAGCATCACCATATTAAAATAATATATTCTATTCTTTTAGGAGGCTTCCAACTAGATAATATTTTAAATAAATGCTAAACTATGTACATTAACTAGCAATGGAATTTTAAATATGTGATAATAATTTGAGTTGGCACAACACCTATAGATAAAATACTAAATGCATTGGCAGATGTTTTTAAAAACCACAACAGCAGAAGTGATAGCATACAAGCCGAGAAATATTTTGTCGATTGACAAAATGTTATTCATGCTTGTATGCTACCACTGCATGGAAAATAAAGTATTGTTTAAGATGATGAAGACATGATTTACGTAATACCTACCTAAATAAAATTGTTAATATTGGGTTTTTTGACTAGTCTTTTTGATCATTCTGGTCAAGTCGAACTCGCACATATTAAGTTTTGAACATAAAATTGCCGTTCTTTGAATTACTGGTTTATTCATCTTCTAATCGTGTCAGAGATTCCAACACTTTATTAAATTTTATATGTCCAATACGCCACCAGCGAAAGCACGCAGCGTAAATAAGGAACGTGGAATTTTATGTATTTTTTTTCTATTATTGCCTAGAATTAGATTTAAAGCACCAATGTTTTGTGTTTCTTACGTGGTTTCTCGCTATGGATCCTGAACGCCCGCGGTTGTTTTTTTTTTACCTTAAGCGCAGAATACATAAATAGTAGGTACAAGCCTACTAGGTTTGAAGTTTGATATTCATTCATTTCTCTTTGGTCTTTGGTACCCAATGATAAATGTATGAATGTATTTATTATGTATCGTACTTCATGGACGTGTCCACAGTCATACATAACGTACCTACACTTTATGTTAGTGGAAACCTGTGAGGATGCTCTGTGTCAAATGTTCAGTCACCCATCAGAGAATAAGCCAGAGCGTCTTGTATTATTAGTATTATGACAGAATTTAAGAATAGTTCCCATCTGTGGCAAATTTCTTTCTACTAGGTTCTAAAGTTTAACAAATAAGAAAGAAAATTGGTTCTAACTTCAATTTTTGCTTATGGTACTTTTGTTGGTTTATGAATAATTTACCGAATAAAACCGAGCATTGGTCTTTAAATCTCATGGAGGGTGCCCATACAATCCGAGTGCGGTTAAAGACCGCATTAACCGATTACTTAAATTAGTTTCGACACACTCAAAAAATTTAAATTCTTATTTAAAATAGCATTAAAATAAGAGATTACAATGTTATCCTCATGGTAATTGCATGGTGATTGTGCCGCGTATACGAACACGTTGAAGAAACACTAACTACCCAACTAGCAAATTTGTCTTGAAAATGAGTCCTTTAAAGTGCTACAGTATTATAAAAAGCTTATACGTATCTTGATTAAGATATCAAATCTTATAAATGCATAGATTTTGACATTTTGCACTCAAAGAACATACACTCGTTATACCTTCTCTTATAGATATATTAAAGAAGTTATTTAAAGATATTTATCAGAATGGAGGTTTTAGAAGTATCTTTGATATGACTAATTGCTCTGCAGGATTAATGTAGGTACACTTAATTAAGCCTTATAGAAAGAAATTCGGTCTCAGTAAAGATTGCACTAAATACATCATAATGCTTTTGTACTTACTAAACCCTTGCTTAAAACTGTTATAAGATCAACAATCAGTAAATTCAATTTGTCTTGGCAAAGTCGTATTTAAGAACTAAGGTATGGAAATAGATATGTTTAAGGTTATTTTGTCTAGGAAGATTCATGTGAGATCTTTAATTTGCTTTGCTTGAGAACATTTGCTCTAGCTAGTCTTTGTAAATTCTTTAGTAAGAGTTCTATGAGAATATCCTCACTAGCAATTGTCTTGTGAATTCACTTTTAAAAGAGATTTCCAACGATATCCCACACGATAGGATAGACGAAAAAAAAGCATCGTCTAGTTTACATGTTGGGGAGGTATGTCAAAACATGTTTTTACAGTTATTCTACCATTCTGTCGGCATCATCAATATGTATACTCATGCAAAGTTACAACTACTTAGTAGCTCTTTGAGCTTCTAAGACAAAACTATGACGTTTCTTGTAGACAACAAAACCCTAAAAAGCGGATCCCTAAAATTATTAAAATGGCTACAAGACTTTGTCTAATCCAAGAGCGTCATTCTTTTACGCTACCTAATAATTATAACAAAAGATCTATTAACCTTATGCTTATCTTGGATAAGAAGAATAAGACTTATAAATTTGCGGCCATATTTAATTTTCCTTTACAATTAATTTTTTCAACATATTTTATAAATTATTAGTTCACTAAACATATTCCGAAGAGGGCCCATGGAAATTTTAATAGTTACTTTCGAAAACTACTCGAAATAATTTACTCCGCAAGTTTATTAGTTGCAACACAAGGACATAATAAATTAAAAGTATTGTGTTTTACACTACTATAATAAAATCTGATGATAATATGTAAAGAACCAGCTTTATTCAAGAACGTGTCATTCCAACTGACTTAACATTTGTTTTTTATAGAGAACCTATTACAAACCTCCTTACTACCTCCATAGTCCAAACATAACACCTTTCCCCTAAGCTAGTTAACTATTAATTTACATTAATAATAAAAAGTAAATTATTCCGCTGAACATAGTTCTTAATTCTATAAATAAACAATAACAATTTAATAAACCTAATATAATTATATGGATGGCTGTAACAATCATAGTTTCAAACAATTAAATTCCAATAATTTCATTCCACTCCTCAGGCGGTGGTACAATCACCTCATTGCTAGATTGACTAACTGAATCATTATCCACCTCCGGGTCAGACTGTATGGCATTAGATGGTGGTCTAGTGAGAATCAATTGGTCTATGTGTCTGCGATGCCTAGTGCCACTATCTACCTCTACTTCATACACTGCTGGTTCCATACTTCTCACTACCTTCCCTCTCTGCCACTTACTATTCATATTATACAGTCTCATCAAAACATAGTCCCCTATTTTAAATGATTTCTTTTTATTAGTCTTTCCCTTTCCTTTGTCCTCTTCAGGAGTGTCTTCCATGAACACATCTGGATGGACTATTGAGATATGAGTCTTAAACCTTCGCCCAGTTAATAATTCAGCTGGTGTTTTACCATTGACGGTACTTGGGACAGTTCGCATTTGAAATAGCATCCGCGCTACTCGCTCTGACCACGTCATACTAGCTGTTTGTTTATTTAACTTGGCCTTAATGGTTTGTATCATTCTCTCCGCTTGTCCATTTGTAGCCGGATGGTATGGAGCCCCTGTAATATGCTGTACATAATTTTTCTTCATGAATTCACTAAACTCAGCTGATGTGAAAGCTAAACCATTATCTGAAACTACTATATCTGGCAGCCCATAGTCTGCAAAAATTCTCCTAAGTACATCAATCACACTTTTACTTGACATTGATGAGATTATTTCAACGATGGGCCACTTACTGTAGGAATCTACAATCACAAGGAAGGTTTTCCCCATGAAGGGACCCATAAAGTCGATATGTATCCTTGACCATGGTTTTTTGGCTGGTGTCCATGAGTGTTCTGTTATAGGAGGATTATTCCGACCTAACTGACACACTTCACATTCAGCTACCATGTTTTCAATGTCATTATCTAAATTGGGATACCATATGTAGCCTCTAGCACACATTTTAGTTTGTGCTATCCCACTATGATTTTGGTGTAACACCTTAAGTACCGGTTTTTTCAATTTTTCTGGAATTACTACTCTTTTTGGTACATTACATGGGTACAATTTTTAAACAAAATGGATTTCATCTCCATTATCATATTATATATGATACTATACTTTCATTTTCAATAAAATTATGACAACACGGTTTCTCTCGAACGTTAAAAAATAATACACTTACAATAAACTTACCGAGTGTATCATAAGTGAAATCACACTTAAGATGGTAAGAGCTTTTAAAGACTGATTGCTCTTACGACATCCTTAAGCATAAGGCTCTTCGAAGTATAAAAAGGTCTCACAGTAGAATTAGCAATATAGGTGTAAGATAGAATACCCTTAATGAAGACCACTGTATAACATTCATAAAGGGTAAATTCCCTTAGAAAGTGCGCCCAAATCGACACTTACAGATATCTTGAAGTGTATTACAAGTATTTATAACTTTTGGTCTTAGGATATCTATAGGACAACATTTTGCTAGTTGGGTAGGTACCAAATTGTTTAAGAGGATAGTCGCCATTCTCTTTCTCTATACAAACGTAGTTTAAATTTTCCTCCCTGGATAAAGACACTAGAGCAAATATTTTTATGCCATAAAATCTATATCTGTCATGACAATGCATCTACCTTTTTATTTTTTTTTATTTTCTAATTAAAATAATAATAAAAAATAAAAAAATAATAAAATGAAAAAAAATAAAAAGGTAGATGCATAGTCATGACACATATAAGTTTTATGGCATAAAAATATTTGCTCTAATATCTTTATCCAGGGAGGAAAATTTAAACTACGTTTGGATGGAGAAAGAGAATGGAGACTATCCTCTTAAGTTGTCATTCAGAACTTTAAGGCTAATTTGGTCCCGCTTTGATCCCACTGCAGAAACAAACTTCGGCGACGGAGAATATCGATTCTCACGCGATTTGAATAACGCAAGAGAACGACTCGCTCTGAGTACCTACCTAATATCAATGGATGAAACTTAAATTATAAACTTTTGCCGATAGAATAGCTGGAGAGTCTCTCAAACAAAAGACGATATGCGCTGTTAATCAAACACATTTTAAAGCTCCTTTCAAATAGATCAGGTCGGAGGCCAGAGCAGATTTTCATCGCAATCAATATAGAGTTTAAGATATTAAAACAAAGTTTATCATTACTTTGCACTCCTATGTTCAAGAGCCACGTAACGCGCTTAGCGAAATGCAATAGGTGGTCAACCTTGTTTCTATTAATCCAAAAGTCTATATTGATTGCGATTAAAATCTACTTTACTCCCGACTAGTTCTATTTGAAAGGTACTTAATTAATTTAGATCGTACTCTCCTAATTTTCAATCAATCAATCTGTTCTGGTGCGCTGTTACCTGCTACCTGTTCAGGTAGGTAGTTGCAATGCTTTTTTTCACCGCAATACACACACACACACACACACTTAAGTTTATTCGTATCACGTGGCCATTCATTTAAATCGTGCCCAGGTAGAACAATTAAAATCAACATTCTACGATATTACTAATAACCCCGTGTACTATTTACGATCGTCATATCAATAAAGTGCTATTCATTATTTAAAAGCAACTTCCAGCATATTTAGGTCTCGACATTTAGGTACTTGTAGTTTTCGTAATCACTTATTTGTAAAGTGTTTACAAACGATGGTTAGTCAGTAGGCCCTCGGATACATTACCTATAGTTACGTCACCGTGTTCGGGTCTAGGACCTCGGTTTTGTCATTGACGAATTTCCATATAAAAATATTTTTTAATCTTATCTTCAGATTGATTCATTAATACCCGTACCTAACTGGTTTTTAGTACTTACATTGTTACCTTGATTGAAAAATAAATAAATTACAAATGTATGTAATGGACGTAGCCACTTATCTTCGTAAATCAAATATACACCTTTTCATTAAAATTTTAATACTCTGATTATTTTCTAAATATATAGGGTGTTCCGTAATGAATGGTTAACCCGGCACGTGCGTATGCGGGGCCAAGGCGTGGATCCACCCCCTGAATTTCAGTTTTCTATTCCAAGCCGTTTGAGCTCTAAGCCATTTTAAGTGAATTTTTGAAAATTTCTACCTTTTCCCACATTTATGGGTATCACGTCCACAGTTTAAGTCATAGCACCATTTTTTTTCTTTTAATATAATCCCTAATAATGGTGTTTGGAAATTGCATTTAAATCATTTCGTTAGCTGGGCGTAATAAAGTACAAGACGTCCCTAAACATCAATTTTAGTTTAATGTTTTTTATCTGCCAACTTTGAGCACCTGTGGTGTAAAAACAAAGTGCATGACCTATGTGTACAACCATTTCAAAAACTAGCCCACATTATGAGGATTTTAAAACAGTAGCCAAGTATGTACTTTACATCATGAAATTTCGGAGATATTGCCATTTGAGTATCGAAATAAGTATTTTTAGTTACAAAATCTCAATAGACAGTTTGTTAAAAAAAAGTTTCATTTTTAATTAAAATTCTTTATCAGGGTTTGCGGGAGATTGAATTCATCAACAAACACTGAGAAACATCAAGGTAACAACGACGCCAACAACAGTAAAAACACCAACAACAACCAAATCTGGAACATTCGACGAAACAAAATCCGTGAACGTAACGTTACTATCCATTTTACCACTGGCGCAAGTACATCACTAGATGGCGCCAGTTGTAAAAGTAAATCGCGCCTTTATTTTATTTGTATTTGTTTACTGGGATTGCCTAAAAGAAAAGGTGTACAAAGATCCGATTAACTCGGTAGAGGAGCTCCGGGAGCGAGTACAATCAGCTGCGCAAAAAATTATACAACAACGACATGCAAGTAGATTGAAAAGGTCGTTTGTTAAAAGATGCAGAGCATGCATTTAGGGTTCCGTATCCAAAGGGTAAAAACCCTCAAAATGGAACCCTATTACTGAGACTCCGCTGTCTGTCTGTCTGTCCCTCTGTCACCAGGCCGTATCTCATGAACCGTGATAGCTAGACAGTTGAAATTTTCACAGATGACGTATTTCTGTAGCCGCTATAACAACAAATACAAATAGAATTAAGGCGCGATTTATTTTTACAACTGGCGCCAACTAAAGATGTACTTGCGCCAGTGGTAAAATGGATAGTAACGTTACGTTCACGAATTTTGCGTCGTCGAATGTTCCAGAATTGGTTGTTGTTGGTGTTTTTACTGTTGTTGGCGTCGTTGTTACCTTGATGTTTCTCAGTGTTTGTTGATGAATTCGATCTCCCGCAAACCCTGATAAAGAATTTTAATCAAAAATGAAACTTTTTTTAACAAACTGTCTATTGCAACTAAAACTAACTAAAATTACATATTTCGATACTCGAATGGCAATATCTCAGAAATTTCATGTTCTAAAGTACGTACTTGAATCCTCATAATGTGGGCTAGTTTTTAAAATGGTTGAACACATAGGTCCTGCACTTTGTTTTTACACCACAGGTGCTCAAAGTTGCCAGATAAAAAAACATTAAACTAAAATTTAGGTTTAGGGACGTCTTGTACTTAATAACGCCCAGCTAACGAAATAAGTTAAATGCAATTTACAAACACCATTAGTAGGGAAGATATTAAAAGAAAAAAAATGGTGCTATGACTTAAACTGTGGACGTGATACCAGTAAATGTGGGAAAAGGTAGAAATTTTCAAAAAATCACAAAAAATGGCCTAGAGCTCAAACGGCTTGAAATAGAAAACTGAAATTTAGGGGGTGGATCCACGCCTTGGCCCCGCATACGCACGTGCCGGGTTAACCATTCATTACGGAACATCCTGTATAATAAATTTATAAAGAGGTAACGTTGGTAACATTTTTGTATGTAGGTATGTATTTATCGGGTAATCTCTAAAACCACTGAACCGATTCCAATAATTCTTCCATCAATAGAAAGCTACATTATCGAGGAGTAACATAGGCTACTTTTGATCCCGATATTCCCGCGGATTCGGGACTAACGCGGGTGAAACCGTGGGACTCTGCGCTAGTATTTAATAAATTTGTATTGTGCGTGAGCGTCTCAAATACGAATAGTGGAGATTTTACCAAATACAAGCACACGGGTGCAAATACAGACATACGGACGGACGAATAACAAGTTGTCTCATATAAGGGCTTAGATGAAAACAAAAAACAGCAGATACGTTACCTAGTCTCGGAAAATGAGACGATAAAACTGGGTCTAGCTGACGCACTAGCCTCAGTCGTACGTATGTCGAACCGTTGCCGCGTAAGCTCGTGCTGTCACACTGCGATTATCTTTTTGAATTCCATAAGAATGCCTTTTTCGACAACCTACAATAAAACGTATGCTATAACATTGATAGCGAGGCTGACATGAAAAAATAGAACTGGGAAACGTTGAATAGATTCATAGCCCCCCCCCCCCCCCCCCCATAGACGTAAAATAGTTGGTGCCTCGGCGTCTGTAATGACTCTAGCCCAACTTACTACAACATTAAAGTGTTCAGGAGGGTTACTTCGGTTCGTTTCGATACGATTATACGATGGTTCTACTGTCACCGTATTCACCGTAGAATCATCGTATTATCGTATCGATGTCGTATCGAAACGAATCCTCCAGAATTGAAACGTTATTTGCGCCAGCGTACACTACTGCATTTTTACTGTACGAATTCATCGGTATGTAGGTAAATATGATTTAGGTTTACGGGGCATCAATTATTTTTTCGCCTCGGGATGCTGCATGATAGTTCGGAAGTTATATCTTGATACTTAACTATAGTACTGTGCCCGTGTCATGCACAAAAGGCGGTGCATCAGGCCGCTCTTTCTGCATGACATAATCACAATTAAATCTATACGCTAACTTTAACTGAAGCAATTTATTTAGGTTACCAAGTGGAGACGAAATTTTTGCTTTCGTTTTAAATTACATATTAGCAGCGCTCCGCGATTTCTCCTGTGTAGGTTAGTCCCGAACTCGGGGAGTTACGAGATAAAATGTCACTACCAAAGTATTATGATAACTCTCAACAAAAATCGGTTCCTTAATCCATAATTAATTTAATTACTGTCACAATATTTATCTCTATAGAAAGCTTAAAAACATCTGTGGATTGCATTTGGTTTTTGGGAAAGAATACAAAGGCGCCCACCTTTATCTCTACCTTTATTTATACATATATAAATATATACTGTGTTTTTTGTCATATCGATGTTACGTTATTAACGTCAAAGCATAATTTCAGCAATAAAATGTGGTTTTGAATGTTTAACTTATGTATGTATAGAAATCTAGGTGTACTTTAAGGTACAAACCTAGTAATAACTTTGTTATTGTTACTTTATGTGTTAAGTACATATTCCTATTCATATACCTATGTATATATTTTTCTATACGAATTGTGTTAAATTTCATGATTGTATTAAGTTAACTGAATCCTATTGTATGGTTTATACGACTAAATAAATCTACGTTTTGATGTTGAAGTATTTACCTATCTGAATTAAATTTGTTATAATGATAATTAAATAATTAGGTGGTGGTTAGTATGTACTTACCTACATAGATGGTTAGCATTGCAACAATGTTTCGCGTGACATATTGTTGGGATGTTACAATATAGATTTGAAAATAAAATAATTATTTTACCTATGTATACATACATGCAATAGTTAAATATTATTTATTTACTACAGCTTAACAAGGAACGTTTTGTGTGTCAATAATAGGAACCCAAGGGGATACGAGCTAAACTAAAAATCCCTGTTGGGTTCATAGAAAACGGTTGATCATGTCATGAATAGGGCATGAATCCCGGGATCCGGGATCTCGGACGCAAAAGTTCGATATTTTAATCCCGGGATTGAGTGATCCGATATCGAGATTTGAGCAATTTACTATTTGGGTATAAATTAAGGTTTTTAGCTTTATTTTTCCTCATGGAATGATTGAATGGAACTATTAAAATTAAACCCAAATTAGTCTACCCCTGAGGAAAAGATCTGTAAAGATTTAGAAGCGTAGGGAATTGGTAAAATGTTTAAAACAATGAAAGTTACGAGATTCATTGCAATTTTTAAGACAAGTATTTTTTATACAAGCTCACATACAAACATTTTCTGCTAACATCATTTTAGTGGTGCGCCTAGAATTTGGCGCGAAAGTTTAGACACTTTCGGGTTTAGGCTATTTGCCCGCCATATTTCCAAAATGATGGGGTGGACGGCCCTCGGGGTAACTTATTTACGTAATGAAACCACTAGAGTCTTAAATATATTAAATATTTTATATTTAACACATTTTTATTGTAATAAATTCGCCTTTTTAACGATTTCTAAAATCCCAGTATCAATCCCGGGATCCCGGGATTGAGCTCTTAATATCGAAATCGCCCCGGGATTGAAAACCTTCCGATATTGCATGCCCTAGTCATGAACGAATGTTGTTGTTTCTTTGCTACATTTGTGGGTGACATTGTTTCCTACATTTTAGTGTATTTTCCAGACAATTATGGGAAATAATGTTAAAGCCTAACCACAATTTTGCCAAAACAGTCAATTTTGTGTCTAAAATGGAGATTGGTCTTAGAACAATAAGAAGTTTTTGTTTCGAAACTAGATACACCAAACTGTAGAAAAAATGTCACCTCCAAATGCAGCAAAAAATATACTACAACATTCCGTCTTGAAATAATCAACAACAACCCGACAGGGATTTTGAGTTTAGCTGGTATATTATATATACAAATATTTTACTAAGAAAAAATATTTTTGTTCCTAAGTCTATGTTCCCACGGGATATAAACCTACTAGAGAAGGGGCGGTCGTAGGTTTTTGAACAAAAATGTTGACTTTTGGAACTGCATTTTTTCTAATTACAAATTTCCCCTAAAGTGTGGGTCAAACACTCAAAAATAAAATCTCTGATTTCTTATTACTTTGATAACAATGTACCTTTTTTACTAGCTAAAAACCCGACTGTGATTGTAGGTAATTTTTGGACTATTTACACGGTGCTGATCCGAGACAATGTCAAATGGCATTGATGCAAATGGGTGAAAATCTAAAATGCCAGTAAATGAAATCTTCAATTTGTGCGATTTTTAATCAGTACCGCCTAAATGGCCCATAAATAAAACGAAACTAAGAAGCAGTCGGTCGATAAGGCACATATTCTATAACTGAATCGTTACACCATCGCCTTTTTTCTTGAAAACGGTACAGCAATTGTTGGTAATTTTACTCGAAAATACTAACACTTCAAAGCTTTAGGGAAAAATCGAGAAAATCTAATCTGCGGCGATATTCAGACGATTTCATTATAGAATACGCGCCCTGGATGAGGTGCCACAGGATATGTTGTAACCTGCCTGCAGGCAGGTCATTAAAAGGGCATATCATTTGTTTTATTTAACAAATCCCGCGCACCTGTTTCCAACTTTCAATCATTTTAGTGCCTAGCTAATGTTATCATTGTATTGCGTATGCACAGCAATATTAATAATCGTACTTGATCTTTCGTATTAATTAACTGTTTGGAATTCACATAAACATGTAAAAAGCTAAATTTATTAGGTGCCTACTCTACAGGGCTTTGGCTAGCATGAATAGTATTCACTATGAATTTAAAAACTTCATTTCACACATTGACCTCAGTCATTCCTATACTGAACCTTATATTCATCATTATTTCATTAAGCTTCACAGCATCTATTTTTCAAATAAGTCTAAGTATTTCTAGCTCGAAGTAATATTATAGTACCTGCTTACGTACGAAGTGCTATTTAAACCTACTTATCAACGGTAAATGTAGTTTGTAAAATGTATTTTGGTATGTCCATTGTACGGCCGGCCCGACTATTATAAGGTACCTACTGGGAAACTGTAGGTACGTCACAGATATAAAGTGTGTATTTATCAGGCAACCTGTGAGGGGAACCGCTGTTATTTTTAGAACTTCGAGTCTAGATCGCGTTATAGATAACTATGGATTTAATCACTTCGACGTTTCAGCAAACGGGTTACATCGGCCTTGGTCCCAAGAAGACAACGGTCTTTTCGGGACCACGGCCGGTGGACGGAAATCGTGTAAGTTTAAAAAAGTGTAAACCGCTGTTACTACGAGAATAGGTACGTTTTAAGGAGACCTTTCCTCATTTTTGAAATAATTAACATAGGTATGCACTATACTATAGTTAACTTGAAACCAGTACAAATATATGAGAATTAATAGTTTGTAAGTTTATGATATGTCAACCTGTTGTTCGCCACCAGCAACTTGTGCCTTATTCGAAACGTCATCGGTTTACTTACGTAGATAGATAGATAGATTTACGCTTTATTTGCACAACAAACAATATACAAAACAACATACATATGTAAGACAAATACACAGAAAGCTTAGAACTAAAACGTTGCACAAATGGGCGGCTACGTATGATTTGATTTGTGCCTTATTCGAAACCAGAATTCGATTTATGTAAAAGAGCACTTTTCTCGATAACTACCTACCAGAAATAGAATAAGAATCAATTAAATAAGAATTATCAAATAAGAAATAAATAAATGCAGAGTTAATTATTTAAAAACGCTCCTAAGAACGATTTCTCGTAGCTACAGCGGTTCTAAGCCTCTCCTAACTGATTGCCTGAAAAAAAATATCCTGTATGCTCGTAAGCTACTTTCTTAAACGGTGCATAGTCCTTGTTACGGTCGGGGTGTACCAAAGAAAAACATTGTTTTTTTTTTTTTATGGAATATGGTAGAAAAACATAAGAAACGTAAAGAACTTTAATTTTTTTTTTGAATTTTCGAAAAAAATAATAGTAAAAAAAACCGTTTTTTTTAATGGTAGTGGTATTCTATTAACCCCCACTTTTTATGATGCCAATCGATTGAGAAGAGCTCCAGGAACAATGTTTCCATAGACAGTTTTTTTGTCAAACCTCATCACGTGCGACTACAGGGACTTTATAGATAGAATTAGCGCTGCGCGTAATCATGTTCTAACATTAACCTAACCAATCCAAGTCGGGGTGATCCGTAAAATTTTTTTCCAAGTGTCAGCAGTACTTTAAAGCCCCTGTAGTCGCACGTGATGAGGTTTGACAAAAAAATTGTCTATGGAAACATTGTTCCTGGAGCTCTTCTCAATCGATTGGCATCATAAAAAGTGGAGGTCAATAGAATACCACTACCACTCGATTTTTTTCAAAAAAATATATATATCTTTGCGTTTCATGAATATTAATACCCATTTCCAATAAAAAAAATTAGGAAAAAAAAAGTTTCTTTTTACTACACCCTAACCCTTGTTACACTTTATTTTATTGTATAAGTTACAGTCAAAACTCGAAATCGGTCAAAATTAGTTCTGACTAATAAAATCAGTTAAAACTAGTTTATACTGAAATATTGGAACCATTGTTTTGACCGACATCAATCAATAACCGAACTTTATCAACTTCTTTCTAAGGGTACTTACATATTATTTGAATAACCTAGAAAGTTCGGGGACATCGGGGTAATAGGTGCGAGAAGGTTAAGGGAGGTTGTGGTCACTTGTGGTCTTGTTTTAACCTGCTCAAAGTTCTTTTTTTATACCACCCATAAAGTTAATTAGGATTTTCTATGCGGTGCTTCGATATTTAGGACTTTCGATAGTGTTGATGTGTCAAAAATAGTCTTGATCGGTACTTTTCCGTCAAAACTAGTTGACCAACCTGCTCAGTTAAAACTATCTTTGACTGATATTTTCATTAAAAACTAGTTGACCGGTTTCGGGGTTTGACTGTAACATTATACTTAGTAACAATTATTAACCGAGTACACTGTTTTAAAATCTTAGGTCTTAGATTATCGAATTATCCTGCGACATATACACATTTAATTGCTCGTGTGAGAACAAGTGGTGATCATTTCTTTGTGATCGATCAATGATCATTGTGGCTGTGTATCATGTTTGGCTATTTTTATTGTATTATTTTAAATTGTAAGTTCTGATTCTAATTAAATTTTGATGTTTGTAATGCATTTATTTTTATAATTGACGCCATATTTCTGTAAACTTTATTTTAATAAAGATATTTATTAAATATATAAATCAATCTTTTTATTTTAGATTAGCAGCGCCCTGTTGCTTTCTTATCGTTAAAGCTATGGCTTCTCATTTGAGAATTTCTCTCTTCTCATTTCTCATCCCGCGTGACGATGTACACATGCATAATAAAATAACGCGCCACTGTGTTTAGCAACGTTGCCTGTCAGCCTGTCACCAAATAACCAGGCAATTCAACAATTAAAATGTCTAAAACATGCCTCGAAATTCCTTTCGTTTTTCGAACATGGTTCAATAATTATGCAAGAAATTAATAACTCTTCAAAGGTTTAGCGAAATTATCAAAAATTGATGAACCGTTTTCGAAAATGGAAGGAACAGGGCTAAGGCATGTTTTAGCCATTTTAAGTACTTTTCGGAAAAGAGCTAATACATAATGTTGATACCTGTACTTCATAATCGCGACAATTTACATTTTGGACGTTTTACTAGTAAGTAATTTTGCCACTCAAGACATTGCCACCATATAGACGTTTTAATATGCCGTCGTTCCGCAAACTACGTCATTTTCCTTGATAGACCTTCTGATACGGAGCGTTTTAAATACGTGCCCATTTATAGGTAACATATTGCCAGTGTTAATTTCTGTGGCGATTTTTAACATGTTGCCGATGACTGGTCAAATTATGTGGACATGAGACAACGTTGCTTACCTAGGTTCAGCGTTTTTGTTCACATTGACGCGCAACATGCTGTACAACAATACCATTGTGCAATGTGCAACATGTCGCGCATCAAATGTTGGGTAAAGACTTTAATTAGTTTTATGAAGACATAATATGGCTTGAACCTAGTACCCACTAGGCAACAATTGAGGTACATGATGCTTGTTAGTTTCCCTGCAACATGCAGTCGAGCCACAATAGTTGTCAAGTAATGTAAGCAACAATGCTGTGAAACATGTTGCGAGTCAAATGGCACGTGGATACGACGCATTTATTCAAATAAATATTGCACGTTACCTAGAAGTATAAGTGTTCGGTGCACGTTACACACCGCGCTCAAGCCCCAAGCTTGTGCTATGGGTAAGTATTAGAGATGGGCCGACTAGGGGTTCTGCCGACTAGCAGACTAGTCGGTTCCAAAATTGCCGACTAGTCGGCAATGCAAATCATTATAATTCCGAGATATTTGGGTTAATCATGATCACTCGGCGATTGTTGGTATTTTTGGATAAATTTGCACTTCGAAAGCAGTAGCGAAACTTCCAAATAATGGTTGAAATAAAAATAAAAAGTGAAAAAAAAATTGAATGGAGCTGAGGGATAGTCATAACATTTTAGATGTATAATGTTTAAATGATGTATAAATGCTATGATGTGTTTTGTTTACGTTTTTTTGACTACCCACCTTATAACTGTAGTACAAATTCAATAAATATTGGTTTTATTGCCTAATTGTTAGTTGACGACTAGTCGGCATAGTCGGTTGAACTGCCGACTAGTCGGCCCATCTCTAGTAAGTATGTATAAGTAGGTGCAATTAGGATGCGGCATTGCTAAGGAAAGACTACCTAACCTAAGGCCTAAGGTAAACTAAAATATACTTACTTATTTATTTTTATATAAAAAAATAGTTTCGAATTGCTCGATAGAGGCGCTGGAAACTCAAAGGTCAAAGGTAGAATTCTCAAGTATCTGAGTGGCATAGAGGTTATGAAGTAGGGAAAATAAATAGTAGCGACATAAATATCAATAGTTTATTACATAATATATTATAGCCAAGCTTACATATCCATTGTTTTATCTAAACAGATTCGAATCGAGGGCTTTAAAACTGTCTAGTTCTCTATGTGTAGCGAGAGCAGTCGTGGATTATGCGCCTGCGCCTGCTCTCGCTCATTCTATGAAAAAGAAACTTAGAAATAAATAAAATCTAACATCACTATGTATTACGTTATTTAGGCTATGATTGGTGTTACTACGGTTATCTAGAGAGTTGTCCTTTATCCTTAATCTCAACTCTGTAAGCTTTTTACTAAATATAAATTAATTACTATATTATGTGGTTGTAAGAAGGATATCACATTTGAGAGACGTAGCTTTGTTCCCTGCCGCACAGCTCGCTTTACTAACAATCATAGATAAGATAATAAAATTATTTTACAATTACTATCTTTACAATGGTTTATTGGACATGACATGAGTGTTTGTAACGTTGTAACAAGTTCGCTTTTCCGTCATCGATGCTAGGTTGCGGCAGAGAGCATCATGATCACGACCAAGGTTTACCTAATGGCCATAATGCACGTAGACAACTGGCATATATATCGTTGATAGCACGGCAATTAGGTACATAATAGGGCGTTTTGTCAGTGCACCGCTTCGTCTCTCAACAAAACGGGTGGATCTCATACAAATGACGTGTAACACTGAATCGTGAACAATCTCGAAACTACTCAAGTATTGGACAATAATTTTCTTCATTATTCTACCTTAGCTCATATAATCCGACACGTATCAAAATTTCTTACTATCTTTATTTATTCTAGCTAATATTAAATAATTTCTTAAATAAACATCTATATTTTTTATTTTATAAAATACGAATTGGTGTTGTGTTTTGTTTGTTATTGTGGTTACGAATTTGGTGTTCCGTTTTGTTTTTTTGTTGTAAAGAAGTATTTGATAATAGATAAGACATACTACCTAACTCCACGAAATACTGAGTTTATTGTATATTAATATTGCTTTAGATTTTCATTAAATTCTAGTATTACTGTATTATAGTGAGCAAAGTTTGTAGACGAATAAGTACATAGGTAATATTATTCAGCTAGACACTCAGAGATCCAGAAAGCTAAGCATTTTCGTGTATGTACCTAAAACACACATTTTGATGTCAAGATGATTCTTGCATTGCTATTGGCTGTGTGTGTAGTGTGTACCTACTTAAAAATCATATCGATAAACAATCCACACTAGAAAAAATAGTATATCAAATAACCAGCGACTAGGGCACCTATTCTACAGTTAGTCAAACATGCCTCAGCCCTGTTAAATTATAATAATCGAAAACGGTGCAAACTTACCAAAAATATATGAACCGTTTAAAAAAATATAGTTTAAACGACTATTTATGTTTATAACATTTAACTGTAGAATACAGGCCCCGGTTTGAACGTCGAGTCTGTCAATTACCGGTGTCGAAATTATAAGTAGGTAAAATATCTACTTTTAATTTTGGCACCAGTGATTGAGTAACTCTATTATATTTATAATACACTTATTTGATCACTATGTCAATAACATAATTGGTATGCTTTCATGATTGTTTTAAGAGGATAGTCTCCATTCTCTTTCTCCATACAAACGTAGTCGACGCGGACGTTTTCCTCCCTGGATAAAGACATTAGAGCAAATATGTTTATGCCATAAAACCTATATCTGTCATGACTATGCATCTACCTTTTGATTTTTTTTAATTTCTTTTATTTTAATTTTTATTCTAATTAGAAAATGAAAAAAATCAAAAGGTAGATGCATAGTCATGCATGACAGATATAGGTTTTATGGCATAAACATATTTGCTCTAATGTCTTTATCCAGGGAGGAAAACTTCGACTACGTTTGTATGGAGAAAGAGAATGGAGACTGTCCTCTTAAGACGACGTGAGGTTTAGCTAAATAGACTGACATTTAACAACTCCAGCCGAGGATCTACTCCGAGACAATCAGCAACAGCGTTTAAGTTTTAAGAATAGCTTCTAACCCCTGAATTCCCCTGTCCAAAAAGGATTCAAAACTACCCAGGATGAAACTGTAACTTACGAATTTGAATTGAATACAATGTTGAATTAAGCGTTACTGAATAATTTCCAGACTAGAACCTTCAGCAAGGCTTGTTGCAATCTCATAAATACAATTCTCCTTTAACGTTTGCAACAAGGAAATGTTGAAGCAAGGCTAATAACTGACCCAGAGCTTTAAATGAGCTAAACAATCATTCAAATTTCTTAACAATAAAATCTACTAAAAACATTTTTAGAGTAACGTAGGTATTAAGTATAACATCAAGTAAAAAACTGAGTATTCATATTGAGCTCAATGTATGTAGCGTAGTACATGTAACGTCATCTAGCGGATAGACGAGTAAACTCCAGTCGAGTGATGATAATAAGAGAATGTTGGAAGAAAACCAAAGTTGTGGGAACAAACAAACCTTTTACAGAGGTACTAGCTCGGTGTTTCGTATACGTTACTATCACGTTTGCGTAAACGGCAAAAATGTTAGAAACTTGAAAAGCGCCCCTAGCGGACGCGAAGCGTCAACTTTGTATAGAAAAGTTTTATGTAAAAGCAAATGTTTGAATGATACTTTGCGTAACCTCCCATTATGGGTGGTGGTAGAAAAATTTCAAGAAATTATGACCCCCTTACTTATAAACGATGACTAACTTTATGTAACTTTGGTCTTTTATATGTGACATGAAGGTTCAAAGTTAACAAAGACAAACGTTACATAAACTTAGTCATCGTTTATAAGTAAGGGGTGAAAAGAATACAACTATTTTCACAGAGCAATTTCAATCTAGTTGTTGAATTTAATCATTATGGATTGGATACTTCGGTATCTTTGCAAAGCACACGTTACATACATTAAACCAATAAGCTAGCTCTACAATTAGGGTTGATTTTTCTATCTACAGATTAAATAAATCTGTCAAATAAAATCAAGTTTTTATTCGGTTGTGTTACATTTAATTTAATTAACCACCATTGAATAAATGCGACAATGTGAATCACGAGATCACAGTAAAAAAAACCATGACTTTTTTGTGAATTCTTTTTAATGGAGGTCACGTTCCAAAGAGACATTAAATTGCTGACAATTCAAAACGATCATGTGAATTTTTATTAATTACCTAAATGTATTTTGAGTTTGACAGACATCTTTTGTCTAGAGATTGAAAAATCAGCTTTTATTAAAATTGACGAGTTGAATCTATCCCCTTTTAGTGTGAAAATTTCTAATGCAATGGTAAGTCTGTAGTTTATAAAAGTGTTCTATGGGAGAATTGCAAGTCTAACCAAAAAGGTTTTATATACACAATATGTTTATGCATAAGGGAGAAAGTTTGTAATTTTGAGGATCAAAATGGTTTTAGAATGTGGAGGACACAAGGACTATTAGATACATTTTGAGCAAGGATATGGTTCAGTGGAATGAAAACAATTCGCTGAGCTCAAGGCAGTTGCAGAGCAAAATACAATCTATTCATCGTTCGCAGAAGTAAAATGCCGGTGAGGGCAGAATAAGCGAAGCACTTACAACTAATATTGGCAATACACCTATCACTAATTTGATCGCAATTAATAAAATACACAAAATAAACTACCACTAATATGTATATTACATTGTTTGGTAGTATAGTATAGGCAGCTATTTTAAAAATTCAGTAGGTACATACCTAAATCAATCTCATAATTTTAAGGGCTGATTAAAATTAAACTCGAAAACCTACTTTTTTTTTAATAAGTAGCATTGTTATTTTCTAACAACAGTTTAGACATTAAAATTTATAGGCATTCTGTTATGAATGAATAATTATTTTACATTGGGACAAAATCAACTACTGTATAATAGCGAAATTAATAAATTCAGAGTTCATTCAAATAAATATTTCGAGGCAAGTTTTGTATGAAAATTTCAACTTGTATATTATTAGTGAATAATATACTATTGTAGAATAATTATTATTCTAACAAAGTGCCAATAAATTTCTAAAAATTTCGAGTAGGTACATGCATGTGTAATTTAAATATATTTAGACAATTTGTCATGAAGTTTGCGACGCACAAAAACGAGTAATATTTCATGTAATTTTATCAAATTTTTAACAATCCAATATCACTCACTACCAAACATACAATCAAATTATAGCAAAAGTTTAGAGTAGGTAAATATATTCAGCCTTATGTACATGCAATTTAAAAATAAATAAAAATAGCTACAACAGATTAAATGCACAATATTGTGGCAAGTTTGATAAAAGTATGTATAATTAAGTACATTCACCATCACAATATATCAGTGTTAACTAAACACATGAGTATTTGACACAATCAATTAAATCATAAAATATGTAATATAGCTCATTTATGATTAAATAAATATAATAATATATAAAATAATTAGTAGCGAATTGGCTATCTACGATACGATTTAGTTATTTCTCTAGTTAATTACATACCTACTCTGAATACAAAATGTTTCTGAACTCACAAATTGACAGCTGACTTACACAGAAGTATTTTTACTTGTACTTTCCTAAGTATCTATTAATCAAAAAGCACTACATACTTGTTAGGAGTTTACTGATCAACTATTTAGGTAGAATCTAGTTATCGAGTATAATAAACAATCAAAAAGAGATACAAAAAGTATTGTACAGTTTGTGTTCTGATTCATAAAAAACTAATACAAATGTTATTGAGTATTGAATGCTAAGTATTTACAAAAATCTTATCTTAAACATATTAATAGCAGTTTTCTGAGAACTACACGCTTGTAGTTAAGGTTACGATTCATAGAAATAACCTGCTAGAATTGTCAGTGACCAATAAAATCACATTAAAACATTCGGCAGTTATTGCTTACAGTACAGTAGGTACTTACAGGTCGATTTATCAGAAGTTATTGATTGTTGAAGGAATACATATATTATATATAATATTCTTTAAATTCATTCGAAAATCACTATAAATATTTTTATGGCTTTGTGATTCGTTGTATTGGATTACCAACAAATAAGACGGTACTAGTGTTAAGCTTCTACTATCTATGAACAAATTAAATACATGATAAATATAAGTATATTTCCGATTGAGATATAGGCCAGTATAAGACAATTGAGCTGCCAATTAATGTAAAGCTTAGAAATCTAAAAAATACAACAATAACATAATAAAAATTATGACATGTTAATTATAATACTTTCTTATCATCAATGAAGACATGTCTCTTTTTATTATCCTTATAGTCTAACACTATGGCAGTTCTTTTAAAAAAATATACAAAGTGCATTAATTTCGAATGTTCGTTTCGGAATGGGAGCGCGCAAGAGATGCGCGACGACTCACACCGCGAACGCGACCACGTCATTGTAGGTATTAAGTGTTATTCGTGTTCCACAAAGTATTTAAGTATATCACTGTTCACACGAGAAAGCCGTAGGGGCCGTTGCCGCGGATTTGAGCGCGCATGCTCTGCACGCTGTTCATAATTTTCTTCTGGTGGCCGACGAGCGTGACGCCAAGTGAAGCGAGCTGCTGCACGTTTAAGTCGAGCACCGCGTCCATGTCGCCAATACCGGCAGCACGAAACTTTTCCACGTAACGCGACATCTTGATGCATTCGAGCCACTCCTCGACTGATGAAAATTGGATAAGGTCGGGCGTGTCTCCGGCTAAAGGATCCGCTGACCGGTTTGGCGCGATCTTACGGAGCGTGTCTGGGCATCGTATCAGTTTTTCGAGCGTCTTTACGATGCTAGCGAATGTCGGCCTGTGAGTCCTTTCTTTCTGCCAGCAGTCTAGCATTAACTGATACACAGCCTCAGGGCATTCCATCGGTGCTGGCAGCCGATACCCCTTTTCGATCGATTTTATAACGTCTTGGTTGCTCCAGTTCCAGTAGGGTCTCTCGCCGAAGCTCATCACTTCCCAACAAACAATACCCATCGACCAAACGTCGCTTGCCGAAGTGAATTTCCTGAAGGCAATGGCTTCGGGCGCCGTCCACCGTACGGGGATTTTGCCGCCGCGCGTCGTATACGCGCCCTCGGAAGTCGACTCGATCTCACGTGAGAGCCCGAAGTCGGCGATCTTGCATACGAGTTGCGAATTGACCAGCACATTCCGGGCCGCCAAATCGCGGTGAATATAATTCATCTCGGACAGATATTGCATGCCGGTAGCTATGCCGCGGAGCATGCCTACCAACTGTACCACACGAAATTTCCCATCATTTGCTCGTAGAAAAGTGTCAAGTGAGCCATTTTCCATGAATTCTGTTATTATCATAATAGGATTGCACTTCGTAACGACTCCTTGCAAAAATATCACATTAGGATGTTCGAATTGACCCATTATAGAAGCTTCGGCAAGGAAATCGCGTCGAGCACGTTCCGTCGATCCCGCCTTAAGCGTTTTGATGGCGACGTCGATTTCTTGACCGCAACTAGTTGGCAACTTAAGTTTACCGCGACACACATCCCCGAACTCTCCGCCTCCTATAATAGCCTCGATAGTAATGCAGGAAGCGTCGATTTCACGAGCGAATTCTCTGATAGCCTGGTTAGGGTCCTCATATGTATGTGGGTCAATGTAAGTGCGAGATCCTGTACCGGCAAAGAGTGGCGTGGTAGCGTTGCTTGCGGTCTTTGTGGGCCGTTCAGGGCCAGTATACACTTCGCCATTGCGGTAGTTGAGCGCGTTACAGTCGCTGGGTTGCTTCTTATCGCAGGGATCATCTGAACGAGCACGCATTACCAGCACGGTGGCGATTATAGCCACGACGGAAAGGACAACTACGGCCACCATCACACCGGCCACAAGTCGCACCTGCGCCCCCTCCTCCTCCCCCACGAAAGTCGTCTCCATCACGGACCCGGTGCGGGCGTATATAATACCGCTGAACTCACCCCACCCTCGCTTCATCTTGGCTCTCACTCTGATACCGTATTCTGTGTCTCTCTTTAATCCAGTGATAGTCATGTGAGGATCTTTCGTTATTTTTAGTGTAGCATTCGCTATTTTATCCATGTTATCTTTTGGGAAGCATTTTACTTCATAGCTCTCAATAGCGTCATCTGGATCGGTAAGATCTAAAGGCGGAGGATTCCAAGCTATAGATAATTTATCACTTTCTGCATTTAGGATTCTGAGTTTTGAAACAACACTGACAACTGAGGCTTCAGTGATAGCAGTTATTTCAACTTTTCGTGCTGGCTCTCCTGTTAGTTCAGTTACCCCATTTTCAGCAAACACTTGGAATTTATATTCAGTAACAGGATCAAGTCCCATAACAGTGATTCTTGTGGCATTAAGACCAGTTGCAGCAGGTTTATACTCCACAGTGGGGGCACAGTTTGTGCAGTGAACTCGGTAAGTGATATCACTTCTTCCACCAGTCTGGTGAGGTGGTTGCCATGCTAGTGATATTGAAAATTGATCAGCAAAAGTGACTGTCAAGTTATCTGGTGCTGATGGTGGTTGAGTACATGGTACATTCTTAGGATCTTTTTTAGCTCTATAAAAGCCAGGCACACATTTACATTCTGCTGATGCATATGAGGTTGATTCTGAGTAATTAGGGCAGGGAATGCATGGCTCGTCACCAGTGTGGGACTTGAATTTACCAGGAGTACATTCATTACAAACTTGATTGTCATGGTCAGGCTCAAAGCCAGCTCGGCACTTGCATGAGCCACGGGGCAGAGTCCATTTACCATCTCCTTTGCACATGTACACAGGAGGTTCTCCTGGAGTTTTTTCAGCATTTTCTACACAAGTACCATTGGCTTCCTCAATAACAGTAACCTCACGGCCAGTTGGAGTTGCAGGGAAACGGGCAAAGTTAACAGTTACTTCAGGACAGGTAATGTAATACACCTTCACAGCCAAAATAGATATGCAGGCACCTTGATCTCTAAATGCAAAGTACACACCTCTTTTAGTAACAGCAATACTTTTTACTTCAGTATTTATATCAACATCAGAGTTGGTGTTAAATCTTCCCTCACCTGCTGCAATGCGGCCCACTAGTTTGTAGCTCTCAGGCTCCCAAGGTGGCTGCTCACGTGTAGCTACGTCGAACTCGTAGTAAAGCAAGCTGAATGTCTCTTTGCAACTTAGTGCATTGCCAGGGAAAAGGGAACAGTCACGAATGGTGAACTTTATCTCAATGTAGATACGGTTGGCATTTCGTCTCTCAATGAATGGTGTCCACAACCAATTGTTGACATTGTGGTGGGCAACGTCGCAGACTACGTACGACCGCCAGTTGATTTGTTTCTCGAAGTTGGTGTATGATTCCTCGAGCCAGCCAGGAGTGCTGGCTTGGGCGCCGTACGGAAACCGCGTCCAGCCGAGCGTGTCCTCCGTGGTCGTGTCCAGTAGCAGCACCTGCTCTCCGCTTACGCCTAGGCCGCTCCAACACACCACCAAGCACACCCACCACATCATGTCTGCACCATAATCAGTCAACCTGCTCGTTTATTAACACGATCACCACAAGATAAACACAAGCTAACAACACGACACCTTCTACATAGTGCAGCGTCGACAGGTAAGGATTATTTCGAATCCAACACTTCACACATAAAGAACGGTACAGTCATTTCTCTTTCACAACTCTCGATCTTGAGATGTAAACTAGCTGGTTGGCTGACACCTAGCGATCCAATCGCAGGGTATACAGGATCTCCGGGGCCTTACGCAGGTTCATCACATAACAAACGTACACTTTTTAGTTGTTATTTCCAGATAAAATTCATTTTTATTTTATATTGATCCCGAATTATACAGATGAGACTCTCTTGACATGGACGCGCAGCAATTTTGAATGTTACTAGTTTTAAAAAAGTTCACGAAAGCCTTGAAATTGCAACTTTTAAATGGCAATACTTTTTCATTCTTTCTTTTGTACTGTTATCTGTGGTCAAATTTATCCGATTTCAGCTAGGTACACACCGGACGACGCGGACGATGGCCAATGAATATGAATATTAGCCAGCGTTGGCTACCACACGCAATTCGGCCTTCGGAGACAAGTTGAAATACCAAAGTTCATTGGCTAAAGAAGGACTGCGTCCTTGACACACTGGTGGGAAATTCAAGGCCGTGGATGTGAATATCTTATCCTACTAATAATATAAATGCGAAAGTAATTATGTATCTGCCTGTCTGTCTGTCTGTTACGCTTTCACGCTTAAACCGCAGAACCGATACTGATGAATTTTTGTGCAGATTACTGATATAAATAGAACCATGGAGATAGTTGCAAATGGATTAGTTGTATCGCTCGACATCAAGACAAGTGTCGTTGTTATTTAAGTAGTCAGTGCTTGCACGGTGAGATTGTGCCGCTTCTTTAGTCCTGCCGTCTTTCAATCTTTTCCGGTTGGCGAACGTGGTCTTAGATGTAGCACGATTACGAATGGGAGTAGGTTGATAGCAATATTTTTGTGTTTACTTGATGGTAACACAAGTACCTATATTACTGCCGTGTGGACGCTATCGACACATGATGCAATTTGTGTTGATGTAAGTGTCATCGTGTATTTTAAGCTTTAGTTAGACAAAGCAGTCGTTGTAGAACCCGACTGGTCGGATGACACTTGCAGTGACACTCTCCTTAAGCACCAGACCAAAATCAAAATCAAAGTAGGTACTTTTATTCATTCGGATATTACTATATATCTCTTTGAATCGTTAGTTATATAATTTAATCTACGGTGTCTTCGGAACGCGACCTCCAATGAGAAGAAGACACAAGAAACTCATGGGGTTTTTTTTGTATTTTTTTTTTGCAGTAATCATCTGATTTACTTTGTCGCAATATTATTGAACAATAGTGGAACTGGAGCAATAATCTATACCATAATAATCTTGCAGCAGCACATTATAAAGAAATTGGTGCACGTGTGCTACCGTAACAGTTGTGGTCTGTTCTACGTAAAGTGTAAGTGTCATCATCATGTATTTTGAGCTTTTTGTGAACATAGCGGCACGGGACTTTGATGTGCAAGTCCCACGCCACACTATACCTACTTGTGTTCAAATCACCGAGATGCAAACGCTTGCGGCCGCGGCCGTTTGCGCGAGCGCATGCAACTTATTGATCGATTCGCTAGCGTTCATCTGCTTGGTGTGTACCTAACTCATTATAGTTATATTATAATCTATAGATTTTGTCAGACGGGATCGATTAAATTCACAGTTAAAAATCAATAAGAATAGAATAAGAATAATTAATTGATGTCGAAACAAAAATATCAAAATTCCAATTAAAACAACATAACAATAAGATTAGGTACATTACAGATGAAAATATTAGTCCAATCCATCCATCTATTCATATCAATAAACATGTTCATGAAAATGTATCACTATACATGTTATGTTTAATAACATAACCAATAGATTATACAATAAATATGTTTGTGAACATTTTCATTAAATCAAGTCAAGTTAAGGACGAGGCCGTATGGTCTAAAATGCATTTGCCTGCTATTACCCCGGCCTGTCAAAAAAGTAATGACAGTTTGAATGTGAGTGGTGAGGAGTCGTAATCGTCTGTGGAGTGAGTGAGCAAGTGAACAAGTTGTGTGGGAGGGAAAGAGGAGGGACGAGTGAAGTGAGGAGGGTTGCAGGAGTGCAGACAGGCAAAGCTGAGAAAATAATAAGTTACTCTGTGCTGGGAAAGAAAAAGACTCGTTGTGAGGTGTTCATAAATACGAAAACTCCAGGTTAGTTAATTTTAAACAAGTTAGATAACAAACCCAACTTCAGTGTATAACTATTGGTCAGTGTAAGTAGAACAATGATCCATTTATTACCCAATGCAATGCTAAAAACTTGTTAGCTATTGTAAACTTGTATCACGATTCCCAATGAAAGTTCATCTAATTAGTGGATGTGTTCAGTAAGCGATGATTGACAGTGACTTTAAACAATAATAAAGGTGATATTATTGTAAATGACATCGTTTTTGTGTGTGTGGGCGATCCAGCAACCTGTATCTACCTATGGGCGGCATAGGTGTAGTTTTTCTAAAATTACACTTGGTACGTTCACCTACTGTGTAACACTTTCGTTGATTTTGGTTGTACAAATTTAGAATAAAGATTGGGAAGTTTGCGTACACATGCAAGTAGGTTCAGTGTCAGTGAGAAATCACTACTTATTCTCAGTATTCTCACAAATGCTTCAAAAATATACATAAGTAGGTACATTCAAAAGTATTACCATTTGAAGTGGTTATGTTTACAACTTTATTATAAATAAACACAGAAGTTTTAAATTCTAACAACATACATTAAAAGAATCCTGTTATTTAAACTTCTGTGGTTTGAACCACTAACTCACTTGTGACATAAAAAGAAAGGCATGTTATGGCTTTTAATTAAAAAAGTAACAGAAGTATTGCAACAGTTAAGCTTAAATATCATGCTTTGTGTGATATTATATAACTGCTACCTATTCGTATAGAAAACCCTCACTTAGTTGACATGCCTACTAATCAACAATGAATTGTAACTTTGAAAACACAAACAATTGTGTTCCAAAACACTCATCAATGCCAACAATGATGGTGGCGGTTAACAGGTTGCTTGATTGATGTCTCTAATCTATCATCTTTCACTCCGGCATGCAAAAGAATCCAAGTTGGCGAAGTTAGCAAAATATCACTGATTCAAACCTGGCAAAATTGTTTTTCGTTAGTATGTTGCTTCTCCTTTACTGGTTGTATTTCTCCACTAAATTTTCTAATGAGAAAGCAGTTATTGGTATAAGCTTAGTCATCAATTAACATAGTTAACTAAATAAATATTGAATTTACTTTTGTTAAAACGCCATAAAGAAAAAATAGGCTGTTTAGGCCTCAGCATACTCCCTCATCTAATGTTTTTAAACTTCCTCGAATGTACAGACAGACAGTAATAATGTTGCACTGTAAAGAAAATTGGCTAAATGTTTCAATTATTATTACCTACCATAATATTAAATGTGTTTATTTACATTTTACATCTCACACAGAGAGGAATCATACAATCTATACTAATATTTTTTTTTTTTTTTTTTTTTCTCTGGGCTTCTCTGCAATCAGTCCTTGGACTATGAGCAGGTGCGTTCAGTGCGTTGATGTCGTGCGAGCGAGATCTCCATCGAGGCTCTCTGCTCATAGTGTAGGAGTCAGTTGTCTCTCAACTCCAGTATATTTTTACGCTTTAGACGCGGGTTATAGGGTCTATCCATCAACTGCCGAGCTAGTCTGTTTGGATGGTTAGCTAGCCGGTCTTGGTATCTCCTTGCAGCTTTTCCTATTTCATCTTTCACACTTTCCATCGCCAGGTGTACGTGGATTTCCGAGTTTTTTATGAACCATGGAGCGCTGGCTATTGTTTTTAATATTTTATTAATAAAGCTGAAGGGTTTGTTTGTTTGAACGCTCTAATCTCAGGAACCGCTGGTCCGATTAGAAAAAATCTGTTATTGTTGGATAGTACATTTATTGAGGAGGCTATATAATATAGCCGGCTATATTATTTTTTTGAAAATATAATATAGCCGGCTACAGGCTATATTATTATTTAAAAAAAAAATTGGTGGACGAAGTTTCGGGCATTGCTATAATGCTAGTATGTGCTAGTATATGACGACCTCTGTGGCGCGTCGTGCGAGAGCGCGACTGCAATGCAGGAGGTTGCGGGTTCGATTCCCGCCGGGTGCAAGTATTTATGCTTAAAAATAAATATTTGTGTCTGGTCTGGGTGTCCTTCTATGTATAATATGTATGTATTTACAAAAGAAAAATAAATATAAGTATTATATCCGTTGTCTAGTCACCGTAACACAAGCTTAGTCGCTTACCACGGGGCTAGATGGCGCTGTGTGTTGTTCACAGAATTTATTATTATTATTTTCTTTTTATATTTTCTTTTGCTCGGCTATTCACCGGTTATTTAAAATCTTCTTCACGGGCCTAAGCCAAGTGAATAAGATTGTTTTGTGACTCTACTTGTAAAAATTTTCTGACAATCCTACATGTATTCAAAATTACGGCTTTCTGTAAATTAATTATTGTTAAACTAGGCAAATTAAGTGTATTTAACGATTGGGTCAGCTGCTTAGGTATAACACCGGTAGTTGAGAGAACAATAGGGACTATTGTGACACTGCGAAGTTTCCACATACGCATAATTTCGTCTTTTAGTTCTAAATATTTGGTGAGCTTTTCTGTTATAGTGTTTTGAATGTTATGGGTATTGGGTACAGCTATATCTATGAGTAACGCAGTCTTGTTTGATTTATCTATTAATGTGATATCTGGTCTATTGTAATGTATCGTCCTATCTGTAAGTATTGCTCTGTCATAATATAATTTGTGGGTAGAATTTTCTAAAATGGTGTCAGGGGTGTATTTATAGTAAGGTTTTGCGATATTGTGCGGTAATAACTTATGTTTTAAAGCTAATTGTTGATGTATAATATTGGCTACCTGATCGTGTCTGTATTTGTAATCGGTCTGTACTATTGCCCGGCACGCTCCTGTAATGTGCTGTATTGTCTCTGAAGTGCTATTGCAGCGGCGACATAAATCTGTTGGTAGGTTGCGGTTTTTAATGATATATTTTTGGTAATTTCTGGTCTCTATTACTTGGTCTTGGATCGCGATAAGGAAACCTTCGGTCTCCGGGAAGAGCTCGCCACGAGTTAGCCAGGCGTTCGATGCAACTTTATCGACATTATTTTGGCTTAAATCGTGGCGATGCCTTCCATGCAAAGCCTTACGGGTCCATTCATTTATTTTTGTTTCTTGTGTTATTTGGTTTTCTAAGTGTTGGGTATTACAGTTGCTAAGGTTTAGAGGTGTGAGTTTTTTATCGTTTTGGGTTATTGCTGTATGTAGAGTTGAAATGTCGGCTTTTTTATGAAAATAGTTTCTGAGATTTGTAAGTTGTTTACTATGTAGATTATGGATGTCAATTATTCCTCGGCCTCCTTCAGATCGGGGTAACGTTTGGCGCTGTACACAAGCCCGAGGGTGGTGTTTTCTGAATTTAGTCATTGTAGTGTTTATTTTACGTTGTAGTTGTTTTAGGTCGTGTTTATTCCATTTAATGATTCCAAAAGAATATGTGAGTATGGGTATTGCGAAAGTATTAATGGCTTTGACAAGGTTTTTTGAAGTTAAATGGGTTTTCAAGATACTATTAAGTCTATGTTGAAATTGTTTTTTAAGTTTGGTTTTGGTTTCTTTTTCTAATATGTACTTCGCTTGATTGTATCCTAAATATTTGTATGTTTCGTTTTCCTCTAATGGTTCTATTGTATTGCCAGATTGTAGTTGGTAGTGCATATTATAATTCTGTCCTGCTTTGATTGCGTTGATTTTGCATTTTTCAATACCAAAGTCCATTTTTATGTCCCGTGAAAACATTTCAGTTAATTCTAATAATTTTTCTAATTCTTTCTCTGTACTTGAATATAATTTAATGTCATCCATAAACAGTAAATGGTTTAGTTTAAACTTATGTAAATCGAGTGAAGAATTATTTTGTGATTCGTTAGAGTTATTGTGCAATATGTAGCCGGAATCCGTTGAATTTAAGATGTTAGATAAGGGGTTCAAAGCAAGACAGAACCACAGTGGGCTAAATGTGTCACCTTGAAAAATACCACGTTTAATTTGAATATTATCTGTTTCGATGGTCTTAGCGTTTAGGGTAAGTTTTAATTTTGTGGTCCAAGTTGATATAGCTTGTTTGAGAAATGTTAAGATTTGAGGATGTATTTTGTAAATTTCAAGAATCTTTATTAACCATGAGTGCGGAACGGAGTCGAAGGCTTTTTTATAATCAATATATGAGGTATACAGGTCTTTTTTCTTTTGTTGTACTTGTTTTAAAATAACAGAATCTATGGTAAGCTGTTCCTTACATCCTTGACTTAACTTTCTAGATCCTTTCTGTTGTTCTTTCAGTATGGAATGTGATTGTAGGTGATTGTATATGGAATGAGATATACAAGCAGTTATGATTTTATAAACGGTTTGCAAACAAGTAATAGGTCTGTATTTGGCAGGGTTGATTGTATCTTTTGGATCTTTTGGCAACATGTAAGTGATACCGGCTGTAATATAGGCAGGCATTTGTTTAGGGTTCTGAATGAAATTATTAATATGGTGATATAAATAAGGTTGAATATATGTAAACTTCTTGTACCAATAGTTGTGGATATTGTCTGGGCCGGGCGCTTTCCAGTTATGTAGGTTTTTGAGAACAGACTGAAAAGTTTGCATCGGTATATTTTCAAACTTCATCGGTTCAGTAGCTTCATGAGTTATTTGTTCTTCTCGAATCCACTGTGCTTCTTCGTTGTGAGTGATCGGATGTTCCCAAATTCCAGCCCAAAACTGTTTCAGTTCAGTAGAATTCGGTAATTGGGTGCCCGTGTTGTCCATGTTTCTTTGAGTTTCGTTTGTGGTCTGATGTCTAAGATTTTGATAAAATTTTCTTTCGCTATTACTAAACTGGTTATTTTGAGTTTTTCTAACTGTACAGGCTAAATATCTTTTAAGTCGGCTATTATAGACTGATAGTTTTTGTTTGAGGGTATCTAGAAATTGGGAAAGCTGTGTGTTTGGTTCTTCATGTATTGTGTGCTGTCTGTATTGTTCTAAAATAAAATTTACTTCGTTTGTTAGTGTTCTGCTTCTACTTCCATTTATGTAATGTGTAACTTTGCCTATATACCTTCTTAATTTGCTGATTCTACTTTCAAGTCTCTTTTGCCAATTTGGTTTATGAATTCTATTATGTGGTTCTATATTTGGTGGCGGTGGAGGTATAATTAGTCTGGTACCATTTGATTTTGCCGCTGACCATGCTGCTGTGTATAAAACCATCTGATGTGTTTCAAAAGAAGTGTCGCTATTGATATGTAAGGGAAGAATGTTTTTATTTATGTAATTTATTATTTGCGCTAATTTTCTAGAGGTTTTTTGTTTAGGTATGAAAGGTCTATTCATCGGGTCAGTGCTTTTAAAATAATTTAAGGCTTCATTAAATGTGCTCTCTATATTCAAATTGTCCTGATCTATATTCTCTGGGATTTGTTCTTGTTGAATAGTTTCTGTAATTAGGATATCGGATGGGTTTTCTATATTATTATTTGTGGTGGATGCTGTATCATTTAATGTTAAATTCTGACTATTGATTGTTTCGGCTATTATGGGGTTACTGTTACTAACTTCTAATTTTATTTGTTCTAACCGGTTAGCATCAATTAGTTTATTGTTCATAATTAAACGTCTTTGGTCTGCAATTCTTTGTTCTGTAACGTGGGAAAGATGGGGAAATTTAGTTATGAAATGTTGGTGAAGGAGTTTTCTATATGCGGTTTTGTTGGTTTCAATTGCTGTTATTTTATAATACCCTCTAATAATTTCTTCATTTAATTCTGTACTCCACCGCATTCTCTGTCCTGTATTTAAGATTGTTGGTGTTTGATGCTGCGATGTTTGTGTAAGTGATATATTTGTAACTGTTGTGTTAGGTCTTTCTTTAACTAAACTATTTAAATATTCTTCTGCTTCTTTCTTAATTGTAGCTATTTCTGATGTATTTAGTAATTAACTACGTTCTATGGCTCTACGTTGGTCTCCTATTCGTTGTCTGCTAACATCTACATCTGGGAATCGCTCACAAAATTTGTTATGTAAATCTGCTAAGTAAGAAATGGTGTCTTTTTCTAATGAAGTTAAAATATAGTATGTACGCAGGATAAAGGTATTCATTTCTTTGGTCCATCTTTGACGCGTACGTTTAACCTCAACGGGCGCTGTAAAATCGACAGTTGATGCCGACGACTGCGCAACGTTTTCGGTTAGTGATTTTGTATGGGAGCGAGTTGAAGAAGAAACGGAAGATGGTTTAGTGACAGGTTTTAGATAAGAAGGTGGAGAAGAAGGAATAGAAGAGAAAAGAGATTTAGTGGATGATGGGGATGAGGGTGATGGTCGGCTGTCACTTTGTTCGGGTGACCCGGTAGGAGCCCGCCGTCTCAACTCTCTACCTCCGATGGTTCGTATGCTGGAACGCCCAGCATCGGCTCCAGGCGTGCCCCGGCGATCGCCCCCGGGAAGCGGTCCTAAACGTTTACCTTTACTTCTCGTCTCCATTGTTGATGGGTTACCATTGCCACGTTAGCCATCCAGTAATTATATGTATATGTTGCCCGCCCCCTACGATGATCAGGTGGTCGATCAGGGCGTGTGGTTGGGTTTTAGAGGGCTTATTATTATTATTATTATGTACCTAATGAAAGTGGAATACCTACTAATAAAATAAAATAAAAAATAAGTAGGTACATATTGAGTTTTTTGTGAGAAGTAAAATAGCTAGTTATTTTTATGAAGACACTAGCTGCGTCCCGCGGTTTCACCCGCTTAAATTCCTTTTAGTGGATCTATACACACCACAAAGAAACCACTCTCCAAATTTCAAGTCTCTTGGACCAGCAGTTGGGGCTCTGCATTGATATATAGATCAGTCAGGACTCTGAATTTTATATATATCTAGATAACAGACAGATTCATTAGCTTTCACATTTTTGAAGTTTGATAGATAGTTATAATAAATCTGTAGTTGAATTCACAAATGAACCAGTATGAAGCAATACTCATGCACTGCCAGGTTTGTACACCCGCGGGCTCACTGCCAACAGCTTCTGCTTGAGTCACTGACTGCTCTGCTACCTTTATTGTATTCTCGGGCCGATGACCAGCCTCTGACAATTATTAAGGCAGTGACACATACAAACACAAATATTGTAATAATTTTTTTAATGACTATTTGTAGATATAAATAAATGGTGATAAAGTTCTCTTTCTTTTTTAGGGATTCATAGCCAACAAGAAACCCTTTTAGTTTCGTCATGTATGTCCGTCTGTCTGTCCGCGGCTTAGTCCAGAGATGCTTAGTGCTAAGAATCTTTAACTTTGCATGAGTATACATATTGATCATGCTAAGAAAGTAGTTCATTAAAAAAATAACATTTATTGGGGTGGTTATGGTTATTTTTCTTGTTTAGTCCATCATGTGGAGTATCGTTAGATTGCTCATTGAAACTCATTTTGGGTTTTCAAAAACCATTTTTATTTAATTTTTTACCCTTTTTGTATTAAATTAAACTCGAAAGTAGGTATCAATAGTAAGAATTATTGTCCATTCAACATTTCATTGTTTTGCTCATTGAAACTCATTTTGGGTTTTCAAAAACCATTTTTATTTAATTTTTTACCCTTTTTGTATTAAATTAAACTCGAAAGTAGGTATCAATAGTAAGAATTATTGTCCTTTCAACATTTCATTGTTTTTTAGACAAGTCCTTTTAGTTTGATAGTAATAATAAGAAAAATCTAAAACATAATAAAATCATCCAATATGATTTGTTTTGGGAACTCATAAAATTATTAACAAACAAATCATCCAACATGATGTTGTATACAGGATGTTCGGTGGAGGGTTAGACAAACTTGGTGGGCGTGTAGGTGGACTTTTTGTGAAATACAAATTGAAAGAAAAGATCCTAGCTCTTCACATTTCTCTTTATTGATTACTAGCAGCTCCCCACGGTTTCACCCGCATAAGTCCCGATCCCGTTGGAATATAGGGATCAAAAGTAGCCTATAGCCTTCCCCAATAAATGGACTATCCAACACCGAAAGAATTTTTCAAATCGGACCAGTGGTTCCGGAGATTAGCGCGTTCAAACAAACAAAAAAACAAACAAACTCTTCCGCTTTATAATAGTAATAATAGATTTTGTGATTTTCTAAATTTTTCCCCGAATTTTACCTCTTATCTTTACCCCTAACATTTTTTTGCTACATATTTTCGATTGAACTTTTGATTTGATTTTGGTCCCAGATGTATCCTTGATCTATCCAAGCCATTGTTAATCCAAAATAATGAGTAAATAATTAGTTATGGGCTCTCAAAGTTTAGAAAATGTAAAAATGTTTTCCGAACGGTCAACTTACCGTATTTAAAAATAAAACTAATAGTGATCGCGGACATCGAATATTTTTAAAAACTTCTCTTGACATCTCTTATTACAACGGTGTACTAAACGGTAAACATTTTTTTTATTTTCTTAGCTTTGAGAGCCCATAACTAATTATTTACTCATTATTTTGGATTAACAATGCCTTCGTTAGATCAAGGATACATCTGGGACTTTAATCAAATAAAAAGTTCAATCAAATACATGTAGCCAAAAAAAAATGTAGGGTAAAGAGGTAAAATTCGGGAAAAATTAGAAAATCACAAAAAAAATAAAAAAAAATGTGAAGAGTTAGGGTCTTTTCCTTTAAGTTGTATTTCACAAATAGGTCCACCAATACGCCCACCAAGTTTGTCTAACCCTCAACCAAACATCCTGTATATTCTTGTAAAAGTGCAGTTTTATGTAAAACCCACTCCAAGATACCCTTTTGGTAATCCAGCTTCGTTTCAATGCCATTTATGAGTTAGCTTAAGTACATACTTAGAACCACTTGCTTTCACAATCTACTTTTCTATAATTTCCACTAGCTATAAATAGAGTTCTTTAAGACCTTAACACAGTATTAACACAGTTTACCTAATAGTTAGTGCGCCTCAGCAGGTGCTGTAAAAACTTGTTCTGAATAAACTAATTCTCCATGGGCGTGCGTATGCGTATGTCTAGTATTGTCTGGGGATGTGAGGAACGCAGTAACTTGACCACCCCTATGAGGCGCACTTTTAAGGGTTCCGTACTTCAAAAAAGTAAAAAGGGAACCCTTATAGGATCACTTTGTTGTCCGTCCGTCCGTCTGTCTAGACGCTATATCTCGAGAACGCACGGAGGGATCACATGTATTTATTATTACAAAAGTAGCCATGTAGCTTTCTATTGCCTACTCGTTACAAACAAATAAATACATCTTTCCTCTATAAGGACGGACGACTATTTATACCCGAAGTCACTGATATTGTCCCAAAAACCCACATTTTTTTAAAATGTGGGTTTTTATACCCTTATTTTTTGGGTAATATAAGGGTAAACCCTTATTTTTTGAGGAGGTCTTTTTTTGCGGCAATGCTAGTGATATCGGGTATAAACAGAGGTCTACGGGACGCCCGCCGCTGCTCCAGTCTTCTCGCGAGCACGACTGTTGTTATATATTCGAAACGTCGACGTAAGAGAGAATTTAAAAATAACAATACGGGAAAAATGAAAATATGTAACTGATCACAAACACACTAACACTGATCTGAATCTATTATGAAACCTTAGATGGAAACAAAAATAGTAGATACAGTATATTCTAACATTGCGTATTCGAAAAATGAGCTAGAAACACCTACACGCATTTTCATAAAATTATTGTATCTTAAAACATTTGTCTTTGAGCATTTATAAAATGAGCAAAAAGGCATTCTGATGGATTTCAAAAAGATAATCGCATTGTGACAGCACGTGCTCACGCGGCAACGGTTCGACATACGACTGAGGCTAGTGCGTCAGCTAGACGCAGTTTTATCGTCTCATTTTCCGAGACTAGGTAACGTATCTGCTGTTTTTTGTTTTCATCTAAGTACACACACACTGGTGTTTTAATGCCTGTCACTATTAAACAGTCACATAAACTAATCTAAAAACCCTGTGTGAATTGTCAAACTAGATTTGATGGCTTATAGCCGGGTTATTATTTATGTTATCATATGACTTTAATCATCTTTAATGTCGATCGTCTTTTGTTTTTCACTAATTGCCTCTAAAAAAAGTGTTTTTATCACGATATATTTTTAAGTGTTTTTGTGACCATTTGCCAAACTGACAATCTGCGAAAGTGACCAAATTTTTCGCGATGGCCAGTTGCGAAAATGACGATTTGCGTCAAAATCCTTTAATGTTCTAGCAGAATCTAGCACATACGTGAATAAGTGAACGCTCATAAAAGCAGCTTTTTCTATCGATTACTTCAATCAATACTAATAAGGAAGGACAAACTTATTACTAGTATCGATATTGGCCGCAGCCATGAACTTGCATAAACAATTACTTATTTATAAGTAAGCGGGAAATATTGTTTTGTTATTATGCCGTGAACGGTATGCGAGAATCTTGTCTTTTCTTTGTTCGACTTGCGTAGTATAACGTAATTAATTATTTTAACAGAAAATTTTCTTAAATCTGGTGAGATAGTGGTCAAAAGCTCAGCTGCATATGTAGTGAACAAGAGTTCATGTAAATTAATTTGAAGGACTATTCGTTTTTAGGGTTCCGTACCCAAAGGGTAAAAACGGGACCCTATTACTGAGACTTCGCTGTCTGTCCGTCCGTCTGTCCGTCTGTCCGTCTGTCACCAGGCTGTATCTCATGAACCGTAATAGCTAGAAGGTTGAAATTTTCACAGAAGATGTATTTTGGTTGCCGCTGCAACAACAACTAAAAACAAAATAAAACAATTATTTAAAAGGGGCTCCCATACAACAAACGTGTTTCAAAAACTACAAGGGAATTCTAGTTCGATGTGAGGTCGCTTCTGATTGGTCGAGTCAAATCGATTTGGTCATGGAATTCAAAATGGCTGCCCTATCTGTCAAATATACTAGTCTGCCTTCACTGACCAAAGAGTTTCTTATAAGTTTCAGATTTTCTTTGAATCAAAGTTGTTGTAAACCATTTTAGGGTTCCGTACCCAATTGTGATGGTGGTACGGAACCCTTCGTGCGCAAGTTTCGCACTTGGCCGGGTTTTTCTATTTTCGCTTGACCATGATGGAAGACAATTTGTATAGGAGCATCATAAAGATTTGGGATAAAGCGGACAAAGCTTTATTATTAGTTACCGCAAGTAGGTAACTGCTATTAAAGGTACTTCATCTAGTGCATTACAATCGCAATTCTTGACTTCTTTGTTCATTAGTATCTCTTCGAATTGGAATTCTTACATATCTCATACTCTTCGAAATCGTTAAATATCTTTTCAATAAACTAATAATACGAATACGTAATACGAAGGGACCTTATCGCAGGGCAAACAGCATTTGTAAAGAGGTGCATACGTAGACGACTAGCTATTTGTTCGCTGGTGACCAAACTTCGTTAGCCAAGTAGAGAACACCTGAGTCGCCGTCCGGTAGTTGTTCAGCACTATTTCGTAAATTGGCGTTGATATCTTTTAGCCAATGAATTAATTAAAACACTGGATAAAACGTATATTTAGTCTAGTTTTTCGGTTTTAATCGCGTAATGTTTATTATATTTACCTCTTCAGATAGCCGGAAGATCAGCGCTACAGTAGCTGTCTTGCTGAGGCTGGTCCTTTTTGCATGCACACGGCTCCTTTTCTATATGGTTAATTTAATGATTTTTGTTATAGGTAATTTCAGTTTATCTTCATTGTTGTTTTCTTTTTCTTGTTTGTCTTTGTTCGCGTAGTTTTGTTTTTACCGTGTGCTTGTCCAAATAAATGATTTTCTTTCTTATTTCTTTCTTTATAGCCTGACTAGGATACCCTGACCTTAAGGAAGAAATCTGTAAAGGTCACGAAACGTCGGGCATTAAAAAATGCTAATAATAATAAACACTACGCCATTCAAATCGAAAAAATGAGTTTAATTTCAATTGTATGTATTGTTCTAGGATGAATCGTCGGGTGGAGGCCACTCCTCCGGAGTGCGCCCTGGCAGCAGAGATGTTCGACCACTTCTGCTCCGCCGGCACCATGAAGCAGATCCTCGCGCTGCACAGAGAGATCTGCAACACGCTCAACCTCAGACCGAACAGACTGCCCGACTTCTATCCTAAACTTAAGGTCAGTCCTATATCTGGTTTTTGACCATAAATATTCATTTATTTTGTTGTATTCAACTGATCTTCTTGCTTTTATTTAATGTTCCGACGATTTTCTACCACCATTTGTTGTGTATTTTAAATAACTTCAAAGGGATAGTGAAATGTTTTGAATTCGCAAGGGATATAAACACTAGCAATTACTAGTGAAATGCGGTGGAATAATAATATAAAAGTTAATTATTCTGAGTAGTCGCTAATTGCTTTAGAAATACGTGAATTAACCCATTTACACGGTTGACCGTGAAGAGTTGAGCTGGTTCGCGAATTGCGTTGACATTCAAAACTTAATAGATATGATACCTGCTACTTATTGCGGGTGAAGGTTACTTACTCGTTATTGAAGGTTGTATATAGTTCGATAAGTACGATATCCATTGGTATTAACTGCTAATTAAGGTATGAGTGGTTATGAACACGACAGGCAATCGGAAAATCAAGCAATTTGATTCGCGAATGAAAGCCCAGACCGAGCCCTGTGACGGGTACCCTACGGGATCTCCGCTGCTGGTGGTTTACTCGCTTAGACGTCTTTATATCGTGCGTATTGTGTGTCCTCGCTTGCACCCGCATCCGCGCCCGCAAGCTCGTCAGTATCGCCCTCTCGAAAACTCGAGTTGCATACACGACACGCTTCGGCACCGTCATGCTCTGGTTATCCATAACATCTAATATCGTAATTCTTTTAATTAAAAAAAATTAGGATCGTCTTACACTCAATTAAAACTATTGAAAGAGGTATTGAATTAGTAACAAAGTAGTTAAGAATAGAATCGCAGAGGTAATTATAAAATTCTGTTGCAATTCGTGTTGACCTATTTTTGCGGAGTGGCCGAGACTGTCGCCAGAGAGTGTGGCAGATAGGCTTATGCGTGCATAGATCACGTAGATCATTTACGTATATGTCTATTGCATTTTAAGATACACCGAAATGGCTTCTTTTGTTTCTACTTCGATCTTCTTTTGTTTCTACTTCGATCTTTTGTTTTTGTTTCGATCGACTTTTGTTTCTAATTTGGTCTTTTCACACGAATTATCGGTCACCCATTCAAGTAATGACCGCGCCAAGCGTTGCTTAACTCGCACGACCGTTCCAGATCGTCAGGTACAGCTAGGCCAATAATCTCCTCATTGGGTAAGACGATAGGTGTCAAGCGTCCCAGTACGGGGACAGTGCCCGGGACGGATGAGAACTACCCATTTGAATAGCACATTTAAACAAACCAGAATTTAAAGCCATTAGGCTCGAATAGAATCTCGAGGTTTCAAGATGTGCTAAGTGTCTATCACTATACTACTTTTTAATGAGTTTATTTTATCTCGATCGAATCGAGTTAAACATCCACCCAGGACAGATGAGACCTTACCCATTTAAATAGCACGTTTAGATAAACCGCAATTTAAAGCCATCAGGCTTTAAAGCTCGAATAGACTCTCGAGGTTTCAAGATGTACCAAGTATCATTACTACTTTTTAATGAGTTTATTTTATCTCGATCGAATCGAGTTAACCGTCCACTTCTCAATAGAGTTATCAGTAGTTAAGAGACGTGAGCTGAGATCGAGAGACAGCTAGACGCTAGCCATTGTTATCGTCAGTCGAAGCTGATCATTAAGTATAAGCCTAATATACTACTAATATACAAAGAGCATCCTTAAAACGAACTAATAAACGCGTGTAGGTTGTTTATACCAGTATTTTGCAATTCGTTGTAGTGATAAATCATGTGCAGAAGTAGTTTATCGTCACATTCCACCTGCAAACATGCCGCAAGTGTCAATTTGATGATTAACGCAATTCGCAATGCATGTTGGCTTGTCTCGGGCAACAATAACCACTCGTCTAATTATCCTTTCTACGGTTATAAATATGTCAGTTTGTCTGTGTATATTATATTGTATAATTAAATCAATCTCGCAAATCCTAGTGAATCGATGACGGTATAGGTTTGTTATATATTTCCGACTTAGCTGGGTCCCGTGGTTTTTGCGGCGTAAGTCCTGTTCCCGTGGGAATATCGAGATCAAAATAGATAGCTTTCTTTAGGTGGAAGATTTGTCGAAATCGGTCCAGTAGATTCGGACCTTATTGGTAACAAACAAATAAATGTTTCCTCTTTATAATATTAGTATACCTACTCATATATTTATTTTCCCATTTTTCTGTGGTAACGGTTTACAGAGGTACCAAATTAAAATACAGCCCGGACAGACAGCGAAGTCTCAGTAATAGGGTCCCGTTTTTACCCTTTGAGTACGGAACCCTAAAAAAGAATCGGTCTAAACCACTACTGGTCCTAATTAATCTACGTTATGTGGATCAAACCAACTCTCTACTCATTTGGCTTTACGTGACAACAGTGGTAATTAGTAAGTTAACAAAAAAAGTACTGCTACCATTACATTTTTAAAACAACAAGTGTTGCTAAATGTAATGTTTACTTTTCCCTGTAAACGACTGTAATCTGCATAACACAATGCCAAACAAACCCGATATTCTCACAGGTTCGCGGACGAAACCGCTGGCGCAGCTATTGCGCGTTCGTTAATCGAAAAACTCCGGTTTCGCCCACCCACCCACAGTTGAACAACGTCGTTGTTATGACTCATGACATCACTAAGCCCGTAAGAATGAATCATTTACGGTTTTTTTATCGATTCATCTGTATTTTATTTCTGTTCATAAATAAAACTGTGGAGATAAAAAAATGGTACCTAGTCGTAAAATTAAACAGGTGCTCTTGAAACTGATAGTTGCATGTATTGTGCTGCACTATAATCGTACCTAAATCTTCTGAACGTTCGCTCTTGGTAGCGATCTGTTTCGTATTATGTTTATTTAAACATACCTACTCCTACGATTGCTACTTGACCGTTTTCGATTATGTAACTATTGTCTCTGTCGATCTTGGACAGACTTGGCCCTGTCCCAATTTTGATGAGCTTCGGTATAGGATAGGTACCATAATTTTTTTTAAAATAACCCTCAGAATCTGGAATCAGGCTCTATTGAAATAAAAATTGTCACTGCTAGTGCGCTAGTAATATCAGTACATATCTATAGATAGACGTCATTTGCATTCTTAAGAAGTGATTGATATTTGTAATAAATAACTTGAACAAATATGTCTTTATAATCTTGCTTGATATGCACTCATTTTATAAGCGTTGGATAGCTAATAATAAACATACCTACAAGAAAACCTGTCGTTAGTTTTGTCAAAGGCTACACACCTTAGCATATTATAGTTTTGTTAAAGGATATACTAAGGTGTGTAGCCCCGGCATTGAATTGGTTACCTCAGTTATTCCCGTGAGTGTCGTAAATGTCGTCTAAAAGATCTGGGAGAGACTAGCAATCCTTGAGTTCTCCCCGCGCGGTGGCAGCTGCTAGCTGCTTCTGCTCTGGGGTAGGTGTCAGGCAAGCGGCAGGACGTGAAAATATTGCCAAATCGATGAGCAGTAGGTATGGTTAACGAAGACTTACCTACTGGGCCGATCCTAAGTAATTTAGGGATTCAGCGGACATCGGGCTCCCGAGAGGGATGTAACCGGGAACATGGGGAGTAAAAAGCAGAATGTGCAAGTATTCCATTCAATCTATACTTCCATACTAATATTATTAAGAGTTAACTTTGCTTGTTTACATGTATGTATGTATGTTGGAATCAAACTCCGAAAACTCTGGACCGATTTTGATGAAATTTAATGTGAAGATACGATGTATTACTCCCATTGTATCAATAGGAGTAATATGGGCCGTGGTCCATCCCGTGTAAGTTTTGGGATAAAACGTGGTTTAGTATCCCAATACTTGGGATAAAACGTGTCTAGTATTAGGCTAAAACGTGTTTTTCCTAATACTTTCACTTTCACGATCCCGTGAAATAAGGGATTGGGACTTCCACCGGTGAAACCGCGGGGTGCAACTAGTTATAAATAAAATACTGGAAAGCTACCGCGGTTCTTCCGTCGGAATCGGGATCGGATTCATTTGACAGTTGACAGCCGAATTTCAAACCGCGAAAATTTCAAATCAGCGCGTCGATTACTCATATCGATGCCGAAGCCAAATTGAATGAATGCAACACAGACAACATTGAATTGAATTGAAGATTTTGAAAGAAAATCTTCAAATCGACGGCTGACGGCCATGGATGCGCGGTTTTAAAATTGAAAACTCCGCTCTCAGAGATGTCAAACTACTGCGTCGGGATCGAGTTGCTGTCAACGGAAGAACCGCGGTAGCTTTCCTGTTCAAATTATGATTACTATTGATGTAATGTAAAGTCATGTATGAGTGATCACTTCACTGATCACTAGTGGTCAAAACCATCTCGTGAACTATATATTAAGGAGCTATATAATATAGCTATGTAACGTGTTACTTGTAATAAAGAAGTTGATTACTTCAGCTTCTTATAAGGAAGCGATTACTCGCCGCTTCAACACATATCTGATGCGAAACACTGAACAGATAATGTATGGGCATGTATAAAAGGCTTTGTCCTGACTGACTGATGGATCAACACAACCTTAACCGCTGATAGTAGAGATCTTAAATTTGGAGAGTGTGGTCTTTACAATGATGTAGGCATCCAATAAGAAAGCGTTTTCGAAATTCTCACACTGTCGGGACTTCCACCGGTGAAACCTCGGGACACAGCTAGTCTACAATAAAATAATACTTAACTCTGTTGAATAACTTTGCTAACTAACTCTTTAATTAGTAAAAAAAATATTACGTTAAACGTGATTTGGTTATACACGTACTCGTATTATATTACGAGTAACATGGAGTAACAGACCACTGAAATCTGAAGATAATAATAGCCCCGTTGATTCTGCTGGTTTGTAGATATGTACATAATTGTTAAAACTTGTTCAATACATTCACCCATGAGTTGTCTCTACCAGCTATGCGTACCTACCTGCTACATATGCACTATGCAGGTATTTAGTTAACATATTGGTGCTCTACTTTGGTAATTGACCTAGTGCGGAGGGTGGTGATTCCCTCCGCACTAGTTCTAGCACAAATTTTAATAATGTAGGTCATATGTAGGAATAATAAATAATGTACCTACTCGTATTTTATGTAACAATTGACAAATGTGTAAATTAGACAAAAAATTTAGAAAAAGGAAAAATGTCATATTATTTTTGTTAGCCTGTGAATTTGTCCTACTGTAGGGCAAGGGATTCCTCTTAGAGGGATTAGGCAGTAAGACGCCACGGCAACCTACCCCTGATTGGCGAATGTCCCAAACCTTCGGACCGTAGTGAGTCCTACGACGACGCATGGGTTTTCTCACGATGTTTTCCTTCACCGTAATTTATTTGATTCTTTTACTTATACATATTTAATATCTATTAGTTTACACGTTACACATGCGCGGGAGTGGGTGGGCGAGTTGTTTAGCAAATTATAATGTAGTGTATCTGGTTAGTGTTGGGTCAATAACGTTTAGGAGTCACTTTGTCTTGTGTGTTTGTCGATGTTTATGACTCATTCATTAAGTAGAAATTCTCTTCTATATTAAACATTAGGTATTTTAAATTTTAAGGAAACTTTGGCGCCATTGGGAACTAGTTTACGAAAAAAATAACAATATTGCAATATAATATGTGCAATATCGGCCTAGTTTCTAGGCCCAAGCTAAACAATGTGGCTTGTAATATGCGTGTCAAAAATCAGATAAAATAGGTATATTATATAACTAGCTGTGCCCGCGACTTCGTCAGCGTTTTTCGGACTACCTACCCATCGCTGTGCTTGAACGGACGACCAGGGAAGTATGTTGCTGAGCAGAAGATAATCATGGCAGAGTCTATTTAAGTGTAGATTTAGCACAGCGCAGCGGTAGGTAACGTGTTGCATGCTTATAAGAAGTAGCCTTTATCGAAAAAATAAAAAAAAACGGGGCAAGTGCGACACTCGCGCATAAAGGGTTCCGTACCACTATCACAATTGGATACGGAACCCTAAAATGGTTTACAACAACCAATTTTTAAATTTTATAGGAAAATATGAAATATTTATCTTCGATTCTTACTCCCATCAAACGACCGAATCACTGAAAAAAAAAAACCTTGGCACAAAGAAAATCTGAAACATAAAATAAACTCTTTGGTAAGTAAGGCAGACTAGTATATTTGACAGATAGGGCAGCCATTTTGAATTCCATGACCAACTCGATTTGTCCTCCTGTCCTTCCTGTCCTGACTCGACTCCTTGTTATTTTTGAAACACGTTTGTTGTATGAGAGCCCCTTTTAAATAATTGTTTTATTTCGTTTTTAGTATTTGTTGTTGTAGCGGCAACCGAAATACATCTTCTGTGAAAATTTCAACCTTCTAGCTATTACGGTTCATGAGATACAGCCTGGTGACAGACGGACGGACGGACGGACGGACGGACGGACGGACGGACGGACAGACAGACAGACAGACAGACAGACAGACAGCGAAGTCTCAGTAATAGGGTCCCGTTTTTACCTTTAGGTACGGAACCCTAAAAATCGAAACCCGACTTCGAACAAAAGGACAAAACAATAATATTGAGCTCTCCTAAATACAGTGCAACCGACTTATCTGTTATTTAAGCTGAAGTCGGGCAGCTTAACTACATGATATCTTTTTTTTTACGTGGCTAATGTCCGTCACCGTCAGGCCAATCTCGTTGGGCTCCCTACCATAGGCTTATAATGTAAGCCCCCATGGTGTCCCTCGCTCCACAAGTGTCAAAGCCAGTGGAAATTCCTCATGGACTACATCCCGACAACGACGGCCTTTCCAAGCCTCATCTCTGCATCTGCCCGATAGACAACCCTTCTCCGTCTCCCCTCCCTCGGCACGGTCACGCCACCGTCTCGAGGTCCCCAAAGCCGGTGATAACCTCCCCCCCTCCCCCCATTCACCACCAGAGGCTGAGGTGATTTTATTAGTGGTTGTCTACCACGCGGGCCCTTTCTTGCGGAAAGGACCCCCGAGCCCGCTGACGCGGGATTACGGGTTAGAAGCCAGGCAAGCCCGGTTTACCACCTCGTGCGCCTCATAGCTTTCAGCTACTGAGTCCCCTCACAACGGCAAGATGGACGACCATCTGGAGGGTAAAACGTAACGTCGTGTCCGGGACTCGTGACTCGAACGCGCAGCCGTCGAATCGGAAGCCATCACTCGGCTCGGTAGGTCACCGTTCCTTAAAAAGGGAATGCACCGGTCTGTGATTCGAACGCGGAACCCTCGACTCGGAATCCATAGCTGCCATTGTGCCACGTAAACTACATGCAATCTGCATCTACCCAGTAAAACTGCCCGATTACAGATATTTTTTTTTAATCCATTTTATTGCATTTTCAAGATTGTAAGAGGAATTTTTGAGAAGGTGGTTTCAGGTGGTTCATCAATTTGTGCCTAGTTCTTTATAAGCCGATTCTATTGATGGAAGTCCAAAAATTAGTAATTAACATCATTGTGAGATGCTATTCTGCTCATCATTCCGAAGGTTCTCATCTGATCTTCACCATGCATTTATGAGACCAACTCGAGACTCTCACTTTCCAAATTAAAAAAGAATGATCGAAATCGGACTTTATATGCCGGAGTACGGCGTGAACATATTCACATACAAATAATATGCGGGTAGAATTGAGCAGCTCCTCTTTTTTTTAAAGTCGGTTAAAACAGCCATTATAAAGAATTTCCGTATGTCCAAAGGATCCGGATATATGGACAGACATAGGTATACGGTATTTGAGGAATTTCCTAAAAAAAAAAACCGGATATCCGGTTTTTTATTTTCGACCGGATATCCGGTTAATCATGTGTTGATTCCACACAACATATTTCTTCAATACAACATTCAAACTAATTAAGTAATTACAAAAAAAACACTTTATCCGGATAACCGGACTAAATATCCGGATAAAAAATAGCCTATATGTCAATCGGGGTCTAAAGCTATCTGCATTCCAAATTTGGTCAAAATCGGTTAAGCCGTTTCTGAGATTAGCGGGCACAAAGGCACAGACAAACAGACAAACGGACAAACAGACAACCAGAAAAACAGAGAAATGGGTTCTACTGCGTTAGTAGGTACCCCTCCAATTTATATTTTTTTTATATCTTTCAAAAACAGACACCGCTGAGTTACGATTTTATTATATGTATAGATATAGATATAGGTACCTACTTACTATTCTTTTGTAAATTCGCATACAGAAATATTTCTGAAGACGCAATTTTGTTCAAATACAATGTAGGAAAGCGAATGGATAGAATCATTCGACGACATATGGGACGATTTAAGAACGATTCAAGCCTAATTAATAATGAAATGACGCTACACCGCCACACGCACACGTAGATTCTGAGATATTTTTATAGATATTTAATACGTAATAGAGAGTACATAACAAAATATTTTTACTATTTTATTAATAAGCGCCAAGGCGCGAACTATTAGGTAAACTGTGATTTCATGCACATTTCATCCACAGTTGCTAAACGGTATTGAAGTCCGTAGTGATTCGTTATTATTGAGTAGTATTCGAGCAGCATCACTTATCGAAGCATAAAAGAGCTAGAAAATGGTGTGCATTTGCGAGTTCGAGACGAGCGAACTACCAACTAAGGGTCAATTCACACGTACCACAACCACACCACAGCCACAATCACACCACAACGACGCCACGTGGTCGGGCGTATATTTTGTATTGAAAATGAATATTACAATTCACACGTACCACATTTTGCCGTTGTTTATCGACCACCTGTGTAATACGACCACATCGCGACGGCAACGCCACCACCGGCGGCGGCACCGCGGCCACATCGCCACGACATGACAGGGTCAATTCACACGTACCACAACCACACCACATCGACATTTTGTCGGTACCACAACGCAACTGCAAAAAGTCGCTGCGACACTATTCACACGTAACCACAGCTTGACCACATTTTGTCGCTGCGACGTGGTGTGGTTGTGGTACGTGTGAATTGACCCTAAAGAGCCGCCAGATTCACCAACTCTTAGGTGAACTGTGCTACTAGTAAACTGTAATTTGTGTTCACATGATGTTCGCGAGATCGCGTTAGTATTTGCTACCTTGTAATAAAAAAAAATCGTCAAAAACAGATCCCATAGATATCAAGTTTGTATCTATGAGATCCCCATTGTACCCTTATTTGTAGGAGAAATATAAAAAATCGTCGACATGTAGAAGAGAGAACCGACATACATACATACATACTGACAGACGAAAGCAAATATTGCCAAACTTTTTAAGAAGAGACGCTTTGCTCGCTCAGTCAATAAGGCTTTTAGTCATCCTAAAAGCCTTATTGTTTTTAACCGAATTAAAAATACAGTGATGTAATCTCTATTGCAGTTATTATATTTCTAATGATATTTCTTTGTATAGTTTATGTTGATTATCTGTTCGCTTTAAAGTTATGGTTGAAATATGCGCACATTAGTGTCCAATTTGGTTTGATTTAGCAGAATTCAAGTGAACAGGTGTTTTTGTAGTCCGTCCTAGTCACGGTGCAGGGCAGGCTGGCATCGTGCCACTGGAAGTATGCGGATGTGCCCAATATTCACGCGTTTCCATGACGCGGTATCACTTCTGCGGAGGAAGACCGGTTCGGCCACGGCCCGTGGTGAAGCGGTGCACTTGCGCTAGGGCGTCCCGACGACGCGACGACTGATGTTTTAGGCACAATAGGTTAATTTTATATTTGTGTTGTCTAGAATTCAACTCCGCTACATCCAGAATCCGATGGTCAATTATTAATGTGGCCACGATTGATATTCATTAGTAAACGATTCATAAAAAAATCACGATTTTAGCATCAAATAGGCAGGCAGATGAAATTGAGTTCATACATAAATATTATAGTTCGTTGAGTTGGTTATAAGTTTAAAATAAATCCATATAGATCAAAACCTCTCTATATGGATTTATAGAATAAAATAATATTGAAGACTACATTTAAAAAAATACGAATTCTTACTGCTTTCACTTTGGATTACACAGGTTTTTTTTCTTTTCCACTTTCTGTAAATATGTCTTATGCTGTAATATTTTTTTTAATAAATTTAGAGGTAACCCGAAAAAGTACAACCTAGTCTCTAAAATAGTCTAGTAGACTATTTACGAGTACGTTCACAAAAATAAACGGACGAAGTACCTACCCTCTTAAAAAATGTTTTATCCTTATATTTTTATGCTGTACTTTGTCTGTTTTTCAGTATTTTACATTTATTTTTTGCTGTAGGTAATACTAATTTTTTGGGTTCCTTATCTCAAAATGTAAAACAAGGAACTCTTATAAGATCGCTTTATTGTCAGCCCGTCCGTCCGTCCGTCCGTCGCGTCGGTCTGTTCGTGCGTCTGTGTGTCTGTCCTTTATTTTTAAATGGGGATAAATATAATATCTGTTTTGCAAAATAATTGCAAATAATTCGGAACGGAAAAGTAGACGAGTTTCAAAACCCCCTAATTCTCGCAAATTGTTTTCTCATTCAGAATCTATTCTCATCTATTTTTGTTGGCTTTATTTTCGAGTGAGGTAAATATACTCGTATAAATCTGCAGAAACGTTCGATTTGCATCGACTCGTGCGTGGTCTGGAATGCTAAAATACAATCTTGTTGATTCTGTTTCAAAGGAATTTTCGAGTTGATTGTACTGTATTAATTTTGAAGACGTATAAAACGTTTTTGGTGCGTGCGTTCCTTACACCATTATAGGTACTCAAGACTAGACGCTGTTTGAAGTAATTTTGCACGACAACGACTAGAAATATCTGTATCCAGACGAAATTATTGATTTGCCTTCAAAATAAATGGCCTTTGTTGTTTAAAGTTTGCCTTTATGGCCCTTCCCGATTTATTGAAGCATTATATAACGCAGAAGGTATTGGTTTTTTCTTTATATCTGCAAAGGTTTGTACTCGTTATTCACTTTTATGTTTTACTAGCTTGCCCCCCCCCCCCCCCCCCCGCATTTTACGCACGAAAATCACGATCATGCTGTATTATATCGGGATAGAAGTAACCTATGTTGTTTTCAAGGCCAGAGTATTTTTAATAGTCCGTACCTCTAAAGGTACTCTTATAGGATCACTTTGTTGTCCGTCCGTCTGTCAAGACCCTTTATCTCGGGAACGCGCGGAGGTATAAGTTAAAATTAAAACCATGTACTGAGATTTATGGTCCCTATTAGGTGTATAAAAATCAAGGTTCTCAATCAACACGATAAAAAGTTATGGCCAAATTTTCAATTCGCGAAATCGCAAGTGTACCTTAACTTTTTTTTTTTTTAATTTACAAATCTAGGTCAACCAGAAGTATCCTGTATTTTATGGGTCGAAAACCTAAATTGTATTCTTCCCGTTGACCTGGAACCACGGAATATAGCAAAAATCAAGGTTTTGTGCCACAAATTAAGGATAAATTCCAAAAAATAAAGCACCTGTTGGAAATTAAAGGGTGTCCCATACAAAAGTTAAAACCAGTGTAAGTATGCCTATGGGTCAAATGAGCACCCATACAGTAGGAGGGTCTTTGTTTGCTGGTCATCAATTACAGACCCACATACTGTCGTACATGAGTACCAAACCCTCGGTGCGCAAGTTTGACTCGCACTTGACCGGTTTTGTTTTTAAAGACACTCAATACTATTTATCATACACTAGCTGCGTCTCGCGGTTTCACCCGCAAGTCCCGACCCCGTGGGAATATCAGGATCAAAAGTAGCCTATGTTACTCATGGTGAATGTAGCTTTCTAATGGTAAAAGAAATTTGAAATCGGTCCAGTAGTTTTTGAGTTTATTCATAACAAACATACAGACACACACAAAATACAAATCTTTTATATAGATAAGGAATAATTAAACGGAAAACGAATAACATTTCTCTTTTATTTATATTTGATAAATAACGTTCTATTTGTACGCGATAACCTAGTTTAGACGTTTGTATTGAGAACAATGGTGATAATGAGCATCGGCTTCGTTTGACCAGCCACCTGTCTATACTGCGGAAGTGTCCCTGACAATCACGCTCTAAAAAGTATGATACTACAAAAACGCTGTATACATGGGACAAGTTACTCAAATGTACCTAATACCTGGCTGGTGCTAGCTAAAGGAGCAATCACTTAGTGTGAGGCATGTCGTCGCATCCACAGCCTTAAGTTATAGTCATAACACCAAGCGGACTCGTCCGTGTTAGATACGTAGGCCGGTGCCGCCACTTAAGATTTATCAGAACCCAGTGCACTTCCGTCGTCCTACTGTTCTAGATAAGTGGCGAGCTTGCTCATAGACTGCACAGTCAAACACCTAGCATCTAGTTACAATCTCTCATCTAAGTAAAAAAACATTTTTAGCATAAAACATCTATGGCTCGACCTACACAATAACTCCCGCACGACATAATCAATGTTCATATGGTATAGAAGGCCTTATGTGTCTCATTATTATGAGCGTCCATGGCTGAATGTTAATTGAGACGGTCGATGGCACCGCTAACTCGCGTCATACCACTTGCCGCACTATTATTTTACAAGTTTACAACATATTTAATGGCTTGTGAACCGGAGAAAGTGGTCAGAATACTTTCGTTTTGTATTTAAGCTCTCCATCCACTGCATCTGTATCATGCTTAGGAGGGGATAAACTGCATTATTTTTACAGTAGAGTAAGTACAAATGTAATAAACTGACTTCGTGATTTTACTCGCGTAACTTATTCGCGATGTCAGACACAATCTCAGGAATATCGAAATAAGAAGTAGTTTAACAAAAACCTGCATACCAAATACCATCGCAATCGCAATCATAAAGAATAATTAATTCATCGCAATAATTAGCATTGTTCGTAATTTTTAGAAAGTGAAGTATTATACATAAACAAAACAGTTGAAACATGTTATCTTAATCCTGTAATTTTGCGAAACTCTTATCAAAGCGAGTCATCACTCTGCGATAAAACCAGCTCACTGATTGATTTTCACATTACAATGATACAATTTAAGGGTCGTATAAACGTGACCATAAAAGGAAACGATGTGCTATCATGTTGGATAAGATTCAAATTGTGTTGAGTTATTGGATTACAAAGATTTATAGATTACATTTCTAACATTACGTCAGCGTGACGCAGTTTGGCAAAAATGAACTATACCCTATTTCAGAAACTTAGATCAAGACTGGATCAAGAGTGTAAACAAAAATCCAATTTAAATGAACAAAAATACATTTATTTGAAAGTGACAGCTCTTTATTTATACTTATTCCTTTAAAATTGACATGTCTTCTTCATTACTTTTTATTCGGCTGCAAGGCAAGGGTTATGTTTTTGATCTAAGTTTCTGAAGTAGAGTATAAGTACCTACTTACTTCATATAAACCACCGCGTGTTTTCATATGTACCTATATGAAAACACGCGGTGGTTTTTAAGCCCAAGCCCTCTGATATTTTCAAAATTTGTCTGTTGGCATCGCGCCACCACCGGTTCCAGGTATCGAGGCTTTCGAGAAGCGCTGGTCTTATAGAATTTGTACCTTATGAAATGGTTAGGAATTGTTTTGTTCATTTTTGCCATGTTTATTAGGCTGTTATCAACTGAAATTCTACAATACGTTTTTTTGACGTCGGCGTCGTAAGTAGGCCTCCGTTTTAATAACACTTATACTTTCCTGTCTACGTTTGTCTCATGTATGTTAAAAACTCGATACCGTCAGCTACTGAACTGAACCGCATTGTCCTCAAAAAACTAGAGTAGAGAACAAGAACGCGCGAACTGTTGCCAGGTGGGTCAACACTCAACAGCTAGCCACAAATAACATACCATCCCTTTTTTATACTCGTATTGAGATATCCCACAAATTAATAGAATTTTGCGTACATATGACTTATGTTTTTATAAGTTATGTTATGATGAATGACAAATGTTTTATTTGTGTATTTTCCTAATAGTGTCCAAAAAAGTAATGCATAATTAGTAATTAATTGTGATGTTTGTACTCTGTGGCTTCACGATTAAGTTTGTTTTACGTGTATGTTATTTTTATATTAATAAATTGTCTTAATAGCTATGAATCCAACAATATTCTTCGGTGTCGGGTAAAAAGCAACGCGAATGAATAATTTGTAGAAGATTAAATTATTAACTCTAGAGAGGAATATAACACTTATTCCACACAAATTGTTTCACAAGTTGTTCCACATTTTTGGTCAAACTAAGTATCGTTTTACTAACTTGCACAAAGTTGTTTTCTCTCTCTGTAGTTAAAAGTTTAATCTTTTTGTCCTGTAGTTGATATTATATGGTTTTTTTTTTAAATAAATTATTGACAATATTAAAGTTACGCTATTGCATTATTTTATTGTAAGTATGAGTTAAAGTCTTAAATCTTATTTCGCGTTTGAATATTTACGCCTAAATTGCTGTTTTCGAATGTATGTGTATAAATACTTCACAAAACTAGTTGCTGCGTGCTGAGCGATAATAAGTATATTGAAAACACGAAAGAATAGCTATATCTTTCAAATAAGTAATTAAATTGAATGATTTAAATGATTTATTTCAAAGAGGAAGTACCTCGTAAGTAAGTAAGTAAGTAAAATATGTATAAAGACTTAAAATTCAATAAAAGTATTTCTAAATGACATTTAAATATGCCATACCTACAATCTACATGCCTACTGTCAAATGTTCACCATTTCTTGCCACTAATTCAATGTATGGCATAAAGACATTGTGGTTAAGTGAAGAGGTGAAGAGTTCCGCTAGTAGAATGTTTGTCAAAGCAGAGATAGGTAGAGACTAGGCTGGTGCAAACTTCAAGATGATCCTAAGCATAGTCTGCGACAGGTGGTTTTTCATAATCTATCTCGATTATGAAAAACCACCTGTCACAGGCTAAGGACAAACATTCTACTAGCGGAGCTCTTCACCATTCTGGCTTGAATACATAGTTTATGAATAGAACTAAGGCGTACTCTATCCTCAGGGATCCGTCAATACGGTATAAAAATAACTGATATAAATACTTATTAGGCATACCTACTTAATATAATAAAGGAATCTCCAACACGATCGGAATCTTATTCAGTGGACTTGACCAAAATGGAATCCTTGGTATAATGTATGACGGTGAATGGGCCGATGTGGCGGCGGTGCAGGCGGCTAGCGAGGCGCGGCGTAATAGACCGGTCACTATCTGCCGCGGTCCACTGCCGATGACAGTGTTGCTACACAAATACAGTAGGTACCTACATGTTGAATAGGAAAGTAACCTTTATTCGGCGTGATTCCGCGTGATCGTGTATCTTACCTAACTATAGTTACCCATTTTAATCTCACTCGAAATAACTATTTTTATTTTTTTTGATAAAAAATTTATGGGCACAGCTTTTCATCAAATATAGGTCAGAGTGAACACTCACGGTTTAATAATTTTTCAAATAGAAAGCTTTATCCATTTCTGCCTTGTCGCTCTGTATGTATGCTACAGCCGCATTCAGAACTTCTATTATTTTTTGAAGTCGGTTAAAATGAGATAAATCACACAAACTTCGCTCACTAATTTGGTATTTATATTATTTATTAACTATGAAATAAGCGCGCATAGGGTGAGGGTTGGGCCCTCTCATCCCGTCTCAAGGCCAAAGCTCAAGACCAAAGCTACAGGCCTGATAAAATTGAACTCTTTTACAAAATAACATTTCCTCTTTATGGTCTGCATTGTCTATGTATCTATCTAGTCAAATGCGAATATGTTTCATAACTACGACTGCGACTGTCGCGATATAACATTACTAAATGGTTTTTTGTTCTTGATTTATAGACAAGCAGCACCCTGGACTTTATTTATTTCGCTTCAATGCAAATATTAGGATTCATACATAATATATCTATTAGATCTATATTTATGAAAATAACTGTACTATCTTATATTACTTCTTATTAATATTATAAATGCGAAAGTAACTTTGTCTGACTGTCTGTCTGTTACGTTTTCACGCCTAAACCGCTGAACCCATACTGATGATTTTTGGTATAGAGATGGAAAAGGACATAGACTACGGGACTTATACGGGTAAAACCGCGGGCCCATAGTTCATTATAATCTACTTAACATAATAAATAGCTATATTTATCTGTATTTAATAAATGTTGCAATATCTCATTTCAGGAGAAACTGACGAGTTCATGGAAAGCGCAGGCGCTTTTCAAAAAGTTCGACTTGCGCGCCAATCATAAGGTGTACGGCAAAGGGCGTGCTTGTACCCAAAATAAAGTGCTCATCATCGGCGCAGGACCTTGTGGACTGCGAGCGGCTATAGAGTGTCAGTTGCTTGGGGCTAAAGTTGTAAGTATATCTACCACACACATCTATACCTTATTTCAGAAACTTAGATCAAAACTGTAAACAAAAATCCCATACATTTATTTGAAAGTGACAGCTCTTTATTTACCTTTTCCTTTAAAATTGACTGTTCTTTGTTTACATTTTTGATCAAAGTTTCTAAAATAGAGTATTGTTTGTACCATTTATGTATTCTGTGGTATTGTATTTTGGACTTCAAACTTAAAATCCCAAGAGAGGACCTTCATATAATACGTCGTGATTGGTAAACGGGCTATAAGCTCAAAGCACGACGATTGCGTGTCAAGAGCGGAAACACTCCGCAATTTGGCTAAGTACCAGCTGCACTGCTTAAATCAACTAGACACCTCGCAGATAACAAAACATAACCTTTTAGCAGCGAGACAAAACTAATGAGTTGTTTTACCGGGTAAAAAAAATCGCTTTTGATGACCTCTGTATCGCGTCGCATCTGGATTCCACCTACTTGCGACGCCGTAGTTTGCTGGTACGATTTCCAGCTGTGTTAGGTATATAATGTTGCAGTCAAAACTCGAAAATTGCGAAAAATTACTTAGACCGAGCGTGTCAGTTAAAATTTATGTGATTAAAAATCATACAACAGAACTAGTTTTGACCAACATGCTTGTCAAAGTCGAATTGCTTTGAGGATTTACTGTAACATTATTATTTTTATTAATATATTCCTAAACGTGTTTATTCGTAATTAAACACCTTTTTCGGTTATAATCTCGTTTCGCGCAAATATAAGGAATATCAACTTTTTGACCGCAATTACCGCAATTTTTTTTTTTTAATGTTAATTTAATATTGTTTGTTTTCATCTTACAATTTCTCTGATTTAATTATCTTTTTTTTCTAATTTAATCTAATGTTCATTTGTTTTTATTTGAATGTACCTTCAATTTATCTAATGTTTGTTAATTATTTAAATTAATTCGGCTACATTGGATTTTTATTTGACTGTTTCCGAGGAGTCTAGTCGACTCGCGCGGATTGTAATTCTGAATTGGTCTGGAGTCGCCTGTGATTGGCCAGGAGATGACACGACACGGGCACAAACGGTTGTAGTGCGTTAACCCATCTCCATTTCCGTAGCTTGATTAGAGCTGAACGTGACAAGGATACAACACAAACAAAGGACATTTGATCTCGAGGTTTATAGCCGCATTTATAAACGTTTCTGAGTACAATTTGAGCTTTGTTGGTGGTGATTACTGGAAGTTTAAAAGATGACTAAACAAATTCGTTCTATAATACATGCATATTTCGTGTTTATTCTTTTGATGTAACAAATATATCTTCATAAATTGCCGGTCCTAACCATTAGACCACGCAGTCCCTTCATCGCCTCTGTGGTTTTAAAGAAGTTTATTTGCTTATAAATAAATAATCAAACAAAAATTGCAGGATGTTCCACACGGCGTATTCTGGCGCTTAACAAGGCGATTAGGCTTAGTCTATGGATACCAGACAACCGATCCACATAATAAATACTTCTTTTATGTAAATACATACGTAGAGTGCGTTTCATCTTTAACTTTCCTATGTCGTCATGTTGGTAGCAAAACAACAAAGTGCAAAATACAAAAAAAAACATGTGCTACCTTGAATTAAGGGACTTCGTATGTGAAGAATGAATGAACGAATCTTCCTGTATTTAAGGTTTAGGGTATAGCACATTCAAGATATTAAGGCAAGACTTTTTCGTTTTGCTACCAACATAACGGCATAGGAATTTAAAGATGAAACGCACTATAGTACATAAGAAACACCCATAACCAAAATCAAAAGTTAATGGTCAGCATAAGTACCTACTTATCCCCGGCGGGAATCTAACTCACAACATCCGGCGTTGCAACCGGGTATTCGCCCTACGCACCACACAGATACCTACTCGTTCTCCATACAAACGTAGTCGACTGTTTCCTCCCTGGATAAAGACATTAGGACAAATATTATGTTTATGCCATAATACTTATATGTGCCATTGCGACCCCATGCCTTTACGATTAACTTTTTTTTTTCATTTTCTAGTTAGATTATAAATAAAATTTAGAAAAAAATGGAGTATGAAAAAGATCATAACATAGGGCTGATATAGTTTTTATGGTAGATATATATATATATTTTCTCTAATGTCTTTATCCATGGAGGAAACAGTCGACTACGTATGTAAAGTTTGCATGGAGAAAGGAGTTGGTATCATTTCCCCTTAAGGATGTTTGTGTATTGTACGTCCAAGTGATAATAGGTGATTCTCATGTCCACAGGTGGTGATAGAGAAACGTGACCGCATGTCACGCAATAACGTCTTGCACCTTTGGCCGTTCGTAATCCAGGACCTTCGAGCGCTTGGCGCTAAGAAGTTCTTCGGAAAGTTCTGCGCCGGTTCTATTGATCACATCAGCATTAGGCAGTTGCAATGTATATTGCTCAAGGTAACGCTTCTAATACTCCAACTAATTGTTTTAGTCCATCTGTAATCTTTATAATGCTTTGTCCTGAGTGTCTGACTGATTGAACTATCAACGCACAGCCTAAGCCATAGTAGAGAGCTGAAATTTGGAGAGTGTGTTCTTTATATGATGAACGTATCCGATAAGAAGGGTTTTTCGAAATCTCTACGGGATCGGGACTTACGCAGGTAAAACCGCAGGACACGGCTAGAAATATTATAAAGAGGTAACATGGATGTAAGTATGTATGTATATTGGGGGTAATCTCCAATCCTACCCTTCCTAGCTGAAACCGGGTTTAGGGAAACAGCTAGTAGTTTATAAGCTGACAATGTGTGCGTAAAGGTCACCCTTCGGTGGTCTGTGCCCTACGCACAGTATCGCTATTTATTGTACTGTTGCTGCTGCTACTGACATCTGTTATTTGCGTTCCGCATCGCGAACATGTGCGTACTGTAGGTCTAAAAAGTTTCTTTTATGAGATTCACACTAAGAATTGCTTTTTGACACGTTAACAATAATTGGGCACCTGGTGCGCACGTGTCTGATATGTAGATTTGTATACCATTGTTGCGCAAGAAACAATCACAGGTATACAGTTATTAGGTCAGTGTTAAAAAAGCAATTCCTATAACGAATCTCCTTAAAGAACCCTTTTAAGCCCCTTAATCAATACTTAAGTTTATCTAATAGTTGGCGCCAAGGCGCCTATCCTGAAGTTTTTTAACACGGGTTTTTTTTTTAAATTGGAGTCCCGTTATTCGTGGTTCAAATCCGCGTTACTTCTATAAATGTGTAACTTTTATGTATGAGTATTTCATATATTAAGCTCGTGCCTATTGAATAAAAACTGCAGAAACGAAGTATAATTTAAGCTCTTTAATTTGTCAAAAATAAGAATAAATGTTTCCAGGTTTCGTTGTTATTGGGCGTGGAATTCCACGAAGGAGTCAGTTTCGAAGAGCTGCTTGAGCCGACTGTTACAGAAAACAATGAAAGTAAGTGAGATATATTTCCGTGTGAAGGCTTCATGCTTTGTAATAATTGTTATTGTCATGAATCTTGTCATTAATCTTGTACATGTTGTAGCACTGCAAATTTAGCTGATCTATAAAATGCTGGTCGCGCCCACCTGTTTTATCTAGGTAAACTCGGGTCCCGTTAGTAAAATCAAGACAAAATGTAACCCATATCCCTACATGCATGTAGCTTGTAGTAGCATTCACGTTCACGTAGTAGCATGCTTTCGGACCGTGGTGAGTCCTAGGACATGTGGGTTTCCTCACGATGTTTTCCTTCACCAAAAGAAGTTATTAGCGTAAGTTCTTACCATACCATGTTATTAGCGCACATAACTTTTTCTCGCTTGTTTACTACCGTTCACCTCCTGAGACCACCTGGGTGAACCGTAGAAAGGTTTTTTTTACAGCGGCTCACCTTTGTTCTCCTGGGTGTTCGGTGGGAATTATAAAATTTCTACCGTCCACCTTGTTATCAAAACTCTTGATGAAAAAAAAATTTTTTTCAAGTATAAGTTACCGAAATAAATTCAAGCGTTGGTTGTTATTTTGTTTTTGTTTAGTAATGATATAATTAGTACCTACTTAATAATAAGTGATTAAAAAATATGTTCAAAAATTTTGATTTTCTTAATTGTACAGGTTAGGTAATGGTATAATGTCATAATCTGTAAATTTTCCTTACTGACATAATCAATATAGCATAGATATTATTTTGGCCAGTATCTTTCTGAGGTGTACCGTCAGCAAAGGCATTCTATGTTGAGGTGAGCCGCTGTAAAAAAAAACTTTCTACAGTTCACCCAGGTGGTCTCAGGAGGTGAACGGTAGTAAACAAGCGCTTTTTCTTAAAGAAAAATACATTGGTGCGAAGTCAGCCTGGATCCGAACCCACGACTCCCGGAATGAGAGTCTGGGTATCTACCACTAGACCAACACCGCTCAATAATGTATGTACTTATTTTAGGTGTAGGTTGGCGCGCCCGAGTATTGCCCAGCAACCATCCGGTCTCAATGTACGAATTCGACGCTCTCGTTGGCGCGGACGGCAAACGGAATACTCTACACGGGTTCAAACGGAAGGAGTTCCGCGGGAAACTCGCCATGGCCATCACAGCCAACTTTATCAACAGGCATACTGAGCAGGAGGCTTCGGTGAGGTTTTAACATTAAAATCTTAGATTACCCCTAGCTAGATAATGGGTTAGATAGAGCTAGATCTTATTAAGACGATAGTCTCCATTCTCTTTCTCCATACAAACGTAGTTTAAATTTTCCTCCCTGGATAAAGACATTAGATCAAATATGTTTATGCCATAAAACCTATATCTTTCATGACAATTCTAATTAAAATAATAATAAAAAATAAAATAAAATGAAAAAAATAAAAAGGTAGATGCAAGTCATGACAGAAATAAGTTTTATGGCACAAACATATTTGCTCTAATGTCTTTATCCAGGTAGGCAAATCTAAACTACGTTTGTATGGAGAAAGAGAATGTAGACTATCCTCTTAAATAAACATTTTGAGTTTTCTTTTAAGAATCAGTTCAGTTATATGATAGTAAACTAACGTCAACAGGTACCAGAAATAAGCGGCGTGGCGTTCATATTCAACCAGAAGTTTTTCAAAGAGCTTTACGAGGTGACCGGCATCGATCTCGAGAACATTGTCTACTACAAGGACGACACGCACTACTTTGTCATGACGGCCAAGAAACACAGTCTTTTGGATAAAGGGGTACTACTTAATGTAAGTGTAAAATGTGTTAGCTATCGAAGTTTGTTTGCTAGTTTGTAATGTTTCGTTCAAATTTTCTTTGGGGAATATACTAATTTACATACGTTTTTAAGTCGAAAGAGTTTCTATTGCAGTCCAGTTCCATTTTGAGTGTATTGTTTGCAATTGCAATGATATTCCAATGAAATTTTGGAGATCCGAGGCTCCCATTGAATCCTTTGATTCAGTTTGATTTGATTGAATCCTGGGTGGTGCTTGGCTTAATTCAATTCTTGGTTGGCTGAGGCTGCCTCTAAAGCTTACCACTCACTAACGTACTCGGACCCGACCGCGACCAATCCAGCGTTGCCCATACACTGTATGAACCCTCCACTCGATGTGTGACTTTGGTGAGCCCTACACGCGTCTATTACTCATTTAATATGCTGCCTGTACTATCTAAAAAAGCAAAAGTAGCTTTATACACTGACTGAGTTGGCCGACCAATCTCAAGGACGCACACACACGCGTGAATGGGGCGGCACACGCAAAGCTGTGAGCAGATGGCGCTGGCCTCGGATGATCTTTTTTTTTGTTGATGGTCCCCCACGAATGAAAACGCAGAGATTTTTTTTCTTTCGGTCCGAGACCGATTTGGCCAATTATTCCTCCTCATTAGTCGGGTCGGGTGGGGGTTCGACGGGCGCTCGCGTCTCGCGATTGCAGACCTGCTAGCCCGACACCAACCCATTTGACGGTCTGGCGTACAGTTCGTTCGGTGGCAGACCAATTCGCTGGACCGGTCCGTATGTGAATGGTGAGGTTAACAGATAGGTATCTCAACCCCGGTTTTATACGCGTACTATATTTAAACGTCTATTACAGGATTACAACGAAGTATCTCGTCTACTGAGCGTAGAGAACGTCGATCGAGCGGCGTTGATGCGCTACGCGCAGGAAGCGGCACGATTCTCAACCGGCGGGAGGTTACCACTACGTGACTTCGCGTTGAACCACTACGGCGAACCTGACGTCGCTTTGTTCGACTTCACTTCGATGTACGCCGCTGAAAACGCTAGTATTGTAAGTAAATGTAAAAATACTGAGAGTGGGTTTGATCCCGCCCGCCGCCAGCAACGTAAATATCTAAAAATATTATGTATATTGCACGAAATTCCAAACAGCGCAATCTAGCCCCAAACAAAGCACTAGGTGCTTAGTATACTAGACAACGGATACACTACTAATTATACTTTTTTTTTGTAAATAGGTACATTATAATAGGATACATAGGAAACACCAAGACCAGAAACAAATCTTTATTTCAAGCATAAATACTTGCACCTGGCGGGAATCGAACCCGTATCCTTCTGCATTGCAGTCGGACCTTCCGCCGACGAGCCACAGAGGCTATCTATATCTATATTGTCGTGGAAGGGGAAAGTTCGCGCAGTACATTTTACATGCGCTTTCTATGAAAAGTCGACTTCTGCGCATCCGCCATTTTTATTGCACACATGACCATCTAGGCCAAAGCTAAACAACGTGGATTGTAAATATGCGTGTCCAAAATCAGATGAAATCTAAACTATGTCGTCGTATGTATTTATATGCCGGGCTATACGACATGCGACGTCTTTGCATAAATAGCAGTTGTTTTTCACATCAATAAATAAATAATACGTTCATTTCTCCCACATTTACAAATCTTACATAATACTAGCTGACCCGGCAAACGTTGTTTTGCCTTATAAATTATAGATAGTAGCCGATTCTCAGACCTACTGAATACGAAAATAAAATTTCATAAAAATCGGTCAAGCCGTTTCGGAGGAGTACGGTAACTAACACTGTGACATGGAAATTTTATATATAAGATATTGCGCTTATACAAATTAATTTAAGTTCAGATTGCAATGAGGAGGAACACTGAAGGTTTGAATTAAGAACTGTCAAACAGGTGTTTTTTACAACTCTCGGCGTCAAATTGGCCATATCGGTCTCAGACCGAAAGAAAAAAAAACTCGGCGTTTTCATTTTTGGGGAACCATCATCAAAAAAAAAAAAAGATCATCCGACCCTAGCGCCATCTGCTCACAGCTTTGCGTGTGCCACCCCATTGCGGGAAACTGGTGTCTGATGTAGGAATGAACTTGTGTCACAGATCACCAGGTTCCCACCTCTGTAAATCAATGAGACCTTTTTCAAACAGCATTGTACAGTCAGATTACCAATTAAGTATACAGCACGCAAAATTATTATACTTGCTGTATACTCAATTCATAACTTAATAATTTAAATAACCTACATTTACCCCTTACATAAATGATGGCTAAGTTTAATAAGTTTAACAATTAACTATACAGCACGAATAATATTTTTGCGTGCTGGATAATTAATTGGTAATCTAACTGTACTAACGTCGTAGGTACACGAGCGCCACGGTCGCCGCGTTCTTTGCCAACTCGTCGGTGACAGTTTGTTGGAGCCGTTCTGGCCGACCGGGTCTGGTTGCGCTCGCGGCTTCCTCTCCGCGTTGGACGCGGCGTGGGCTGTCCGCTCTTGGGGACACACCCCTACCCCTCATCCGCTACACGTCATAGCCGAACGAGAGTCCATTTACAGGCTGTTGGGTAAGTCAGTGGTCTTACCCGACACCGGGTTGTCTATAATTTCACGTAAGTCCCGATCCCGTGGGAATGTCGGGATCAAAAAGTAGTCTATGTTACTTCTCGATAATGTAGCTATCATTATTATTAGAAACATGGGTCTACAATAATCACAATGATTATATCTATAGGGCGATCCATAGTGCGTTTTTTTATAATTTCAGTGCATAATCTGACATATTGACTCCTTGTATTTGAAATGGTTTCTTCGGGAAGATGTGCCAAATCGTAGTCTGCAATTAAGAAGCGAAGTATAGACCCGTGTTTCTAATAATTTTGATTGTACTTCTACAAAAAAAATTGGAACCATATTATCAATAACCATTGAGGCGTGTAAACCAAGTGTGGTAAACACTAAGAAATAACGTTTAGAATAAAATCTTCGCTTACTTTTACTTTTATTAAGAGGATAGTCTCCATTCTCTTTCTCCATACAAACGTAGTTTAAATTTTCCTCCTTGGATAAAGACATTAGAGCAAATATGTTTATGCCATAAAACCTATATCTGTCATGACTATGCATCTACCTTTTTATTTTTTTATTTTTAGGGTTCCGTACCTTAAGGTAAAAACGGGACCCTATTACTGAGACTTCGCTGTCTGTCTGTTTTAAAAATTCAAAGGTAGAGATGCATTGTCATGACATTGTCATTGTCAGGTTTTATGGCATAAACATATTTGCTCTAATGTCTTTATCCAGGGAGGAAAATTTAAACTACGTTTGTATGGAGAAAGAGAATGGAGACTATAGTCTTAAGGTACTAGATGCTACAACTTTGTTCTATTGTATTGTTTAGCACAAACGACACCCGAGAACCTGCACCGTGACCTCGGCGCCTACACTCTAGACCCTTGCACCCGATACCCCAACTTGAACCGAGCAGCAGTCTCCCCGCATCGTGTCACCGGTTTCTACGACGCTGACGAACCTCTGCCACTCGACGCCGCTTCTACGCAACGGAAACGGAGAAGAGGTGACTAAATTGCTTCTTCTTTGTTTCGTATAGTGGTGTGACTCACCTGGTGTTAGAGTTTTCGGGTCGCCCTAAGCCTACTAAACTGCTACAAACCCTTGATTCGACCAGACATGAATAAGCAACGAATCGCAATTCTTCAAAGTAGTCTTTTGTTCGAGAGACTCAAGCTATTCCACCGCCTCTGACGCCTATTAGACGGCACTTGCGGTGCATCGGGAAAAGGCCAGACTGCAATGCAGAAGGTTGCGAGTTCGATTCCTGCTGGATGCAGCTAGGTATTTATGTTTAAAAAATAATTGTTAGTTTCTGGTCTAGGTTCTTCTTCTTTTGGTTTAGCGGTGTGGCTCACCTAGTGTTAGAGTTTCAGATCGCCCTAAGGCCTCTTAACTTGATCTAACGACTGCTATCCGAGATATCAACCACATGTTAAGCAGTTGGTGCTTAACGTGCCTTCCGAAGCACGGCGGAGCTCGAGAAAATAAATTTCTGCCACACAAATTATTATCGGTCACCCGTCCAAGTAATAACCACGCCAAGCGTTGCATAACCCGCGCGACCGTATAAGATCGGCTGGTACAGCTAGGTAATAACTCCCAAAGTGGATGATATTTTTTAGTCTTAGCCACGGTGTTCACAAGAGCAATTCACCCCACACCGATCTGTGGCACCCGGCAGTTGCAATGTCACCTGTTTTGGAAGATATTTGAGTCACGATCTTCCTCCGTATCCAATCTTACCTCACTTTAAACTATGTGCTTTGCTAACTATACGTTTTGTAACAGAAACGGATGTACCCGACGAAGTATTGGCCGCTTGGGTTGGCGTCCCGGAACTGCGAGCGGCGGCGTCCCCGCCGGCCCTAGCGGCCGCCGTGCGAAGATACCGACCTGACTTGCTACCGCACGCGGCTCCACCCACACACGTCTACCACGTACTGCATCAGGAATTAGGTAAATAATCATACTTTAGTGTTTATGATGATAAACTACCTAAAGATGTACGTGAAATGTCCATTACAAGATTAAAAAAATATATTTAACTTAATTTCTGTAATAATAAGGCGTACAATAACTCGTCGTTATATTTTAATAAAAAGAATCCATCGACATGATTGTCAACTGCTCTCGTTTAAATTATAGATATTTTTTTTTTGGTATGACGATTGTTTTTTAACACATGCATTATCACAAAAAAAAGTCCACTAACTTTATAATGGATACTCAACAAGTCAATTAACGTTCTAATGGATATTCAACAAGTCTACTAACTTTATAATGAATATTCAACAAGTCTACTAACGTTGTAATGGATATTCAACATGTCTAATAACGTCTAATGGATTTTCAACAAGTCTACTAACGTTCTAACGGATATTCGACAAGTCTACCAACGTTCTAATGGATATTCAATAAGTCTACTAATGTTTTAATGGATATTCAACCAGTGTACTAACGTTGTAATGGATATTCAACATGTCTAATAACGTCTAATGGATTTTCAACAAGTCTACTAACGTTCTAATGGATACTCAACAAGTCTATTAACGTTCTAATGGATACTCAACAAGTCTATTAACGTTCTAATGGATATTCAACAAGTCTACTAACGTTATAATGAATATTCAACAAGTCTACTAACGTTGTAATGGATATTCAACAAGTCTACTAACGTTCTAATGGATACTCAACAAGTCTATTAACGTTCTAATGGATACTCAACAAGTCTATTAACGTTCTAATGGATATTCAACAAGTTTACTAACGTTATAATGAATATTCAACAAGTCTACTAACGTTGTAATGGATATTCAACAAGTCTACTAACGTTCTAATGGATACTCAACAAGTCTATTAACGTTCTAATGGATACTCAACAAGTCTACTAACGTTATAATGAATATTCAACAAGTCTACTAACGTTGTAATAGATATTCAACATGTCTAATAACGTCTAATGGATTTTCAACAAGTCTACTAACGTTCTAATGGATATTCGACAAGTCTACTAACGATCTAATGGATATTCAATAAGTCTACTAATGTTTTAATGGATATTCAACAAGTGTACTAACGTTATAATGAATATTCAACAAGTCTACTAACTTTTTAATGGATATTCAATTAGTCTACTAACGTTCTAATGGATATTTAACAAGTCTACTAACGTCTAATGGATATTCAACAAGTCTACTAACAAAAAAATTCTATTAATTTTTGTATGTAGCTCAAGGCTATTTTGTTTAGAAAATTTATTTTCAAGGAAAAATAGCATTCAAAAACCTTCACTTGCGGCGAGGCTTGAACTCGCGTCTTTGGGTCAGTACCCCAACGTCATTACCAACTAGACTACGCAAGCTCACGTCCCGTGCCGTGAAAACTTCCGATGCTATATTCTCCTTTGATTGTTTAAGACGCGAGGTCAAGCCTCGCCGCAAGTGGAGGTTTTTGAATGCTATTTTTCCTTGAAAATAAATTTTCTAAGTCTACTAACGTTTTAATTTATATTCAAAAAGTCTACTAACGTTTTACTCAGGAATAAATAAAACAAAGTCTTACGAAACTTAATACGCTTTATTCCGATAGTCTCATGGGGATTGAAATTAAAGCGTAGCTCTTACACCCTCGTATTTATAGACGAATCTAAGTTATTACTTTGGCTAAGCAATGCCTTGCCTAGCTTTTATAAGTAATTTTTAACGTCAACGAAAATGTTATACATTACTAGACAAATAATTAAGCTTGGAATTGACTATAAATACGAGTGCAAGATTACCTAGATGATAAGTATTCTAACAACGATATTCGAATTTTGATCCATCTCTTTTTAAAGGTGTGTGTGTAATTTCCCAATCAGTTTGACTTTGAAACTGGTGACGCTCGTCCGTTAGAGTTTGAAATGGACCACTATCAGGCGACCTTTCTCCTTCTGGTGTCCAAAGAGACCAGTCCAGTTCTATGGCGTAGCTATTAAAGTTCGTGTTGTCCCCAGGAATCCCGCTTCCAGCATCGATCAACGGCGGCGGAAGCGTACGGGAAGTTCCCGAAGGCAAGGTCCGGTCGTATCTGTCCCGCGTGTACGCTGCCTTCAAGGGCGAAGTGCCACACATACATCACGCAAGCGACGTTTTCCACCAGCTCAAACAGCAGACCGACAGACACCTTAACAACGACCACTCTATATCGGCTTACTCTAGTTAGTATTTCACTAATTGTTTTAAAACGGGTAAAATTGGCGTCTTTTTAAATTATCTTTCTGTCAATAAACTTTTTAAATTCACACGATTTGTAAACATAGTTACATTTTCCCGGGTCTTTATCGCGTATTATTTAGTTTCAACCATGTTACAATGGTCTTGGTCGCGAGGGGACTGGTCCAGTCCCACCAAGACCATTGTAACATGCGCTAATACGCGATAAAGACCCGGGAAAATATAACTATATCTTTCTGTCTTTTCGTATAGTGGTGGGGCTGACCTGGTGTTAGAGTTTTCAGGTTGCCCTAAGACCTAACGAAATCTGAAATAACAACTAACCTAACCAACTGTTTAACGTGCCTTCCGAAGCCTGGAGGAGCTCGACATTGTGATTATTTGCCACACAAATTATCGGTTACCCGTCCAAGTACCGCGCCAAGCTTTGCCAAACATTCATTCATAACGATTCAGTCACTTCAGAAGTGTAATGTAGTCTAAAATTGAGTTACGACGGTTGATTCGTTTTAGAACTGCAGTTTAATGAAAAATGAAAAAAATAAATAGACCTTTTTTATCAGGCGTAGTATTGGAATTACATCGCCATGCTCTATCCTAACTGTTTAATTTCTCTAATTTTGCAATGAAATTGTTCCTACGATCTATCTTATCTGTTATTGTTACAGATGCGGCGGAGACGGACAAATCTCACTCATCGTACAAACGCAAGCGACGCGCACGCGCGGTGAGTAACGACCCAGCCGACATGATTCGTAGGCAAATAGGACGACTCGATCTCAACGAGGTGACGACCCTAGCGCGCCTTATCGAAGGCCACGACGCGACCCCGACTTCTAACTCCGAAGACGACCACGCTACCCGGCAACGCGCTCTTCAAGACCAAATTCTAGCACTTTTCGACCCAGAAGACTCCCCTGATCCTGCCCTCCTCCGCGATTCCCTCTCCCGTCTCTTACAGGGTAAATCAGAAACTCGACTCGCGCAAGACCGTGGAAAACTCGCGCACTTTTTCAACGACGATAAGCAGAAACCGACGAAGCCCCCGCGACGGCTGAAGGGACTCGATCCGACCACCATTCGCGTTCCGGATTTTGAGTTAGACGAGTCCGCGGATACGGACGCGACGGTTATCCGCGCAGATGCGAAACTCAATCGTTTTTCACCGGTCATATCGAAAGATCGTCGTTCGTCTGACGTAGTCGTATCAAAGGATCGTCGTTTATCTGACGTAGTTGCATCGAAAGATCGTCGTTCGTCTGACGTAGTCGTATCAAAGGATCGTCGTTTATCTGACGTAGTTGCATCGAAAGATCGTCGTTTATCTGACGTAGGTGCATCGAAAGATCGTCGTTTATCTGACGTAGTTGCATCGAAAGATCGTCGTTTATCTGACGTAGTTGCATCGAAAGATCGCCGTTCATCCGACGTAGTCGTAACGAAAGATCGACGTCCATCAATGGCAGTAGACCGACGCTCACCGAGTGTCGATCGATCGAAGCGATCCGCGTCGGTAGGCGCGACTGAAGCGCGTCGAATCGCACAGCTCTTCGAGAAAAGCGAGCGAAAGAAGCGACGCAGTCCCGAACGCCCGGCACCAGTGTCCGAAGCGATGGCGGCTCGAGTGCAAGCCGCTGCGATTCTCGGGCAAGAGAGCATGCAGCCAGAGTATACGACGAGGAGTCCATCGATTGGGGGGCCTGAGTTGGAGACCCGTCGTCGTCGCGTCGTGGAACTGATGTCTGGGCGTCGCGGCGGGGGGAGGCGGAGGGCTCAACGCGACGTGACACGAGCGCGGGTCGCGAAAAGCGTCGCGCTTCTTGCGTCAGACCGCCGCCAGTCCACACCCTCCTCCGACTTGACCCACGACGTTGGACTACAGCAGTACCGAGCCTCGGCGCCGCATTTCGATGACCGCGTCCGCCACCTCGAGCGACAACTACAACACTACGTGAGCTGCGGCATGCCGCGTGCTGCATGCAACACTTACCACGCACCGGTCGAACGGACGTCTCACGTGTGTCGTGTGTGCATGGATGTTTATTAATAGGAGTTTAAGTATGAAATTGCTGTTTTTTTTCCCGAGAAAAATGAATAAGTAGCAGTAGTTTTTCTACTATTCAAACAATTTAGTATTGTTCTGAATTTTTAATATAAACCTTGTCTCCCATGACATAATATTACGCACTCCAAAGAGACACCGAAAGTTTTATAGCTTTAAGTAGATGTGTTTTTTATACACATTAAATGAACGTTTGACCACTATCTCCCTTGATGTTTATTGACGATATGGTCTTAGATGTTAAACGCTTATCTAGAAAAAGTCAGACGACAGTGGAACAAGATCCGACCCGTCATGTCATTTTAACCAAACCTAAATCCACTAAAATTTACTTGTTAATGTCAAATCATACGTCAAATATTTCATGGGATTTGGATTAGGTACTAGTTAAAAATAACTAATTTGTTTGTATGGAAAATGCTATTTTCATTATTTTCTAGATAGAAAACCGCAATTTTTTACTTATAAACATCTTATATTAACGCGACACCATTGATTTTATTTCTCCTCCACACCGTTTTGCTATACTAACTCTTTCCTTTACAGAAGTCTTAGTTTAGTCAATTAATTATGTGTTATTAATAATTCTGTATCAAATCAATATATTTAGGAAATTGTTTTGCAATAAATTAAGACGCACAGTCCGATGAATGTTAATTAATCTGTGAAACAAATTCCTCGCGTTTTCAATGTGTAACATAAGTTATTTGTGTGTTGATTGGTTGGTACTAAACAATTTTATGTGAAGGCTGCGAGTAACAACATATCAATTAGATATTGGATTATAAAGCGCAATACACACTGAGCCCGCCGGGCCGCCGACCTATGTCGGCAACTTTTTGTCGGCGGGCTAGTTGGCGGCTTCACTTATTGCAAGTCGGAAAATTTTGTCGCGTCGCCGGGCAACTGAGCGCAGGCGTACGCAAGCCGCCAACGTCGCGGCGGGCAACACATGTTGGCGACATGTTTCTTTTCATATAGGCCGCCGGGTTGTGTCGGCGGGCTGTGTCGGCGGCCCGGCGGCGGGCTCAGCCGCCGGGCCGCCGCCGCGCCGACCCGTGTATTGTGTATTGCGCTTAAGGTCTACAATCTCGGTCTACGAGTTTAAACAAGTGTAATATTTTCTTTTTGTTTAATGCTCAAGTCATTTTACTAGAAATATTATACAATGACAAAATGTGACAGGATTTGAACCTGTGTCCCTCGCTTGCCGAGTGCGCTAACCACTGCGCAATCCTGTTACGGGACAATAATTTTTGATGATGCGTATTTCTCCTTGTAAACTATTTCAAGTGTTTAACTGTTAACTAGATTTACAAAACTATTAGGAAGTATCATCTATTACGATATTTAAATATGAAGACATTTAAAAACTATTTATTTTTTATATAAATGATTAGCGTTTGATATAGCATACTACTCCCCTCACTCAACAGAACTAAGACGGCAGTGGAACAGGAGGGTTACTGCGGTTCGATTCGATACGACATCGATACTGTCATACGATTATTCTACTGTCACATTCTGATAGTAGGGTGACAGTAGAACCATCGTTATGACAGTATCGTTGTCGTATCGAACCGAACCGAAGTAACCCTCATGTATCCGAACCGATTAGATTTTTAAAATTCTTGATACTAATACCTTATTATTGCGTAACAGGAAGAAGGTCGCATTGTAGGTGGGGGCGGTAGAACAAGCGGGGGCGGGGGCGCTAGAGTGGCTCGCCTAGCAGCAGAGCTAGCCGGGCAACCCGCCCCCGCTCCTACCCCGCCTCGCCCTTCCAAACCCAAGGACCTAATGCGGTCCGTCGGCAAAATAGAGCGCGACGATTGGAATATGAGGGAGATTGAGAGGAAAATCATGGAGAATCGGCTTGGCAGGCCCGAGCCGCGGGCCGCTGAGAAGGTGCCCAAGTGGGATCGTGAACAGGTTAGAAGTCCTTTTATTAGCCTGTATTATTTCACTGCTCTAGCGACCGCCGCGCACGTCCAAGCCTAAACACCTAATGCGTTCTGTTGGCAAGACGGAGCGAGATAAATGGAACATCAGAGAGGAAGTTTATGGAGAATAGGCTTGGCAGGCCCGAGCCTGATAAGGTGCCCAATGGGAACGGGGGCAGGCCAGCAGCTCTAACACCCAATCAATACTGATAAACGAGTCTAAGTCATTATTAAGGCTAAGTGATGCCTTGTTTCGCTCATATGAGTGCTTTTTCACGCCAGTGTAAATGTGACACATGCATTACTTAGCAACGTTGTTCTCAGCTCACGATGTTTTCCTTTTCCTTCACCGTAAGAGCGATGTTAATAACGCACATAACTTTTTCTTAAAGAAAAATACATTGGTGCGTGGTCGGCCAGGATTCGAACGCATGACCTTCGGAATGAAAGTCGACGTATCTACCACTAGACCAACACCGCACATTTTTGATATAGGTACTACATATTTACTCGAGAAAGACTTGCATTTGTCCTTACTTCACCTGATGGTCGACTATGGTAGCATGCTTACCTTGAGTCGTCTACCTATGAGTCGTTTTTGTAAACTAAAATAAGTTATAATTTAAGAAATGTTTTTTTTATTTTTCTTCTAGTTTCTCGGCCGACAACGAAAGCTAAAGGAAGGCGATGGAAGCGACGAAAAATGGGGTGAAATCGATGAAACTTTGCACAAATTCGATCAAAAGTTAAGAGATTCTGGCCGACCCGACCACGGCACTAAAAAGGTAAATATGTAAAAAAAACCTATAATCCGCCTTCTATGTGGTAAGATAAGGAAAGAAATGTTAAAGTAATTAAACCTAAATTTTTAAATCTATAAATACATATATGTGGCAAATGCATTTACCGTTACATGCTACGGATTGACTTTTGAAATCCGTTCCAACAAAATAACATTTTAATCATCCACGAAAAAGAGCAAACTTCTTTAGTTAAATTCCTGCATTGTTATGTAGGAGTCTCCTCTGACTTTTACAACAAGTCGTACCTATATACCTTAAATATTAATTTATTTTCTAGGTCGCAAATCTAGCAACCAAATTCGTGAAGAAAGATCCAGTCCCGGAGCCTGTCAAAATTCAAACGCACAAAGAAGAAGTAAGTCATAACTTTATTTTGTAATTACTTCTTTTGTTTAAAGTTTTTAAGATGCTATTAAAAGAAGCCAAACAATTTAAGAAAGGATAATTTGTAGACATGTGCAAAATAATAACTTTTTCTTCTTTATAGGTTCAGGATAAAGTTTTTTTATTAATTTTTTTTAGACAGCGCCATCTAGCCCCGTGATAAGCGACCAAGCTTGTGTTACGGTGACTAGACAACGGATATAATACTTATATTTATTTTTCTTTTGTAAATACATACATATTATACATAGAGGGACACCCAAACCAGACACAAATACTTATTTTTTAAGCATAAATAAATGCACCCTTCTGCATCGCAGTCACGCTTTCGCACGAAGCGCCACAGAGGTCGTCTAAATGTGATTTGCTCAATACTTGTCGAAAATCTTCTGCTTAACAGAGTAGGACACATGGAAGAGATGCCCATAGAACTAAATTGGTGTCTATTAGAGACTAGAAGGAGAAAGGTCGCCTGATAGTGATCTATTTTCAAACTCGTCTCTAACGGACGAGCTTCACCAGTTCCAGTCAGTCAAACTCTTTAGGAAACTACTCACACATCTTTAAAAAATATGGATCTAAATTTAATTCTAAGGGTAATCCATTGTTTGCTCGGCCCTTCTTAGGGTTCAAGCACAGTGCGAGCGGGAGTAGGAATAACAAGTGCTGCGGAAACGGCGCACCGGCACCCCGCTGCCCGGCTCGTCCCGTGATTGATCCCTTGCATGTTATGTTATAGGTGAAGAAAAGCTGGCGCGGGCCCATGACGTCCGGCGTGCAATGCACCGCGTGCGGGACGCGCGTGTTCGCGGCGGAGGGAGTCACGGCCGACGGGCTGACCTTGCACCGCGCGTGCTTCCGCTGCGCCGTCTGCCGCGCCATGCTCAGACCTGGGTACTGTACTTACATTAAGGACCCATATAACCCCAATTGCGTGACAGGGATAGCGCTAGCGCATTTCCGATGTGTTAATGAACGACGTAAGATGCTAGTACGTAAACTTTTATTGGACTAAGATCAGTTCATCTACAACATTTTATTAGTATAAGTTAAGTATTTACTGACAAAAACTATTTATTTGTAAAATTTAGAGGGAAGTTTCTGTAATCGTGTTTTCACAACATACAGGGCCTAGTAAAAATCCTCATCTTTAATAAGCATTGTTTTCAAAACTGATTATTCGAATAAATTTTATAATTAACCGTCCGAGAAAAATCAGTTCTGGCCTACTACTACTACCCTTTAAGGCTCCAAACACTCATATTGAGTGTTGCGGCGGGGCGTGCAATTTGTAATGATATAGGTAATTTCATGTCACACATAAGACCCTTTCAGCCGCCATGGTAACCGAGACTGGCAGTGATAGCGTTGAAGAGTGCTCCCAGACCGCTAGCCATGTTTAGCTCCTGGGGGTTGCTTGACGCTACAGCGGACCCCCCTCCATTTATAGGTACCCTAAAGTGGTCAAAGTTGGGCACGCTACAACATATACATATATGTAGATCAGTTGTTGCAGGGTGATGTTGCCGTGTTGGTAAAGTATAGGATGTCGTCGAGAAGACATGTTCGGTTATATCATTATTCTGTGTCAGATTGAAACAAGAGTTCTTGTACCGATACAGTAATTACACGATGGAGCGCTACGGTAGCCGGCTGGTTTGCCTCCGCCACGGCGGGATCGCCCCAGGCGCGAGTGTCCCGGACGCAGCGCCTACCACCGCCCCGCTTCCGCCCACTCCGGAGCGAATTTCACTGGAACTCTCAGATTCGGGGGCGAGAGAGATCGATGAAGATGAATGGACTGATAGGAACTGCCTTGCGTCCGAGACTTCGGCTGCTAATAATGTCAGGTACTTAAATCTATTGTGCTTTACCCCATTACTTATAAACACATGCATAGACTATGTTTCGTTTGTTGTCGTTTACTGTGACATGAAGTTTCAAATTTGACAGATAGAGCCAAACGTTACATAATATAGTCATCTGCAAAGAAGTTAGGACAAAAAAACCTCCCACTGTGCAAAGTTCCACACTTAAGCAGTGGCCCATAGACGTACTGACCGTGCAAACCTCCCACTGTGCAAAGTTCCATACTTAAGCGGTGGCCCATAGACGTACTGATCGTGCAAACCTCCACTGTGCAAAGTTCCACACTTAAGCGGTGGCCCATAGACGTACTGACCGTGAAAACCTCCCACTGTGCAAAGTTCCACACTTAAGCGGTGGCCCATAGACTTCATCATCATCGTTTATAAGTAAAGAAGTATGTCGGAAAATCTCTGGCTGCCTTTGGCCAGAAACTATACTGTCATCAAATTAACATTATCATTTAGAATAAGTATTAAGTATAGAGAACTAAAAAACTACTACACCTAATTCTCAACTGTTCAAACAAAAGTCGTTCAGGCAACTCTTCAACACCTTTCTAATAGGTATTTAGAGTGATCCTACTGATATAAATGCGAAACCATGTTATGTATGCAATGAGTTACAGTAACTTCTATAGTTACTGTAACTCATTGCATACATAACATGCCACAATCTCTAACTGACAACACTCAAAAAATGTCCGAGCGCCGTTCTACATACCTTTTAAAATGACATTTGCTCGAACTTTATCCTACTTGCATAACTTTCAAAGTCGCTCGTATGAAGTAATCAAATACTCTGGCCACGTGACGCCGAGTTTTGGCGCGGACATTTTTAGAACTAAGTTCCTTATCGCGCGTTACGAAAGGGACGGAAAAAAATAAGACCAAAAGTTGTAACGACACTTTTTTTTTGCTTGGAACTTTGTTCCATCCGCCTTCAAGTGTCCCTTGACACCTCTCAAGTTTTTTTTTTTTCAGTTTGTGTCTCTATAGGTATTGTATGTGTGCTATAATGTGTACCTAGCTTAATTAATATACATGGTATGTGTGTTATAGTGACGAAGAAGACTCCAGTTCGGACGAGTACACGGACGCGGGAGAGAGCGACGTAGCGCCTGCGCGGTCACCGTCCCCGCAACGTATACCGGCGCGTGCGCACACTGATATATACTTCTCGGACGACTCTTTCGGATACGATGACTACTCCGATGATGGTTAGACTTACGCATCATTTATTTACTAGTCTAAATTATTAATTACTTTGGCTGAGTAATGCCTTAGTTGATTCATTGCTTATACAACCTCCTTGCGCCAAAAAATACTCGAAACAAACTCCTTGCGCAAAGAATACTCGACATACAAATTCCTTTATTTTTCTCGGTATGGTATAAAGTATAAGTACGCAACTAATTAATAAGGATTTACATTGAAGCACTCGCGTCGCTCAGGATTTAGTTAGAATCCTTCACTTGCTCGTGATTAATCTATGGCCCTCGCTTTAAATCCGTCCTTTATTCATTATTTTCATAATATACACTACTAGTTGTGTCTCGCGGTTTGACCCGCATAAGTCCCAATTCCGCAGGAATTTTCTAAAATCCTTCCTTACCGGATACCTACATCATACAAAGAACACACTGTTTAAATTTCAGCTCTCTACTATCAAGCTATTGGGCTGTGCGTTGATAGATCAATCAGTCAGTCACTTAGGACAATGCATTTTATAGATATAATAGCTTTGCCCCCCCCCCCCCCCCCTGGTTTAACCAGCATAAGTCCTAATCTCGTCGAAATTTTAAAAAATGTATTCGTGTCGGATGCCTACATCACATAAAAAACACAATTTCGGCCCTCTACTATCAGCGGATTAGGCTGTGCGTTGGTCAGTAAGGACAAAACCTTTTATAGATATAGATTGTATGGAAAGTCAAATGTGAAAAGTCTCCTTAAGAGCGTGTACGCATTGCGATTAAACGCCTGCGTTTTTCCGCAGTGCGCGGTTTCAGATCTGCGGAAAAACGCAGGTGTTAATCGCAGTGCGTTCTAAGCCTAACGCTGGCGACGAGGGCTGTATGATAAGTACCCGTGTTTACCGACTGAGGGCATCACCGACGCAAAAAAATGCCATCATGTAGCGCCATCTTTACAATATTTACGGTCAAAATTTTTTACAGATTTGTCGATTAGTTTTTTTTTCACAGCTGCTGAAAGCCATCAAGTGGGTTTTTAGTTGCAATCATGGAGAAAGAACAATATCGATCAGTGATTGCTAATAAACACGCCCTTGATGAGGCGCTACATGATGGCATTTTAATTTTGCGTCGGTGGTGCCTTCAGTCGGTAAACGCGGGTACTTATCATACCGTCCTCGTAACACTGTGGCAGGTGGTGAATCATCGGGCGGCGAGTCATGTTCCCGAATGCGAGCGCTCCGAGAGGCCCGGCGACGCGAGGTGCCGGCGGAGGCTCGCCCGCCGACCGACAGCAGTGAGGTACCGGGGGGGTGCCTCATCGCGTAGAGGTGCGACTTTACCCGCTCTCAACTCCGACCGCAAACACCCGCCTTAACAACCCCTACATACTTACTTCACTTATTTACCATCATTGTGCATAATATTTATTTACTTTGCGTTATACTCTGCGTGTTATTTAAAATTTAATTTAATTTTTAATTTCATTTATTTATTGTCAGTTAACACGATACAATTATTGTTAAATTACAGTTCGGACTGTAGGTTTGATGGTTTAGTTGAACAAAATATTGAGTACTTTTGCCTCACTACTGCGGACTTCTTGGGTCAGTTACAGAAGTTCTAAGTGATAATGCAGTTTGACTATTCGCTGAGACCGATCTTTATTGTAACGTCACTTTCTTCTTAGACGTTTTCATTCTGCGTTTTTTTTGCCCTGTTCTTAATTATTGTTATTAGTCAACTATTATAGTTTTATTTCTGTATTTTTTTCTTTTATCTGCTTATCTGACACCTTTCTAAATACTGTACGGGTTACACCGCGCACATTCATCATTCAGTTCAATGTACTTTGTTTTACCTACATTAATTACGCAACCTCGCTCATTCCAATTTATATAGATTTGTACTAACATTATTTCTTAAGTGTCGATCCAACTGTATTACTAACAACTACTTTGAATATATCTACTTAATATCAAGTTATCGGAACTTTCCTTTGACACTTCGCAAACTATCCTTAACCAACTAACTATTACTATTGTGTATGGGTTGGCGTGGTCAACTAAGCGCTAATCTATACATAATATGGTCCTTCGACAATAGCACTAAGTGTATCTGGTGTGTTTAAACTGTGATAGCAGATCGGTTGGCTTGGCTTCCCACAAGCGGGATCCCCCAGGTCGATTGAGAAGTTGCGTATTTCGCAGTAGCGACCACAGGTATACTTGGTGTAAGGACCCTTCGAGTGTTCATAGTCACCGCTTACAACGGAATACGACGAAGACACATTGAAGTAGAAGATTGGAAACTCCATTCTTCGCGTCCGCTGAACCAACACTGTGGAAACCACGGAACCTAACTTAACAACATAAACTTAACTTAACTCAACAAAGAGACTTTTAAGAACAATAAACATGGAAGAACTCAACTCTCAAGCAGTAATCTTCGAAGCTATCAAGAAGCTACACAGCAACTATAAAAAGGACAGCAAAACTAGAAAAACTCAAGACTACCTAACTAAGAAACTGATCTCATTAGAAGACCAATGGAGAGAATTTGAAGAAAACCATAATATTTTGTCGGTACAAGATGACAAGAGTCACCATTACTTTACTGACAAAATATACGAAAAAACAAGAGAAATGTACAACTACATGAAAACGGACATCTTGCGGCTGATGCTGGATACAACGACACAGGAAGCGATTCCGGAACGTGAACTTAGTGAAGACGAATCCAACATTAAAAACAAAGAATTATTAGAAGAGCAAGAGTGCCATTTCAGCGCTATCAAGCATGCGATGTCAAAAATAGATTTTGACACCGTTCAGGAAAATTGGGAACTGCAAGAACATCTAACTTCGTTAAAAAGAAAATGGGAAAAAATTGATAACCTTCACTGGAAACTACAGAAGCAACTAAAAGAATCAAATCAAGAATACATTAAATACTACACGGCGATCGAACTGAAATATGATACTTTGATAAAGGAAATTAATAACCGACTAAATACGAACATACATTACGAAAAGTCAGCTCCTGTCATAAACGTACCGGAATTTTCAGGAGATTACAATCACTGGGTCACATTCAAAGATCTTTTCTTGGATGTCATCGATAAGAATCCAACACTTACGAAAGCCCAAAAGTTACAGCACCTAAAAGGAAAACTGCGTGGTGAAGCTGGGCGAATCGTTCAACATCTCAAGATTACGAATGAAAACTACGACAGATGCTGGGCCATACTTACACATCGGTACGATAACGATCGTCTCATATTTTCGTCATATGTCGAATCCATGATCCAACTGCCTACAATCCAACATCCAAACAAACACAACATGAAAGCCATGCATGACGTCATGGTAGAATGTTTGAATGGCCTATCTGGTGTAGGTATAGACACTACAGCCAGCGGACCTATAATCGTGTACTTTATGGCTAAAAAATTGGATGGTGACACATACAACAGATTCATAAAGGAGATGCAGAATCCTCGAGCGGTACCGGATATTGGAGAATTTGTTCAATTTTTGGAAAACTCTTTTATTACCCAGGAAGGAACTATAACTATGAATGAAAGAAAACATGACAACTTTAAGTTTTTCAAGAATCCCAGACCAATGATGAAACAATTTCCAAGATTTACGAAACCTCACACTGAGCTCAAGAATGATCAAGCAAAAACATACTTTACTACATATAGTAACTGCCCTCTATGTAATGGAAATCATGTACTGATGCAATGCCATAAGTTCATTGACATGAATATAAAAGCTAGAAACAACATAGTAGCAAAACTACAAGTCTGCAAAAATTGTCTCTACAATCACGGCAATAAAATATCATGCACTTCAAGCAAAAAATGTAAAGAGTGCAATGAACCGCACCACACGTTATTACATCGAGTAAATAACGAAACAAAGTGGAATGTACAGAATTCAGGTCAACGTCCTTTCAGTACAGATACACGACCATCAACTTCATCACACGGTATCATTCAAAGTTCCAATCATCTATCTAACAATGACAGTGAAGTACTACTAACTACCGTCGAACTTCAGATTAAGAATTCATCTGGAAGTTTCGTTACATTGCGAGCACTACTTGACCAAGGCTCTCAAGTGAACTTAATAACAGAAAATGCGGCCCAACAATTAAAACTAACTAGAAAGAAGCTCAACGCCACCATCTCTGGAGTAGGATCAGCCTCTGGAAATTGCAAAGGACTCCTCGAAATAGAATGCAAATCTCACTGCACAAATTTTATGTTTAAAACTGACGTCATGATCATTAAACAAATCACTAACAAACTACCTAGTACTACTTTCGAGAAAAATGCCTGGACCCATATGGAAGGGCTAACTCTAGCCGACCCACATTATAACCTATCAAGAAGCGTCGACCTATTGCTAGGAGCCGACGTCTATTCTCAAGTATTATTGGATGGAGTTTTAAGAGGGGATGTTGAAGCACCTGTAGCTCAACAAACTCATCTAGGCTGGATACTATGTGGAAAGCTGCGAACATTCAACTGTCACGTGACATTAGTGAACATACAAGAATTATCTAAGTTTTGGGAAACTGAAGACATAATCAATCAAAATAATGACATCTCCAAGGACAACTGGTGTGAAAATCACTATCAAGAAAACACAGAAAGAGATTCCGATGGAAGTTACATAGTCAAAATGCCATTACTTCCTGACTATGCGGAACAATTAGGGCATTCCAGATCGATTGCGGTGTCGCAATTTTTACAGTTGGAACGCAAGTTTGAACGAAAGCCTAAACTAGCATCTATGTACAAGGAATTCATACAAGAGTACATTAGTATGGGACATATGAAACCAGCAACCATGGATAACTATCGTAATATGCAGAACTATGTTCCACATCATGGTGTTCTGAGAGAGCATTCTACCACAACGAAGTTGAGAACTGTATTCAACGCATCTCAAAAAACACTCGGCGGCTGTAGCCTAAATGACGTCATGGAAAAAGGACCTAACCTACAAAAGGACATACAGTCACTGGTGTTGCAGTGGCGGTCGTACAAGTATGTTTTTACAGCTGATGTAGAAAAGATGTATCGATGTATAAAACTACACGAAGACCAACAACCATTGTTAAAGATAATATGGAGATTCCACCCAGATCAAAGACTACAAGAATTTCAACTCTGCACAGTAACGTACGGAACTAAGAGTGCACCGTGGCTGGCAATGCGAACAATTCAACAATTAGCAACCGATGAAAGTTATAGGTACCCAAAGGCTGCTGAGGTACTGAGAAAACAATGTTACGTCGATGACGTCATAACTGGAGAAAACTCTATAGAATCGGCCAAACAACTACAAGAATCACTTATCACTCTACTGAGAAAAGGGGGCATGAACCTTAGAAAATGGTGTAGCAATAACTCGGAACTATTGCGCAATCTAACTAAAGATCAAATATCACAAAACACATTTGACTTCAAAAGCGAAGAAACTATGAAAACTTTAGGATTGAGATGGAATCCAAGAGACGACGTCTTCACATTTAACTGGGAGTTAGAAACGATCAAGGATAAAATTACTAAACGAAGTCTATTGTCTCAAATTTCAAAATTGTACGACCCACTGGGATGGCTCTCTCCAATAACTATATTAGCCAAACTACTTTTTCAAACTGTGTGGTTAAGCAAGACTGGCTGGGATGAAGATTTACCACATGAAATAAAACATAAATGGGCTAAATTAAATAATGAACTACAACTTATAAAGGATATTAAAATAAATCGATGGCTCGGAAGTATAAACAAAACCATACAACTACTCGGATTCTGCGACGCAAGCGAAAAAGCATACGCATGCGTCATATACAGTCGCGCCACTGATGAATATGACGTAACAAGAGTGACGTTACTAGCGGCTAGAACTAAAGTCGTACCTTTATCGCAAAAAACATCGCTACCCAGATTAGAATTGTGCGGGGCGCTACTTTTATCTCAACTGATGGATAAAGTTAAGAAGTCCCTACCAGAACATGACGTCACAACTTTTGCGTGGACTGACTCTAAGGTGGTACTAGCGTGGTTACAAGGAGGAACAAAAAGGTGGGAACGCTACGTCGCCAACAGAGTGGAAAAAATTACAACAATCATAAAACCTGAACTTTGGTTTTACGTAAAATCGGAATCAAATCCGGCAGACTGTGCCTCAAGAGGCTTACTACCAAGCAAAACGATAGATTACAGTTTATGGTTTGACGGACCGGCATTCCTTAAGACATTCAAGGAACAAGACGTCCAGAAAAATTCGAATTGTTTGTTCACTACAACTGAAGCTCACCTAAAAGACACAGAGAATATCGATCATAACCTACTGAAGCATAAAAACAATCACTTTTTAACAAAATTATTAAATGACAAGAGTTCATTGACTCACATACACAGAATTGTAGCTTGGGTCATACGATTCACTTCATGTCTACAACATAAAACACAACGCTGCAATAATAACATGTACCTAACAACATCGGAACTCAATAATTCTGCTTACCAGGTATTAAAACACGTTCAGCAAATAGAGTTTACGCAAGATTACAAGCAACTACAACAAAATAAAATGATTTCACTTAAAAGCAACATTTACAAACTGAACCCTTACATAGACAACAAGGGTATCGTTCGCGTCGGTGGACGACTGAAAAATTCTACCTTACCAACTAACATGAAGAATCCAGCAATACTACCCAGCAACGGTCGCTACACCGAACTAATAATAGACCACGCCCATTCAACTACACTTCATGGTGGAGCCCGGCTAACATTAGCTTACTTACGACAACGCTATTGGATAATTGCCGGGAATCGCACGGTAAAGGCCAGATTACGTCGCTGCGTCACGTGTCACCGATTCAAAGCGAACACCAACTCTCAACTGATGGCCGACCTCCCTGCAGCAAGAGTAACTCCGAGTCGACCATTCACGCATACCGGGGTAGATTTCACCGGGAGCGTTGACATTAAATTAAATAAAGGAAGAGGAGTGAAAACAACCAAAGCTTATATCGCCATTTTCGTCTGTATGGCAACTAAAGCGGTACATATCGAGTTGGTGTCCGAACTAAGCACCGAAGCTTTCATTGCAGCGTTCCAAAGAATGTGTGCCAGACGGGGAACACCCGAACATGTCTACTCGGACAACGGCACTAACTTTGTGGGTGCCGCGAAAGCATTGAAGTCCGAATTCAAAATATTTGAAAGACTTTTTTCAATTGACTTTTTCAATGAAATCGAGAAATTGGAAGTACAGTGGCATGTACGGGTTACACCGCGCACATTCAGCATTCAGTTCAATGTACTTTGTTTTACCTACATTAATTACGCAACCTCGCTAATTCCAATTTATATAGATTTGTACTAACATTATTTCTTAAGTGTCGATCCAACTGTATTACTAACAACTACTTTGAATATATCTACTTAATATCAAGTTATCGGAACTTTCCTTTGACACTTCGCAAACTATCCTTAACCAACTAACTATTACTATTGTGTATGGGTTGGCGTGGTCAACTAAGCGCTAATCTATACATAATATGGTCCTTCAACGCACCTTCGTGGCCAAGCGCTGGTGGACTGTTTGAAGCAGCTGTGAAGTCTATGAAGCACCACCTACGTCGTGTCCTGGGGGAACAAAAACTGACGTGGGAAGAATTTACAACTCTCCTCGCGAAAATAGAGGCGTGTCTAAACTCACGACCACTATGCCCCCTCACGGAAGATCCTGAAGAATTCTATAATTATCTCACGCCTGGACATTTCCTAACTGGGGGGCCTACACTGCAATTGCCTCAACCGCACCCAGATGACCGACAAATGGATTACAGAAAACGGTGGCAATTAACTGAGCACATGCTGGAACAATTTTGGAAGTCATGGGCCAACGATTATCTAACAACACTTCAATCTCGCTGCAAATGGCAAAGGAAAACAGAAAACTTAAAACCTGATGACATCGTTCTAATAAAGGAAAATAACATGCCGCCTGGGAAATGGGCTATGGGACGAGTGATCCAGGTTCATCCAGGTAACGATGGACTGGTCAGAGTCGTAACCCTGAAAACGAAAACGGGAATACTCAAACGCCCCGTCATCAAACTTTCACCACTACCACTGGAAGAAAATGACGAAAAAACCACAACCAAAATGCCACGTTCCGAACAAATAACTGAACCACCCACGAAAAGAAACTCGAAAGGGGCATTGCTTTCATTCTTAACTATATTATCATTGATGTTTACATGTATGGTAAATGGAATTAACTGCACAATACCTACTTGTACTCAAATAACGAAATTAGAAACCGATCGCCCAGTGTACTACAACGAAATCGGAAGATTACATTTGATGCATGATGAATGGATACTAGTGATGTACTACAATTTAACATCATATTGGCAAGCGACTCAACAAATCGAAATGTATCTCCGTAATATGGAAGAAGTATGCGACCAACTTGAACCTCGATACTGCCGAAGTACTCTTACTCAATTGACCCATGAAAGAGATGTACTTAATCACTACAATCAACTCCTACTGACACCTAGCAAGCACCTGTCTCTCCGTAAAAAACGAGGATGGATAAACGGAGTAGGTTATTTAGCCAATACCATGTTCGGTGTATTAGATCAACGCTTCGCTGAAAAATATCAAAAAGACATCATGAACATACAATACAACGAAAATTACCTACACGAACTTATAAAAAATCAAACATCAATCATCGAAGTAGAGAATGAGTCACTCAAGAAAAATGAAGACAATCTGAATAAACAATTCCAAATACTCAACAACTACATAAATCAAACCAACGCCAGCTTGTTAACAATAGAAAATGAAATGCAAGCGTTAATGGCAGTAAACTATTTTAGCTCATCTTCACTAACTGTCTATTTGCTGATGAACAACTTGAAGAGTATACAAGAAATAATTTTCAACTCGATGACGCAAATCTATCAAGGACACATCGACGTTCATCTTTTGACGCCAAGTATCCTCGAAAAACAGCTAATCAAGATCGCCGGGAAGCTTCCTAAAGGATTATCTCTACCAACGGATAGCTTAACGGACTTGAAACAAATCTATAAATTGGTCACAGCAAAGGCACTGACCACTGAAAGCTACGTACTATACGAACTGCGTGTGCCTCTTTTATCTGAAGAAGATTTTACGCTTTACAAGATTATTCCATTACCAATAACATACAACAGCAGCACTAAATGGTTACAACTAACATCTTCGCATATTGCCGTCAACCTCAGGAAGAATACATATATAACTCTCAACAATGAAGACTTAAAGCTATGTTTACAAGATAGCAATAGCTTGTTATGCAACGCGGCCTTACCGGTATTTAATTTACTCGACACCAATGCGCTGTGCGAAGCAAATTTAATAAGCCAACGACCTATAACAAACTGTCACACATACAGCGCACCTTGCAAGGACGCATGGATCAAACTACATACAACAAACAGCTGGTTGATGACGTGCTGTTCCGCTGAATGTACAACTCGTATCATTTGCGATAAGGAAGTTAATGTACACATTGTAACGGGATCCAACCTTATTACACTCGGTCAAGGCTGTATTATGCAATCAAAGGAACTGACGATATATGCACATAACATTTACAAAAGCAATTTGGAAATAGAACCAGACATACAAATTCCAGAATTGAGATCATCTGTTAATAAATTCGTCAACTTGACACTGAAAAGGTCGGACAACATATTTCTGACAGACCATTCAGATACTGCAGAAGTCGACCGCAGGATAAAAACTATGATGGAACATGAAAGACAATCGCTCAAATCCATCACTCAAGATGATCTACATCAGTACATCGTGTGCTACATTTTGGTGGCTGTAGTAGTAGCAGCTATTTTATTTTGGCTATGGAGGACACGATGCCAATCTCGGTGCGGCTCACCCAAACTTACCGTAGATGTCTCTGATCCGCACTACGAAGACATAGAACTTAAAGAGGTCAAGAATATATACGGAAAACCTTCGAAGGCGAAGAAGAGGACTATAGCTACAGGGACACCGAGAGCGACGCCGTCGACCTCGTCCCCCTCACGCAAGGACAAAGGGAAAGGAACAACATCCGAGAACCCAATCTTCAAGTTGTAAAACTAATTGCTATAATAATTATGTTTCTTTTATTGATTCAAGTAATACTTTAAGTTTTTATTGTAACTTTATAATTATTATTTTAAAACTTTACTGTAGTTATTGAATTACTTTATTTCTTTAGCGGGTTGGGAAGATGTACGGGTTACACCGCGCACATTCAGCATTCAGTTCAATGTACTTTGTTTTACCTACATTAATTACGCAACCTCGCTAATTCCAATTTATATAGATTTGTACTAACATTATTTCTTAAGTGTCGATCCAACTGTATTACTAACAACTACTTTGAATATATCTACTTAATATCAAGTTATCGGAACTTTCCTTTGACACTTCGCAAACTATCCTTAACCAACTAACTATTACTATTGTGTATGGGTTGGCGTGGTCAACTAAGCGCTAATCTATACAATTTTCAAGTCTTTCTGACATACCTTTCTAAATAATAAATAAATATTGCACGACGTTTTATTATTATTATTTATTTATTTATTATATTTCCATACCTTTCTAAATAAATACTTACAATTTTTTTCTTTGCTACTCATCAAGGGAATTTAATTTTTGAACTTATTTAAAACTTATATTTTTCTGTTAAATATAGCTCACGGAGTATAATTGCCTTTCAGAGTGTTCATATTTCATGATATCATTATACCTAGCCCACGTTGATATAGCGCTAACAAGTAAATGGACGGCGGACTGAGAGCAAGGTAAACGTGAGTGTGACCACACTAACTACATACCGTTTTATAGTTTACTGTTTTATTTCTAATGAAATTGTGATCATTCACTGTACCAACTCATATTCAAATAAGACAGTAAATTATCGATTGATATTGATGGCGTTTTCTTTGTATTGATAATTTGATAAATGTGATTTAAAATTACTAGATGACTAGCTGTGCCTCGCGCTTTTTCCCGTGTTAATAAGTCCCTATCTCGTTTTCTCGAAAAATCTACTTACCCGATAAATTCAATCATAGTCTATTTAATTCAGTTTTTATTTTTTTGCGAGTCTTCCTTTAAATTTCCTGACATAAACAATAATTCGTTGTTGTGGTTTTTTGTTCAATATCTCAATTAAATGAGAAAACAAGAATCCTTCTTATTTATTAAAATATGTTTTATTAGTATTGAGGATAAAATTTCAAGAAGGAATGTATTTATTCCAAGGTCATTGTCATATTGTTTATGTTTCTTCAGGGCGCCGTATGTGTATGTTCCCTAAGGGCGACGTATGTTTTTGGTCTTCTCGTTTTCATGTTACCAATGGCGGCTTATGTTTTAACTTAATAAATCATAAGTACTAGAAATCTCGGTTCTTTTCATTCCAGAAGCCCAAACCTGAACAATTAGTAGACCCCTAAACATCCCAGATTCAATAGGTACACATAACGACCTGATGCCACCCTAAACGGCTCTTGGCGGCGGACTCGGGGGAGTCTGTCGCCAGTATATGAGCCCGAGATGGCGGCGCCGCCTCTCTGAGAGGGTTTTTTCCCCGCTTAATAGCGGGTTTTTGGAGTCGGGGTCCGACGGGACCAAGCGGTTTCAGTGGGTATACCCTTCCATCTACGGCCAGGGGGACCCCCACTCACCGGGTCGCTACCCCCGAGAGCGGCCTGATGGTTTTAACAAGATTTCCCTTTGTAAAAAAAAAATAAGATTCAATAGGTACATAATATTTCACTCATTGTACCTAGTTTAATTTGGTGTCAAACTTTATCTCTAAAGCAGCTTTTATCTAATAAATCTAATTAATAAGTTGTGTGAACTATAATTGGAATGGCCAGAGTTCTGTTCAAGCACGATTAACATTAATGTCAACTAACTTTACAGTTCAAATTAATTTTAGTATGTTTATATGATTTCTTAAAATGTTTTCTCGAGTGTACAAATTGGTCTCGTAGGTAAACAGTTACATAGGCCTTGTTAAAATTGACCAACGTTATGTTCATTTTTATCTTGCTGTGATATTCTTAATAAAAATGTTATTTCGACTCAATTGTTTTTGACTTTGTGTTTTGACTTACTTGCGTCAAGGCACAGGTTTTCATTTTAGGATATTTGGTTTGAGTTAGGTATTATAGTATGTACAATATATTTCAGCGACACGACGGTCTTGTAATCAGAAAGGGGGTAAATCTAAAAGTCTACACCCTAGGCGAACTAACAAATATTATTGTTGAATGTAGAACAAACGTTTTTCGAAATGTTTAAAACTCGACTAGAACAATCTCCTTTCGGAAAACATAACCCTCGATCACTGAAACACAATGCCATCGAGATATCGACCGGTGAGTTAGTGTGGAGAAGTAGTCGTCGCACCTCTATTGTAGGTACATATATGTATGTTGTATAGACGCGCACGTGTGTGTGTGTGTCATCGAGCGTCGTGTTTATTGTGTGTGTGTGCAGGTGGAGTCGGAGGAGGAGAGCTCGTCGGAGGAAGAATCGGCGTCGTCAGCGACAGAAGTGTCGACCGATAGCGAGTTCGCGCGCGACGAAGGGCACTTGCCCGCCATCCTGGTCACTCCGGCACCACCCCCCACAGCCGTCATCGTACCGGCCATAGTAGCACCGCCCGCGCCGCGCGAATACCCGCTCTCCCGCGCCCTCTCCGCCGGTGGCCTGGCCACGCAACGAGCACTCGAACTCAAGCGGCGATACCTACTCGGTGAACCGTCACCCCCAGCCGTACGGAAATCCGACTCCACATCCCAAATAGATTCGAAACTCGCCGCGTTTACCAACAACATCACCGAGTTCCAGAAAATGCTAAACCCCGCCGCTGCACCGGCCCCGACACCGACTGTAGCGACCGCTTATCACGCTAAAATCGACCCAAAACCCATGCCCGATATCATAAAGAATTTATGCGGCGCCGCGCCGTTAGATCTCCTCGCTAAAACCGAGCCTTCGCTTATACACGACTACATATCGGAGCGGTCCGAGCCGGGGTCCGAGAGTGCTAAACTCGATCCGGAGGACGACGACGGACTTGAATCGGATTCATTGTCGGACCGTACCGAACGCGAATCATCGCGAGCGCCCGTGCCGCGACTCGAAGTCCACGACGATAGCGGCGAACTCGTGCACCTCGACAGTTTGACGAGCGGGGCTGTGACCGCACCCACTGTATTACCCGCTTCGACCCCCGCCGCCGCCGGAGAGGACGGTTCCTCTTCATCGCGCGAGGCTAGCACGCTCGCGCTAACAGAAAGCTCGGCTTCATCGTGGGCGGGCGAGGGATCGGCACTCGAAGCGGCGGGCGCTGGAAGAAGGGCCGCTCCTAGACACCTCGCCAGACCGAAGTCTATTCGGGCCGCGACAGATCACGTCTGTGGCCGTTCCGACCGCGATACAGATCCCGGCGACGCGGTGCGGTTCGAGAATGCGTCCGATCACTTCGCATTCGCTGACGAGGGCGAAGGCGAGCCGGAACCGGTGCTCGTCGTCAACCGAGGATACATGGAGCTCGTTGACGACGAGTATTCACCCACTCGAGACCGCTCCATGGACTTCATCGAGCGCGCTTTCTCCGAGACCGTTTACAGACAGACCCCACCGGCTTCACTACCCGCACCCGCGCCGGAGATCGTGCACACTTTACCGCCGGACCTCGATAGCGAACAACTCTCACCGACTAAAACCGAAACGGAATCGAGCGAGAAGACCGTAGCGGACTCAGAGTCGAGGAGTCGGGGTGAGACGTCGTCGGTTGGGCTCGAACCGAGTCTCGAGTCGCTGAGCCTGTCGTCGGTAACATCGCCGCCGCTGGCGTCACCGTCGGACAGCGGCGAGGCGGAAGCGGCGCGTATGGAGCGTGTGAGACGCGAACGTGATCACCAGACGGAGGTTGTCCGACGACTGGTGCTCGCGAGATTAGGTGGCGAACGTGCCCCCCGCCGCCGCCCCCGGCCCCCCGCGCACCCCTCCGCGCCCCCGCCCGTGCCCCCGCCTCCCGTACAAGCCCCGCCATCCCCCGCACCCGTCACGCCTGCCTTCTCCGACCCCGAACTAGCGCGCGCCTCCCCACGACGGAACACCATCATGAGAACCATCTCCGTCTACATCAACCGACACCTACATCCCAAGCACAAGGTACGTAACACGATGAGAAACTCTTTGCATTATTACTAGATATTTCAACAGAATAACCACCATAGATATTCGATCATGTCATCAATTGCACTTCATGGAGTCATTGCGAATAACTTAATATTAAATGTATAGTGTACAAAGTAGTAACCGGGGAAGTAGTCGGTACAATTTACTCCACACTCGAAGAGTAAAGATGTGTTCATCATTATTTTATGTGAATCCATCTAGGATATATATTTACTTTACTCTATGACTGTGAACCGGGAATGATACTCCTCGCGCTATTTATGGGTCACCGTACGTATCTCCTTAACGTAAGCCTTTTAAGCCGGGTCACACCGGATGCTGTATTGACACGCGCGTGCATGCACATATGAACTATACTCCATACATTGCAACGCCATCAAAGCACACGCGTGTGCGACTGACACGCGCGTGATAGACATTGGCTTGAGTTGAAAGGTAGACAATTCTGCGTGTGCGTGTACACGTCACGCATCTGTTGTGGCATCTCCCCATAATTTCGTACATTACAACGTAAGAAATCTTGTGTGATCCGGCCTTCAATATTAAACGGGAGTTTAAAGTTGTTATGTTAGAGATATAGCGCGCGGAGTGTAGAAGTAGGTTGTTGGTGACATTTTGTCGGTACAGTCTAACACGAGTCTAATTTTCAGTGGGCTTCGGAGCCGAACCTGTCGTCGCACGTAAGCAAAGCATAGTATATGTGTCGTGACTCGCTAGCATGTTGTAGTCCGTCTCTTTCACACTCATATTGTTACTTACAGTACGTTGTCTCGCTCGCTCGCTTCTCGTTGGATTTCTCTAGCGGTGCGTTTTATCTTGACATCTTAGAAAATAATATGACTTTCTGTTTTAAAAAATCGCTTTTTGTATGGATTTTGCCTAATGGAAACAAGTTTTTTGTTAGCTTATCCGTACGATTGATCGATCTATTGCCGAATTTGACCACAGAACGTCTCATGTTGCCTATAAGTCCTGTAAATTAATGAAATTCTGACGCTTAATGTAAAAATAAATAATATATTTTTTTTAAATTATTTTAATCATTATTTTCTATCATGATCCAGACAGATAAAACGCACACATATCGTCCGAATATCACTTGCATCTTGTTTTTAGCGTTGTTCTTCAAATCTCTACTCTACTGAAGAGGACATAAGGCTTAGTTCTCTTTGTGCATGCGGCGCTTACGCCTTCAAAGCAAGGCCTACGCATGTATAAGTATCAATACTGTTGTATTTTCTTTGTCAATCATTTTAAAAGTCTACGTTTTATCCACAATACAATATCAAACATATTAAGGTAATGTCATTGAGATATTATGTAGTAGTACTAGAGATGATGTCTCAATCATATTCCATGTTTCTTTTACGCCTAAAAACTTCGATCATATATAAACTATAGATACACGGTCCCATACAAAATCGAAATCAAAAATTGGCACTACTTCAACGCTTACTTATACGGACATAGTACAGTTTAATGTAAACCTAAATCACTGGGCAATAAGGTTGTAAAACACTTATGCGCGACTGACAGCGAAACAAGGCATATCGGCTGAAGTATGCCTTGTTTTGACGGCTCCATTTCTAGAGCGGCGACCGTGCATCTATAGTTTATATATGATCGAAGCCTAAAAAGTACTAGAGATGGTGTCTCAAACATATTAAATGTTCATTTTATGCTCTATCTATCTATCATATAAATAAAATGAGCATCGCTACGGGCCCTAATATGCCGTCAAAAAATTACGATTAAAACGTCAAAAGCATCATTAAGTTTATGGCAAAGTTATCTCAGTTGCTGCGTTTACAACTGTCTTCCTTCCGATATCATATCTTCGGTGAAAAAGATACCTTCTTCTAAGGTTAAGATCAACGGGTAAATGTAGACTTTTAATGCTTCTGTTCGCGCCACATCAATGTTCTCAATGCTTAAAAAAACTTAGTTGCAGCATGAAAACTAAAAAAACGACTTCAAAAATACTTTCTCTTTAATTTCAATGCTGTAACTACCCAAATTTAATTATCTACTTATTCATTTGCTAGTTTACATAGTTTCCCCATTGTGTGATGCTACAACAAGAAATGTTAATTGATTTTCTGGTCAACACTGGCGAGATTTATTTTAACTGAAGTTTGATTTCAGTGAAAATTACACAAATACCTTTCTGCTAGCAAAAGAATAGTTTTTTACACTGCTCTAAGAACAGTCCTTGATATACCCCCTTAATTATAAACGATGATTAACGGCTGCATAAGTTTATGTAACGTGTGTCACTGTCTCTTAACTTTGAACCTTCATGTCACAGTAAAAGACAAACATTACATAAACTTAGTCATCGTCTATAAGTAAGGGTGTAAATTTCAAAGTTGACAGACAGACAAACGTTACATAACTTATTCATGTATTAGTTATCGTTCGTAAGTGAGGGGGCTAATACATTAATAATACAGCAGGAGCCGATTTCGCGCGTGAACGTCGCGCACAAATCGACAGGGGCGTTACAAGAAGTTCCACAAGAAGCACCTCCCGTGCCCCCTCCTCCCGCCGGCTACTGCCCTCCCCCTGATAAAACCTGCTATCGGCCTGTCGCATCCTCTAAAATACCAGGTAACATACCGTACTAGTACAACAATACTTTAATCAAGAGATAACGTTCTAAGATTGCTTTAAGCTGAGCTTTAAATAAGTAATCAATATGGTACGTACAGGTACATACAACATTTGCATAAGTCGGTTAACTTACAGTGTTATTTTGTTCCAATCAAAAACCGATCTTTTTTTTTTTCGACGATGGAAATTCGAACTTTTTTCGAACATTTCGAAAATATAAAAAAAACACGAACGAAAACGAAGGGTTCCGTACCATTATCACAGAAACACGTTTGTTGTATGCGGGCCACACTGAAATATTTATTTTATTCTTTTTTTAGCATTTGTCATAGCGCCAAGCGGCAACAAAAAAACATCATCTTTGAAAATTTTAACTGTCTAGCTATCACGGTTTATGAGATACAGCCAGATGACAGACAGACGGACAGTGAAAAGGGTCCCGTTTTTACCTCCAGTACGGAACCCTAAAACGTTATGTAAATGCTATATGTACAGTTGTACACATCGTTAGTTCATTTTCATACCATTTACTTATAATTAACCTTGCCTTACGTGTCGAGCAAGTCGTGATAGCAATTTGCATGCTCCATTTAATTTACATGTAACTGATATTACTTAAACATTACCGTTATTTTGCCTTTCATATCAGATCATTAATTATTTGATGCTTTCAACGAAGACAGACTACCAGACCGAATGACCCGATATATTATAAATTAATTTTAATGTTGTCACTCTGCTACCTGCTTTGTTCATTAGATTATAGTCTCATTTGAACCTTTCGAAGTCTATGAGTACTCGAGCACTATTTACTCTTTGTTCAACAGCCAAGAATGGCTTTTGGACAATCGGGTATTGAATAGTCGGCGATTTATAGATAATAAAATCATACGAGTGTTTAAATGCCAAATATAAACAGTTTTTTGTCAAACAACAATAAAATCGCAACAAAAAATTTAAAGTCAACAAAAAGGCAGTACTAAAATGAAATAAAAAAACTTTTTACTTATGCGTTGTCTGTTTTTCCGAGATGTCTAAAATAATAACATCAATTTTGATTCCATAATGAGAACAATAACATAACCACACATAGAAAATGTGTTCTAACAAAACAGGTGGTGATTTGCTGTCTTTAAACGTATAGAGTGTTTAAAACATGTGTGTAGACAAAATATGTCTCTGACGTCGTCGGATCTGTAGTCTGTCTTCGTATTGTTTCCATACCATACGTCATACGATATGAATGTTGTGAGATGAGGCTAGACGGTGTATGTGGTTGGTTGTGTGACATGACGCATGTAGTGCCTTGCGAGAGCGACCGCGACGCGATGCAGCTGTTTGAGGTGCGATGGGCGAAGCTGGTGGCGCAACGCCGGGCTAGAGACTTGTGCGCGCCGCCGACCACCGCACCTGCGAGGCGACTAGCCAAGCTCGAGAGGAGGCTCTCGAGACCGCTCTCCGGTAAGGAGGCTTAAGCATGATGTATGCTAGACCGGGCCGTGTCCGGGCCGGGGCGGGAACGGCCTACTTTTGTACGAAGACATGTTTTGCACATGCACGGACGCAGCAAGGGCAACATGTAAAACAAAAGCTGTCTTCATACAAAAGTAGCCCATTCCCGCCCCGGCCCGGACACGGCCCGGTCTAGCATAAATCATGCTTTATGTGCCCGAACGGAGCCTGAACAATTCATTCCACATGAGCCCTTATTCTGATTGACTAAGGCTGATTTTTCATTCTACAGATAAAAAATATTTGTCAAATTACAAGTAAAAAAAGCCTTCTAAAGTTCTAACGCTCATTACTTGGGTGGGTGACCGATAATTTGTGTAGGAAAAAGTCATTTTCTCAAGCTCCTCCATGCTATAGAAGGCATGTTAAGCAGTTGGTCTTGGTTGTTATCTCAGAAAGCAGTCGTTGGGTAAGGTAGAGGCCTTAGGGCGACCTGAAAACTATAACACCAGGTGAGCCAGACCACTGTACGAAAAGCAGAAGAAAGTTTGATTTCTTTTTAGAAGATAGAGACGCTTTTATTCGGTTGTGTTTCATTTTTTTGGGCTGATATCTTTTGTCTAAAGACGTTGCACACAACGCCATCTAGCGCCAAACTAACTGTACTATGGGTACTAGACAACGGATATACTACACATTATACTTTCTTTTCACTTGCAATTCAATCGTCTCGGGCATGTTTCGGGAAAAAAAAATTTCCGCGAAAATTTTGTTAAAGCTTGGTTTTTTTTTTGCAAAATTAAGTTTAAAAAAAACTTTCTGGAGACGAATGAACAGGCAAGTAATCATCAGAATAAGGCCTCGTGTTATCATCGTCGACAGAGCGACCGAGACAATTTTTCCTGCTCCACACAGCACTTTATTTCATACCACTACAATACATAGCTTATTTGAAAATTCAAATAAGATGTTTCTTCAAGCGTTTCGTTCCATCAAACAAAAAGAGGTTTTTGGACAAAAAAAAACGAGATAATTTTCGAATAAGCTTGCATTGTATTGCTTTACATTTTTCGGAAACTTTTGACAGAAATCCAGACATTTATTTTATTTTTAATGGCTACTTAAAAGTTTAAAGCAAGATCGAGTAGTATTTATGTCATTTTAAGTATTTTAAAAGACAGCGGCTGAAAGTCGAATTAAACTATTTTTTTCTAATTTTTCTCCGAGATATGTAGAAATTTTCTCAGATTATACGCTAGTCGTTTAGGTTACGTTTGTCAATCCATTGTCATTAAGAACATCAAACTGCATCGCATTTTACATTTGTAGAACAACATGAATCGCTAAACATTCCATTATCATACTTAGAAAGAAAACACATTTCATTTCAAACTGCTCTCATTTAAGTATTAATATTTCATTTGCAATTGACCGCTTTGTTATTATGTTTGGGCATGTTAAGTACAAACTATGCAAAAATCGGACTATACATACAATTAAGTGAACTTACTCAAATTACTTCAAATTTAAGGTATTTCCATACGTACCTACACTCAAAAAATTACCGTCTTGTTTTTGATTCGATCGTCTTTTGTTTTTATCGTGATCGTGTTATGTTTTTATTTCCATCAGTTTTTGAAAATGTATCTCACCAAAGCGTGCGATACAATACTTCCAGTCTGCACCAGTAGTAGGTTCACAAGTAATGGGCAATCCTCGTTATTCTTTGAAAAGCACGAGGGAACGCCCAGTTTTATAACCTTTATAGCTTCCTACAGCTACAATAGTCTATGACTGCGTTACTAAACCACACATTTGTTAAGGATGGGAATGTTGTGTGTTGTATTGATAAAGTTAACAATGTTGCGTGTTGTATTACAGCGGAGCAACAAGCGGCGAAGGTAGCAGAGTTAGTTCAAGTGCTGGCGACGCGCGACGCACACCAGTCCCTTATGAAGGCTGAATTAATGTACGACTGCTTTTATTTTCTTTACCCCCTTTAGTCTTGATCCAGTGGAAAACTCTTAAGTTTGCACGGGTGGCTGGCTCAGTCTTTCGTTGATTACTAACATTCTTCTTGTTGGATTTTGATATTATAAAGGAAAAACCTTTTAAACAGCTATCCAATAATGGAACCCAAACTTCAAAGGGTTCAGTAGTTTTCGAATGCATCAATAACAGATAAAAAAAACCGGCATGAATTTCAATAACTTTAAGTTCTTGTTCTACTGTCTATCCAAAGGGACCTAGACTGTTTCTTTTTATTTATTAATACAGACTTTTTCTCATCATTTGTTATTTATCATTTATAAGCAAGAGGGTAACGTAACTCGTTAAATATTAATCTTCTGTTTTATTTAGTTGCAATCAGTTGCACCAGTTTCGAAAGTCCAACTAATCGGGAAATTACAAAAAATATGGATCAAATTTGAACGTCGTTGTTAGAATACCCACCAGTTAGATAATCTAAGGTTTTCCGCTTGTTTTATTTCAGAAGACGAAGCGCAACCAGTGGAGGTGAAATGATCTCCGTGCCGCTGCCGGCTGGTTCCTCACTGCACGAAGCACGAAGCGTGCGCCCCACGCACGACAAGTAGGTATACTCCGTGCCACTTGTCACGATGCTACGCTCCATCCGGACGGTCTCATATCAAACATATCTGTAGCACCGAATATCTAATCCAACAGAGCAACAGCTTCATACAATCCCGCGGCGTAGGTACTTCACTACATGCGCAGATATGTGTGCGTAAGCTCTCTCACCGACAGTGTGCCGACGGGTTCACGTACGTGAGCCGAGTATGCGCTTCGGGCGGGCTCGGCAAACCCGAGCGGAAAGCGGTGAGAAGTCACGCACACATGCGCATGTAGTGGAGTACCTACCGCCGCGGGCTTGTATGAAGCTGTTGCTCTATTGAATTAGATATTCGGTGTCTGTAGTACCTTTGTCACTGAGATAGGTAGTACATACGTAGAAAGCTGGTTCTGGAAACCTATGTACGATATAAAAGCTTTCTACGTGAATACGCCTGCTTATACGCTGTAAACTTTCGTGTCACGTCGGATTTACAATCCATAGAATAATAAGGGGGCTATTTGATACGTGACTCTAAAAACAAAAAGAAAAACCTCTTTTCCATCCCTTCACATTATCCTATTTCGATGTTTTTTCTATGTGATATCACTTTACAAAAAACTATGCCTTAACTTTTTCTTTATAATGATAAAGCCTAGTAGTGCTCTATCAGGTAATTAATTACACAATGAAAAACCGGAATTACATAATGTTAAGGGGTGGAAAAGAGGTTTTCTTTTTACGCTCGTCGTATAAAATAATTACGCTTCGACTCGCCCGTCAAATAGTCCTCTTAAGCTACAACTACTTTAGGTTCACGACGTAGTACAGTCAGCAAAGAAAATTGACAAATGTCGCTTAACTTTCGATGTGTTAGTATTACTTAGTAGTTAGTTATTACTAGAAAAATTTACAACAACAAAAACATATTTTGAAAATAATAGTTTGTAAAATCTGTGATATTTGTTGACTGTACTTGTTGATCAGCTTTCGTTCCATGCAATGCGACGCAAAACGATTACGGGTTCGATTCACGGCGTAGAAGTAATATACGGTCTACAGATATTTGTATCTGATCAGCAGCCGTATTACCTATCAAGTTAAAAACTCAATTTCACAGGCACTTTGCAGTTACATTGCTGTTTTGATGTAACGCGGTAATCACCAGTGATTACACTGCAGCAATGTACTACATAGTGCCTATGAAACTGAGTTATCAACTTGCCCCCTTACTTATAAACGCTGAATTATAAATGAGTTGGTTATATAACGTTTGTCTTTGTCTGTCAACTTTGAATCATCATGTCGCAGTAAAGGACAAACGATATATAGTTTATGCAGCTGTGAATCATCGTTTATAATGGAGTCAATAAATCATACGGGTGCTGGCCTCTTTCTAAGTATATAAAGTTTGTAAAAAAATCTAGTTCGGAGCTAAACGACACTGTGTTACAGTATTTTTGTATCTTGGGCATCTCAAACGTGCGAACGTGAATCTAATATAGTTTTAGCTTTATATAGCTCATAGTTTAAATAAACAGATGGAGGATGATGAAACATTATTCTTGTATGGTTAAGGGCGTATCCTATCAGCGCTGTTTCCATACAAATGTACTTTCTGAATAATGCATATACCTTCATTACTTGAGTAATCTTTATTTTTTTCATAATATTTATTGCTGTCCCTGCCATTAACTTTTTGCTAAACCGAATAGTGAAATAACTACTTAAGAAACCTAAAATAAGTTAAAAGTTTATGACAGCGAGTCGCCTGTACAGCATAAAGATAACAATTTGCTCAAAAAGCATATTACAAGAGGAAAATACAGGAATATATTTATGAGAAATATTATATTTGTATGGAAACAGCACTAATAGGATATGCTTTTAAGGTTTATTATATTGTTAGGTGTGGACTAGACGCCTTTAGCCGAAGCGCGCTTACTGGCTCTGCGAGTGAAACTATGTACTATACCAATACTTGAACCCCATCTGATATTGAGATCTATGTATAAGCAAACAAGCTTAAAACCAAACTCAAGGCCACAATTACTTTTTATTGTTATAAGTAATTGTCTTTATTAATGGTATTTTCCTTTCGGATTCCGTCCGTATGTGGCTTAGTCTGGTCTCTCGGTCTGGGAAGTACTTTTTGGGGTTTATTTTCAAGCGATTTCATAAGTAATGTGTTCGTATGGTATCGTACGTAGTTCAACCGCCAGCTCAGACATTGTCGTCACCCGGCTTCAGACCTGTACCGTCGTGTGTGCTAGATATGCCAAAAGTAAAACATGGATATATTTAACTATGTATGTATATGTATGTATGTATAACTGATGTAAATTTAGGCTATATTGTAAACTTAGTTAGGAGCTTCTTAGACGTCTATAGGCGAATTTGAAATATACATCATAGTTTACGGTCAAATCGATTTCAAATGTCTGCCTAATGACTTCACAGATTTTTTTCAATAGGTACCTACGATTTGATCATATATGTATAGTGGCCTTTATTTACTCAAAGATATTATGTAAAGTTGAGTATGAGTAGCTGTTGTATTTAAATAGACGAGTTTCTAATGAAATAAGTAGCTTAAAGTTAACTAATTGCTTTTCCCTCTCCCCTATAATGCCATTAGAAAAACAATAGATCGGGTCCATTTGTTGACGCCATTTGCATTGGTAGACAACCAACTTCAAGCGGTATTGATTCCGTGCAAACGACCATACTGAAGTTGGTTGGTTATATCACGGCCTATGGCATATCGTCCTAAGTAAATATTCACGTCCTACGTTTTACTAGCTGTGCTCTGTAGATTCGGACGCACGCTATTTACTAATGGAAGCCACACACGCTACGGTCTACCAGAGGGGTCTACCTAAGGAGAGTTTGTGGGAATTAGCGTGTGCCGAGTTGCACAGGTAACCTGCGCATGCGACTAGCCTGTTAGATCGTTTCGTGTATGGCATACATACGCCAGTTTGTCTCATTATTTACAAGGTATTAATGGTGAAGTTAGTTTCTCGTTTTCAAGATTTTTGTAATTTGTAAAGGGTACATTTTATGCGGGTGAAACCTTGGGGTGCAGTTAGTTATTTCAAATGTGTTTAGTTAGTATATCCTTAATGCAATCTTAATAGGTAGGATACTCTTTCTTTTTTTTCAACTTAAAATTACGTACGTATTTTAAGACTGTCCTCTTAAGAAAATAGGCAATAATTTTGGCTTACCTACATGTAGTAGGGTCATGAGTTTATTGTTATTGTTCTCTTATTATAAAATGACATTAAATTTAACAACATAAGCAGTCCAGTGACATGAAACAGTTTAAAGTTAAAAAAATAACAAATGAAAGGCCGAATACTTACTGAAACCCTTTTTAAAATTTGAGTGCTAATTAAATAATTCTAACAGATTCTAATTTCATAGTTAGGATGAAAGTTAACAGACGAATACAGAAACGTCACTTAAAATTTGAGGGGTACTCAAATAATACAGCAGCTTATAAATTAAAAAATAGTATGAGAATTTTCGAGTTTAGAAGCTGCTTGCTTGTTTAAGTAGAACTCAAATTTTGAGTAGTGTTTGTATATTCGGCCGTTTGAGTCTAACAGCTGTTTAAATGTTTGTATCGCTCAAACTTTAAGATTCGTTTCAGTATTTAGCGGTATGTTTTCTTATAGATAATTTCTTTGCGAAATGGGATTATTTATTATAATAATTATTTCGCCTTTACAAAGCTTGTCGTCCCAAATAACACGAAATGTTTATATATATAGATAAAATAAGTATTTACTTTAATAGGTAGTTATTTGAGTGTACGTAGGTACACTCGATAGGTAAATATTATATATATATTTTTATATGCAAGCCGGATAGTAATGGAACATCATAAAATGAAATTACCGGAGAATATACGAATTATTCCAACATGGGGTAACTTACATTTTCCCGTTTTTGTTTTAAAACTTGAATACGGAGAATATAGGGCATACAGTGAATAAATCAAAGCGGAAACTTTATACATCGAGACGGACAGACAGACGGACAGAACCTATTGTTTGATAATATTTGTTTAAGCAAATATAATAGAAACAGACTAAATTTCTTGCCTTTTGCATTCTCCACGTATATTTTGCTATACGTCTACTTTTTCAGTTTATGATCCATCATCTTAATCTTGGTTAAAAAAGGCCTCTAACTCCCCGATAGTATAAAATATCAGTTTAAACATTCAGGATGTCAGTCATGTTGGACAGACGGAGGTTTATAGATATGTAATTCTTATGTACAATCGCCCTGTATATAACAACGTAAGGTTACGTAAACTTATGGTTATCCACCGTAGACTAAAGAAAGGACTTCAGACTCCTAATTGAGTAGAGAAACTTTAAATTTTAACTCTTAAACTTGTGTAGCCTTATTAATAAACGTGGAGTGAAGTAAGGTCGGAGTAGTGAGAACATGTTTTGTCTTTTTCTGTGACAACAACTTTCAAAGTTGATAGACAGAAACAAAAAATGGTAAATCTATTCCGACCTCATTCGTTTATTGTAAGGAAAGTTCTGCTTTCATGTAATGAATTAACAATTTCAAAACTCTTCGATGGATAACTATAATTTGTTGCCTGATGCATGTGTCTAAGACCTATGGTTTATATTAACATGATATAGTTTTGTCGTATACCTATATATAAATATATATAAAGAATCTTGTTATTGGACTGTATCGGTGAATGAGGGCTTGTAGTTAGACTGAGAAATTGAACGTAGGGCCGACTTTCGCGGAATCAAGCGAACTTTTGCGGTCTAATTTGTATTTATAAGCTTTAATTTTGTTACTCTTGTAACTCTTTGCTATTGCTATCTTTACACACGAAAGACTTCACCACACTACAAAAGCAATAAATCTGAGATACATCGTCGCGGGCACTCTCAAAATAAATAATTAATAGACGCACCTGGTTGAGTGAGAACGATATAATAGCACTGTAGTTAAGTCAATAATTCTCGCGGTATCGCAAGAAAAGTCATCAAAGTGTGGTGGAGACTTAATAATTTCACTTCTTTTTGTTTAATAAATATATTAAGTTTCTTTTATAGGTATCGTTTTTGGCCAAATATTATAAGTAATTATACTTATACATTATTTTTTGTTTATTTTAGTGCTTGTAAAACTGAGTTAAGATTTATGTAATTTATTGTTTGTAAACTGTTTAAAAATATTATGTTCTGATAAAACCTAATGAAAGGTTCAACACAAAGCGACGTACCTCTTTTTGTATGCGTAAGTAACTTCGAAAATTAATAAAAGATAATGTTAAAAACTTTGTATTTTTTATCATCTACGGCTCCTATTGATAAACGTATGTTAAGCCGACTTTAATAATAATATGTTTGAATTAGTCGAAAGTATCGTATCGTTTGCAAAAGTGCAATAGGAATAAAAGTATGCATAATCTAGGTCTATAAATAAGAGCCTCAGTTTACCTATAATACGCTTTACCTAATCTGACATTTTACTTCCTTGTTTTTGACCTTTTTTCTTTAGAAAGATGTGCGCCTCGGCGCTTGTATAAGAGCCTAGGATTTTTCAACAAAGAAGAATAGTCGTTAAAATAAAAAGAAAATCCTTTATCACAAGTTTAATACCAATAATTAGATTATATTAACATATTATTTATATTATAACGACAGTTTGTTCACAATACATCTTAACTTCCAATTTACAATGACACAAACATTCCTAAAATATGTCATATTATTTTAACAAGAATATAATGTAGTTAATTACTACTATTAAAACAGGTAGGTACAATCCATGTATAGGTGAAGTCTTTAGTGGATACTCGGGAGGGAAATTAATAATTAAATATTCTCCTAGGTATGACTTGCGACGCCGATTTACCATGTAGTGAAGATACATAGACACGTATAATGCAACTAAAAGATCTCAACTATGCCTCAGCTCTGCTTTTTCAGTAATAGTTGGGAATTTTGCGAGCAGCGCATCAAAAGCTTTAGCGAAACATTGCGAAATTTCCAAAAACTATTGTACCGTTTTATCGAGTTAAATGAGCTAAGGCATATTTGAAACATTTAAGGCGTAGTATTAGTGCCCTGGAATTATCTGTGAATTAGAAATTAATGGTTTGAATATCACTAAAGGATCCAAGTCTTGCTTCCATACAATTCAAATTCAACAAGATGCAACAGATTTTAAATAAAACATTATCAACTACATACAATACAATTATAATAACTAACTTACAAGTAAAATAGAAAATTTACAATAATAGTCTTAATTAAGTAACTATTCGTTAAAAATAAATAAAATAAACTGGGATCTCTTAACCTATGTCTGCCTGTTTAATGGCACGTAGTCATATTTTTTTTCGTGATATTTTTTTTACTGTTATATTAAAATATTTTGTACCATTTTCGTTGATAAGGAGACTGGTTATATGGAATAGGTATTTTTTTTGCAAAATACATAACATAGATATAGTTCCGATTGACTTCGGATCAAAAGGTCACTTCATACAAATATTTTTCGGTTTTGAAAGAAAAGAAACAAGATAGGTCAGCTATCCACTGCGCCCAGTGGTTTCCGCATAAGTCCTGTTTCTGCTAAAATATCAGGATAAAACGGGGGTCTACCTTATCTATGTGACATTCCAGAATCTCAGCTTCTACATTCGCCAGCATCATTAAAATGGGTTCAGTATTTTAAGCGTAAAGAAGTAACAAACATTTTCACAAACTTTCGCATTTATAATATTAAGTAAAAAAGTAGGATCCGTATTTAAACACTCGGAGGTTAATAAAAGCAACAATGATTAACATCAATCTAATCTTAAACTACTGTTACACGTTGCTAACAAATAAAACTAAACTATTTCAACAGAAATATAAGATATTTTGTTAAACATTTAAATACATCATAAGAAAAGATCAAGGCAATCATAGTATTTGAACGACAAAAATGTAGGCTGCTAGAAACTACATTAGAGCAACAACGGCACTGAGGACAAAATGCAATTTGACCCGAGTCGTAGGTCTACCTAACCTACTGGTTATGGGCAGAGGGTTGCTGTACCTACCACATTACCTTTTAGCACATAAAAACGTGATTATACATATACCTACAAGCCGGATCAGACCCAACGCGTGACTGGTGTAATACCATCTGACATCTCTCTTTCAGTTTCATACATATTATATGAATATGATAGATAGTGAGAGAGTGTGATTTCGTGCTTGTGTACTGGCGCATGGCGTGACGTATTATAAGACACACGTTTTGTGTGACCCGATTTTAAAATGATATATACCTAACACAGTTAGAATATCTAGGCACCTGGCTCGATAACCTCGCATCGTTAGTTGGTATGTAGAATATGTCAACCTATAGGACTTGCGCGGGGTTGGGATAGGTAACCGCATTTCCGCGAGATGCCGAGATAATTCGAACGAGTAATACTTACCTACTTGTCTAAATAGTCCTGCGTCAATTTCGATGCTGCACGTAATCTCTTAATAACTGCTAACTCTGTTATTTTGGTATTAAATAAAATATGAATTTATAAAACAGTAGCCTTAATAGCTATTTGGTACATTGTCATTGATTGAAACGTTTTTCGCTCAATCACTTACTATTAACAGACTTCTACGTGTAGAATACTTTAACCTCAGTATTAAATTCCCTGCAAACCACTACCACCTTCTTTGCATTTCAGTCTAAATGATGTAATTCATAAACTGTATATTTTTTCATTCATTTGTACAAATCTATTAATGTTTTTGTGTCGAATTAATAAAACAAGTAAATCCACCTCCACACATTGATTGGCGGCTACTTAATGGGTCAACTGGATAGTCGTCTTTTATTGTACTTACGACTTTCCGGTCCCTATCTTTACGCAGCGATACCTTGGTAGGGATAAGTGTGCCCGATGGATCAACAATCATCGTATGAAGGCAGTATCATATGAATCAGTATCTAGGTTTGTGATTGTGGTGCGTGCGATGGGGATGCCACTCGGGGTGACGCGGCTCTCTGTGATGGTGGTGGTGATGATGTCGGCGCTTGTCACGGGGATACACATCAGAGACGACGAGCTCGGAGCCGTCTTTAGGCGCTTCCCTTTCTCGGTGACTTCGTCCACCTTTCCCCCCTCCCCCTGCCCCGCCTGCTGCCTCGTGGAGCTCCTCCCACGCTTGCCGGTAGAAACGGTTGAGCCCGCTCCGCGACTCGGACGACGACGAGTCCAGCGACGCCACCGTGTTGCAGTCCGGCGTCACGTGGTGACGGTACCGCTTGCCAGAGTTGTGCTTCCTACTGCACACATATAACGCAATGTTTTAAGAGCTATTCACGCGTTGCCGATTTGTCGAGCCCATACAGTTATATAAATGCAAAATGGCTGAAAATCTGAAACGCGTTTAAGCCAGTGAAAAAAGGAACGTCAGTTCACCCCCTCCTTTTTTACTTGTTTATTACATTGGCATCGGTTACGCTGATGGCTCAGTAATCGGTAACGTGTGAATGGCTCAATATAATTATCATAACGACATTCATTTATCACCCAATTTAATTGGTGTACTAAACAACTTCACTAACAATGACTTATTAAGAGGGCTGTGAATACCTCTGCTCATGATTTTATCGACGAATTTAATTCAAATTCTATCCTTATCGTGTGACCAAAATTGCCTGATTTTGCAATGGTTTAGAGATGGGTAGCACCGTCCAAAACCATTTTTTTCAATTTCGAATTAAATTCGATAAGATCGAGCGAAAGAGTCATTGACTTTTAAAAGCTTTTAATAGTAAAGTTTAATATTTCTATGTAAGATTCGTAGGTTACTATATGTAGTGGATTTTGATAAGGAAGTAATTTCAGTTCCGTTATGTAAATGAAGTGAGATCGATGTCGTGTGCTCTGCGATACGATGTGGTGTTGAATTATTATTCTAATTCACTGATGAGAGAGCTACAGAGAAGATTAAAGTAAATGCGAGGTGTATAGTTGAAATGTCGGCGAATTGCAAGCGATGATGCGTCACGGCAGGTGGTGTGTCTGAAATTAAGTCTATGCTGAAAGTAGAGTGGTGTTTTGTGAATGGAGATGAATGCATCGTAGAGGCCGCTCCGTCGTGCAAAAGGAAGACCGTCGATGGAACTCGTGCTATCCAGCACCCCGGTGCGTAGCGCTTGCGCAGGCAGACATGGTGGCCGCGAGCGGTGATATCAAGCGCGGTGCGAGTGTAACAAGCGGAGTGTACGACGAGGCGAGCAACGTCGGATCGATCGAGATCGGTCGACCACCATATCGGCCGTGCGGCGCGGTACCTGACGTACTCTATAGCTAGCTAAAGACGCTTGCTAGAGGGGGTTGGAGAAGTGTCCGGCGCGATGGGCGAGGCGATGTGCACGCGCGAACTCGCGCCGGCCCACCTGCTGGTCGGGGAAGGGCAGCGCGAGCAGCGTGTACCACGAAGGCAGCTCGCGGCCCATCGCCGCTTGCTTAGCTACGCCATTCGCCCCGCCGACAACTCCGCCGCTCGTGCTGCCCATACCTCATGTTACTATCTTATCGCATCTTATGTTGCAGCCAACCTATGGTTCTCGCGCAGCTCTCTCGCAACAGTCGCGCTTACGTACCTAGCTATGCAGGATTGTTAGTTTGAGGAAAGGGCTGTAAGAGCAGGTTCTAGAAACCCCGTTACTGATTTCTTCGAATTAACCATCCTGTATAATATGAGGCTGCGCATTGGGCGTCATTTGGCCACAGAGGCGTCTTTATCCTACGCGAGTGTTTGGCTGCCATAAGTCGCTAATCATATTTTTGATTCTACCACTGTAATAGCTCGAGGGATTGCAAAATTGTAGAAACAGTGGAGCAGGGCATAAAGCTCATAGAACTAATAGCCGCTAGGCAGGAAGGTTCTCGTGCGACCTCGAAGGCGCAGTGCGGGCAGGCTTCCTACAAAGTGAACCAACGACGACAAGATCTGGTTCGGATCGCAAACCATTAGATATATATACGAATACCGCAATACCGGCATTTGTGAAGATCGTCAGTTAATGTCCACGGGCTGAGATGATGAAGACTATGGTTCAACACAATCACCTGAAAAGTTTCAGCTTCTGGTTCGTTTCGTTCTTTAAGATTTGACAGTCAACAAAAATCCCTTATTGTTTCGCCAAGTCTTACTAATAATGGCTGTCCGTCCGTAAGTCCGCAGGAAGCTGTATTTTTGAATGAGTATTTATTTTTGTTTGTGTATAGCTAACCTATTGATGTAACCTTACTAGGTGAGCCTTTTAACTGTGATGTTAGTAATGTTTTATTGGCTGGCATAGGCGTACGATTTATAGACAACTTTGCATAATTAACATTCTCACCTGCGCACGAGTATGACGATGGTGGTGATGATGGCTATAAGGAACACAAGTGCACCGAAGGCTGCCAGCGCGACTACAGCGCCGATGTTGAGCCTCGCGCCGGTCACGCTGGTCGCGCCGGGCTCGCGCCGACCGTCTACAGGCGTCGGGACGTTCACACGGGGTGTTTGTTCGGCGCGGATGTTGTTGCCGCTACCGATAATCTATGTACGACAATATCCTTAGTAAATCAAGTAGGTAGGTCTTAAACTAACATGCTAAGACTGCTGTACTGTAACTAAAACAGTCCTAGGCCACACTACAGAATACATGAATAGTAGGTACGTCATACAAAGCACAAATAATGGTCGCTGTTGATGATTAATTCTAGTATTCAATGACTGAAAGAAGGCTTCCAAAAGGGGATACTTGGTGGAAAGCTTCAGAAGCGGCTTAAATTGTTGTCACCCATCTAAACCAGACGACGCATGATCGTGGACGCAATCTCGTCCATGATCTGATAAGTACGTATACTGTTACATCCACTAAGGAGGACGGGTTCTTCTTCATCTTCTTCTATATGAGCATGCTACAGCTTAGACCATAAATCATCACTTACCATGAGGTGAAATAGAGTCAAACACTTATCTATTGTGTATACAACTAAATAACATTCTTAATGCACGTTCGTAAATCACCTGATTTTCTCTAGGATGGCTGGCGACGATAATGTGAGGCACATGGCTAGTAGGCGAGTCTTGGCTGTCAGCTTGCGTCGTCTTGCGTTCGGGCGCGAGGGGGGGTCGGTCGTAGCGGGGCGTAGTGGAAGGACGTGGTCGCCGGGGAAGCTCCGCGGGGAGGAAGGGGGCAGGAGACGAGGGCCGCGGGGGAGGGGAGGTACGGCGAGGGGGGAGCACCAAGCGGGGGTTGGTCGGAGTCGAGGAAGGAAGGGGTGATGTAGGGAGAGGAGAAGTTGGAACCGTTGTTGTCGTCGTTGTGGTTGTTGTTGTCGTTGGACGTTCTTCCGCTGTAACGTAAATTAAACAATGTTACTTTTAGTTTAACGAATAAAGTTATTTATTTCATATTACAATTAGGTACAATTCAAATATACTAAAAACACTAAATTAAAACTAAACCAAAACAATACAAATAAATCCACATAATCAAGAAACTAACCATAAATTATAAATAATTATAACTAAGTACTAAACTACCCACCCCGTACCCCGAACCTAATCACCCAGCCCACCCCGCGACGCACCCGACCCAAAACCCCAGGATACACGCCGCATTCCCCCGCTGAACGGCTATAGCCAGTCTCTGGACACAAAAACATACCGGCACGGTGGTCAAACCCCCGGGCCCTGAGCCGACGCCCGATCTCCCGAACGAAACCGATGGCCTCACTTCGTTAGTTTAACTACTAACATTCATACCCTCCCGCGTCGTCGCTATCAGCTGCAAGTCATAGATCTTTCCAGGTCTTGCAAATTAGTGTAGCTACCTAGATAGGTACTGCTCAGTGATACCTAGAACTGATGAATCTTAGGGAAAATGCATAGAAATGGTATCGCCTTTCTCCTTTGGACGCATTCAAGTGTTAAGTGGTGGGCGGATGCAAATATCATACTTAGAGTTGTTAAGGCTACAAAACCCACCTTGACATGTCGGCGGTTGCTTGTCCCAGAGTCCAGTGGCAAGACACTCAGTCCGCCGAGCGCCCTGAAGGTGAAAGCCACGAGCGCAGGCGAACTCCGCTGTCGAACCGAACACGGACGCGTTGTTCGCAAGAATCAGCCGCCCGTTCAGAGGAGGCGATGGCGGCTCACATTGTATAACTGTTCAATAAATATGCTGCCTTAGTTTAAATGTCGTAGTGCCTACGGGCGTAGTTAATAACCGCCTTAAGTCGGTAGACCGAAACAAACGCTATATAACTTTTAAGCCGCTATTTATATTATTTATTTATTTATATATTTATTTATATTTATTTATTTATAATATGTATGTATTTACAAAAGAAAAATAAATATAAGTATTATATCCGTTGTCTAGTCACCGTAACACAAGCTTAGTCGCTTACCACGGGGCTAGATGGCGCTGTGTGTTGTTCGGAGAATTTATTTATTTATTTATTTATTATTATTATTTATATTCCGTAGCTTGGAGCGTGGCGTACCTACAGTGTTGTAAACGCTGCCACGAATAGAGAGGCTACACGTTCTTGTCAAGAGTTTACGCTCAAACTGACGCTACGCTGCTTGTGACCCATTAGTCTCTCTCAACGACTTATTCCAGGATTCCAGCTATATCCGTATTTCAACAACGCTAGTGGGTTAGTAGTAGTTTTTTTGCCTAATATGAAACAGATTAACAAAACAATTTAATATTTTCTTACTGACATCAAAAACGGTCATCTAGAAGACCAGATGAGCATATAGATGGACCTAAACTGATGTGCTTTAAAACGATAGGCACTGCGAAGAAGAACTAAACAAGTTCTGTATTTGTTCGGTTAAAATGCTTATAGCAAACAACGATAATAAATTTAAATCCCTGCTAATATTCACGCTTATAAAAATAAATAAAAAAATATTTTCTGGAAATTAATATAAATAAATAAGATTGTTTTAATCTATTCCGCTTTCCGCAACGTTCTCGAGGTTCAGATGGTATCGCTCGGATGCCGCGACAATTACATGTAATTACGCAGATCTCATGCCATAAAATGACATCGTTTTCTACAATAACCTGAGCTTTCTACCTGTCTCGACCCCCATTGCAACGTTTCTCATTGTATGTGAGTGAATACAGACGAGTTAAATTGGCTATATCTACCTACCGTTAGGGTATGCTTCACGTGTCGTGGTATCAGGTTTGTGATATATGTATCGAATGTGATGTTTTGACTTTGATACACGATAATACACGCGTGGGTGGAATCGATTATCGGGATCTAAAATAGCCTTTTTACATTCACTTCTTCTTCCTCCTCTAATCTCTTTTACCCGACACCATGCTCGAGAACATCAAATTTCGGCAGTCCCAAGATCCTTTAGTCGCCTTTGGGAACACCGACGACGGAAACAAATGGGGTAGCCCTATATATGCTTTGCCGTCCTTATCTCAACTTAATTGCCGAGTATATTCTGTGTACAAAAAAAAACCACTAACCTTCGCATCTGGGCGGTGGTCCGTTCCACCGCTCGTCGATGTCGCAGACAAGTCTTGATCGGCCGACCATCTCGTATCCCGGCTCGCACACATACTGCACGTGGGACAGATACGACACCGAACTGTTTACCAGTTCGTAGCCACCGTGGAGTATCTCTGCAGGGTATCCACACTCAATACCTGGAAATGTAAGTTAAACGTAAAATAGAATAATCATATGAATGCAGTGAGAAAAATTAAAGGTAAGCGGACTACGGAGGTCGAATCGTTACTTTGTTATCATACTGATTTATTTAACCATCGATAACGCGATATTTATCTGCATTAAACCAATAGTTCAACCTTTGCAACACAGTGAATTATAATACATTTGGCAGTACCCAAACTATACCTACCTAGCTATTTTTTTATTCTAAAGATATTGGCTGTAATTGACACTCACGTTTACAAACTGGGGGGAATTCATCATAGAAGCCAGTGTCTAGACAAGTCCTGACGGTTGGTCCGACGAGCAAGTGTCCTTCGTCACAGGCGTACTCCACAGATGCTCCAACATCAAACCCATCAGCTACCATCGTCGAATTAGGAGGCTGTTCCGGACGACCGCACGCTTTCGGCTCTGCAGACAAAACAACATAAAAATTACCTACTGAGTGACAATAACAAGCAAAAATAAATAAGTTATTTATTTTATTATTTATTTATTTATTTATTTTTAGGAGAACCAACAGCTGCTTAACAATATAACTTTAGAAACTAAAAACCGGAGAGCCAATTAGAGGTTATATCGAACATAGATCGCAGTGCATATTCAAGTATTTAAATTCGCATCGCAAGCTTGCTATAGTGAACTTACGGTGCTGGCAGATGTAGTTGAGCCTGGAGTGGCATTCGGTGTCCGCCCAGAGCCAGCCCTTGGAGCCATCGAAGCGCGCGCACCCTTCGGTTCCTCCTGGAGCGTTCCAGAAAGAGACGGTGACATCGCCGCCGCTGACCCACTTCCAGTTGGAGGCGTCTTGAGGATCACGAACAGCTCCCATCCAGTACTGGCTGCTGCTGTCGCTTCTGCGATACAATACCGATCACGTTACTCTTAATACCACCTTCATGTCCTCGCAATACTAACACATAATACAGTTAGATAATAGACAAAAACAGTGCTTGCTTATAAATATAGGAACATTCAATCAGTAGCCAAAGTAATAAGTAATTCACGCAGATATCGAAGTAAAAGCAATAATAGCACAAATTAAGTAATTTAATACGGTATTGAAGAGAAAACGCTTTGCATATTATTCGCTTTGCGCTATGTAGGTATAATAACTAGCTTTATAAGTTTCAATAAATTACAATTTTAGGTCTTAAATTGGTATTATCTTTCGTATTTATTAACGATAAGTTTCTTTCGATATTGTGTAGGTAGATATACAGCTACAACAAACTTTTACGGTTAGCTCTAGTGCGTGGCCTGGTTTATGCTAATTTATGGCCACTACAAGTGGTTTCACTCAAAAAGCTGTAATCAAAAACTGTGCTTGAAACCGCGATGTCGCTTTCGAAACCGTCACCGACGCCGCCGCTATGAAATGAAATTACATGGTCCCGTTTGCAGCGCTCCGCCCGGCCAGGCGCATGCCGCACCCGCGCACCGTTCATCATGATGCTCTAACGTAGGTATATTATAATTAACTGTCCATAATATTTGTACAATGACAGTCAACTAATCAATATTCAACTAACGAATAAATTTTCTTATTCTTAGTAAGTTTACGTATCTCATTATTACTTAGGTAAGTACTTATCTTGTCTACGTAGAAAGGTCCGAATAGCATAGCGTCTCACACAAGACATAATGTATTGTAGCTAAACGCTACCTTGACTTAATGTGATCCGGCCTACGTCTACTTTTTAGGATTCCGTAGCCAAATGGCAAAAAACAGAACCCTTATAGATTCGTCATGTATCTCTGTCTGTCCGTCCGTCCGTATATCACAGCCACTTTTCTCCGAAACTATTCTTGAATAAAATATTGAACAAATTAAAGAACCAAGAAACTTGTGTATACGTATTAGACCCGGAGTGGCGTAACAAACCGCAGAGCGTAGGTAGCTTACACATGATAGGCTCTAACCGTGGCCGATGTCTAATAGAGCGTTCTGTTAAATGAACGCGGTTTAAGTTATTTTTTACGTTAACTGTTACGCGGCCGGTTACGTTTTGGACAGGTTTCAGTTTTTATGTTTTCATGTGAACAATTTAATTAATTTAGTTTACGTCACATCGCGTGCAGCAGTCAATAAGATTGTGTGATACTAATATAAATAAACTATCTTTCGTTATTAATTTATTTAAATATAATCACAGAAATTAACATAAAATACATGCAAAATACACCAAAATTAAAGTTAATTAATATTTATTCGACGAAACAATATGAAAGCCTCGACTGTCGCAGTCCGGCGAGCGCATGTTATGGCAATTAACAGTTATTTTATCATGTAGGTACTATACTTGTTTTATTTATCGTGATTTTCCCTTTTGATGAAAACTTACCTTCTCTAAGGAGAAATAGAACGGTACCTAGCTTATAGTGTCTATATAAAAGATGGCGCACCGAGTGTGCCGATTCTCACATTAAGGGCAGTTAAAAATTCAACGGAGCGGACAAGCTCCGGACTACTGGCAAAATAAATTACTTTCTATACCTAATAATTACAACACAAACGAAAATATATCTTAACCTTGAATTGAATCTGAATTTGAATTTGAAATTTGAAAAAAAAAAAAATTTGAATCCATACCGCTACAAGATTCAGAATGTAATGGACATTACGATTAACTATCGCACTAGCTTGTGGAAACGGGGGGAGATGGGAAACATTAAACTCGCATTATGTAGCATAAAGATGTATGGGAGACGCGGTACTTCTCTTAGTAGGTACTTAATTCTACACACTACCAGTAAAACATATCTACAATGCAAATGAGAATAAGATAAGCAGCAAAGTCACAATCAATGAATATTTGATGTAGTAAAAAAATTACTATGTGCATTTAATTTCGCCAACAGCAGTTATCGAGTTAAGCATATGTGTGTAACTCACCGGTGTCGTCTCCAAAGTTCCCAGCTGATAAACCCTTGGAGCGCAGGGTTGGACTCGTCGACTAGGGTACCGCCTCGAGCGCGACAGAATCCGAGTGCGTCCCTGAAGCTGGCCGGCTGCCGATCGTAGAAAATGTAGCACTTCCCATTGTAGGTGGCTGTACTTCCAGGAGGCTGATCACGGAACTGAGGGCAGCGTTCTATCGGTAGAGCTTGGTCTGTGTATACGAATGCCTCGCAAATAGATAGTTGGCTAGGTGTGCTGGCTTCCAAATGTACGCTGACGAAGGCGCCCGGCATAGGCGGGTTGCAGGGTAAGAACAGGGGCTGACCCTCCTCGATGAAGCCGGTGAATCGGTTGCAGACCGGATTCGTGCCGAGGTCGGGTCGGTTGTTTCCGACTCTGACCACTATAACTGCTGGTTTGTTCGTTCCTACAACATACAAAAAAAACAAATCAAAACCCTTGCATTGATTATGATAAGTGCTAACACCATCAAAATATATTTAAGTGTTATAAGGTTTTAGAATCGTTATTTTGTTAATTGACGATGTAATGATGAAGGTTAGTTAGTACAATAAAAATACAATACAATAACTCTTGCATAAGATTTTTTCGCATCGAAACATGTTGCAGACTGGGTGTCTTTATTCTAAGAAGACAATGCATGAAAATGACGCGCTAAGGATTCGGATCATTCTTAGTCTGCATTGTGCCGAGACATGCATGTTGCAAGGCAGGTAATAGGTTTAACTCTTTCCCCATCATACATCATAATTCGAAGTTTGGGAACACTACAAACCAAAATTTACAAATGAAATCAGCCGGTATTATAGTTTAAAGTAGTAAAGTTAGTAGCGCACAATAGCTGCCCTTTGTTTTAAGAGTATTAAGTGTATCACGCATGCGTGTCACCTCCAATTCAAGTTAAATACAAGGGCAGCAATCGGGTTAATGAACTATAGGTAACTGAACGATTTCGTAATTTTTTGTTTTACCTTCTACTTATTTGGATTCTTCAATTCGCTCTCACCGGGAAAGGTATATAGGAGGTGAGTTGATGACGTTTCGTAATCGTATCGGGCCATTATTGGCCAACCATTAATTTGGTAGAACTTCCATGATACCTAACTACAGAAATTGTCAACGGTTTCGTTAGTGTGAGTTTTGTCTCTTCACTTTCACTTGATAATAGTGATCATAAACCGCTGAGGCCTGTCATAACCATTGATGATTTTCCCCCATAATAACAGTTAGAAGGCCTTAGATTAAATTAAGTCTTCTTAGTAGAAAGTCGTCACGTCACGCTTCGTAGACTTCTATTGGTCTCGGCTTATAGCGTTACTTGATCGCTAATACCTACGTATATAGGGAAACCAGATCTCCGGATTTGTCCTGAGATCTCAGGATTTTTGAACATTTCTCAGGATTGCGGCCGGATTTCGCAAATATTTTAAAATCTCAGGATTTTTAGAAATAACAACACAAGACCAACTTAGTTAAGGATTTTTTGTTAAAAAGTTAAGCAAACTAAAAATTATCATCCTTTGGTATAATAAATACACAAATAAAATTAACACTTATTTATCGAATTAGGCACTTGATCAGTTTTAACATCCTACTAATATTATAAAGCTAAAATGTGTGTATGTATGTTTGTTACTCAATAACGAAAAAACTACTGAACCGATGGTGATATAACTTAGAATATAGGTAGACCTGGAATAACACATAGGCTACTTATAATCCCGATATTCCGCGATATTGAGGGATCGAAAGTCATGCGGGTAAAACCACAGGACGCAGCTATTACTTAATATTTTAAGTTTTAAAATAGATTTTTTAAAAGTACTTATGAGAAAAATAACGAAATGTATAAAATCTCAGGATTTTTTGGTGGAAATCAGGACTTTTCTCAGGACTTTTGTTTTTTTCATCTGGTAACCCTATACGTATAGCACTTCTAAAAGTCTAAAAAATAATAATGTAGATAAGGTACCAACTGGTTATATGTTCGTCAATGAACTATAGATACTATTATCGGTGTTCATTCTGTGGGAATACTTACAAATATAAGAAGCACAACCTAGGAAGTGTGCATATCGGTTGGAATCCATAGGTCTGCTATGCTTATGCTGTCTTTGCATTTTTTCAGAGTAAGTTTGTATGTCAATGTGCATAACTAGCTGCGTTCCGCGGTTTCACCAGCGTAACTCCCAATCCCGTGGGAATATCGGGATCAAAAGTAGCCAATGTTACTAAGGGTGAATGTAGCTATCTAATGGTAAGAGAATTTTTGTAATCGGCCCAGTAGTTTTTGAGTTTATTCATTAAAAACATACGACACACACACACAAAATTACAAATCTTTCCTCTTTATAGTATTAGTGTAGATAGTGTAGATGTAGATTGGATAAGACCGGCAGTTCCCCTGCAGTTTTATTATTAACTTTAGTAAGTACGAGTGAGAGAATTTTCGACCAAGAACTTTTAATGAAAAAGTATATATAATATGAATCTTTATATAAAAACTAGCTGACCCGGCAAACGTTGTTTTGCCTTATAAATTATAGATAGTAGCCGATTCTCAGACCTACTGAATACGCATATAAAATTTGGTAAAAATCGGTAAAGCCGTTTCGGAGGAGTACGGTAACTACATTGTGACACGGAAATTTTATATTTAAAATGCATTTTTCATACTTGAATGTACGTAGAGAATAATAAATGACCGTAATGTCGACAAACGTCTTCATCTATGTTAGTTATGCACCGAAACCTGCAATTTAGTCGACGTGTCGGAAGGTAGGAAAGTCGGGAAATTACACGAAAATTACACAACGAACGTTTTCAGATAATTATAGTCGTGTATTTATTACAACATTTCATGGAAATTCACATATAAATTGTAAATCTAATTTCACATGTAAATTATAAATTAATGTAAATACTAACCATATAAAAAAAAAAAAAAAAAAATTGTTGTAGGTATGTTGACTTAAATCAAATGTTGTGTTTTGTGCAATTTTTAGGGTTCCGAAGGTAAAAAAAGAACCCTAATAAGATCCCTTTGTTTATACCTAACACCCCGGTTTCACCCGTGTGTCCCGATCCCGCGGGATTTACGGGATCAAAATCCTATGTTTTATCTACCTTTATCGATACCTAACAATAAACCTAATACCCGACTTTCATACATCTAACTCTAAAAACAAAAAAGTTTCATACAATCCTTCAACCCTTATTTTACACCCATAAAGGGTGAATTTCCAAAAATCCGTTCTAAGTGAGCGCAGGAACCTCCATGAAATAAAATTTTCGGACAAACTCTGTGACAGATGAGTGATTTTCTTTCGTCCGTAGAATTAAAGTACCCCCTTTCCTTTTCTCTAAAATGATAGTGGTTAAACTGGGCCCGCATTGGTTTAGATAATAGGGACCAAATGTAGGTACCTTTTCAAATTATAGTCAATGGGGTGGCACACATAGGGTTGCCAACAGTTTTTTCGAAAAATATAGTATTTGTGGCTAAAAAATATAGTACGACCCAAAAAAATATAGTACAAAAATTAGAGCGGTGTTTTGTAGAATATTTCGAAAAAATACGTATTTTTTGCACTAACCTTTTTTTTCATACTTTCAAATACTCATTCTTTCTTTATATATAAAAAAAAATGTTCCCGACATTCAATCTTTAAATTATGAGCACCTTTTTTATGGCTTTTCTTTTTTTCCCTCTACATACTCGTAGAAAACAGTCCTCTGTAAATGCAGAGAGGAGGAATTTATAAAAGAAACAACTTTTTACAAATTATGCCAGAAATATAGTATTTTTGCGTACTATATGTGCTTTCAAAAATATATAGTACGCTGAGCTGAAATATAGTACAATACTATATATTATAGTACGGTTGGCAACCCTAGGCACACGCAAAGCTGTGAGCAGATGGCGCTGGGGTCGAATGATCTTTTTTTTTTGATGATGCTCCCCCAAAAATGAAAACGCCGAGGTTTTTTTCCTTCTTTCGGTCTGAGACCGACCTGTTTGACAGTTCTTAATTCAAACCTAAGATCAGTCGACCAACGCCCTCTGCCGGGATAAAAAGGTAGTGTTCCTCCTCATTAGGAATTTTATAAAAAACGCACAAGTTCCCACGTCCCTCAAAGAACAAATGCACTTCCGAAGTTTTCATTGAAGGAAGTAAAACGGAGATTCGAATGGCATTGTCGTATATTAGGGGTCACACCACACGCCTTGTCTAATCATCACTAATCGCTACTTTTAGACAATTAAACAATTATCTATCCACTAATATTGATAGGTGTGAATTTTGTGCAGTTCCTTTTATTGTGAAAACCTTTGTCGAAGTTTTATTTTAAAAAGGAAACCGTGGACTTTTTTTTTACATGGTAGGTTTGGCTATCAACTCCTGTGTTGCATAAAAATGCTGCCTCATATTTAGGAGTGAGAAGCACTTAAAACGCTAAGCGAGAGCTTATTTGATTGAAGGTTTTCTGCAATGCTAATTATATGATTTAAGTTAGATTTATAACGTATTTTACAGACCTATTAGTTAGTTTTAGTACGCAATTGTTAGTAGGTATAGTATACCTATGCTACGTAACGATCGAGTCTTGTATACCCGAGGACGCAACGACGAGGCGTACCTAGCTACCTAAGGTGACGGCGCGCGCGCACTGTTACACTCAACTTCTTTTCTGTGTCGCTAGCTCTAGCGCCTGCACTTCTACCACAGTATAATCATAAACTGTATGAGTAGGTATATCTATGTATGTATTTATTTCTAAGTAACCTGTACAACGTCATAAGCGGTACTGGCGCAGAATACATAATAGTACAAGGTACCGGTCATGTGTGCGACGTCATCCTACACAAGTTTCAAGTTATTCATGTCTAATTTGTTGAATTTCGCATATTAGTCACCGTGTAGGTGATTAAAAGACAACTAAAAACTTTTACCTTTGTTAGACAGCTTAACACATTAGTATTTTAGCAGGAAATATGTGGTTAAAGCAAGCCTATATTATCTATCTACAGTAATAAGTAGGTACAATCCATACGAAATTAACCATTCTTCGCTAGCTATTAGGTCCAAATGTCTGGGACTCAAGCGATAAGTCGTACAACTCATTACTGTATTTATACCTACCTACTTAATACATTTAAACCTATAAGTAACCTCTTTTGCCTTTGTAGTATTCCACGTACTAGTACCTACCATTAAGATGTGTCCAGATATAGCGCGGCATTCGAGCTAGGGTTGCCAACAGTTTTTTCGAAAAATATAGTACGACCCAAAAAAATATAGTACAAAAATTAGAGCGGTGTTTTGTAGAATATTCCGAAAAAATACGTATTTTTTGCACTTAACCTTTTTTTCACACTTTCAAATACTCTTTCTTTCTTGAATTAAAAAAAAAATGTTCCCGACATTCAATCTTTAAGTTATGAGCACCTTTTTTATGGCTTTTCTTTTTTTCCCTCTACATACTCGTAGAAAACAGTCCTCTGTAAATGCAGAGAGGAGGAATTTATAAAAGAAACAACTTTTTACAAATGATGCCAGAAATATAGTATTTTTGCGTACTATACCTATGTGCTTTCAAAAATATATAGTACGCTGAGCTGAAATATAGTACAATACTATATATTATAGTACGGTTGGCAACCCTAATTCGAACCCGTGTGCCGCGCGCGCCTCGCCGCGCAGTGTTTGGAGGACTGCCGCGCAAACATTAGTTGGTATATTCTTAACTAAAATGTGTCCTGCAAAGGCCGCGTGTTGCTGCCGGGCAATATTTGGACACACCTTTACAACAACAGTCCTTTTTACTAAGCCGAACTATAATTATAGTAAGCTAATTACTGTCTAGTCTATGTACACGGCACCGCGACGGCGTCTATGGAATATATAGCAGAATATAGCTGCGATAAAGAGGTTGTAGTTTCGATTGCCACCCGCGCTGCGCCAGGGACAAATATTTATGCCGTGCCAATCATAAATCTGATGGTAAATGTTTCTGGTTCTGGGAGTTTATAAATGTACCTATTTACAAAAAACGTAGTAAAGTATTTGTAGTATATCTGTTGTCTAGTATCCACGGTACAAGCGTATTTGCTTAGTTTGGGGCTCTAACATCTAGCAATTTTTATTTATGGATACTAACCATTGATCTAAACCTAGTAGGAACATAATAAATCAATGTACTAACCACAACACGGTTTTCCGAAGTCGAGTCGCACAAGCTGCACCATGTACGGCTCGAGCAGGTTGACATACCACCAGGGCACGCGCTCCGGCTTCGTAAGGGTGCAGGTGTCGGCGCTGAAGGCGGGGGCTGTGCTACCGTCCAGAGCGCGCTGGGGAACTCCGCCCTCCTCTGTCGACGCCTGCATCGGCGCCTTGCCCGCAGCCACGTTCAGAACTAAAACAATTTAAAAAAGGTTAGATTGAGGATGACCACATGATACTTTTAGCTGTATCCCACGGTTTCACGGATAAATCAGAATACCGTATAAATGAATCCATCATAATGATGTAAATGGTTTATCAGGTATCTGCATACCAAATTTCATCGCAATCGGTTCAGTAGTTGAAGTTGCGTGAAAGAGTTGGTAACAAACATAACAACAACAAACTACCTGCTTACTGATTTACTTATACACAAATTTTCAACTTTATAATATTAGTAAGTAGGATAGTTCGTCGTCGATGTAAGCCTCCACTGACGTTGCTATATTTTTATGATTCAGTTACGTTAACTGGTTTAAATGGAGTGCCTGCCCACGGGGAGTACCTAATCTAATAGCAGAGACTAAACCAGGGGTTCCCAAACTTATTCTGTCTACTGCCCACTTTGAAATTAAATTATTTTTTAGCCTTTTTTCACCTACATAATAAAACCAATTTAACTTCAAATGAAATTAATTAGGTAGTATTGTAAGCTATATTAGCAGAGATTTACTACTTTCATTTTGAAACGGAGCGACCTATTCACATGATTTTAATTTATTTATTCAATAAACAGTTGAGAACTACGCGGAGAGAAATATCGAACCGAGTTTGTTTGAGCAATTTTTTAAATATGAATTGATGTTCACATGTTGTAGTCCAGTGGTTGTCTAAAGGTCATAGCACACTTAAACGACTCTGCTGACACGCTGAAAGCGAGCTGTCTGCTAATTTACAATGCCAATGTAAAATATATCTAAAGAGCAATATTTAAAGCCCATATTTGAATTATATTGTTTTTGCCGGTGGGGAGCAGAGTCGTGTAAGTGGGCTATGACCTTAAGAGTCCTCCTAGCTAGATTAAATTACAAATCCCCCCCTAAGCATCTACACAACGCTCACATTTTTTAGGTCTCTTACCCTTTAGGCCTGCAGCGCCCACAAGGGGACGTTATCGCCCACTTTGGGAACCCCTGGACCACACGATACTAATCAAGTTGTGTTTCGAATATCCTACATGGATATTTTGCAATATTTTGATGGAGTATCCATTCCATTTAGATTCCATTTATCAAATTGACGGATGGATATGGACGATGTCAAAGGAAGCTTTTATCCCTCTCTCTGTGTGTAAATTCAATCAAATCGATGCATTCTACCACGTATATATCCTACCTATGTAGGTAAATACGTTCTTCAGTCTCGATCCCTCGGAAATATTGGGATAAAAAGTAGCCTTTGTGTTATTCTAGGTCTCCGGCTATCTATATTCCAAGTTTGAGTAGCTTTTGCGTACATATGTACATAAAAAAAAAAAAAAAAAAAAAAAAAAAAATTCTGCGAACAACACACAGCGCCATCTAGCCCCGTGGTAAGCGACTAAGCTTGTGTTACGGTGACTAGACAACGGATATAATACTTATATTTATTTTTCTTTTGTAAATACATACATATTATACATAGAAGGACACCCAGACCAGACACAAATATTTAATACAAATATTTTTACATGCTTACAAACTTTCGTGTTTATAATAGTATAAATATAACTAAATAAATATAAACAATGCACGACTTTACACACAGCGCAATCTAGCCCCAAAGTTAGTCGGGACAAAGCTTTTTATCTATATATGTATAAAAAGCTTAAACCGCTGATAGCAGAAGGCTTAAATTTGGAAAGTGTGTTCTATATACGAAATAGGATTTTTTGAAAATCCCCACGGGATCGAGACTTATGTGAATAAAACCGCGGGATACAGCAAGTAGATATATCAGAAGATTATTTATACATATGTATAATATTAGTTTAATAGAACTCGCGCACCTAGTTCTTAAATAAATATCCTAAACTTTAGTAGGTTACCTAACTACCTAGTACAAATTTAAAACTAAATTTTATACTTTACATTTGAATTTGAGTGTCTCGAACTATAACGGTATTAGGGATGTTCCTAAATTATCACATCTAGCGTAGAACTAGTGATGTGACACGATAACTGTCGATAATTGCATGCAAAGTGGTCGTCCGTTGCTGCACTAACGGCATCGATCGAACGAACTGAGACGCTAACTCGCAGTTTGAAGAATGTAAACTGTTGTTACGAATCAATCATTCATCTGAGCGCGGATACGGGAGGCTATTTAGTAGAAAATATCATATTTCTGCTTTACTTTTAATGATCTATATGTGGCGGCCTTTATAACAAGGTGCTTATTAATATTTTCTCCTCCTATTTTAATATTTCTTATGTTTTCATTGCTCAAGGCATTTTTACTAGAAAATATTTTTACAAGGAGAAATACATCATCAAAAATCCTCCCATGACAGGATTCGAACCTGTGCCCCTCGCTTGCCGGGCGAGTGCGCTACCGCTGCGCTACACGGGGTTCCCGTGTACGTGTCATGGTGAATTTTTGATTATGATCTCTCACTGTTTACCGACTAAGGCTCGGTTTGAACGCCATCTACCAGTCCAGTTTTACACTGGTTTTACAGGTTACAGTTTTACAGGTTCGAATCCTGTCATGGGAGGATTTTTGATGATGTATTTCTCCTTAAGGTGCTTATTGATTATTATTTACCTACCTACCTACCTAAATATATTTGAATACATTTAAATCTGGGGGCACGGTAGTGCCCCCGCCAAGACGGGCCAGCGAAGCGTACGGGCACTACCTACCTTTTCTCGAAAGGTTTCGTCGGTATTTTGCACCCTCATAACTTGGGTTTGGAATATACCAGATGAATGTGATTCACGGGGTATAATGTCAATAGGGAACTTAATAAAAATACACAGTTTCAGTTACATAGCTCTTATAGTTTAGATTTTATTGATATCTAAAAACTCCCGATTTCGTCACTGACTCATTCACTCACTCACTCACTCACTGATGATCATCAAAATTCAAATGGTACTTCCTGAAGTCCTAGAAAGCTAAAATTTGATATGTAGGTTGGTATTAGTACACAAACAACTTAAAAATTCTAAAAGTTGAAACTTTCACCCCCCAACTCCTAAAATTAAGGGATGGCTATTTGTATGGCACTTTCGCAAATTTTGATGCTAGAGGTAGTACAACTTCTTATTATAAATAATAAAATACAGAAAATCAGGATTTTTAGTAATTCACCCTCTACCCTTTAAATTAGGGGATGTAATTAAGCGCCCCCACAACACCTATTGTGTATAAGAGGTGCTTGAGGTATGAAAATTTGTTGATAATTAGAAAGGTTTACCGCTGTCGCACAGTGATGGACAACAAGAATATATTTAAAAGTTGTTTCGCTATCCGCCAGTGATGGTTAAACAAGTGGTAAACATTGAAAACATGGGCCTAAACGCCGTACCTACGGCGTGACGTGTAAGTCGTTAAAAACCACCTATTGGAAATGAAAAAAAAAAGAAAAAAATACTGATGTGAAAACATCTACTTTACCTACTAATATTATCTAGCTGAAAGTTTCTTTGATGGGAAAAAAATTGTAATAATTAGGCAAACTACAAAAAGACATGAAATCCCCTCAAAAACATTTTCATGTAAAATGTAGCCAAGATGAGAGCGAGATCATATGATGGGCACTGTCAAAAAGTTATCAGATGTCATGTATACCTAAAGCCAAGCTTATAACTCTACAAGCCCCAACTCCACAAGAACCTTTCTTCACAAACTCAACATCTTAGCCAAAATATATGGGCTTGGCCGTTTTATTATCGTAAGAAGAAATGTTTAACAGAAAACCCATGCATGGTAGCAAAACGGCCAGCCATATATTTGGCTAAGATGTTGAGTTTGTGAAGAAAGGTGCTTGTGGAGTTGGGGCTTGTAGAGTTATAAGCTTGGCTTTAGGTATACATGACATCTGATAACTTTTTGACAGTGCCCATCATATGATCTCGCTCTCGTCTTGGCTACATTTTACATGAAAATGTTTTTGAGGGGATACCTTATTATTCAAAACGACGCGAAGTTTAGTAAGCTATCAACACATTGGATTAATTTGATGTAAATATGACTGACTTGCTAGTTCTTCTGAATAATTTATTCATACCAGTGACTATCTAAATCAATAACCGTAGTCGACTAGAGCTACTTGTATAGCAAAATCAAATCTAGAATACGTCACTGCACGGCAAATTTTTCCATACAATTTTACAAACGTAGTCGACTGTTTCCTCCCTATTTAGAGTGCGTTTCATCTTTAAATTCCTATGCCGTCATGTTGGTAGCAAAACATCAAAGTGCAAAATACAAAAAAAATCTTGTGCTACCTTGAATTAAGGGAGATTCGTATATGAAGAATGAATGAACGAATCTTACTGTATTCAAGGTTTAGTATAGCACATTCAAGATATTAAGGCAAGACTTTTTTGTTTTGCTACCAATATGACGGCATAGGTAATTAAAGATGAAACGCACTATAGAGATATTAGAAAAAATATGTTTATGCCATAAGTCCTATATCCGCTCTGACCATCATACCCCTTCGTTTTGATTCTTTTCATTTTCATATTTTTTTAAATTTTATTTCTATTCTAATTTTATTAGAAAATGAAAAAAAACAAAACGTAGGGGCGTAGTCATACATAGGTTTAATAGCATAAACAAAAACATAATATTTACTCTAATGTTTATCCAGGGAGGAAACAGTTGACTGCGTTTGTATGGAGAAAGAGTAGGTAGAGTAGTAGAACTGGCTACTCATAGCACCAGACATTATGACCCCCGAACGAAAGCGAAGAAAACGAAAGTTCCCAGCCTACTATCGTCTGTTTACAACTTCAAATAGCTAGTACGTGATTTCCGCCATAAAACCTGGTGCATTAAAAACATAGTAAGAAAACATTTCGTTGAAACAGTTTCGAAATACTATAGGTACGAATAAAGAGAGAGATGAATGTATACTATGAGATAACAGATAATAAGATACGAGTCTGGAAGATGAAGACATACCTATCTACTGCCTATCTATAACAAAGGCTACTTTTGATCTCGATATTCCCACGGGATCGGGACTTACGCGGGTCAAACCGCGGGTCGCAGCTAGTACCATGATAGAGTGATTGATAGCTCTATCTTAAATATTTAGATTATCTAGTAACATTTTATCTTTTTCTTCTCTTTTCTGTAGTGATGTACCCCACCTATGAGCCGTATACAATATTTCAGATGTCTCTTATAGTATCATCTATCGGCTTATGACCAAAATCGAAGCATAATGGAACTATACTTGAGTAAAAGGCCGCATTCTCATAAGGCCAGGAAAATTATGTTGTGCATTCTATGTAAATGTGTCTACCGGACACGTTGTGAACTTTTAGTACGAGTAGGTAGGTACCTACATATATATCTATCTATATAGTTCAGTTGGTACGTTTCTCGCGAAAGATGTATTGAAAGGGAGAGTTAATTGTTCTAACTTCCGGACAGATGACCTCTATTTCACTCTCCTCTCTACTGGTCCTCATTCCTATCAAAATAGATACCTACTTAGGTATATACGAGATTTTATTGTGTTTATGTTCCGTTGAAATACAAACCTATATGTGATTTGACTAATTAGTCCACCTAATAAAAGAATGATGGAAGATGAGACACGTTACTCCTATCTAACCAGATAATTGAAAATATGGTTTTTATAGATCGCTGTGTCTACATAAAGCAGCTTCACCAATTTATTTGACTCCCAACGTCGGTAATTTAATTACTCCACCCCTTTTTAAAAACCTATATATCTACCTACCTACATAGAACAAATACTTTAAGCAATCGACGGGCTTTGAAAGTACTAAAATAACCTAAGTCTGGTCTGGGTGTTTTCTATGTATCATATGTATTTACAAAAAAAAAGTATAATATGTACCTAGTATATCCGTTGTCTAGTCCCATAGTACAAGCCTATAGTGCTTAGGTTGGGGCTATATTGCGCTGAGTGTAACGTCGTGCTATATTTATTTAAGTATTAGGATTCATTAGATTTCTATTAAGAATATGACCTAGATAGATATAGGTAGGTAGATACTTATTATCTTTATATTATTGCAGGGATTAGTTATACGAGGTTATAATCGCGGGATGTTGGTAGTCTTCAATAAACAGTGAAGTAGAACAGTAGAACACGCAAGAATGCACAAGAATACAGTTGGTGTCGGACGCAAACTAGAACCATTGATTCCCGCTCCCACCTTGTTGCGGTGTGGTGTCGTACGCATACTTAGGGTTGTGAAACTAGACACAGTTGTATCATGAATAATCTAAAATATTTATGTCTAAACACAATTCTAGCAAACCATTAATTCTTCATAGTTTCAAAACGAGTAAAAATACTGATTTTGAATAAAATGCTCTGGACCTCATCTTATCTTACTTTTTTACTATCTTACTAATATAATAAATGCGAAAGTAACTCTGTCTGTCAGTCTTTTTCGCTTTCACGCCTAAACCGCTGAGCCGATATTGATGAATTTTGGTATAGAGATAGATAGGACCTTGGAAAAGGGCATGTGCTACTTTTAATCCCGTAAATCCCGCAGGATCGGGACTTACGCGGGTGAAATCGCGGGCACAGCTAGTGAACCATAATATGTAACTCATGAGCACTCAAAGATGAATGCAGTTTGATTTGAACTATGAATGAATGGCGCATACGAGTATGTATGCGCTATCATTCATTAACCACGTGGACAGACAGACAAACATAAAGAACTTATGCATAAAACACCCCTCTATATCATCAGAGTATCTATACGCTGCGACAGGTTATACTATACAGTAGACTAAGGAGTATAATCCGGCCACTGTGTTTAGCGTTTGAGGACTACGAGAAAGCCTTGGACTTGATCGAGATGATGATCTCATCAGGATGAATGTTGAGCCCATTCACCTGGTTTGAAGCCATCGTCAGGTACATAGGTACTACCTCTGCCGCTCTGAGTGTATTTTTCTTTACAGAGTGAAAGCCCTGTGCGTGCGGATAACGGCGCGAAAAGTGTGCCACAGTGCACGGCAATAACGGTGCGCGCGCGCCGCGTCCCACCCGCCATGCCACGAGGCCGTGTCATTCATACATACATTTTTACTACGAATACTAATAAAATAATTAAATGCTGGCAAAAGAAGTGACAATTTCCTATAGGAATCAGAATATTTCGGAAACACTTAATATCATTTCAACCCTTTTTATTTGTTAGGTACCAGCCTAAAAGTCTATTTTAGATTTCGCAGTTGAAATTAAGTATAACTATGAGTACCTATACATTACGGCCTTACTCGCATTTTAATTACCTACCTAGTAAGCCTATAAGGAAACATATTCGCGTTTATAATATAAAACTATAGCGGCACCCTGCAGTGTTACCCGCGTAAGTCCCGTTCCCGCAGAAATATCAGGATAACAAGTAGCATTTATGTTGTTTTAGGTCTCCAGTTATCTATTTTCCAAGTTTCGTCCTAATCCGTTCAGTAGTTTTGCGTGAAGGAGTAACAAAGTCATATATACATTATACTTGCAAACATTCGCGTTTATAATTAATAATTATGATGGATAAATCTGCCAAATGTCAAATTTATAATTTGTTCAGCCGTTTTATGTGCTAATGAGGAGGAACACTAACTTTTTATCCCGGCATAGGGGGTTGGTCGACTAATCTTAGGTTTGAATTAAGAACTCTCAAACAGGTGATTTTTACAACTCTCGGCGCCAAATTGGCCACATCGGTCTCAGACCGAAAGAAAAAAAAACTCGGGGTTTTCATTGGTCCTCCACCAATGAAAACGCCGAGTTTTTTTTCATCATCCATCATCCAAAAAAAAAAAAGATCATCCGACCCCAGCGCCATCTGCTCACAGCTTTGCGTGTGCCACCCCATTGGCATAATCCCCATTAAAAGGTAAATATTAAACTTTAAACTAGTAGGGATTGCGCCAATTTTCAAAACATTTAACCTAGATCTATCCACTATTAAATATCAATGGATATTGATTTATTCCAAGTATTTGCATGCCAACTACAAGTAGCTACTTTGAGACTTTGATATTTTACATCGGTTCTTTGAACAATTCACTTTGATATCTATATCGATTAATTATTAAATGACTCATATGAAATAATTTTGCCACACAACTCTGGTAAGTATTCTGAAAATTTGACAATTGGATACGGCAGCTGTATCAATACGCTGTTAAGGAAACTGGAGATTCCAAGTTTTATGCAACGAAACGTTTTAAGTACAAAGAAACAAGAGCACTTGGGCAATATGACGTGGTGTGAATGCAGGTGGGTGACCAACGAGCAGGTAGGGAGCCAAACAATGCCGCAATACACACAATCATTGGCTGTGGACCAAATTTTGGAATAAGCTTGACAATGCGAGCGACCGAGACGTGTTGCTAAATTGTTTAGGCAAGTGTGTTTCTTTGCATAATATGATTGCAGACCCTTGGTTTTACTCGAAAAGGATCAGCGTAATACTAATGTCGTGACAATAGCTTAATATAATGCTTTGCTCTAAAGCTCCAATTCCGTCCAAAGTCAATTGCAGTAAATCCTACTTATACGCTTTTATACGTAAGTAAGTAAAGAAGGTACCTATGTTTATTATTACTTCACGCAAAAACTACTAAGCTGACTGCAATTAAACTTGGTAAACAGATACTAGCTATCTGTAGACCAAGATTAACACATATGCTACTTTTTTCCCGATATTCTTACGAGGTCGGGACTTGGGTGGGTGGTTGGTTGAAACCGCGTGGCGCAGCTAGTAGTCGTTGTCAGTCAATACTCGAAAGCGGTCAAAACTACAACTACAAGCTACAACAAATAGCTGTGATAAAATGCTCTTTATTTGGAGATCTAAACTAGGAGCACATAAGTATAAAACTCAAGTTTTGTTCGTCATTAAGTATAAGACTTAACAATATAGTTTATTACTTGTCATTATAGAAAACTTTCTCTGACTTATAATAAGTATACAACAGCCGCGTACAGACATCGCGAGGTGTGTATCGTAAATGTCTCACCACACATGCCTCAAACTGAAGTATACGACAGTACATTTATACATGCATCCCGAAATCCCGAACGATTACATGCTGGCTCAAACTGACCGCGCAAATAAAACATAAAATAAAATAAATAAAACCCACTTCTGAAATGACAAAATAACATCTCCCATACAAACAGTGCCATTGGCTTATTCGTTTTATAATCTGATCGGGCATCTGAAGAACCACTAAGTGCTTCGCTGCGTCCTGGGATGCTATTCTGCTCATCATTCCGAAGTTCTTTATCCGATCTTTGCCAAGTTTTGTTCATCAATTAACGGCTTAAACGCGCAATTTAAGCCATGCCTTACGTTGACTTTTTAGGCCAAAAAAAGTTACTTTGTAGAGTCTAAGATGGGTAAATAAATATAGATGACCTCCTCTCTATTGGAAGTGCGTGACAAACCATTTGTGCCACATGCCTCGCTATGTCTGTACGCGGCTTAAGTTCTGTCCTTTATAAAAGGAAATTCGGGTCATTTGCTCGGGGGGACGGTCTAATATCAAACAGTGTCTTCAGGTCATCATGACATATCGGGATTCGAAACAATGGAAACGTATTAGGTACGTACATCGAGTTGGCAAGGTACCCATGTGTACTGAATTTGGTTCACAATACAATGTTATTATGACATTTGTATGATAGGCACATTAATAAAGGTTTCCAGAGAATGCTAGAAATGTTTCTTACTAATATACCATACAAGCTGGAGCGCTCCTACTATATGCATGCTTAGATACCTTATCATAAGGTAACCTACATTTCAATATAATATTTTAAGACTGCTTTACACAAAATCTACTGAACCGATTGCAAAAAAACTGGTTAGGTTATGTACCTACGTGTTTATAATAGCTTTATTTAATAAGAAAGGTTAGAATATGGTTAACCATAATCATATTGAATCCTAAACGTTGCGAGAATATTATATAGAGCCCTGAGTGAAGCTGGGGATTTAAGCCGCCTAACACTAAGATAGACTTTAGAAGTAGAGTAGTACTCACACTCTACTTAACCCATCTACTGTAAGACTACAAAAAAGTAGAACTACAAAAGTAAAGCTTTTAAAACACTGGAAAACAGAATACACGGCCAGTTTTTCTTCTCTGCTCTCATTTTCGACGGTTATATAAAAGCTAGCATAATTAAGTTCATCGAAAAACAAATAACTCATACAACGAATCAAAGTTCAATTCTTTAAGCGCAAGGGCTAAAAATGAGGCTTCAACCCTTAACCCCCCCTTAAAATGTCAGCTAAATACTTTGCCTTTTCTGGTCAAATAAAGTAGATTGTAGGTAATCTCAAGACGTGTAAAGTATATCTTTTTGTAGCTTCACAGTCAAGCATTAACGCAATATCACTGCGATATATGAATTATACCTTCTATAAACCATGTTAATGGTACCTATCATCGCAATTAGATCCCGTATTTGTTCGATGTGTTCGCGTGGCCGTAGCAAGCACCGGCTATCGGATGTATCATTATATTAAGATAGTTATTAATTAAACAACTGTTGAGTGCTGCGCGCGCGCGCCGGAACCGTTACGGATCAATATAAAACGCTAACAGCGAGCTGGTGTTATATTTTATCCAAAGTGTGGGTTAACACTTTTTGAAATAATTAAATGTTTCGTACGACTTTACTTTGATGTCAAAACTTGTATACGACCTGAGATTGATAACGAAAACCTCGATTATGCAACCTTCTATCTACTTCGACAAAATTGAGTTTCAGACTACCTGCTTTTATGACGACATCAGCGATTTACACAAACATTTTTAATTCAGTAATACGTAAATCGCTAAATTCTTGTATCTTAACACGACATACCTACTAAAAATGTAGAAAAGGCATGACAAGTGAAGTTACTCGAGTCTATAAATATTGGCATTCGGCTCATCGTAACCGGTTTCGTATAGTGCTCTAGTTTACGTCCCGTGCGTAGTACCTGCCAACCTAGAGCTACAGGCATACAATCACTACAACCTACAAACACCAAATACTTACTCTATAGCCCATTCACTAATCAAATCGATTAGAATCTGCATTAAGAATTTATAGGTAGGTCATTCTTTGTAACAGACGTAGCCAATTATGGCAGTGACAAATTGTAGGGTATATTTCATATCAATTTTATTACAACTTGCATTGCACGTAATATTGCATAATATTGAGTTATTGCGGTCGTCTTTTGTTTAGTTTTCTATTCCGATCGTCCTTTGTTCCTACTTCGATAGTCTTTTGTTTCTGTTTCCCAATCCAATTTAGCCATTTTACTTTAAAGGGTTCATTTATGTTTTAAAAAGTTAGTTGACGAGAAAAAACTAGGTAAATTGAATGGTGCCAAGTAGATATTAGTTAAGATTTCTGTATTTAATTGACCTAATTAGACAGACATCTCGGTGGAGTAAGGCACGGCGCAACTCTCACGGGCCGACTTCATCGTCGCTCAACAACAAAGGGTAAGCTTAGCTTTCATTGGAGAGTCATGGGATCTTTCCGGTTTTTTCCACTATTCACAAGTCATGAGAAATGATTTCTCGAAGAAAGTAAAAGTGGGTCAGGGAGCTAACGTACAATAGTAGAATCGTATAACATCGTATGCCACAACGTGTTACAACAAACAAAAGATCGAGATTGTAACGTTAGGTAATTGGTATTTTGTGTTGCATCTGGTTGTATTCGGTGTTGCTTCATATTTTGGCGGTAGATATAGTCGCAGAGTTGACATTGAGCCCATTGACTGACTGAATTATATGCATTTAGGCACAGGTTTAGGTATAATATTAAAAAAATTTAGATGGTTTTTTGAAGGTAGATTTGTCGGGACGACTTGGAGCAGTATGAGTCAGGTCACTTTTTATCGTGCCTATCAGGAGCTTGAGGATGACTAATGTTGTTTTACCAACTTGTAACATCTTTTATCACGAGACGATAATTTAAAAAATAATGAGAAGGCAAAATTGCGTGCTGTTTTTAGACGTAGGTACCTCTACCTCTACGGGTTCCACTACTTCGCGGAGGGTGTTTGATACCGCAGTTCTGTACGACTATAGTCATAGTATATCACTAACCGCAGAAGGGTATTCCGTCAGGAGTCCATCGGCCATTGGGGCCGCACATCCGTCTTGAAGGTCCCAGCAGTTCAAAGCCTCGTTCGCATTGGTATGAAGCGACCGTGCCTTCCGCAAGTGCCTCGTCGCTGAATGTGACGCGGCAGTGCGCTGGCGCACCAGGGAAGCTGCATGTTCCGTGTACGTAACCTGCAATAGACATCATAATCATAACATATATTTTCATTATAGGTACTAAACTTAGATAAAGTATAATCTTTCGAACTACTAGATGGTATTTTTTTTATTATTTCGCAAAATAACAATTTTATTTTACAATTTGTAACCATAGGTCTTATTTTGTAAGGCTTTGAAACATCTTTAAATTGAATACAGATGTGAAATCTATATTGACTGTTATTTCGTAGAATACAGCTACGAAGTATAATAAAAACGGCATATTAGAGCGGTCTCTGGTCAGCGCCAAACATATTAATTTTATTTCGATCCTTTTTTTGGATTTGGATAGAAAAGGCCAAAATAAACGTAAAGGAACCATTTTTTCACTGATGTCGGAAATATGAAGACTAAGGAATATAAAGGTCTAAATCTGATGTCGTCCAAACAGTAATTAGTCTAAAAGTCAATTTTGCCTGTGTACGGGATAGTCCAAACAAGATTTTCGTCATAACTCCCAGGTCAAATAACATTAAGTTCCATGTTACTGAGGGAGTTAAACTGAATTTTATCCGGCTTTATTTTGATGTCGAAACTTTAATACCTATATCCTTAATTGAATACGACCTGAGATTGATAACGAAGGTGTTTTAGACGAGTGGCTCTACATTTTAAAACCAAATTTTTGAAAAGCATAATGTCTTATAATCAGGTATAGTTCTTGTCCTTCTTGTTGAAATATTTATTTATTGTTTATCTTTGAAATAGAGATGTGGGGTGTTAAAAAGATTTTATTAGTTTATCAGCCATAGACAAAGAGAATACAATATAATGTTGCCTAAACATCGATCGTTGGACTGTCGATAGTTGACGTTGAAAATTATCTATAGGTAATATCGATCGACGTCTCAGTTTGTAAAAAATATAGTACCGATAGTATTAAAATTAAAGGTAAATATCACAATAACTATCGATAGTATCGGCTATTACAATTGTAGTAACTTAATTATGTTTACGCTATCAATAGTAGGCTGTGGTTTCTACAGAATATCAATAGTCGATACTATAGTTTTGACATAAAACACTCAATACTATCGATATAGTCACGATTGTGGTTGCGATATTCAGCAGCAAAAGTATCGATGCTATCGATAGTATTTATATGTCGATAGTATTTATGTGTCGATAGTGTTTTAGTACTTATAAGGAGCTATCTACAGTATGGAAACTTTGATATAGACTATCGATGCTATTGGTTTAGCAACAACTATCGATAGATTATCCATAACTGACTATCGGTCGGAAACACTATATAAAAACAATACTACCACAAATAAGTACTAAATACTATGTAAACAAAGACAATATCAATCAAAAAAATACTATCAACTCTAAGTATCAACAACTATTTAGATTTCTATTCTGTGGTATCAATCAAACAAATCAAATTCAAAACATTGATAATTCCTATTTTATTGTATCATGCATATTCCTATATTTTTTATACCTATGCATGAGTTGAAAAACAAGACAACAGTATAATAAATACAGCGTGTCCAACTATGTACGAACGCGCTAAAAATGTACAAAATTACTCTTTACTCGAAGACAAAGTTGATAACAAAAATCAGCTGACTCAGCTGTTGCTCCGGTTGATAACCCTGGGGATCCTGTTGGCATTGCTGGCGGTTCATATGCGGTCGCTGCGCGTCTTCCGCTGGGAGCAATCGGTGAGCGGCGGGATTATCGTCACCTACTGCATTTCCGCTCTAGGGCTGGTGGTGTGTGCCAGCCGAAACACCGGCGGCGGGATCACCTTTCAGTACTACCTGTGCGCATCTGGTGCCGTTTTGTTCTCCATTAATGCAATAGTGATCTTTTGGCGATGGAAGAAGGCAGGGGAGCTGACGCGCGCTGTGTGTGAGCTTCTTGGGTCGCTGGGTCTTAGTGTCAAAAGACAAATCTTCCAGAAGATTGTGCTCAGCGTCCTGGTTGCATTCACTTTGCTCATCGATCTTTCTCTCTTATCGTTCATAGATTAGTAAGTAGCATAGAAGTGGGGAGGTTTCTTTATCCTCTTATTTTGAACGGAGCTGGTTAGGTATCAGCGCGCTATCACTATCAATTGATCAGTATCCTTTCTAAAGATGTAATAGAGACGAATTACTAAGTTGTAAACAAATCTACCTACCTACCTTAACGTTTCCCAATTCTCACTAAATGGCAAGCGAAAATCGAGTTTAGGGCTCGTAGCAGCACGCTTCACTAGATTTTATTCAATACTAGCTGTAGGCAGTATCCCGCAGTTTCGATTTTTGGAATTTCGAATAACCGTTTGCATAAGCAAACGGAAGCCTACTTATATTATTATCACAAAAAACACACTCTATAAACAAGACTGTGCGTTGTTTCATTTTGCGATTTGGGCGGTCCTCATTCAGGAGAAAACTTTTTATGGGTATAGATAGATTGTTTACGCTTTTCTATTTTATTAGTATTAGATCAGTAAGCTTTACTACATTAATACAATTTTCATGTACAACTGTACAAGTGACTTTGTAACACAATTAGCATATTTTATAGTGTCGGTTGTTACAAGCAATTAGTGCGTTGAAGCAGCCAATCAATGAGATCGGTAGGTATTTACAACGAAACGCAAGAGTGGGCTCAATCTGACACGTTCTACGAAATATACCTACTCTCTCTTACTGTCCTCTTGTCTGAGAATCCTATCCCACTTCCTACTATATATATATATATATATCCCACTAATATTATAAATGTGATAGTTTGTATGGATGTTTGTTACTCTTTCAGGCAAAAACTACTGAACCGATTACGATGAAACTTGAAATATAGATAGCTGGACACCTAGAACAACACATAGGCTACTTTTTATCCCGTAATTCCCGCGGGATCAGGACTTACGCGGGTGAAACCGCGGGGCGCAGCTTAAATAAAATTCAGATAATTTTAACTGTTATGAGTAATTGGCAATAATTGGCCTGGGCAATTAATAAAAAAATCATTCCTATCTTACCTACTTAGTTTTTTTATTAATCACTAGCTGTAACCTGCAGTTTGCATAAGTTCCGATACCGTGGGAATGTTCAAAACCCTTTCTTATCGGATGCCTGCATCACTTATAGAACCATTGAATTATTATGTACAAGATCAACGCTTAGAACACACTCTCAAAAATTCAGCTCTCTTCTATCAGCGGTTTAGGCTGTGCGTTGATCAGTCAGTCCGTCAGGACAAAGAATTACTTAGTAGGACCGAAAAAGTACCGAAAAATGAATTTATATTTTCCGATTTTTGCTTAAAATTATCGTTATTACAGTAGGTACTAGCATATTACGCAAAATGGTGGTCCCTTAAAACTGAGTCGTCTAAAACCAAAAACCAAAACAGACACTTCTCGATTTCAAACAAATCCATATCAAAAAGCAAAATAAACAGTAGTAATAGAGATAGAAAATCTTTATGTTCAAGTATACGATAATAACTGTACTTAGCCTATACTTACCACGCTATTACCTTAACAAGAAAGCGTGATGCTGGATACTGTCGTAGACCAGGTAACTTCGACCTAAGGTTTTGGAGATAAGATACTAAATCTAATGAAAAACTTTGCACTCGAAGACAATGTACGAAAGTATTGGTGGTAGAAGGTAAAATTACATGAAATGTGAAGGGTTGAACTCATAATGAGCTTTAACATGGACGCAGACGTGCGGAAATTCCCTGAACGGTATAGGTCCTAGGTAGGTACGTGTCTTTGATCTCAGAAACTGTAAGAGAGCCGTCGATATATGGAAATCAACAAAGGGAACAAACCGCAATCACTTATTAACACATGATTGACCTTGAAATGGTGTCAGCGTCGTAAACTAATCGGAAACAACTGGAACGTGTCTTCGCACGAGAAGAGATAGTCAAGAAAGTAGCGTGGGGTCAAAGTCCTTGTCCGAGCCCTTGCATCTCGTCCCCAGAGGTCAGCCACTGACCCGGTTGCTCAGGCATCTGGGTTAAGTTTTATGCTAATATTAAGCATATTAATCGAGATTAATTCGAGATACCGGTAGGTTAACCGACGATGTGGACTCAACTCGAGCTCGAGTGAGACTTCCTTATTTACCTTTCCAGCTTATTTGTAAAATAGACTAGCAGCGCCGCGCGGTTTCAACCTCGTAAGTACCGATCCCGGAATATCGGAATTTGAAGTACCTACTTAGCCTATGGTTTTCAGCTGTCTCCGTTCCAAGTTTCATCGCAATGGGTTTTGTAGTTTTTGCGTGAAACAGTAACAAACTCACATACATTACTTTTACGTTTATAATATTAGTGGGAAGAAGAACTAGTCGAGTTCTAAAGCTCATCAAAAAACTAAAAGTAGGTTATTATTATCAGGATTTTAAATTAAAAACCTAAAGTTAGCAAAATATTATAAACTTTCAAAAAATAATGCTGTCATTCGAATGACTAAATACGGAAAATTAGAAATGGTAAGCTGTGACTTAAGGTAGAGTCATCTGACTGAGTGATTTCATCCTCAACTTTCGAATGAATCATTTGGACCACGACTAACCCGGAAAATCTCTCCTAATCTAGTCTAGTGAAAATGAGGTCTCTCTGCATCCTGCAGCGAGGAAGTGCACGTGTTCGTAATCGGGTGTTGACCTTCCATTGTCTGTCAGCTATTGTAGGTAGGTAGGTATGTATCAATAGACCCGTCTCGGTGTAGTGTTTATAATTGCCAACCTGCCTGTCCCTATTAAACATAATTACCTATACACTACACAACACAGTCCGATAAATAATTGATTATTACCACTAGGAGCTAACTTTTTGAATCAAATAAGGATTTATGGAGTGGAATCATCTTCATTAATTTCTTTACTTATAGTCAGCCTTTACAAGACTTGACCTAATATAATTAGAAAGAATCAAGAGTCTATCTTCATTAATATGTAGGTTTTGTTTGTCCACCAATTTCGTTATTCTCGGAATATTTCGCCGAAGCCACAATTCGAATCACTTTCATTGAGTGAGTCATTGTCCTCCACCTGTCATATTGACCTAGTGCCGGGCGGCACGGGCGCGGGCGCAGGCAGGCGTCTCGACTACAGTGGCGCATGGCCAGGCCACTGCCACCGCATGCCTTTGAAACGAGACGCGGACGGACGCGCGGACGCCTACCTGCCGGCTGAGAAAGTCTCGTGATGATACAACCGGTTATAGAATATTTCAACATGTAATTAGGGTAGCATTTTGATTGAATTTCTTGTTCTTTCTTGATTAAGTATTTATACCTATGTATGGGAGGAATTTCTCGTTCATTCAAATATTCCATTAGGATGGTGCGCATAGATCGGATTTTTGGGTGCCGTTTCAAAAATGCGACATCAAAAGTATGGATACGACCAAAAAAATTCCGAGAAAAATGCCGCGTCTTGGAATTTCATCGTGATTGGGATTTCGAATAAGGATAGGTGTCGAAATCACGAGTACTATCGCTATTTAAAGTATCATCATCATCATCATCATTTGTTTTTATTGCTTAAGGCATATTTACTAGAAATATTTTAAAGAAAAAAATAATCTTCAAAATTTAAAATGAGATTCTGTTTACAGGTTAGAGTTATCCGTCAAAAGTAAATAAAACACATATAAATTAAAAGGGTTTAATGTTTATATTTCTTTATTTAATATACAAACAATGGATAAAATCTGTTCTAAGTATAAGTAATTATCACAATTAAGAGAAAACACACCTAAAGCATGTTTGAGGAACAAACATTTTCAAATACTTGTTTAAAAACATTTATTTTTCAGCCAGTATTTCCTTACAACGGTAGAGTAGAGACAATCCAGCAAAGCTGCAAAGCTAAGAATTACCAAGTTGAAAATAGAAATCTGATGATCATTTTCAGGGTTCCGTACCTAAAGGTAAAAACGGGACCCTATTACTGAGACTTCGCTGTCTGTCTGTCCGTCCGTCCGTCCGTCCGTCCGTCCGTCCGTCCGTCCGTCCGTCTGTCCGTCTGTCACCAGGCTGTATCTCATGAACCGTAATAGCTAGAAGGTTGAAATTTTCACAGAAGATGTATTTCGGTTGCCGCTACAACAACAAATACTAAAAACAAAATAAAACAATTATTTAAAAGGGGTTCCCATACAACAAACGTGTTTCAAACATAACAAGGAGTCAGGACAGGAAGAGGGACAGGAGGACAAATCGAGTTGGTCATGGAATTCAAAATGGCTGCCCTATCTGTCAAATATACTAGTCTGCCTTACTTACCAAAGAGTTTCTCTTATGTTTCAGATTTTCTTTGTGCCAAGGTTTTTTTTTTTGAGTGATTCGGTCGTTTGATGGGAGTAAGAATCGAAGATAAATATTTCATATTTTCCTATAAAATTTAAAAATTGGTTGTTGTAAACCATTTTAGGGTTCCGTATCCAATTGTGATAGTGGTACGGAACCCTTTATGCGCGAGTGTCGCACTTGCCCCGTTTTTATTAAAATTCCGGGTCTAGATAGTGTTGTAGCTAATTTAAATTATCTCGATATTTCGGAACGGAATCAGCCAAATCTACACTCTTTTTAACAACAAATTATAGGCCAGAAACTTACAGTTATTCGTGTAAGTTTCTTGATTATAGGCTATGTTATTTATTCTATTACAATATATAAAAAATCTACTCACCCAAAGTTCGACAAATGTCAAAGATATCCAATCCAGTTGCAATAATCGTAGTCCGTTTAGTAGCCAAAATGTCAAGTTTTGCAGTGAAATCCAAAATCCAAGTAACGAGCAGGGGTCAATTAACAATAGCATAAAACACACGGATAGACAGCACTCAACAAACCGAAGTAAGCGAATGAGCTTAACTTGCAGTTTCACTTTTCCCATAGGAATAACGGAATAATAAATAGGTATAAATATATATATACAAATAGGTGTTTTGTATAAACAACTTCCAATAATTGTTCGAAGAAAAATAAACAAACATACCTTGGCGCCGCCTTTGTAATATTGCCGACAATAGCGACAATAGGTATTGCCAAAGATTAACAATGTTTATGGCCCCTGTCTTCAAAAGATTTTTTTTGTTCAACTTTGGGTCTCTACTTATGGATATTGTTAACTTAAAATTGCGAAATTGCATGTACGAAAATGACTCAGTAAGTTTTATGCATTCAATTAATTTTTTTTTTTTTTTAATTAATAGTACAATTTCTACGATACATTTACAATACATTACATTACATACATACATACAATACATTTAATATTTTTGTAAAATTTAAAAAGAAATATCGGAATAACGGAATTTACAATTCCGGAAAGTCATATCCATGTTAATGACAACGTCTAAAACAGCACCCAAAATCCGATCTATGGGAATTACATCTAAATGAAATGGAGTGACCCTGGAATTCCACTTACATAAATAGTACACAAAATTAAGGCATACAGACTTCTTGGCAAAATCTAAGTATACTTAAGTATATTTGAAAAGTGTTGTTGAAAATAATAATTGGTTATTTCAAATCCAAAAAATGTAATTTAGACTTTTACTCTATAAGAATTTGCATTTATATAATTGTCTTTTGCAATCAGTCGACAATAATACTATATTTTTGGGGTGTACTTTATCTTGTTGCAAAAAATAGGAAATATAGCACTGTATTTTAGGAACCATATGTAGGCAGGCAACCGTAGCGTAGATAGGATCACAAAGTACATTAGGTATATATTATAGGATAGGATATCTACAGGTCAATGTGAGTTATCTTTGTGAAATCGTCCTACAGGTGAGTAGTACTATAACGGTATTTCATTAAGATAGTTAGATAAATTTAGGTACCTAGTGTGATAAAAACTAAGCACATTTTTATAGAGTCGTTATTATATTAATGTTAACCTATACCAGGTTCTTTCATAAATGCTATAGCATTTATGAAAGAACCTGGTATAGGTTAACATATATGCATAATTTCATCGTTAGGTATAGAGTCGGTAGTTACAAACAGCATTAACTGCTGGATGGTTTGCGGAATCGCCCCGGAGAAATGGTCCAAGTCCAAGTGTAGCCGGTGTTTTCATAAATTAATCTAACGTTTATTTGAGAAAAGCTAATTAGGACGTTTCATTGACTTTGATACATTTACAATCCTAGTTAAGTACCTACTTTTGCAAGATATTTTTAGTTGTCTGTAGTATATGGTGGAGTTTTATTGTTTTACGGCATTTATAGCATGGGTGTGGGCTATTTCAAGTAAGTAGTCGGAATAATGAAAAAGCATATGGTAATCCTAACGTCATCAGCCGTAGATATTTGATTAACATACATACTATTATATCTAACGGTACATCTTTGACGTAACAAAATTACATTAGGACAAATTATTAGGTATATTACATGGTTGTTTTCACTACAAATATTAGTAGTTCACGAGACTTCACAGTCTCGTGAACAAGCCAGTTAAAATTACTGGCGAAATATCGAGCTCCGTCAAAAAGAAATTTAAACATGGTAATACCCCATTATTTAATAATATTTGTAAATTATTAGGTACCTACAATTTGCGAGTATCTCTGTGACTTATACAAAGCAAGATAGGGCAGGTAAGTAATACGCAACCAATAATAACCGTCAATAAACTACCGTTTAGTCGAGGCATTCGATGACACCGATGAAGGTATATCGCGTTTGAATCACCATTAATAGTTAGTCACCTTACAATAAGTTTCCGCGTTACCGCCTCACAGCGCCTGACGTAACTACTCGAGAGAAATGTGAAAGCCAACGTAAAGCTGTGGTACCGGTGATGTCGGACTGCTGTCGGACTGAATCCACCCATGTGATCGTTTGATACCGGCCAGTACACGCAAGAAAACGTAACCACAACACAATTACTGTATCAATGGTAGATACAACCCAATGGTACCACAGGAAAAGGTGACGTGTAACGCCCTGGCAAACAATAGGGTTACCCCATCTCTTCCCGTGGGTGTCGTTAAAGGCGAATAAGCGATCAGAAGGAGACTAGCAAACTCTAAGTTCTCCCCGCGGGGTCCCCAAATAAATAAAAAACGATTTGGGGTTTAGCCTACCCCGGGCTCCCGAGAGGGATGCAACCGGGAACATCGCAAATATGACAAAATTAGAAATAATTATAAGGAAATTATTAAAAATAAATGATTAAATTATTGGTTAATAGGATAATTATTCGAAGAATGTATAAAAATATTGGTTTGGAAATGGCCGGGAGGTATTTCACGTCATTCCAGTCCACATACCTCAGATACAAGGACTTTCACACGTTACATCGTCTTTAGTCTATCTTCCGTGAACCTTACTTTGAATAGATAGATGACGTGTAGAAAATAGCAAATATCTACTAAATATCTATCTATAAAAAGCTTTTTTTCTCACTGAGTGATGGATTAGTAACAAACAGCCTAAACCCCTGATATAAACACCTGAACTTACAGTGTGTGCCATGTCCTTTATAATATGATCTAGGCATTCGTTAAGAAAATATTATTGAAAATTCCCAGGGGATCGGGACTGATGTAGGGGAATTTGCCGGACACAGGCAGTCTTGATTAAATAAAGGTTAAAATTATTAATTGTCAAAATTGATGAAAAAATAAAATAATGTCATACATAAGTATGTACCTATTAGTTAAATAAGCAGAATAGATAAATAGTCCTATTGAACGGTGTATACGTACGTACATACATACATTATATTATTTTTATTTATAAGAATAAAATTTTACAAAACTTGAGTTTCAGCACTCGTCTACTTCCACCAGTTAGAAGGTTTCTAGAAAGGTAGGAAAGTAGGTATTATTACATTGAATACAACGAACCAAGTATGTACCAGGTACCTATGTATATCTGAATCTATCGAGATCAGGTGTAGGTTGAATTGCATTGTTTATTAAGAAATCAATAAGCAATGAACGGTGTTTTTTTGTCCAGTGCCACCCGCTCCTGGACCTGCGTACTTCCGACGTGAATTTATAGTGTTGGGCCTCTCATGGTTTATGTTCTCAATCTTTGTTGCGGTCCGTTATAATAGCAACCCGTAATGATATATTCTTCTTTTATATTCTATACCTACAAGAATGAAGCAAGATAAATATCTCATTTATTTGTTAAACTCAATAATAAACAATCAGTTTACTCTCAAACTCGGACAGATGGATCAAACCAACTGCGGCCATCCCTAAGAGACAGGCGTAGTAAGTGAAGTACCATATATTGATTTCGTGAGGCCGCCCGCGCCCGTCCCTCCGCGACCGCTCAGCCTGTTCTGACAGTCGCCGCGAGTGCTGCAACAGGTGTACTTCTCTGTGAGACCTCTTTTGTTGTTCAAATACCCGGGACCCATCTCTAAGTTCTGGTTGCAAGAAAGAAATCATGGTATGTATTTAACCTCATTTTAAAGGATTTAAAAGTTATTAAAACCATAATTCAGTTGTTCAGCTGCTTGTAACATTTCATTCTTTCTTTATCAAAGTTTTAGTTTATTTATTTATATTGTACAGTTAAGTGATAATAACATAATCTTGGATTTGCGTTGAACGAACGAACCTTTTTTACCAAGTTGATTGACTGTGATTGTATAATTTGGTTTGTACCATAGGTATGTTACCTGTATGGTCTTTGTTCTGTGGATTTGCAAAGTGTTTTTTTTCCATTTCTTGATAGCATTCGCGAACTTTATATACAAATCTCAATTGTTCGTCTGCCAATTGTGGATTTCTTTTCATTTTAATTGCGAATGTGGCCTTTTTTTCAAGAAATATGCGAAACATATGGGCACGTGAAAATTCATGAATAGTCATATTTATTAAATGAAAAATACATCTACAAAAACACAACGCACGGCAGACGCAGGACGGGATTTCTATGAACGCCAAGTGCAGGCTTTAGTTCTTAAAATAAAAATAGGTAGAATATTTCCATGGTTTAAAATCTATAAATATTTGTTGATATCTCGCAGATGTATTCGATGGACTTGCCGCGTAGCCAGTTCGAGCTATGTGATACGTGTCCATCGGACATCGAGGTGCCGACGTTTCCGCCTCCTCGTATGTTTTCGCGTCAGCTCCTCGGTTACCTGTTCGAGCTGCGCGTCGAAGAAGCTGACTATCCACGACTGTTAGAGCTGAAGATCTGCGTAATGGAGCAGCTGGCTGGGGCTAACCGCAATGCTGAGATCATAAGGCGCATCGATGCTTTGTTCCCGGTGGTGCGTGTACCCGGGCTTGTTACATTGTCTCCGGTGTTCTTAAGACTTCTACGCGATCGCATCATCATCGTGCTGAATGCCAGTGTGCGCCGCCGGCAGCGTCCGCCACCGCCTCCACGTCGTTGGCACCGGGTACCAGTGAGCCCGCGTCGTGTTGTTGTACCAGTGACCCCGCGTCGTGTTGTTGTGAACAACCGCCATGTTCACATCAATACGAATGCTAATGCCGCTAATAGGCCCCTCCAACAATCTGTCGATGCTTCTTGGTCCTTGTATTCTATCTTCGGTATTTTCCCGGTCATGCTTAACGCGATACGTGATTGGCTCAACCATGCTTTAGATTCTGACGAATTATTTGACTTATCCGATTCTTCGGACGATGATATGTCGGGCTAAACAGCACGTCCGCATGTGCATCGACGCCGCGTCTTTAAGATGCCCTTTCTATCCTTATCCTTAACCCTATCCTTAAATTGTGATCCCATAAAGGATTCATTCCTCCTACAGTAGTCTATGTCAGTACCTACGCTGACTAGATAAGCCCCAAAATTCCCAATCATTTCCGCCTTCTGGGCCTTTCTTGATGTGTAGATTATAGTTCGAGGGTTAATGAAACGATAAATGTTGGAGATATTATAAAAAAAAGTGAGATATACATGGGTACCAATTTAAAAAAAGGAATTGTATGTAACATCCACCCCGTAGTTGGTATGAAAACAAGAGACTGTGATTATGTGAGACTTGATGTATTCGTAGGATAGGATCTTCATCGCCGGTGTGTCGTATAATATCTGATGGGTAAGATATCTCATGCTGATTCTAAACATTATGTTTAAAATCGTTCGTCAAAACGACACCTGCACCCTTTGGCAGAATAGCGAATTAGAAAGAAAGTAGGTAAATTGTAGAACAAAGCCTAAATAAGGTACCTAATGAATTTGTTTTCTGTTGGTTTAAGACCTAAACATATTAATAATTAAGAGGATTTAACAAGGTACGCACAAAATGATAATAATATAACGAGTTTAAATTTACTCTGAATTATTTAAAATGTTTGGTCCTCCAAACGTTATATTTAGTACATTGTCTTGTATATTTAAATACCTTTGACCCAGCGCGAGTCCCTTAAGTGGGAAATTATAGCTTTACTTGTACTAATATTATAAAGTAGAAGAATTTGAATGAAGCGACATTCCCACAGAGCCGGGATTTAACCCAAAGATAGGTAGAGATTTTTTAAGATGACCTGGATTCTGATTCTGGATTGAGGGCTCTCATAATTTGAATTTTACAGTTTTTTTTCTAGTTTAAGAAATTTACAGTTCTTTACTGTAATTTTAACTTATTCTTTAAGAAGTTTTCCTTTAAGTCTCATTTCGCTAGGAATAAAAAATGGGCTCTCAGTTCAGATGCACACGGGACTTACGGGAATTGTACGATGCATATGAAATTTTAAACAATGCTGGGTCTAAGGATATTAGTACTTATTATATTTACTCAATTTACTTTAGTATTAAAATTAAATCGTTTACACTATAACATTTTAAGGAGGTAAATTTAGAACGTAGATCAAAATTTGTTATGCGGATACATTGAAACCTTGGAATCGGCACATGCTGCTCATTCCAGAATTTGTGTGAGTAAAACCTGCGGTAAAACTGCAAGGAGCTGAAGATTTATTAGGTAATGTTTATGTGATTCGCAAAGAAAAGTACTGATATTTATTTTATAACTTTCAAAAATCTGTTAGGATGAACAAATGATTAGGTAAGTTACATATTTTTATTAAAAGCTTTATTATTATTTTAGATTAGGAGTACCTACCTTTCAATATACATTATTATTAATGTTAAATTTGTGAAATATCCTACACGTACCTACTTAATACCAAATCCTACGAAATTAAGGAAGAGCGGAATTATGGAAATATAAGTACTGATATACTGATTGTAACTGAGCGAAGTCTGTTATTGGAATATAATTAAAAAACCCAATATTTATGGTTAACTGTTAGTGCAATAGAATATTAGTATGTTTTTCTGGTTGTCTGTTTGTCTGTGTGTTTGTGCGCGCTGTCTAATCTCAAGAAACGGCTTGTTCGATTTCGACCAATAATTTGGGTATGCAGCAATGGCTTTGGATTTTTGAACAGCAGAGGTGTTAGAACAACGCGAGCAAAGCCGCGAGCAAAAGCTAATACCTATATTGATAAAATTGAATGAAAAAAAATATGTATTGGCTATAAGCTATGGCACAGTGGAAGCTCATTGCGGATAGATAGTAATAACAATCTATATATTCTATATATTAACTAACTACCATGTACCTATCATATTTTAATGGATATGTTGTTCGAAAATGTAGTGGATGCGTCGATGTTATAAGTACGCCTAAATGTCGTAGGTATGTATGTCTACGTTGTTACGTATATTTATGTGAAGAAAAAGTATTAAATAAATGAAAAATAAATCGTTCATCATTGACCTATAGTAGAGTCGAGTACCTATGACTTACACTGAAAAAAATCTTTTGCTGCTGGTTACACAAAAAAAGTGACTTGCGAACTTTGCCTTACTAGCAACAAAACAGTTCTGTTACTTTTGGTTATAACTAAATATACTTTGAGAGCGTACTACAAACCTAATTTAGTTATTTGTTGCTAGTAAGGCAAAGTTCGCAAGTCACTTTTTTTGTGTAACTAGCAGCAAAAGATTTTTTTTAGTGTATATACTTAACTTCTACTCTAAGAAGGTACCTAACTTCTTAGAATGGAGTCTGATACGTCCTACTTCCTACTATCCTATCCTACTTCCTATCCTACTAATATTATAAACGCGAAAGTTTGTTTGCATGTATGTATGTGACTTTGTTACTCTATCACACTAAACCTACTGAACCGATTGCGATGAAACTTGGAATATACATAGCTAGAGACTTAGAATAACACATAGGCTACTTTTTATCCCCATTTCCCGCGGTTGAAACCGCAGGGCGCAGCTAGTTACATTATAATCCTAGACTACTACTTCTTTGTTAGCCCTTTAGTTTAGTTTTGCTGAGCCTTTTCCCGCACTTAGCCTCATAATTGGGCCATTGTACGTGATTTCTTAGAGGGGTTAAGACGCCACGGGAGCCTACCCCGCATTGGCGAATATCCCATGCTTTCTGACCATGGTTTATCCTAGGACATGTCGGTTTCCTCACGATGTTTTCCTTCACCGTAAGAGCGATGTTAATAGCGAACTTAAATTTTTCTTAAAGAAAAAGACATTGGTGCGCGGTCGGCCTGGATTCGAAACCACGACCTTCGGAATGAAAGTCGCGGTATCTACCACTAGACCAACACCGCTCTCACTTGTTAGCCTTTTAATTTGTCCCTCTGTCGGGCAAGGGCCCCGTCCTTCAGGGGTGAGGCAGTAAGACGCCACGGGAGCCTACTTCGGATTGGCGAATGTCCTATTCTTTCGGACCTAGGTAAGTCCTATGACATGTCGGTTTCCTCGCGACGTTTTTCTTCACCGTAAGGGCGATGTTAATAGCGTAGCGATTCGAACCCAGAAATGAAAGTCAGGGTATCTACTATTATATTTGCTAGAGACTACTGTACTACCCACGTATATTTACGGAACCTTCAGTAGATACATCCGAATGGCACTGGTTATAAAAATGAAAGAATGACTTGATTATTACGAGTTCATTATGAAGGGTAATATAACTAATGACGCGAACTTTCGTTTCTACGCTTCCCACATTGAATAAACAAAGAGGCTCATAATCATAATATCTACTTTAATTATTTACAGTATATTACAGAATAACATATAATATAAGTAAGTTGGTATCAGAGCGGTGCGCGGGCGCGGCGCAACTTTCACCCGCGAGGTAAATGGAGATAACTTTTACTTCACATGGATTCCGAGGCTGATTGTGCCCATAGCAGCCGAGGTCAACGACATTCACCTTGCTTTTGGTTTTTAATTTAATGACTAACATTAGGCATAAGGATCTCGGTTAAAGATCCCATCGAATAATTAAATTCAACAGAAATGATAGTTTTTCACCAGCAACGGAGATATGTTTTGTGTGGTAATATCTTCTCGTAAATTTAAACTAATAGGTATGTAATAATGCAATAATAGGTATGTACCTACATCAAAATTTAAAGAGTACTGCAGGTATATTGTTGTAAGTCGCCTAAATCTGGCTGTCAACAGATGTATTTATAGTTTGGATATTTTAGTTGTAGAATAGATTCCGCAGTAGCTAATGGATGTTTTTAAGGACGAGGCGACTCTTACCATTTTCATACAGACTTAGTACCAAAATCGGAGAAACATTTTTCAATGAAAAAATGTTTCTCCGTTTTATTTCATTTCGAATGAATATTTTGGAATACCTTGTGATGGGGACCCTTTAAAAGTAAAATCTTAATCCGAATAATATCGATATTAAGGTAGAAAACTAAATTTTTCATAATTTATTTTGGTAAGTATTAAGTTTGTATGAAAATGGTAAGAGTCGCCTCGTGCTTAATCGAAACTTAAATACAATTTATTTTTATTTAATCTGTTATATTTTAAGGGATTCGTAGTCAACAATAAACCCTTATACCCTTATTAATATCCTTCTATGTACTGTGGATGTATGATCGCGCACGTTGTTGCTTTACGTCCGCGTCGCGTCCGACATTGTTTTCTTAATATTTTTAATAGTCTGTTTTTTTCACTTGATCTTACGAATCTGTGACGGTGCGATTTGTAATAGGTACAATCTGGGCGTGTATAAATTATAAATTATTATACATACCTAGAAGACAATCTATACTATTATTATAAAGCTGAAGAGTTTGTTTGTTTGAACGCGCTAATCTCAGGAACCGCTGGTTCTCGATTGGGAAAATTATTTCATTGTTGTATAGTCCCTTTATTGAGGAAGGCTATATTATATTATATATTTCAAAGAAATTAGGTGGACGAAGTCGCGGGCACTGCTAGTATCGACATAAAGCGACGCGAGGTAAAGCAACAACGCGCACATACATCTGACGTATCGACAGCCAGATTCAGGCGACAATACACGTAGGACACAATCACGTACAACGACTATAGTGCGTTTCATCTTTAAATTCCTATGCCGTTATGTGAGTAGCAAAACAAAAAAGTCTTGCCCTAATATCTTGAAAGTGCTATACCCTAAACCTGGAATTCATCAAGATTCGTTCATTCATTCTTCATATACAAATCTCCCTAAATTCAAGGTAGCACATTCAATTTTAAGTTTTTTACACTTTTTTGTTTTGCTACCAGTATAGGAATTTATAGATGAAACGCACTCTATTTGATATTTTCGCACGCACCGCGTCCCATCGTTCACCTATGACAACGGATTAGATTGACACCTCGCAAGTGCAGCCGGAGGAGATACCAGATAATTATGTATACCTATGTAGGAAGGTACTACTACATATTTGTAGAAACACGAGGTAGACTGATGACTAGTGGTAGAGATAGCTTAATAGAGCCGCTTGCCGCTTGAAAGTTAGATCCCAATTAAGTTGTTTTGTATTCGATCGAGGTCAGGGATATTCGATCTTTCTTCTTAGAGAAACATCACAATATAAACCAAATGCATATAATACTACGGAGTTATCTAATCAACAAGCAAAAAGCGGGTAACCATTGAAGATCATCATCATCACCCGAGCGATGTTCCCGGCTGCGTCCCCCTCGAGAGCCCGGGGTCCGCTTGCCTCATTTAGATTTGGCTGATTTCGACTTTTATGGGAGCGACTAATCTTAGTTAGAATATTAGCCGTCTATAATCTTCCACCCCCGAACTGAAAGGGAACTCTGAACTCTGCGCCCTGCGCGAAAACTTTATTCCAATATGCCAATATAATAATATCATTGTTGACAATCTTTTTAAATTTGACTTTGGTCCTTTGTTATTTTTCGATCATTTTTAAAGAGCCCCACGCTCTATTGCTTGCAATAAAATTATTGTAATGATACTAAAATAAAAGTTGGGACTCTTAGCACCTATTCTACAATATGAATGTCTCAAACATGCCTCGACCCTATTCATAAAAGTTGATCAAAATAAAATAAAATCTTGTAAGTATTAGTAATTTTTTACAAAATTACGTACAAATCACTAAATGATTGGTAAAAAAAAATAGTAGAAAAGGTAGGTAATATTGTAACCAATTTACCTATCTACACTTCTACACTAATATTATAAAGAGGAAATATTTGTATTTTTGTGTTTGTGTGTCTGTATGTTTGTAATGAATAAAATCAAAAAGTACTGGACCGTTTTCAAATTCTTCCACCAAAAGAAAGCTGCATTATCGAGGAGTAACATAGGCTACTTTTGATTCCCATATTCCCACGGGATCGGGACTAATCTAGCTAGTCTACACTAATATTATAAACACGAAAGATTTGTATTTGTGTGTGGGTGTATGTATGTATATTTGTTATAAATAAACTCAAAAACGACTGGACCGATTTCAAAATTCACCATTTCACCATTAGAAAGCTATATTCACCATGAGTAACATAGGCTACTTTTGATCCCGATATTCCCACGAGACCGGGACTTACGCGGGTGAAACCGTGAGACGCAGCTAGTATTATATATTTTGGTAACTTATACGAGAAAAAGGTAGGTTAAAAATATTATGAATAATGTATACAAATTTCCTAATGCAAAGATTCCCAGATAGCTTAACATAATTATACCCGAAGAATACCTGCGCAGACGCCCACGGCGCCACTGACCCAAATTATTTACTCACCTACCTATTTGAGCAACTTCCCTTAGAAAACAGACAATCGTATCGAGGCCTTAAAATGTTGAAACAACGATTGTTTCGTGAAGATTAAACATGTAATTATAATAACACATCGTACGGGCTATTAGTTTTTTTATTGAAATGAAAAAGCGCCGAGCGACATAGATTGTTTTCAACAATAACCATTCTTAGGTTTTTCTTTTGTTTGCGCGATGTTGGGTAGAAATTAAATAGTTTTAATCGAGTGGTGTTTATTACTTTAGGCTTTGTTTCAACGCTCAACGTTCCGAGAACTTTACAGTCCCTTCTTTAGTAGGTAACAAATTCTTAGTAGGCAAATATGTAGTTGATAAAAAGAAAAATATGTCGTCTTAGCAACTAGTTGTGAATCTCAGAAGCCAATGTGGACGGACTATGTGGACTGCTATCAGAGATAACAACCGGGACCAACTGCTTAACGTGCCTTCCGAAGCACGAAGGAGCACGAGAAAGAGATTTTTTGACACACAAATTATCGGTCACCCACCCAAGTAATGACCGCGCCTAGCGTTGCTTAACCAGCACGACCTTTCAAAATCGGCAGGTGCAGCTAGGCCAATGAGCTCCGCAATACATATTACATATGACATACGACTATATAGCTACACTCACTCATCTCTAATCATATCCTACTTATATCTATAACGGTGAAAATTTGTGTATAAGTAAGTAAACGAGTAGGTATGTTGTTACTCCTTCACGCAAAAAACTACTAACCCAATTGCGATGAAAATGGGTAAACAGATAGCTGGAGATTTGGAATAAAATATCATAGGCTAATTTTATTTCAATATTCCAGCGGGATCGAGACTTACGTGGGTGGGGGCGCAAGTTAGTCTGTTATATTTTCTTTAGCATAAGATAAGATAACTCATACAACAGCTTAGATGGTAAAATTAGAATAAGTATGTAGTTATAAAGTATATTTCTATTATTACAATTGTAATAAAACTAGTCGTTTATAGAAATATGTGAGCTTTCTCCGCTTACAGCGATGTCAGGGTTTCACGACCGCAACAGAAAAACAGTTTAACAACTTTGTCTTGAAGTTTGGTTTGTCAAGATTTCTCTTGTGAAGTCTTCGAATATGTCTTATAGTACCAATCTCGACAACCCTTATTAGCTTTTTATTGTGGTGAATTTTCGATCTTCTTTTGCTGTACTTAGGTACTCAGTCCCGGCACGAATGTGTACCGAAAACTCTATGGATATCCTATCGTGGTTTAGAAATAGTTAACAAAGCAAAGAAAAACGTAAACAGCCAACAAATATTAGATGTGTTAAGACCAAAAACGATCGATGTAGTAGTCAGTGACGTTTAGGAATAAAGCCATATAATATTATTATGAGCTATGAGAAGCGATGAGTATCACGTTATTCCCTCGGGGTAACTAAAACGTGTCATGAAAACTTTGCATACTTTCCGAAAATTGTTAAATCGTTTTCGAGAAAAACCAAACAATCATGAAGCAGGGTTGAGACGCTTTAATTATAGAATAGGTATATACTTACCCAGAACTTACGCAGCAAAATATAAGCGGTTTGCAATTTATCATCAGAGACAGTTCTAATTCCACAGCATCTACAATATCTATCAGAAGGAAATCACCGTGAATGATGGTGATGACTAACAACTAGCACACTGTTAAAGCATTACAGAGCAAAAATATACCTCATCATTTTATTTAATTCGAGTAGCGTTCAGAGTACCGTTTCACAATGCAATTTACCTGGAAAAACTGCAAGAAAAACGAATAGGAAAAACGAACCTACCTACTTACCTAAAAAACCGCTGCGTAGCTAGGTTTGACACACTTGTACAAAATAAATTTCAAATAATGTAATTGAAGACCTTAGGATAGGTATTCAATATATTATCTGAAGGCCTAAGCAATTCACACAGCAAATAATTAAATTTAAATAACGCTTGTATGTGTTTTTTTTTGTTTCCCCTTCATTATTTGTCATGTCTCCCAAGCTGTTCTTCTTCTTATGGTTCTAGGCCTTGAATCTTATTTAGATTTCTTTATTTAAAATTGTACCAGCAGGCGGAGTTATTTCGGGTAGCGGACGGCAAGACATCGACGATTCTAGTACAAATGTAAAGTAAAACTTTACTTGAACAATGAAAAGACTTCAACGCGCGCCGATAAGTCTTTCCATGCACATTTTACTTGACGAACATTGTCGTGTTTCACAAATTTGTCTTGATTCGTCGTCGTCAAGAGTCACAAAGCAGCTAGAGATAAAGACTGTTAGGTATATATTATAGGTACGTAATCGCCCTGAAAATAATCATCAAAAAAAATCAAATAAATTCAAGAATGCTAAAACTTGGACTGCTTTGAGAGAACTTCACTGTGAGGTAAGTCCAGTCAGAATTCAACACTATATAATTATCTTTTATTATGAAAGGTATTTGGATCCTCACAATGAGCAGGATGTTAAAAAAGTTTCTTTAGACGATTCATAATAGGAATAATTCCCAATAACTGTGCACGTCCGCACCGTGGGCAAAGATGATGGGTGATCAGCTAATTTGAACCGTGTCAAACAGCAATTCATATTAGGAAACTCCTAAATATCTCTATATTACCAATACTTTATCTTCACTAATATTTATAAAGAGGAAAGATTTATTTGTTTGTAATGAATAGAACTCTACACCGATTTCAAAAATTCTTTCATCAATAGAAAGCTATATTATAAAGGAGTAACATGGTCAACTAATATAACTTATTTTTTATGAATAGGCTCCGAAACTTCTGCGCATTGATTTCAAAAATTCTTTCACCAATAGTAAGCCACATTATCGAGGAGTAATGTAGTACTTTAGATCCCGAAATTCCCACGGAATCGGGACTTATCCTGGTGGAACCGCGGGACGCCGCTAGTTCTATTACATAATTCCATGGAATATGGTTATAGAAATAATAGAAAGAACGTTAGCACTTTTCCCAAGAATGTAGATACGCCATTTTACGTAGCATTTTCTATCCGCCTTTAGTACTATGATTACTGTATCGAGCTATCATTAAATAGCACTTTAAAAATGATTTATATTTTTCTGGAGGCGCATCCTGCATTCCGGAGTTTTTGTCAATAATGGACGTCGTCACATGATACCACGACCCTAGTGGTGGCCACAAAAAATACATTCCGATGGATTTTAGACCCTACTAACGGAGTAATATCTGTGAAATATATTGCTACAAATATGAATAACGCTGCCTATCGCGTTATTCATATTTGTAGTACCTACAACCTACCTACGTAGTAATAGATATACATACCTACATAGGTAATATTAAGTATTTAATAGTATTTATGTATTACAGTTAGAATAGTGCGTTAGTTTAGTTGGAATGAAGTTAGACCATTACACTACTAACTGTACCTATCAATGATCAAATTGTAGTTTATGCACCGAAGCACAGAATATAATAATAGTAGGTACTATGTAACCGAAGTAATATACTACCTGACAGCGCCGAAGCGCACCAACTAGGTATTATGTTTTTTTCCTTTACTATCAAATTAAAACTTAAATAACATGACTTTATTAGTTTAGTATGTTGTGTAAGAAATTGATAATCATGTGTCGAAACAAAGTGGCATTTTTTTTAAGAACGTGGCGACTGTTATTATTTCCATACAAACTTAATACCAAAATAAATTATGAAAAATTTAGTTTTCTACCTTAATATTGATATTATTCGGATTAAGATTTTACTTTTATATCATCACAAGGTTTTCCAAAATATTCATTCGAAATGAAATAAAACGGAGAAATATTTTTTTCCTTTTCCAGCGTAAATTACTAGTTTACATCTCATTTGTTTTATATTATTCCCAATAAAAAGTAATTTACGCTGTAAAAATGAAAAAAAATGTTTCTCCGTTTTATTTCATTTTGGTATTAAGTTTGTATGGAAATGGTAACAGGTCGCTGCGTTCTTAAGTATCGACTTTTTAAACCCCCCTCCCTTTTTGAGCGTTAATTTACAACGATTTTAACTGAATATGGTAATAAAGATATTAAACTTAGATAGGTAATAAAATCAACTTTCGTCCGTGTTAATGGCAGCTCTACAACCTGGGTAATAGATAAGTCGCCGAGATTCCGGCACATTTGTATGGAAGAAAGCCAAACGTAAGAGTTACTAACTAAATACTACGTAAACGAAATTATTTAGACAAGTGAGCGATATTCCAATAGGTACCTACCTCCAGTTACACCGGAAGTGAGGGGACTGTTCACACTTCCGTTGTTTACCGCCGTTCTTAGGGGAACAGAACAACTGTCACTTTGGGTATAAAAATTCAAATTACATAAAAATAATACGTTATTTTTAGCATATTTTGGACAGATTCGGATTTACGCATTGATCTCAACCTTAAAAGTAGATATGATGACATCAGAAGGAAGACAGATGTAAACAGCTACTGTTGTAACGTTACCACAAACTCAATGGTCAATTTTAATTGTCATTCACCGACTCCATCTTACACCCGCAGCAATACTCATTTCATTTTTACGATAGATGTAACAATATTGTCAGCGCTACAGCGGCTTTTTATATTTATACTAGCAGTGCCCGCGACTTCGACCGCCTAATTTTTTTTGAAAATAATATAATATAATTTATGTCCATTATGATAAGTCCATCAATTAATGGACTTTCCAACACAGAAAGATTTATTCAAATCGGACCAGAGCGGTTGCTGAGATTAGCGCGTTCAAACAAACAAACTCTTCAGCATTATAATAATAGAAGATATCGCGTAAAACATTGAATATGTTTGAGACATCACCTCTAGTATCTAGTACCTACTAGTAGTAGGTATATACGTGTCAACGTGTATACATAGTAGGTAAGTGTTTAGCAGAATATATAAGAGGAGCATAAGTTCAAAGCAGATGAGATGCTCTTTGATCTGAGGGACAGGCGCAATCTGTTTGCAGATTATATGGAGATAGCAGATTCCCACGGTTTCACCCGCGTAAGTCCCGATCCCGTGGGAATATCGGGATCAAAAGTAGCCTATGTTACTCAGGGTGAATGTAGCTTTCTGAAATGGTGAATTTTTGAAATCGGTTCAGTAGTTTCGGAGATTACCCCCAATATACATATATACATACATGTTACCAACGTTACCTCTTTATAATATTAGTATAGATAGTATAGAAAACAATTTCATTTACCACAGGTTTCCTAGATTGGGGTTTGGATCTAATAATAACCAAAAGTTTTTAATCCGCCGTTATCTCATCTAAACGAACAAGAATTAAGTAAGACAGAGAACGGTCGACGTTGAATCGCTTGCCGATGATTTCATAAAACCTCCGAACCAAACAGATTTAACACAACTTAAAACCATTTTTTAGAAAACGGTATTTCACATTCCTATTTGACTTTCTTAAAAGTATCTGATATTGAGGCTACGTTGAGCCAAATTTTTTCTGTTGAAAACTTGTTTTTACATGATCAATAGATGGAGTGGTAGAATGTCAGCCAATCAAGCAAGAAACGTAGAGATATTATAATTTACGAGGATAGACTCCATTCTCTTTCTCCATACAAACGTAGTTTACATTTTCCTCCCTGCATAAAGACATTAGAGCAAATATGTTTATGCCATAAAACCTATATCTGTCATGCATGACAATGCATCTACCTTTTGATTTTTTTTTATTTTCTAATTAAAATAATAATAAAAAATAAAAAAAAACAATAAAATGAAAAAAATAAAAAGGTATGATGCATAGTCATATTAGTCATGCATGACAGATATAAGTTTTATGGCATAAACATATTTGCTCTAATGTCTTTATCCAGGGAGGAAAATGTAAACTACGTTTGTATGGAGAAAGAGAATCCAATATTAAATGTCATACTAATAGTACGAAACATTATGACGATATTTTGAGAATTGCTTATAGGAAACAGCTAAGTAGATAGGTATGCAAAATTAAAACAAAATAGGTGGTACCTATATACGAATAACCTATTTTTAATTGTATAGTATACGAAAAGCCGACCGTCCATCGACAACTAACTTAAATCTCGTTTAGCTTAACTTACCAGGTTTTCAAACAAGTGAGAATAGCTGGCATAGTTTGCGATGGACGCTCAATCGCACACCGTACGCAGACTGATAAGTCGCGGCGCCAAAGGCGCGTCGCACTAGCATTTCTAATTTTTACATATCCACAGAATTGGCGATAGTTACAAATGGATTTCGCGACGCTACGGAGAAGCGACGCGCTACCGCCGGAACTTTTAAATTGGAGTCGTGTTTTTTAAAAACTAGGTAAATATTTTGAGAAAAAACTAGTAAAAAAGAATTTAGGAATTAGGGACACATAAAAAGGAATAACAAAAAAAACTCCCTACGCTCCAGGGCCCCACCCAGAACAAAATCCATGCATTGCTATTCACAGCTATGCCCTATATTTGTAACAGGAACAACCGGAAGGAGTTGTTCTTCCAACGCGAACGTACCGATGGTTCAGGAAATTACTCCGATGCGACGACCGCTACGTTAGCTAAGGTATTATATTAACCCAGTTAATCAATAATACAGAAGTTTTTAATATTACCACATCTAAAATAAATTAACAATTAATACATGGTATGAAAAAATGGTATTGGGTCGCGTGGCCCGTAGTCTACTCATTTGTATTTAGTGAAAATCTTATAAGTAAAGAAATCTCATCGTCTCGTAGCAGTTTCAGAAAGTGGCTCAATAAGTGTTTCACTTAAGTACTCCTCAAACATAAGCCCATTTCTTCGACCCTATCAAGTGTCTACCAACCTTGCAGCAGCCCGAAGATGACACAAATAAAAATCACATCCATTATAATGTTCACAAACTAATTAACTTTATAAAAACACTCGCGGCGTATTTCGTATGTCGGTTTTCATGGCGCGGTCGTTGTCGCGAGACTGACTGTGAATACTGAAGTGACGGCAGTCGGTGGAGGAACAGGTGTGCGCCCGCGCCGCTCGCGCTCGCGGCTAGCGCTATCACCCTCCCGCGCACCTATTAGCACCGTGCTGCAGGCTAAACAAGCTTTTCCCTTGCGATCGCTTACACCTGTCAACGAACGTTTTACTCTTATGTCTATATTCACACTGTCGTCTTTCTATGGAATTTCGTGGCGTGAACACAGGCGAATATCCATTTCCTGAGGGCCAAAAGCAAGACTTCCAAACTCACATAATAGAAAGGATCTTCGTTGCTTTCGCGTGCTGAATAAACAATGATTTATTTCTCGAACTCCAGGGTACAACGCGACGTGCGGCGTTTGACAAACAATATTCCACTTAGTAAATGGGGTTATTAGGTCTAAAGGTAAATAATTAAGTGTAGATCTAGATTGCTATTTTCAGGAAAAGAGATCGATAAGTAACTAGGTAAGTGCTTGTAATAAATAGTGGGTAAACGCAATTTTTTAGTTAGGTGTTGCAGCCGTTTTTTATTTTTACATTTTTACATTAAGGATTTAGGTACAGCACTTTGTGCTGTAAATCTCCGATCTTCTTTATACCTAACATGATAACGGCCAAATATACGAGTAGTATTTTTGGATTCAAATGGAATTCAGAAAGCCGACGGGCTATCCCATATTTTTATGGATTACTATCCTTATGTTACGACTTTTATCGTTAAGTAAGTAAAAGTAGGTAATCTGCTGGTAAAATAATTTAACCCCCTCATTGACCGAGCAAACAAAGCGTCTCTGCTTCAAGTCTGGCAAAATTTTGTTTTGTCGGTCAATATGTTGCTTCTCTATTAGAGGTCGTATTTCTTAACCGAACTTTACAAAACTTATCTATTAAATTATCACATAATTTCAAGTCTCTACACCCAGCCGTTTAGCCTGTACGTTGTCTATCATTCAGTCAGTCAGTCAGTCAGTTACACTTGCGTTTTATTAAGTATAAGTATGATATATCGGTATTTTGTTACTTACTAGGTACCTAGGCTAAATAATACTTTATTATTGTACCCAAGCATTTAAAAATAATAACATTTTCCCAGCACCCCACTTTTAAATTTCTAAAGTTTCAAATACACGACGGACACGTAGAGTGACACAATAATCTACAGAGCAAACTGTTGTCGTGGGGACAACTGTAAACCCGCCGTAATCAACTTGCAGATGTATCATATTTTTGTGTATGTTTGCTACCATGTGGACGCTATCGAAACTTAATTAAAATTTGTGTTTGAGATTGTGTATTATTTTGAAATGTATATATAGGCCATTACATAACGCTTCTATGTTGCGCTACGACATTCGTAGACCGTCACAGCCCTCCCTACGACTACGAACGTGCGACGGGCGCGGGCGCCGCTCTATGCTACTCACTGCACTGCACTGGGACTGGACCAATTTAGTTATAATGGAATCTACCTACCTATTGGAAAGCAATTTTACCGACAAATCGAGTGGAGAGTCTACTTAACTCACTTTCTCGATAAAATCGATTCGACTCGAGTTCTCGATTACGCGACTATCGTTTAGAAAATCAATTTTATAAAGCAACAATAATTGATGAACCGGAAAATAAATTTACGTGCCCTGCTAGGATCAAGAAGACGGTGAAACAAACACCTCTCTATGAGAGAGTCCGCCTGCTCTAATATATCACCCTGTGCCTTAGCACGCCTTAGTTTAAGGGACCTTAAAAATTTAACTGGACATCAAAATTAGAGCGTTAGGTATATAGGTGAGTAGATAACTATAGTTTGCTTATTAGGTACAATAATATTATCCCACAATAATGTCTTGCCCCGATAATCTGGAGCGTATGATGGTGACGGGGAAAGTTGAGGGTAAAAGACCACGAGGGCGGAGCCCTAAACGATGGTCGGACCAAGTACCAGAACAACTGGAGGTACCTCTTAGCATGGCTCTTCATCAGGCCATCGACAGAGATCACTGGAGGAAGACGCTTGCCAGATTGCATACCAGGGGTCACGATCCTCATCAATGAGGGAACGACGGAGGAGGAGGGAATATCTAGCAACTGGCTAAAATAAACAGAACCCGGCCAAGTGCGAAACTATCACATTTGGGTACGTAACCCTAAAATGGTTTACAACAACCAAATTTTAAATTTGATAAGAAAATGTGAAATATTTAGCTTCGATTCTTAGATTCTTACTCCCATCATACGACCACACCACTCAAAAAAAAAGAAAGAAAAAAAATTACTTTGGCACAAAGTAAAGCTGAAACTTATAAGAAACTCTTTGGTTAGTGAAGGCATACTGGTATATTTGGACAGACAGGGCAGCCATTTTGAATTCCATGACCTACTCGATTTGACTCTGACCAATCAGACATTATTACAATTATTATTAAAAACAACATTTTTATTCCTTGTTGTTTTTGAAAAACGTTTGTTGTTGTATGTATGAAATACATCTTCTGTGAAAATTTCAACCGTCTAGCTATTACGGTTCATGATATACAGCCTGGTGACAGACGGACAGACAGACAGACAGCGAAGGCTCAGTAATAGGGTTTCGTTTTTATCCTTTGGGTACGGAACCCTAAAAATGGTTTGTGTAAGTACTGAATTTAAAAAATGTTTCTATCAACTTCATTGAAGGAACTACACAAATCAGTAGGTACTTACCTAACTATGGCCACCGCCGTAGTTGTCCAAGGCGCTTGTTCTTAACTCTTCATAACATTGATAGTCTATCCGAAGAACATAGATTGCCTTATTAATAAACGTGGAGTAAGGTCGGAGTAGTAAAAACATTCTTCGGCTTTTTCCATGACAAGTACTTTCAAAGTTGACAGACAGAAACAAAGAGTGTTAGAGTGCGTTTCATCTTTAAATTCCTATGCCCTCATGTTGGTAGCAAAACAAAAAAGTGCAAAATACAAAAAAAAAAAAATGTGCTACCTTGAATTTAAGGGGATTTATATATAAAGAAGAATGAACGAATCTCCCTGTATTCAAGGTTTAGGGTATAGCACATTCAAGAAATTAAGGCAAGACTTTTTCTATTTGTTTTGCTACCAACATGACGGCATAGGTAGTTAAAGATGAAACGTTGACAGACAAAACAAAGAAAAGTACTCCGACCTTTTAAATAAGGTCGGAGTAATTTTACCACTCTTTAATAAACGTGAAATTATCATTTTCATTTTTAATATGGCTAAGAGACATTAGGGCAGTAAAATTCTATAATTGCACTCTGCACGTGCAGTAAGTAACCTATAATTACTTTACACATAGAATACCTAAGTATAGGTTTCTGTTACGTTTTTACAATAAAAATCAATATTCATTTATCATTCATTTCATTACATCGCTACCTACAACTACTTATCAAATACTTACTTATCATTTTCTATTCTACTCGTATTCTCCTACTAAAATTATAACCCTTGATGACTCGCTTTATGTAACGTTTGTCACTGTCTGTTAACTTTAAAATATCATTTGACATGCATGTTACATAAATTTAGTCATCGTTTATATAAGTAAGGCAGTTAGCGCGAAAGTTTTTAGGTAAGTTGATATATGTTTCTTATCCTTTCACGTAAAAACCACTGAACCGGTTGTGATGACGTCGACACCAGGCATATAGACAGCTGGAGTTCTGGAATAACACATTTTGGACCTGGTCGGAAGACCAGCGCTGTGGCTAAGTTATGCTTACTGGCCACACCTTTTTCCTGAGGCAGCCGGCCCATTTAGGGTTCGCACACGGCTTCCTGTTTTTTTTTTTAGTAGGTATGTATTATTATATTGTTTTTTATTTATTTAGGTAATGTACTTTTGTTTCTGTTCTGTATTTGTAGCTCTGTGTGCTTGTTCTAATAAACATATTTTCTTTCTTTCTTTCTTTCATTTTCATGCCGACATTCCCGGTGGGTAAAACCGTAAAGTGCAGCGAGTATACACTATAACATGTAATTCTACGCGATCATAAGTACCTACGAGAAGGAATGAACCCAAGTTTCGTTTCCGGTATTAGAAATTAGAAACTTACCTACTGACTGACTTACTATCTAAGTTTAACCAACCAAATATGTAAACACTGAACTCTTAAAAAGGGGTTGAACCAATCAATACATCATTACCTTCCTTTTACGTTTGTAGATAAATAAACGACGACAACGTTTTCATTGCGTTCTTTGTATTCCTTATTCAGTTGCGGTTAAGATTTAATTTTGAAAGATTGTAATGGTTTAGTTTTGGTGAAAGTTAACTCACTGTATCACGTAGGAGACTAGGCGTTGGAATGCAAGAACCACTTTTCTTTATCCCTCCTTGATGGTCATCGTAACTAACATTAGTGTGTACTGTCCTAGTGGCCGATGGCCGTGATAATCGGGAACAATCCTTCATGTTACGAAAGAAACTAACAACTTTAAAAAACCGGCCAAGTGCGAGTCGGAATGAAGTGTTCCTTACCATTGTTATCACAAAACAATCACGTTTGTTGTATGGGAGCCTCACTTACCTAAAATATAACTCTATTTAGTATTTGTTGTTATAGCGGCAACATAATTACATCATCATTGAAAATGTATAGCGGCCAAGAAAATTGTCGCGGGAAAGACAGAATTACACCATCATTGAAAATGTATAGCGCACAAGAAATTTGTAACGGCAAAACGGTATAAGTGACAATCATATTGATTTTTCGCAGCTGTGCATTAAAACTGAGACTGCTTATAGTAAAGCAAAAAGTTATATCGACATAGTATAGAGATATTAACTGCAAGCTATTTGTGTTAACTAACATTTGAAACTGTTAGACTGAAACTTGACTGAAATTATAAATAGCTTAAATAACTCGTACTGATATTGACATGTCTTTTTAGGGTTTCGTACCCAAAGGGTAAAAACAGGACCCTATTACTGAGACTCTCCTGTCTGTATGTCTGTCTGTCACCAGGCTGTATCTCATGAACCGTAATAGCTAGGCAGTTGAAATTTAGCCGCTACAACAACAGATACTAAAAACAATATAAAACAAATATTTAAGAGAGGCTCCCATACAACAAACGTGATTCAGGGACAGAAAAACGGAACTTATTTTTACTACTAGCGTCATCTAGTGATGCAAGTGATAGACTTGCGCTGGTAGTAAAACAAATTTTTACGTTTGCGTTTCGTTCACGGATTGGTCCAGTGTTCATTTTAGGGTTCCGTACCCAATTGTGATAGTGGTACGGAACCCTTCATGCCCGAGTCCTACTCGCACTTGCCCAGTATTTTTATAATTACAGGTAAACACTAATATAAATTTCCTTACGTCCTCAATTTCCAAAAAGAAAACAAACTAAATATTGGTACAAATCTGTGTAGGTCGGCTGGCAACACTGACGTTGATGTTTTGTTAATTTTCGAATCAATTTTTTTCTGAAAATGTTTTAATTTTGCAATGTTATTATATTACAAAACAATTGAATTGTGATTACATTTATTTTTTACACTTTTTGTAACTTGTTAGTCGTAAGATATACTTAGTAAATAAAATGGAGGATTTAAAGCTGCCCGACGACTGCGCTAAGCAATGGGAGATCCTGCTTCTCCTCATAGCCTCGGAGGAGAAGAAAATCGACAGAACCAACGACGATGAAATAGATACCATGAACTACTTTCTGAAAAACGAAGGGGTCAAGTGAGTAACCTGTAAACATCCACTTTTAACGATTTTTCACTTTGAGTCTAGACTCTTTTTGTTTTACTTTTTACCGCTTTTTCTGTTGTTTTACAACCTATTTTGGGTATAAGATTAGAGACTATTACAGGTTTCACACATTACCGATTTCCGAAACATTTTATTAAGCTACTAAATCTGATGGACCAGTTAGTTAGTAAGTAGGGTTGTATGTTCACACAATGCTTTGTGGAATTAAATTAAATCAATTAAAGAGGTTTATTTGCATGGGCCATAACTTCTGAAAATCTCAATTATTAAAGAAGGAACAATTTCCCATGTTTCAGACATATTTTACTTGAATGGCTACATGAAATGCAGTCGACATATGGTCGTAACACATCAGATAAAGAGTCAGGTGTTAAATGTGACTCTGTGGCGCTGCAGTGGCGTCAGCGAGGCAACGAGGCATTCCGAGCTGGTCAACTACAAGAGAGCTACAAGTGTTACTCCAACAGTGTCCAGTTTGCTGACCAGACCGGGCTCATGTATCCATTAGCGCTGGCAAACAGATCCGCTGCTTTGCTCAACATGAAGAGGTTTCAAGTTAGTTCTATTACACTAACTAAGTTAAATATTTTATTTTTCAATTCAAATGAATGTTAAAACAAGCCTTAGATAAGTCTTCTTTTTTATGTCATTATTATTATAAGGTATGTATAGATAACTAGAAATCAGGACAGCCTTGATTTTGAAGTAAGATGGCTTGCCGCCTGCCTGACACCTTCTTGGGACAAACGGTTTACCTGCTTCCATGCGGGAAGGATTCCATTTACAAGTCTTGCTAAGTCCTTTAGTCACCTTTCATAACGCCCTCTGGAAGAGACAGGGCAGCCCTATTCTATGCCGGAGCTACATGGCTTACATTATACTTTTATAGTTCACTTGCATTACAGCAACTTTAAATTCTGCATGTAGGAATCTACTTATTTAAAATCTTTGTATCTATCTTTCACTTTTGGCTTAACAGTTTCTATGTGATTTGTACAGGAGTGCCTGACTGACATTGAGTTAGCAATCAAAGCAGGATACCCGATGGAATTGAGGCACAAACTGATGCTGCGTCGTTCAGACTGCTATATTGAGCTCAACCAGCAGACGAAGGCTGCCGAGGCTCTTACTGAAGCTGCTAAACACGCCAAGAGTCTCAAACTAACACCAGTGCACACAGGTGAGGGTTGTACTAATAATGTTTATTTTATTACCTAGTTTAAATGTGTTGTAAATAAATCATGGTTTGGTTAACTTCATGCATATTGTATGTGTACTTATTTTTTAAATTTTGATATAATTATTGCACGACGTAACACACAGCGCAATCTAGCCCCAAACTAAGCACTAGGCTTGTACTTGGTGTGTGTAAAATATAGTATGTAACTAATACTAGTAACAATAAGTAACTTACTTGTACAAGTATAGTTACTAGTAGTCCTGCGACAATAAAGTGCAGTAGACTAGTATAGTAGACCTTGTGAGCACTTATTATTTGATGGGCCCTACAAAGGTATCACATTAAAAAGCGAGTTACGGGGGAAAATGATTACCTTCGAAACTGGGACCAGGGCCCCTTTTTTCTAATTTTATATTAGTTAACTGGCCCCACATTTCCTCAGATATAAAGAACGAACGAATACAGCTTTCCAAATTTAAGTGGTGGTAACCCACCAGCCTCGTGCAGGAACCCACATTACTTCCATTGTGTTAAGTTGTTTCCTGGCATTTAGTAATTAAAATGTCACTAAGTAAAGATTTAAAAAAAAAAACCTTGAATTAGTGTTAGTTTAAGCAACCACTAAACGTCCTTGACTGTGACAGTAATATGTATTTTGTATTTTTTATAATCCCATTATAATATCACACTTTTGGTTTACCAGCGGAGTTGGAACGTCACCTGAAGACGTTGGAGCGGAAGATAGACGCCGTCGCCGAGATGGAGCCTCCGCCCCCGCCTCCGCCTCCGCCGGGGCCCGAGGACCTGCCGCAGCTTCTTGAAGGCGACAACCAACACTTCGTTAACGCCTCCAATGTGCTACAACTCAGGTAAACACTATTCTAGCCTACAATCAATTGCCACAACAATGTACTATACTTCAAGACTAGTAGCTGTGCGAACCTTTTTAGGGTTCCGTACCTAAAGGTAAAAACGGGACCCTATTACTGAGACTTCGCTGTCTGTCTGTCTGTCTGTCTGTCTGTCTGTCCGTCCGTCCGTCCGTCCGTCTGTCCGTCTGTCACCAGGCTGTATCTCATGAACCGTAATAGCTAGAAGGTTGAAATTTTCACAGAAGATGTATTTCGGTTGCCGCTACAACAACAAATACTAAAAACGAAATAAAACAATTATTTAAAAGGGGCTCCCATACAACAAACGTGTTTCAAAAATAACAAGGAGTCGAGTCAGGACAGGAAGAAGGACAGGAGGACAAATCGAGTTGGTCATGGAATTCAAAATGGCTGCCCTATCTGTCAAATATACTAGTCTGCCTTCACTTACCAAAGAGTTTATTTTATGTTTCAGATTTTCTTTGTGCCAAGGTTTTTTTTTTTTTTTTGAGTGATTCGGTCGTTTGATGGGAGTAAGAATCGAAGATAAATATTTCATATTTTCCTATAAAATTTAAAAATTGGTTGTTGTAAACCATTTTAGGGTTCCGTATCCAATTGTGATAGTGGTACGGAACCCTTTTGTGCGCGAGTGTCGCACTTGCCCCGTTTTTTTAGAATTACTTTTTGCAAATACCTGCCATTTCTTTAATCATGAGCTAAGCTCCTTTACCGCATATAGATGCTCATAAGAACCTCAGAATATAAAAATGTTTATACCATTCACACTCTTAAAAGCTTATTTTATTCACGCAAAACAGTGAATAAAAAGGACTTTTACTCACGCTGTTTGAATTTTGAATTTAGAACACAATTTACTCGTCGTTCATCTAACTAAATGCATATACAACCTCCTTGCGTGAAAAAAAACTTGATACAAACTCCTTGCGCTAAGAATACTCGACATACAAATTATTTTTAGGGTTCCGTACCCAAATGATAAAAACGGAACACTTTTACTGATACTTTGCCGTCTGTCTGTCCGTCTGTCACCAGGCTTTATCTCATAAACTTTGATAGCTAGACAGTTGAAATTTTCACAGTAGATGTATTTCTTTAGCCACTATAACAACAAATAGTTAAAAAAACATTTAAGGACCATTCAACAACGTGATTTTGACATAAAAACGCAACGATACCGCGATGTATTTTTACCACTAGCACTTTTTACCATTTAGTGATGAATTGAGACTGGCGCCAGTGGTAAAAAAAGTTTACGCACGCGTTGCGTTCACGGATTGGTTGCCGGTCCAGTATTCATTTCAGGGTTCTGTACCCGATTGTGATAGTGGTACGGAAACCTTAGTACGCGACGCGAGTCCGACTCGCACTTGACCTGTTTTTTTTCTCGTAGTCATGGTATAAAGTATAGTATGCAACTCTGGAATAAAGTACGGATTTACATTGAGGGCCATGAACCACTGGCGTCGCTCAGGATTCTAACACTTGAATCCCTCGCTACGCTCGTGATTCAATCATCATGTATCACTCCCTACGGTCGTGATTCAGTCGTTAGAATCCTTCACTTGCTCGTGGTTCATCTATGGCCCTCGCACTAAATCCGCCTTTTATTCACTAGTTGCATAATATACTATTTTAATGGGTTATAACTCCCATTTATCACTCATGGATTGCATGATTGCATGGGATTTCATTGTTCTTGTCACCCAAGTTAGAAGATGAGTGGTATAAAGTTAAGGTGTCTGTGTATTTGTGCATATATGTTAGATCTTAAGTCTTTTGGTGGTCGATTATTCTTAGTCCAAGTAAGTCTCAGTCTTTTTGAGTAAGATTACTTGATTATTCAGTTAGATAATTATTAATTTAGGTCAAGATGGTTCTTTAATTAGTTGTATTTAATTTCTTTCTTGTGGTTGGGTACTTCTTATTTGTAAGGATCTACCAAATTAAACTTCAAGTTGATGTTGACTCGTCGACGATAATTTTCACACTGCTCTCCAGTCTTGTTCACACCCCTTTTTATACCGGGGCGTAAACAACTTGGCAAAGTGACGTAAAATTAACTTCAACAACTTTTTATTTTTAAATATTCAAATCTCAATTATTATTATTATTTTTAAATGATTAAAAAAACGAGTTACAGCTAGTTATGAAGTGTAGTTTCGGAACGCGCCCTCTGATGAGAAGAAACTACAAGAAACTCATGAGGGTTTACTTTTTTGTGATTATGTTTTGTATTCAACTGATAAATTACAAATAGTCACATCAAACATTAGTTTAAGAAATTAGAAGTTGTCTAAACATAAAACAATATTTAAAACAATTAATTTAAAACAATATTACAATAAAGAAAGTTAATTTACCATCATTCGATCATCCGATCATGTTTTGATTTTGAAGGTAGTATTCAAAATCAAAACATGCCACTGAGTTTGTCTTTAAAACGTTTTACGTAATCTGTTAATTGTTGAAGTGAACATTTCAGTGCTAAGTGGAATAATTCGACATGGTGATTAACAACACAGACGATATTCTGAGATCAATAAATCAATCTAGTGAGTTTCCTCTCCAATTGAAATATGGATCCAACACGGCCATTCTGCGTATACGCACGTGCTCTGGGCGTATATATTTTTTTTTTACCTGAAAAAAAATTTTTTTGGTGCTTTAACTACACTCTTTTCTTTGATGCTTCAACTACACTCTTTTCTTTGGTGCTTCAACTACACTCTTTTCTTTGGTGCTTCAACTACACTCTTTTCTTTGGTGCTTTAACTACACTCTTTTCTTTGGTGCTTCAACTACACTCTTTTCTTTGGTGCTTTAACTACACTCTTTTCTTTGGTGCTTCAACTACACTCTTTTCTTTGGTGCTTTATATATTATTTATGACATTGTTTATATTCATTTATATTTGATTTTCCTTTTTTTTTGTATATGTTTTTTTTTCTATTGGTATATAAATTATTTATATGATGTTAGATACCATATTATTTGTGAAATATATAGATAAATAAATAAATATATAATATATAAATATTATAATATGATGAAGAAGCACCTGGACCACCCTGAGGAGGCCACGGTATTGGCTTTCATACTCTCCGTTGATTGAGCCTAATGGGGCGGTCGGGTCGGCTACCACTGCAGCCCGTGACTGCAGCTAATGATTTTGTTTTCTTCTTTTGTCTCTGCACAAAACAAAAAAAACGGCACAGAATCACGTCCAAATTTAAAAAAACAGAGTCTTAGAAATTTCAAAGCCAAGATTGTTGTGTATGCATCGTGTAGACAGAAAAAAATTGTTTAGTTGAATTGGATTATGGAGTATATATTTTAAAATCATATAGTTTTTTTTCTTTAATATTTATTTATTTATTTTAAGCTCGCTCGGCTATTCTGACGATAGTCTCGTCTCAGAGTTCATCTTAAGAGCCCATATAACTCCAATTGCGTGACAGTAATATCGCTAGCAAATTTTAGATGTGGTAATGAAGGACGTAGGATGCTTGTACGCAAAATTTTAGAGCGTAAAATCAAACATTTGGGAATTACAAGTTAAAAAAACATTAATTTTGAATTTCAAATCATGGATGTCCTGCACAGAACTAAGATCAGTTCATCTACAACGTTATATTAGTATTAGTATAAGTAATGTATTGACTAACTAAACTGATATTTCAAATAAATTTTATAGTTAACTGTCCGAGAAAAATCAGTTCTGGCCCACTACAGAGGCTTAATCTGTTAAAAAAAAAAAAATATCAGTGTCATTTGTTCAGTTGTTGACTTTACTAACTAGTTTTCGGCCCACTTCAAATGATGGACTTCAATTGAAAAGTATGGGTGGCTAACAGTTAATTTCGGAATTTTGTTTCATTTCAATCACCATAAATCGAAACCACAAAATTAGGGAAAAAAAAATTCAATTGTACCGTCAGGAAAGTAAGAAATTGTTTTACATTACCATTATTGTTGTCTCGAGGAAGATATCAAAGAATTTTGGTCCGATGTCAGGGTCGGGTTCGACAATGGGCTTCGTCTCCAGCACTTCTGATGTTAGATCTTAAGTCTTTTGGTGGTCGATTATTCTTAGTCCAAGTAAGTCTCAGTCTTTTTGAGTAAGATTACTTGATTATTCAGTTAGATAATTATTAATTTAGGTCAAGATGGTTCTTTAATTAGTTGTATTTAATTTCTTTCTTGTGGTTGGGTACTTCTTATTTGTAAGGATCTACCAAATTAAACTTCAAGTTGATGTTGACTCGTCGACGATAATTTTCACACTGCTCTCCAGTCTTGTTCACACCCCTTTTTATACCGGGGCGTAAACAACTTGGCAAAGTGACGTAAAATTAACTTCAACAACTTTTTATTTTTAAATATTCAAATCTCAATTATTATTATTATTTTTAAATGATTAAAAAAACGAGTTACAGCTAGTTATGAAGTGTAGTTTCGGAACGCGCCCTCTGATGAGAAGAAACTACAAGAAACTCATGAGGGTTTACTTTTTTGTGATTATGTTTTGTATTCAACTGATAAATTACAAATAGTCACATCAAACATTAGTTTAAGAAATTAGAAGTTGTCTAAACATAAAACAATATTTAAAACAATTAATTTAAAACAATATTACAATAAAGAAAGTTAATTTACCATCATTCGATCATCCGATCATGTTTTGATTTTGAAGGTAGTATTCAAAATCAAAACATGCCACTGAGTTTGTCTTTAAAACGTTTTACGTAATCTGTTAATTGTTGAAGTGAACATTTCAGTGCTAAGTGGAATAATTCGACATGGTGATTAACAACACAGACGATATTCTGAGATCAATAAATCAATCTAGTGAGTTTCCTCTCCAATTGAAATATGGATCCAACATATATGGAATAAAATTGAAATGATAAATCATGGAACTGATCTGATGATGAAATTATTCTGAACAAAGAGAAACCAACTCTTCGTTAAAATAAGAGAACTTATTGTGTTTAAGTTTGTTAAAATCATTTGAGACTAAAATTGGTAATATTTAGGGTTAGATGATAAAGCCTAAAGTTGACCATAGGAACTAATATTTTAACCTTCCAATTATGTTTTTATTATCAGTCAGTCAGTTTTTACTAGTCAGGTGTCGGGACTAAAACTTAATATTATTCTTTATATTATGTTACGTTATCTAGACGCAGCGAGACAGTGGGTCGTATGGTGATGACTGTAGAGAACACTCGACGCGGTGACGTGTTGTTTTCTGAGGAGCCGTACGCGTGGGTACCGCTGCCGTGCCAGTTGCAAGTCTGTGATGGATGCTGCGCTACGCACATCAATATTGTTCCGTCAGTATACCTGTTATACTAGTAGTATACGCATCTTCGATCATATATAAACTATAGATGCACGGTCGCCGCTCTAGAAATGGAGCCGTCAAAACAAGGCATACTTCAGCCGATATGCCTTGTTTCGCTGTCAATCGTGCATAAGTGTTTTACAACCTTATTGCCCAGTGATTAAGGTTTACATTAAACTGTACTATGTCCGTATAAGTAAGCGTTGAAGTAGTGCCGATTTTTGATTTCGATTTTGTATGGGACCGTGTATCTATAGTTTATATATGATCGAAGATACGCATTGAGGTATTATGAACTAGTACTTGAGGTGATGTCTCATTATGTGTTCCTTTTTCGCGAAATAACTATAAAAAGCCTGACAATGTTGGTACGTTGTAAAACTGAAATAATAATCGCTCCACGGGCGCTAAGATAACTTGCTACTGATAGCATGTCTACTGTTATAAAGATGGTTAAGTAAGATCTATGGGGTATAAAGCGAAGAAGTGCATGTTTGTGAATTGTTGACGTTTCACTTTTAGACTATTTATGTATTCTGTGCTTTTACACCGATTATAATTAAAAAATAACTAAAAGTCGCTTGATTTACTAGAATTTCATAAATTTCTCAATGTCAACCAAGCAATCCAAAAAATAGTTTTTACGAAATATGATTTATAAAATCTTAAAAAAATTCTGCCTAACTTTTGCAAAATACAGCTGTTTCTAGATAAGAAACCCTTTTAGATTAGATTTTCATGTCCGTCTATCCGTCGTGGGTATCGAACCCTAAGCTTTTACGCGCCAAAGAGGCCTTTCGGCTTAGTAGGTATTAAATTAAGTAAATATACATTTAGATAACAAATAAATTGTGGTATTGCAGTTGCAGCGTGTGTTCACGAACAGTCTACTGCAGCGAGGAATGCCGCACGCGAGCGCAAGTTTACCACAAATACGAATGTATCGGCGCCCAAGCGGATATATTCCCCACCATCGGCATTGCGCACTTAGCCCTCCGAGTACTCCTTATATCAACCATCAATGGATTCCCTGCCTTGTCACCGGAGCACCCCGCTCCCACCTCGGGCTCCGCCCTCTTCCGAGCATATTCGGCAGTTGACGACGTTGCCATTTACTCTGAAAACACGCCCGCTTTTTACAGGATGTTCAACTTGATCACCAACTTCGATAAGATGAATAATATGGATTATATACAGTATGCTCTGGTTAGTGGCTCTGGATCGGAAATAAATGGGAAAAAAAATCTGTAAAAACAAAGCACGGTCGACGCTGAGCGGGATTCGAACCTACAAATCATTTCTACTCAATCCGGCGTCCAAGTCCGACGCCGGTGGACAAATTGTGTCGTTACTCCGAGATTGAGTAAGGATGCGTTGTTGATTCGAATCCCGCTCAGCGTCGACCATGCGTTGTGTTTTTGCTGAAATATTTTTCCTTTAAAATATTTCTGTTACAATAGTAGTATGGAGATACCCGGTAAAATAAATAAATATTGCACGACGTTGCACACAGCGCAATCTAGCCCCCAAACTAAGCACTAGGCTTGTACTATGGCACTAGATAGCGGATATACGATATATTATACTTTTTTTTTGTAAATACATACATATAATACATAGAAAACACCCAGACCAGATACAAATATTTATTTTTAAGCATAAATACTTGCACCCGTCGGGAATCGTCTCCGCAATCCTGCATTGCAGTCGGGCCCCTCCCCCGACGCGCCACTGAGGTCGTGAAGGTAAAATGTAACTATAGTGCGTTTCATCTTCAATTACCTATGCCGTCATGTTGGTAGCAAACCAAAAAAGTCTTGCCTTAATATCTTGAATGTGCTATACCTTAAACCTTGAATACAGGAAGATTCGTTCATTCATTATTTATATACAAATCTCTCTTAATTCAAGGTAGCACATTATTTTTATTGTATTTTGCTTCGATCATATATAAACTATAGATACACGGTCCCATACAAAATCGAAATCAAAAATCGGCACTACTTCAACGCTTACTTATACGGACATAGTACAGTTTAATGTAAACCTTAATCACTGGGCAATAAGGTTGTAAAACACTTATGCACGACTGACAGCGAAACAAGGCATATCGGCTGAAGTATGCCTTGTTTTGACGGCTCCATTTCTAGAGCGGCGACCGTGCATCTATAGTTTATTTTTGATCGAAGGTATTTTGCACTTTTTTGTTTTGCTACCAACATGACGGCATAGGAATTTAAAGATGAAACGCACTCTATATGAATATGTAATGTCCAGACGGCAGTAATGTTGACACTGTACCTGGAACACTTCACGTCGTTCTTCCCGGCGCTGAGTTCGAGCGTGCCCTGCAACCTGCCGCGCGGGGAGCTGCGACTTTTCTCCGCAGCGGTGTTGCTTCGCGCGCTCGGGCAACTTGTCTGCAACGGACACGCGGCCTTGACGCTCGCTACTGTTGACGATGGCGACGGTAATTATAACAACTACTAACTTCTATAGTACTTACATATAAGAAATTTCTTACGGATCCCTAATTTTTTTTTAAATAAATTATACCCTATGTGACTCCCTGATAATGTAGCTTTCTATTAGTGAAAGAATTTTTGGAATCGGTCCAGTGGTTCCGGAGATTACCCTCAATATACATACATACATACATGTTACCAACGTTACCTCTTTATAATATTACAAGTTACCAACGTTACCTCTTTATAATATTGGTATAGATATAGATAGATAGATAGAAGATAGGGAAATATTCTAAAAGCTGCTCTCTTTTCAATTACATTTTATTAGGATTCCGTATCCAAAGATAAGAACGGGACCCCTACTAAGACTCCACTGCCTGTTCGTCTGTCACCAAGACATGTGTATCTCATAAACCGTAATAGCTTGACGGTATACATTTTCACAGATGATGTATTTCTGTAACCGCTATAACAACAATATCTAAAAACAAAATAAAACGAATATTTAAGGGCGGCTCCCATACAACAAACGTGATTTTTGACATAAAACGCAACGATACCGCGATGTATTTTTACCACTAGCACCATCCAGTGATGGAGTGAAAAAATGAATTTTAACGTTGGCGTTGCGTTCACGGATTGGTTAGTCCAGTGAACATTTTAGGGTTCCATACCCAATTGTCATAGTGGTACGAAAGCCTTCGTGCGCGCGTCCAACTCGCACTTGGCCGGTTTTTAGGGTTCCGTACCTAAAGGTAAAAACGGGACCCTATTACTGAGACTTCGCTGTCTGTCTGTCTGTCTGTCTGTCTGTCTGTCTGTCTGTCCGTCCGTCCGTCCGTCCGTCTGTCCGTCTGTCACCAGGCTGTATCTCATGAACCGTAATAGCTAGACGGTTGAAATTTTCACAGAAGATGTATTTCGGTTGCCGCTACAACAACAAATACTAAACACAAAATAAAACAAATATTTAAGAGGGGCTCCCATACAACAAACGTGTTTCATAAACATCGAATCGAGTAGGTCATGAAATTCAAAATGGCTACCCTATCTGTCAAATATACCAGTCTTCCTTCACTTACCAAAGAGTTTCATAATTATAAGTTTCAGATTGTCTTTGTGCCAAAGTTATTTTTTTTTATTTTTTTTTAGTGGTGTGGTCGTATGATGGAAGTAAGAATCGAAGCTAAATATGTCACATTTTGGTATCAAATTTTAAAATTGGTAAACGATTTTAGGGTTCGGTACCCAATTGTGATAGTGGTAGGTACGGAACCCTTCGTGCGCGAGTTTCGCACTTGCTGGGTTTTTTTTTCTCTCTCATGGTGTTGTAATGTAACGTGCAGGTAACACGGTGTCAGAGTGTGAGGTTCGTCGAGCGACTGCCATATACCCTTCAGCTGCGATGATGAATCATTCTTGCGATCCCAACATCATCAACACGTATGTAAAATTCGTTGCGTAGTTTTAAAGATCTAAGCATACATAAATGGTGTAGTGTTTGTTTTACAAACTTATTTTAACAGAAAGTTACTTTCGCGTTTATAATGTTAGTAAGAATTATTGTATAAATTATGGCCTCGATTCCACTATAGTTCAAAATGAAAAAACCCCGTCAGTTTCTTGAGTCTTCGTCTCATTGGATTCAAATTGATTGTATTGAATAAACATATTTTTGAGTTTGAATAGAGATTATTGAATTAACATTGTTGGCCAGTGGGAATATAATTTAAAAAAATGTGAGCCGTCACGGGATGCCTGGCAGACGTGAAACATTGACTCGCTACGTATAATACATACATATTATATACAGGCGTCGCCACGACCTGTATGGCCACGCCAACTTTTAGGCTTACACTCTATAGAGCAAAATTTGTGATACTGGCCGCCAGTGGAGGCCGGTAGCACGGTTTTTTTTAAATCGGTTCGCTGACCGCCAGTGGGGGGTCAAACAGGTGGGAGGGAGCCAGCGGGAATAATCGCTTTCACGCTTAAACCGTTGAACCGATATTGATGAATTATAGAAATAGATAGGATCTTGGAGAAGGACAAAGGCTACTTTTAATCCCGTATATCCCGCGGGATCGGAATTTACCCGGGAATAGCGGGGCGCTACTAGTAAAATATAATTCATGCACACAAACTTTAAGTTAAACTAAAAATTTGTGTGTAGTATACTTTAACAAAATATAATACATACGCACGAACTTTCACCTTTATAATGTAACGCAGCGTACTACGTGGATGATTGGATGCGAACGCGATTGCGAAGCGATCCGATCCGGCGCGGTGCGGAAACAACAAACAATCGATAGCTATTGAAGTGTCCTACGTGACCAAACGCACGTAAGCTGCGTTGCGGCGCGATTCTCGACTGTTCCTTGTTTCCGCACCGCACCGGATCGGATCGCGTTCGAATCCGATCGCCCACGTAGGACGCTGCGTTACGCAGTATTAAATATTATTTAAATAAATAAATTCTGCGAACAACACACAGCGCCATCTAGCCCCGTGGTAAGCGACTAAGCTTGTGTTACGGTGACTAGACAACGTATATAATACTTACATTTATTTTTCTTTTGTAAATACATACATATTATACATAGAGGGACACCCAGACCAGACACAAATATTTATTTTTTAAGCATAAATACTTGCACCCGGCGGGAATCGAACCCGCAACCTCCGATAACAACCGCAGCCCGCGATGTTTTCCGCATTTATTAAGTACTAGCAGCTCCCCGCGGTTTCACCCGCATAAGTCCCGATCCCGTGGGAATATCGGGATCAAAAGTAGCCTATAGCCTTCCTCAATAAATGGACTATCCAACGCCGAAAGAATTTTTCAAATCGGACCAGTGGTTCCTGAGATTAGCGCGTTCAAAGAAACAAACAAACAAACTCTTCCGCTTTATAATAGTAATAGATAGATAATAGATTCTGCCACCCCAGGTTCTACAAATGCCGCCTGATAGTCCGTGGCTGCCGCGACCTGGCGCCCGGGTCGCCGGTGCTCAACTGCTACGGGCCGCACCGCGCGCGAGACACGACCTCGCGACGACGGCATCAGCTGCGAGCGCAGTATCTCTTCACGTGTTCCTGTACGGCGTGTCTGGATATCGAGAGAAGGGACTTTGTTGTGAGTTACTGTTAAGAGGATAGTCTCCATTCTCTTTCTCCATACAAACGTAGTTTACATTTTCCTCCCTGGATAAAGACATTAGAGCAAATACGACGAACTTATAACCTATATCTGTCATGACTATGCATCTACCTTTTTATTTTTTTCATTTTATTATTATTTTAATTAGAAAAAAAGGTAGATGCATTGTCATGACAGATATATGTTTTATGGCATAAACATATTTGCTCTAATGTCTTTATCCAGGGAGGAAAATAACCTCCTATCTATCCTCTATCCTCTTAAAATTTTAGTGTAAAATCATAGAACGGTGTACGGTCTCAAACGACGTACAACAAACTAACTGATCTTGCGACCTACATCTACACGCCTAGTTTAGTTTCGCACTTAGCCTCACAATTGGGCCATTGTACGTGATTTCTTAGAGGGCTCAAGACGCCACGGGAGCCTACCCCGCATTGGCGAATATCCCATGCCTTCGGACCGTGGTTTATCCTAGGACATGTCGGTTTCCTCACGATGTTTTCCTTCACCGTAAGAGCGATGTTAATAGCGCACTTAAATTTTTCTTAAAGAAAAAGACATTGGTGCGCGGTCGGCCTGGATTCGAAACCACGACCTTCGGAATGAAAGTCGCGGTATCTACCACTAGACCAACACCGCTCTCTACACGCCTAACAACAGCTCATTTACCTTACAATATGTAATATTTAGTGAGTATCGCAAAAAGACTTAGGACAATAAATATCATCTAACTATCATCCTGAGTTTTAACCAACTACTAAGCGTGCTCCATACATAACTACTTAACTAACTACTTTAACTAAGCGTGTACAGTCACTAACAATTCGGTGAACTGTACACCGAACTGTGTGTGTGTAATGGTTTCTATTAGAGACTAGAAAGAGAAATGTCCGTGACATGCGCTAGCCAATTGCGTCACAGGTATAACGGCCACGGGAAAATTATGAACTTCATCTCTGTTACGTATGACTGAGGCATGTAGCCTCATCTACTGGCTTCTTTGGAGATTATCGGCTTGTATTTTTCCATTTACATGGAACTAAACAGTCATCCAAGTGTAGGAAACACTTAAAAAAAAGTAAATTATCTTATCTATAGTATATCCGTTATGTTGTCTTGTACCAAAGTACACACCTAGTGCTTAGTTTGCGGCTAGATTGCGGTGTGTGTAACGTCGTGCCATATTTATTTTATTAACTCTGTTGTAAATTGTTTAGTTGTTATTCACGGCGTACGCTTGTCAGTCGTGCAAAGGGCCAATCGTGCGCGGCGGGAGGAAGTCTCACTGTCCGCAATGCAACGCGCCATTCCATCAGCAGAAGGTTGCCAATATCTTGGACGAAGCTGAAGGGTTGCAAGCTCAAGGTAAACACTTCAATCTTATCCAAGCGATGTTCCTGGTCGCATCCCTTTCGGGTTCCGTCTGCTGAACCCCTAATTGTTTTTGTTGGGGTTGGTGTAGTAAGTAAGTCATCATTAGCCATAGCGTATGCAAATACATTTGTCAATATTTTTACGGCCGGCTGCCTGCCTCACACCGACCCTCCTAGGGACCAAGCAGTTTATTCGCCACCGCGCGGAGATAACTTAAGGCTTCCTAGTCTTTTACGACACCCAGAAGAAGAGATGGGGTAATCCTACTCTATGCCGGGGCTACACGGCAAAAAGACATACACATTGCTTGAGCTAATTGTTTTTGTCCTGGAAGATCTTTAATTGGCGAAATATTTCTGCCAAAAAGGGAACCTAATTCATTTCTCCGTCGTATGAGGTTCGATTATCAAAATTAAACAAATAATTAAAGGGGACTCCCATACAACAAACGTGATATTTCAAAGTGGAACGCAAGCAACGTAAGCTCTATTTATCTATACTACGGCGTCGCCGTTGCATACATGGATTTAGCTTGGTCCAGTCTTCGATCATATATAAACTATAGATGCACGGTCGCCGCTCTAGAAATGGAGCCGTCAAAACAAGGCATACTTCAGCCGATATGCCTTGTTTCGCTGTCAGTCGTGCATAAGTGTTTTACAACCTTATTTGCCCAGTGATTAAGGTTTACATTAAACTGTACTATGTCCGTATAAGTAAGCGTTGAAGTAGTGCCGATTTTTGATTTCGATTTTGTATCTATAGTTTATATATGATCGAAGGGTCCAGTGTTTATTATAGGAATCCGTACTCTTAGCCATTGGTCGGTTTTATTGCAAAGAGGTAACCTTGCCTGTTGTTTCTCCAGCGGAACGCGCCTCCAGCCTGAACGAGCGCATTGACAAGCGTCTCGCAGCCCTTCGGCTCCGGCAACAAGTGTGGTACCGACATCACGAGACACTGCGCCGCGCGGCGGACCAACTCGCCAGGCTATATGCTGATAACGGTAACATATTTATAACTTACAAGATGAGAACCCGAAACCCGTCGGGCTTCGGATAGTAACCCCGAAAATAGTAACAAAATCTCTTTGAATCAATTCCCAGAGAAACTTTCATCCCCAATTAAACACTCTTAGGGGTTAAATTTTGGAAAAAAACTTTTTAGGTATTCACTTACTACCCCATATCAATCTCATTGTCAAATTTCAAGATTCTAGGTCAAGCCGTTATGAAGTTACATACATACGTTTTCCCCATTTTGACCCCCATAGGGGTGGAATTTCCAAAAATCCGTTCTTAGTGCTCACTTTAAACCCCTAAAGAACTTATGTTCCGAATTTCAAGTCTCTACACCTAGCCGTTTAGCCTGTACGTTGTCCATCAGTCAGTGAGTTACACTTGCGTTTTATTAAGTACTAGGTGGGAACCCGAAACCCGTCGGGCTTCAGATAGTTTTAATTCCACCCGGATCCGTGGTATATTCAAAATGAAATTTTTAATTTGGTAGCAATATTTGATATCGGTAGATTTATTTAAATTAAGCACCCAGTGATGACGATGGTGATAACGCGTAACCCGAAATCCATCGGACCTCGGTTAGTTCCAATTCCATCGGGTTCCATCCAATATTTAAATTGCTTAAGAATATCGGAATTGGCAAATGAACTGGCTCCTGAACAGGAAACTGAAGCCAAAATCGAAACACAAACCGAAATTGGATCGAATACCATTTTCTACCAAACCTACCATTTTCTACTCCATCCCAATATGTTCTACCAAAAACTACCAAGCCTACCAATATCTACCAAACTTACCATTTTTACCAAAACCTACCATTCTCTACCAAAATCCTTCATTTTATCAATAATGAATAGGAATATGCCAAGGGAAATAAATAATAAACAAATCCAGATTCAAATAAAAAAAAAAAACAAATCGGTTAAGGAAATTAAAACCTACGTCGTAGTCAAAAAAGAAAAAACACACCGAATCCAAATCCTAAACCTAACAAACGAACAAACCTAACAAACGAACAAACCTAACAAACAAAAAAACTAAACAAACAAACAAACCTAACAAACAAACAAACCTAACAAACAAAACAAACCTAACAAACGAACAAACCTAACAAACGAACAAACCTAACAAACGAACAAACCTAACAAACGAACAAACCTAACAAACGAACAAACCTAACAAACGAACAAACCTAACAAACGAACAAACCTAACAAACGAACAAACCTAACAAACGAACAAACCTAACAACCGAACAAACCTAACAAACGAACAAACCTAACAAACCTACCAAACCTAACAAACATACAAACCTAACAAACAAACAAACCACACAAACAAACAAACCTAACAAACAAACAAACCTAACAAACAAACAACCCTAACAAACAAACAAACCTAACAAACGAACAATCCTAACAAACGAACAAAACTAACAAACAAACAAACGTAACAAACAAACAAACCTAACAAACAAACAAACCTAACAAACAAACAACCAAAACAAACAAACCTCACAAACGAACAAACCTAACAAACAAACATAACAAAACTAACAAATGAACAAACCTAACAAACAAACAAACAATCAAACAAAACAAACCTAACAAACATAAACAAATAAAACAAACCTAACAAAAAACAAACCTAACAAACGAACAAACCTAACAAACAATCAAACAAAACTAACAAACGAACAAACCTAACAAACGAACAAACCTAACAAACGAACAAACCTAACAAACGAACAAAACTAACAAACAAACAAACCTAACAAACAACAAACCTAACAAACAAACAAACCTCACAAACAAACAAACCTAACAAACAAACAACCCTAACAAACAAACAAACCTAACAAACGAACAAACCTAACAAACGAACAAACCTAACAAACGAACAAACCTAACAAACGAACAAACCTAACAAACAAACAAACCTAACAAACAAACAAACCTAACAAACAAAAACCTAACAAACAAACAAACATAACAAACAAACCTACCAAACCTAACAAACCTAACAAACAAACAAACCTAACAAATAAACAAACCTAACAAACAAACAACCCTAACAAACAAACAAACCTAACAAACGAACAAACCTAACAAACGAATAAACCTAACAAATAAACATACCTAACAAACGAACAAACCTAACAAACGAACAAACATAACAAACAAACAACCCTAACAAACAACAAACCTAAAAAACGAACAAACCTCACAAACGAACAAACCTAACAAACGAACAAACCTAACAAACGAAAAAACCTAACAAACAAACAAACCTAACAAACGAACAAACTTAACCAACGAACAAACCTAACAAACAAACTAACAATCAAACAAAACAAACCTAACAAACAAACAAACCTAACAAACGAACAAACCTAACAAACGAACAAACCTAACAAACAAACAAACAATCAAACAAAACAAACCTAACAAACATACAAACAAATAAAACAAACCTAACAAACAAACAAACAATCAAACAAAACAAACCTAACAAACATACAAACAAACAAACAAACAATCAAACAAATCAAACCTAACAAACAAACAAACCTAACAAACAACAAACCTAACAAACAAAAAAACCTAACAAACAAAAAAACCTAACAAACAAACAAACCTAACAAACAAACAAACCTCACAAACAAACAAACCTAACAAACAAACAAACCTAACAAACAAACAACCCTAACAAACAAACAAACCTAACAAACGAACAAACCTAACAAACAAACAAACCTAACAAACAAACAAACCTAACAAACAACAAACCTAACAAACAAACAAACCTAACAAACAAACAAACCGACCAAACCTAACAAACAAACAAACCTAACAAACAAACAAACCTAACAAACAAACAACCCAAACAAACGAACAAACCTAACAAACGAAGAAACCTAACAAACAAACAAACCTAACAAACGAACAAACCTAACAAACGAACAAACATAACAAACAAACAACCCTAACAAACAACAAACCTAACAAACGAATAAACCTAACAAACAAACAAACCTAACAAACAAAATAAAATTAAAAAAAAAAAACAAATAAAAAATATTACAATTTAAAAAAATAACAAATCCGAAAACAAATATTAAAAAAACCATTTCGGATAAGGAAATTAAAACCGATGTTGTAGTCGAAAATGTAAAAAGTATCCGAATCTTAATTCAAAACCGATCCAAACTCAGTCTCAAATTCACTTAAATCGATTCAAACAAAAAGCAGCTTAAATTCTAACTTCCACCCTACGACCGCATCACAAAATTAAAAAAAAAAATTTTGGCCACGAAGAAATTTAAAACTTAGTAGAAACTCCTTGGTCAACCTAGTATTTGTCAAGCAGCTCTTGACAGGGCAACCATTTTGATTCCATGACCAACTGGATTTCACGTCGACCAATCAGAGAGCCCCGTACTTACCCCCGAAAACAGTAACAAAATCCCTTTGAATCAATTCCCATAGAAACTTTCATCCCCAATTGAACACCCTTAGGGGTTGAATTTTGGAAAAAAAAAAATAAGAGATTCACTTACTACCCCATATCAATATCTATGTCAAATTTCAAGTTTCTAGGTCAAGCCGTTACGAAGTGCCATACAAACGTTTTTCCTCATTTTTACCCCCTTAGGTGTGGAATTTCCAAAAATCCGTTCTTAGTGCTCACTTTCAACCCCTAAAGAACCTATGTTCCAAATCTCAAGTCTCTACACCAAGCCGTTTAGCCTGTACGTTGTCCAACATTTTCTACCAAACCTACCATTTTCCAGCAATACCTACCATTTTCTACTACATCCCAATATTTTCTACCAAAAACTACCAATTCTACCAAAAACTACCATTTTCTACCAAGCCTACCAATATCTACCAAACTTACCATTTTTACCAAACTTACCATTCCCTACCAAAATCCTTTATTTTATCAATAATGAATAGGAATATGCCAATGGAAATAAATAAAAAACAAATCCAGATTCAAATAAAAAAAAACCAAATCGGTTAAGGAAATTAAAACCTACGTCGTAGTCAAAAAAGAAAAAACACACCGAATCCAAATCCTAAACCGAAACTAAAACTCAGTCTCAAATTCGAATAATAGATCGCGTGTAAAAAAGTAGCTTCCATTCTAACTGCATACGACCGCACCACTCAAAAAAAAAAAAAAACTTTCGCCACGAAGAAAATCTGAAACTTAGTAGAAACTCCTTGGTTAGTGAAGGCCACCTAGTATTTGTCAAACAGCTCTTGACAGGGCGGCCATTTTGATTCCTGGCCTACTGGATTTCACTTAGACCAATCAGAGAGCCCCGTACGTACCCCCGAAAACAGTAACAAAATCTCTTTGAATAAATTCCCATAGAAACTTTCATCCCCAATTTAACACTCTTAGGGGTTGAATTTTGGAAAAAAAATGTTTAGAGATTCACTTAATACCCCATATCAATCTCTATGTCAAATTTCAAGTTTCTAGGTCAAGCCGTTACGAAGCTACATACAAACGTTTTTCCACATTTTTACCCCCTTAGGGGTAGAATTTCCGAAAATCTGTTCTTGGTGCTCACTTTCAACCCCTAAAGAACCTATGTTCCAAATTTCAAGTCTCTACACCCAGCCGTTTAGCCTAGAAGCTGTCCATCATTCAGTCAGTCAGTCAGTCAGTCAGTCAGTGAGTTAGTTACACTTGCGTTTTATTAAGTATGATGATGATTCCACCCGCGTAAGTCCCGATCCCGTGGGAATATCGGGATCCAAAGAAGCATATGATACTCCTCGATAATGTAGCTTTCTATTGGTGAAAGAATTTATGAAATCGGCACGGTATTTTTGAGTTGATTCATTCCAAAAATACACACACAAAAATACAAATCTTTCCTATTTATAATATTAGTGTAGAAGAGGACGACTTGAAGAATATGTAGAATGGATGTCAATTTATCTCTTTAATTACAAAGCATACTTAATAGTAGATTGTATAACAAGGGAGCAAAATAGTATTTTTACGGCGAGGGCGTTACTTTGAATCACGAGCAAAGCGAGGAATTCTAGAATAGAATCCCGAGCGTAGCGAGGGATTCTAACGTAGAATTCTGAGCGCAGCGAGGGATTCAAAGTATACATCGCCCGAGGCAAAAATAATTTGCTCTCGAGTCATATACTCTACTTTTCATCCCCTTCTATGAGAAAATAAATAAGATATGGTGCTACGTAATTCGTGAATATACCTATTTACTTAAACAAAAATGTTGGGTATAAAATTTTAATATCACGTTTATTATACAGAAGCCCTCTATAAATATTTGTTGGTTGTTATAGCGGCTACAGAAATACATCATCTGTGAAAATTTTATATAAATACTAAAAAAATAAGCAAAATAAATAAAACAAATGAAACTAATGAAACTAACGAAACTAACGAAACTAACGGAACTAACGAAACTAACGAAACTAACGAAACTAATGAACTAATGAAACTAATTAAACTCATGAAACTAATGAAACTAATGAAACTAATGAACTAATGAAACTAATGAATCTCATAAAACTAATGATCCTAATGAAACTAATGAAACTAATGAAACTAATGAAACTAATGAAACTAATGAAACACATGAAACAAATGAAACTAATGAATCTAATGAAACTAAAGAAACGAATGAAACTAATGAACAAATGAAACTCATGAAACTCATGAAACTCATGAAACTAATGAAACTAATGAAACTAACGAAACTAACGAAACTACAGAAACTAACGAAACTAACAAAACTAACGAAACTAACGAAACTAACGAAACTAATGAACTAATGAAACTAATGAAACTAATGAACTAATGAAACAAATGAAACTCATGAAACTAATGAAACTAATGAAACTAATGAAACTAATGAAACAAAAGAAACAAACGAAACCAATGAAACTAATGAAACTCGTGAAACTAATGAAACTAATGAAACTAATGAAATTAATGAAATTAATGAAACTAATGAACCTGATGAAACTAATGAAACAAATGTAACTAATGAAACTAATGAAGCAAATGAAAATAATGACACTAATGAAACTGAAACTAATGACACTAATGAAACTGAAACTAATGACACTAATGAAACTAATAAAATAAATAAATTCTGTGAACAACACACAGCGCCATCTAGCCCCGTGGTAAGCCAGTAATTCATATAATTTACGTTTGATTTCTATGAATGATACATATGTTCCAAATTCAAATTTACTTTGCTCCCGGCTGTTTTATTTTGCTCCCGGCTGTTTTACTTTGCTCCCGGCTGTTTATCTTAACAGAAAAGAGCTACTTTGGTCGCACTTATAGAGGACCAAAGCGACACTTTTCGAATAGATGGGATGAAAACCATATTTTGGTATTACATTTATCCGTCTTTTGCCTTCAGTTTGGTAGTTTTGTTTACACGATTTGTGCATTTTCTATTTATATAAAAGAAGAACGGCTGAACTGATTTGGCTGATAATTGGTGGGGAGGTAGCTAAGAACCAGGAGACGGACATACGATACCGACTTTTTTTTTGCATTAAGGCGAAATAAAGTTCGCCGGGTCAGCTAGTTAATAAAAAACATTAGCCTTTGCAATCTAAAGTCTGCGTACACAGGAACGTTTTGATACTTTTAATATTTGATAACACGATAGTTTCTGTAACTTTTTAATACAATGACAATTCACATCTTAGTCAATCCTGAAGAAGAGACTTGTAAAGTTCTTGAAACGTTAAGCATTGAATCAATGCTAAAAGTAATAAGCACCACGCGATTAAAACCGAAAAAATATGAATTATTTTTTTATTTTGTATGTAGCTCAAGGCTATTTTATTTAGATTTTTTTTTAAAGGAAAACTAGCTTTCAAAAATTTTCGCTTGCGGCGAGACTTGAACTCGCGTCTTTTGGTCGGTACCTCAACGTCTATTCCAACTAGACCACGCAAGTCCCTGCTTCGTGCCGTGAAAATTTCCAATGCCATATTCCAACATCAATCCAACATCGCGAAAACAGAAGAAAAATCTAAATTAAGTATTTTCTTTTTGACAGGTGACTTCAGCAAAAGTGTGGAGTTAATAAAGCAGAACATACAAAGTCTGGAGTACCAGTTCGGATCGTTCAGTGTTGAAGTACGTATTATTACTATACAAGCAGTGCCCCGCGCCGCGGTTTCACCCGCGTAAGTTCAGATCCCGGAGGATTATCGGGATTAAAAGTAGCCTATGTGTTTCTCCAGATCTCCAGCCATCTGCATACCAAGTTTTATCGCAATCGGTCCAGAAGTAACAAATATACTCGTTTACTTACCTACTCACTCACTTATACATAGTGTTGCCGTTTGATAGTTGTGGCAAATCAATAGTATCGATACTGTCCATTGTTTTGCCCTATCGATAGCGTAAAACTGTCGATAGTATCGATTGTTGTAACAGTAGTCAAATCTGAATTACGGTATCGATAGGGCAAAACTATCGATAGTATCGATTGTTGTTACAATAGTCAAATCCGATACTATTGACAGGCCTATCGATATTATAGATGATTTTTATTGTTATTTTTTTTAAGTTATATCTTTTATTCCTTTAACTAAAACGAGTTCATATCTAATGTAGTATGGTATAATTTAAGGTGGCCCACGAACTGAGGAAGCTGTCTGATGTGATGCTCGAGAGAATTATAAAATCGCCACAAAATCCTGATTATAGGTAAGTAAATAACCTTTTCATTTACATACTATGTACTAGCACTAGAGGTAAAGTCTCAAACATAAAAAAAAAACATTAATTTCCAGGGAATGGTGCCTAGAAACTCATAAGATAATAAAGAAAGCTGTCCAACTGATGGAATTGAACTACGGGTCCTGGGAAGAGATAGTTCGTAGGTTAAAGGAGCAGGAGTCTCTCGTGGCGACCTTTGTAGCTGATTGCAAGACCACCGACACAGGGGATAATGTACACCACACCTTGCACTACAACCTCAAGATATAATGCCAAGTCTTGAGGTTGTAATAGTCACAGTACTTGTAGCTATGTAACAGTAGTCTAACTCCCGGTATCCCGGGCAGCTAGGCTAGTATGACAGCACGAGAAACTTATGTGGAGTCGACAAAGGTCCCGTCTCTTTCTGTCAAACGATAAAAAAAATCTGACTCCCATGCAAAATCATGGAGGCTACCGCAGATCTTTCAACTCGACAGTCGACTCGCTGTCAAAATGACAGTTGACAGCAAACAGCTGGTCAAAAGCGTTCCGTTTCACACTTAGTTTCGAGACACTTATTTACTGATATTTAATGAATAGAATGATTTATTGAAATTAAAGACATTTTTGGGTTTGAATCGCGTGGTTTTTATTACTTTTAGCATTGTTACAACGCTCAACGTTTCGAGACCTTTCCAGGTCTCTTCTTCAGGATAGACTAAGATGTGATTTGTCATTCTAATGTATTAAAAAAGTTACAGTGAGACTACCGTCTTATTATTAAAAACTATTAAAATGTTATCAAAAACGTTCCTGTCTACGCAGGTTCCAAAATTGCAATGATTATTATTTACTTTATTGTTAAATTTTATTATTAAACTTTATTATTTAATTTTAACTCTATTACTTTTATTTACTTTATTATTATTTTACTTTATTATTTACATTTTATTTAGCCTATCATTACCAACTATGCACAAATCACCTTTCAACGATTAATTTATCACTACGTGACTTCGCAAACGCGCCCCTTCATGAGAAGAAGTCACAAGAAACTCCTGGGGGTTGTTTTATGGTGACTTATAAACAACCCCCAGGAGTTTCTTGTGACTTTTTCTTGTTTCAATAAATAAAATTTAACAATAAAGTAAATAATAATCATTGCAATTTTGGAACCTGCGTAGACAGGAACGTTTTTGATAACATTTTAATAGCTTTTAATAATAAGACGGTAGTCTCACTGTAACTTTTTTAATACATTAGAATGACAAATCACATCTTAGTCTATCCTGAAGAAGAGACCTAGAAAGGTCTCGAAACGTTGAGCGTTGTAACAATGCTAAAAGTAATAAAAACCACGCGATTCAAACCGAAAAATGTCTTTAATTTCAATACAACATCGCGAAAAGAGAAGAAGAATCTAGAATGATTTATATTCTAAATATAATATATTACAAATTTTTATATTAAAAGGTATAGAAAAGACAATTGTTATTTTAATTTGTTAAAAAATGTTAATTACTTCCATTTAAAAGTATTTATAACATATTTCATTCTATTCATTAAATATCAGTAAATAAGTGTCTCGAAACTAAGTGTGAAACGGAACGCTTTTGACCAGCTGTTTGCTGTCAACTGTCATTTTGGCAGCGAGTCGACCGTCAGTTGAAAGCGACGATACATCCGCGGTAGCCTTCCTCATCCAAATCTGTGAAACCGTTTGACCGTGAAATTCTGTTTATACAAAACATCATGATACTCCTTTTCTAAACTCGGTTATAGTACTTTACTGATAATAGGTTAGATATTACTTGAGGGAACGTACTACCCTCATGCAATATCTCATCCAAGTCTGTCGAACCGGTTCACTGTCAACCGGTTCGACAGATTTGGATGAGATATTGCATGTCTTTAATGTCGATACGACAAAACGTATTTCGCGCTGTTATGCTAGCCTAGTTGTCCGCTGTTGTCATTTCATATAAAACGCACAGAAATCGTGCTGCAAAGGCAGGTTGACAGGTACAGTCGCTAACAAATTGCAATTGAATCTAGCGACTGTAGCTGTCTAATTGTAAACCCGTAATCGCAAAAATGATGTAAATGCAACAATTTCATTACTTTCAATCGAGATTTGTTAGCAACAGAATGAAATAATTAGCTACCTGAAGGCGGGAATTCAAATATGTGGCCGATCGTGCCTATTACGCAAGTGACTACTTTAGAACTTTTTTTTATAATTTCAGACTATAATCTGACGTTTTGGTTCTTTGTAATTGTCATTTTTTTCTTTGCCAAAATGTGTCAAATCGTAGTCTACAATTAAAAAACGAAGTATAAACCGAGTTTTTGAGGCGCTCGTTTTATGTCTCGTGTTCGGGGGTTATTCCTGTAACAGTATTGTCCAAAATATGGTTACAACATCATTGCAATTACAAACAATACACTTAAAATGAAACTATAACTTGCAACTGGACGATCGAAACTTTATTTTCTCAAAAATGTATTGTTAATCGGTATTCTCCAAAAAAATATATATTGCAAAATGACAAATGTTATTCAACAGAAGTCTAATTTGAAATTATAGATTGAAAGATTGATAGAGATAGATTAATGCTTTATTGTAACATGAAAAATGACGATGATAATTTGTTTAATGATATTGAAATTATATTTTGGAAATTTTTATTACAAGAATAGGCCATCTGGTAAAAATAGACACATTAGCAAGATCTGATACGGAATCACTTTAGCCAAATTAGCGCACTGAAGTTAGAAGACACAGGCGAACTATGCAATAATATGCACTATTATCTAGATACACTTGTAATTGCAATAATGCTTGATTGTGTGTGAGAATGAGAATTTATTAGGCCTCCATAAATGGCGCTGCTCAGAATGTGAACGAGAATTAACCATGTCTACGACCAAATTATAGAAACAGTCCTTTAGATTTCAGTAGTAATTATTTAAATATCATTCTCGAAACGTCTGGAAATTAACTTCAGTACACCTATATTTTTTCGCAGCTATCTAGCTTAGTTTAATTAGTTTTAATGCAATCAATGAAAACTCTACGCAAATAATTTCTATTATTAAATGGTATAATAGAAGTTATACCATTTTCTACAATTTATGCCCAAACAACAAATTTCTACAAAAACTTACATTTCTACCTAAACTTTTTTTAATTATTGTAAAACAAATTTCAAACTTACAGTTTACACCAAAAAGTCTCTAGACGAATAACACAATAATTTTACAATTTTGTATACTTAAAAGCTTAGGCAAAACCATTATCTACCTTATCTACCAAAATAAGTTTCTTCCAAAACTACCAATCTACCTAAACCTTGCCAAAACCTTCCCTTTTCTATATTTGCATTTATGTACCAAATCTTACCTCATTCTAGTATTCTCTGATTAACGTCTCAAGGAACAACTATTACCGAGTATCGCCCGTCCCACCCCGCAGGTCTAATTAAAAACCCGGCCAAGTGCGAAACTCGCGCACGACGGGTTCCGTACCACTATCACAATTGGGTACGGAACCCTAAAATGGTTTACAACAACTTTGATTCAAAGTAAATCTGAAACTTATAAGAAACTCTTTGGACAGTGAAGGCAGACTAGTATATTTGACAGATAGGGCAGCCATTTTGAATTCCATGACCAACTCGATTTGTCCTGACCAATCAGAAGCGACCTCACATTGTACTAAACTCCTTGTTATTTTTGAAACACGTTTGTTGTATGGGAGCCCCTCTTAAATATTTGTTTTATTTTGTTTTTAGTCTTTGTTGTTGTAGCGGCAACCGAAATACATCTTCTGTGAAAATTTCAACCTTCTAGCTATTACGGTTCATGAGATACAGCCTGGTGACAGACGGACAGACGGACGGACGGACAGACAGAGAAGTCTCAGTAATAGGGTCCCGTTTTTACCTTTAGGTACGGAACCCTAAAAACATGTTCCCGGCGGGAATCGAACCCGCTACCTACTGTGTCGCACATAAGGCGTGCATGTTCGACAGAAGAGATGCCAATAATAAGCCATCACCTGCGGGGCAGCACCTCAAGATGAGTTAGGGTCCGTTCATACAGACCGGCTCGGAGAGGACAGCAGATTTTTTATCACGTTTAAAACAGAGTTTTGAAATATTGTAAAGGTGTATTTTTACATGTCACTTCTTTTATTATTGAGATTGCATGAGAGCAAACCCTAAAAGAAGTGACATGTAAAAATAAACCTTATTACAATAATTCAAAACTCTGTTTTAAATGTCTTAAAAATCTACTCTCCTCTCCGAGCCGGTCTGTGTGAACAGACCCTTAATCGTCGTAATTTGTATTGTTTGTCTATGGTGGTCCCCATGGGCGTAGCGAGGTACGCCCCCCCCCCCCCCCCCCTAGAAGAGCGGTCGGTCACCAATATAGGGCATAATAAACCACTCGGTCTGCAGCACACGATCTCTACCGAGTTTAAAAGATTTGAAAACTAGAATCCTAAAGAGTTGCAAAGGTCAATCAACTAAACTAGTATTAATTATGTTATGATATGAAACAATGTTTAATTTGCGCAGATTATAAAATGAAAAATCCGTTTTGTAAGTTAGGTAGATATTTTTTCATAAACTGAAAAAAAAAAACTACTTCCGGGTATAGTGTCCCCACGAGAAATGAGCATTTTTAAAGGACTTGCTTTAGAGAAAAGTTTGGAAAAGACAGATTCGAATTTTGAAAGTCTTTGCACGGTAGCGCGCAAAATATGATTTTGCAGGTCTTTTTCACTGCACAACCTCGGAAAGGATCTGTTTTGCGCGCAGATTTCATACCGTGCAAAGACTTTTCAAAATTCGAATCTGTCTAATCCAAACTTTTCTCTAAAGCAAGTCCTTTGAAAATGCGCTAACCTAATTTCTTTTTTTTGTTCATGGCATCGAACCACGAAGTCTTGTTGCTCATCTGCCAATGTCGTATTTATTGTTTATTATTATTAGTATCAAGCAGGTTTTTTTCGTGAATTATTCGATTTAGAGATTGTTTGCTTATTTATTTACAAAAACGAGGAATCATATACGATTTTTTCGCTATATACAGGCTGTTCCTAGGAGGGGGTATTAAGCTGAAAGGGGTTTGTTCTAGAGGTCTAGGCAAACAACTTTTGTTCTACGACTTTTGGAAATTCGAACTTTGTTTTTCGAAAATTTGAGGTTGTATCACTGAAAAAAACATCGGTTTTTGTAAATAAAGGCAATTAATGTTAAGATTGTAGTGGTCCTAACTAAATAAAAGGGCAGATTAAGGCTAATGATCTCAAACTCTAAAAAACAGCTGATTTTCATGCAAACTTTAAACTCAACATTTTCGAAAACTACTTCATATTTCCAAAAGTTGTGAAACAAAAGTTGTTTGCCTAGACGTATGGAACAAACCCCTTTCGGCTTAATACCCCCATCTCGGAACATCGTGTATAGCGTACAAAAATATAACTAGGTACCCACTTTACAAAAGAAAATAATAGTATAGGTTGAGGAGAGAGGTAAAATATGTACCTCATTTTATTGAATAATTGCACTGGCCAGCCGCGACGAAGATATTAATTTAACAACGGCAGAGTTAGTGGAAGTGGTACATAATGCCGAATTGAGTTTTCTACCGAAAAAATGCACCTAGCGTTTTCCTCGCTGTAGTGAGGTGCAAAATTGTGTGTTTCACTCGGCAAAAAAGTTTTTTTGCATTTTGTACCTTTGAAATCCTTACAACGCTCAGCATTCTATATTTAAACCTCTCGCTGCGCTCGTGGTTCAATCCTAGAATGCTTCGCTAGCTCAGGTTTCAATACAAATACTCGCTGCAAAAACCAACTTTGCAGCCTTGCATAACAAACGTACCGATGTACATCGGAAAAGTTTTAAATAGATTTTGTGAAGAACGGCGCAGATTACTAGTCAAGTAATGAAGGGAAGGAAACAAAATAGTCTTAGATTTCCTTTGTCTGCCCCCCCCCCCCCCCCCCCCCTATATAGAATCCTGGCTACGCCCTTGGTGATCCCTCTTCGATTGCCATTTTTAATAGACTTAAAAAAAAAACGAAATAGGAGGTTATTTATTCGTTACATCATACGTTACACCTTCAGGTTTATTAGCTTTAGTAATAGTAAGAAGAGTGAGAGAATTTTCGACCAAAGAATTTTTAAATAAAATTTTTGATATGATCCTCTAATGATAGACCAATAAAATGAATAGCGTAGATAGCTAATGAAGTAAGGAAGTTTTTGAAGTTGTTTTGGAAAAAAAATAATAGGCGAGTTTTTCTTTTAATTGCTCTTTAAAGTGCTTATAGCGTTTTGTCTACGGTCACTTTACGAAATTATTTTTTAATTTGTAACAGTTTGTTTAGTGTTACGCCTTATTTTTGGAACAGGTAACATGACCCTATTATTCAGCTCCACATTTGAAAATAAATCAGCCAATTATTTCAATTATTGCAGTTAGTATGACCAAATAGGTCTCAGTGGTCGCATTTTAGTAAAAAAATGAGAAAAAAGGCCATAACTTCTAAACTACGAAAAATCGCAGAACATGGGGGTGATTCGGGTACCCCTTAAGGTCCTCTACCTCTGGACTTTCGCTTGACACTCGTTTCTGGGACATCCTGTATACATAATGTTATTGTTATATCTTTAATGTTCACACCGATTACTCGAAGACGGCTTGTCCGATTAAAATGTTATTTTCGGTGACTCAATGAAATAAACTTGTGGGTTCTAACCCATCAAGTTTTGGAGTTTAGCGTTAGCTTAGCGTTCCGTAGCGAAGTAATGTTTTACTTAGTTATGCTCAAATGATGTATCCATGTTTCTGCTCAAATCGGAGCCCATTCATAACTTAAGTACGATTGTTATTTTATATATTCGACAAAATATCTAAATCCATCGAATTCAACGTTTGTATTTTACAATCTATCAAATATAACGTGTTTCGATGAGGGTACTAAAAGCCGAAAGGGACGTCTGGGCGAACAACTTTGTCTACGACTTGGGAATTAGATCTTTTTTCCGAAAATTTACCCCCTTACTTATAAACGATTGTCTTTTACTGTGACTGACATGAAGTTTCAAAGTTAACAGTGACAAACGTTAGAAAAACTTAGTCATCGTTTATAAGTAAGTGGGCTAGAGTCTAAGTTCACTAGAACTACTAACTAACAATCTCCCAATCTCTCTTTTGGGTTATATACGATACAAGTATTACTGTCCCTGGAAAACACTAACCCCTTTACTTATAAACGATTACCCCCAATATACATACATACATACATACATGTTACCAACGTTACCTCTTTATAATATTAGTATAGATGACTAAGTTTATGTTACATTTGTCACTGTCTGTAAAGTTAGTCATCGTTTATAAGTAAGGGGTTTAAACTATTAGAACACACGATTGGAATATTCCAATGGAACAAATTTTTACAATAAACCGAATCAGACAGATTGGGATATTTTGTTGAAGCTGTATCTAGGCCATATAGACTTTGTATATTTATAAATGAAGTCGATACAAACTTACAAAATATTTTTAAGCAATATTCACGTTTGTTGCTTCTTTAGGAGGAAATCTACCAACTTATCTACACCTACCCATACAAACGTAGTCGACTGATTCCTCCCTGGATAATGACATTAGAGCAAATATGTTTATGCCATAAAACCTATATCTCCCATGACTACATTTTTAAGTTCTAAATAGAAAAAAATAAAATAATGAAATAAAACGTCGGGGCATGGCTGATATAGATTTTTTGTGCATAAATATATTTTATCTGGGAGGAAACAGTCTACTACGTTTGTAAAGTTTGTATGGAAATAAGAGAAGTTGGACTTTCCTCTTAAGCACTAGAAGAAATAAATACTGACGGTTTTTGACCTGGGTACGTTTTTCTATAACTAAATAGTGAGACGATGCCTCAGTATTGTTACATTTTTCTCGAAATCAACTGTTCTGTTCAAAATCTGTTCAACTATTTTTGGACTTTTGGAAGTTTCGTTAAGAGGACAGTCTACATTCTCTTTCTCCATACAAACGTAGTCGACGTTTTCCTCCCTAGATAAAGACATTAGAGCAAATATGTTCATGCCATAAAACCTATATCTGTCATGACTATGCATCTACCTTTTGATTTTTTTATTTTCTAATTTAGAATAGTAATAAAAAATAAAATAAAATCAAAAGGTAGATGCATAGTCATGACAGATATAAGTTTTGTGGCATAAACATATTTGCTCTTATGTCTTTATCCAGGGAGCAAAACGTCGACTACGTTTGTATGGAGAAAGAGAATGGAGAATGTGCTCTTAAAGCTTTCAAAGTGTTATAATTACCAACAATTGCAAAACCGTTTTCGAGAAAAACCTAACAATGTTGAAGCATTGTTTAGACATTTTAGTTAGAGAATACGTGCTTTGCTGCTCGCGCTTCCGCTGCCAACGTTTTCACATGTTTCCTTCCGGAATACAATAAAATATATTATAATAGGTAACATATACTTATACAACCATATTAAACAATAACTTTTGTCATAATAAGTATTTTAAGGACACAGTGAGATTAGATGTAATTATTATATTATTAATCATATACTTATTGGTACTTTTAAAATGCGGGTTTATCAATTATCTTATACTTGTATGAACTCATGTTGGTGCGTGAAGCTTTTTTTACCGAGGTACTGGAATAGGTTATAATTATTTTACGTTCGGTATACCTAATACGCAGATCACCTATTTCGCGTTATGTCTAGTCAAAGTTAAAAGTAGGCATTTATGTACCTACTTAATATGTCATTCAAAATTAAATAAATGAAATAAAAGTACGACTAATGGATATCTCCGTATTTAGACTTATGCGCCACCATCATGAGTTCAAACATTTATAAATACGATAATATTTTGTTTGGCGCACTGCGAGCAAAACATATCTGGTTGGTGGTTTACAATAAAATCTGACGTCACAGGTGATTTGATATCAAACGCAAAAAGCTCATATTATTATATGAGTAACCATGTACACAATCTATTACCCGCGGTGTGCAGCGAGTGAGAAACTGTACTATATACAGTTTCTCACTCGCTGCACACCGCGGGTCGTAGAATGTGGGAGCAGTGCAGAGAGTAATTCGCTGTCTCACTCATATGTCTTATGGGCGCTCCACATTATAGCTATCGATAAAATGTCGACAATCACCGCCCTAGCCTTACTATGATTTATGATCGGTGCATGAGCAGACAGTGAAACATTGTATTATAGCAGGAAACATTGTCCTAACGATCCAAGTGAAATTTCCTTGCTGCTCACGCCGCGCCGAGTTGCCAGTGATCAGTCAGTTTTTTTTTGAGATATTGAAGTGTTGGACGCTCGCAGAATGCGCTTATTACACTTTCCAATTTGTATAGAGAACCTCAAAAGGTTTAAACGCTGACGACAGGCCACAAGTTTTATAGCAGAACAATATACACAGACATTTTAAAATAAACTAAAAAATGTGCGTAGTTTGGTGTAAATCTATAACGTGGTCTATATGACACCAATCTACCCTACTAGAAAACGATTCTAGGCACGCTAAAGAAGAATGTTCAAAGTCTTTGACGTTTTCTTTAGATCGCATTGTTGTTTTTCTAACTGCCTTGCTACGCGTTCTGTCAAAACAAAATAAAACACATTTACAAATTAGGTTCTGTACAAATTGGATAGTGTAAGAAGTCTTTTAGTTATAATAACGACATTTTATAAAAAGAAAAGCTTTGGGCTGTGTCGATCATACATAACATAATTTAAGATTTTAAATGTATGTAGCAGTAGATTGATATTAGTGATCAAAATGGGGTTTAGGACTCAATGCAATAAAACCATCACTTACAAACTAAAGGTGCTGTTACTAATAATGTAGTTCCGTATGGAATTACACCTGCAAAGCCCTTGAAAAGTAACATCGTTCATTTTTATAACTGTCCAAATAGCCGAAAAGTGTATAAGTATGTCAATAAATATGAAGAAAAAAAACTAGTTTCTGAGGACGAATCTTCGCTAAAGTATATAGATATAAAAAGTATTTGCCCTTTTTACTTGTCAGAAAATCAAAATGCAGTAGAGCGCCGACTATCCGAACTAATTAGGAGACATGCTCGAGTGTTCGGAAAACCGTTTATTCGGATAATCGAATTGTACGAATATACCAATAAAACACATTTAATACGAATTTATTTTATTTATTACACTGATAGATAATACTTACTGTAATAAATAAAATTACAGACCATGCGGTTAAGCGGTCGTTCGGTTGATCGACGTTTGGATAATCGACGTCCTATTGTAGATGTTTAATACAAAACTGGCGGAGTTGTTAACGTTCAGTACCAAGAGCAACGCAAATGTTTTTCCATAAGTGAATATTGCCTTGGTCTCACAAATGCTTGTATTCGTACTTTGTACAAATTTGTATAAATTTGCATATTTTTGGGGAAAGGAATGTTTTAAAGTGGAGCATAGAGATATAATACTTCCTTGTTTCAATAGAGAATACATATGAACAGATGTTTAAGGACATAAGATTTATCATGATCTGTGTCAAGAATCACATTCGCGGACTGAAGGCAAGGGACCATTTGAAAATCGAATCTTACGGTTTGATTTTGATTTTAAATTCTGAATTAGGTTTTTTGTCGGGTGATCTAGAAATATCTTTTCTGTAATTAAAAATGATAATAGTGTTAATAAAATGTTACCCCTTTTATTTGTAGTTAATTTTGGTATCTATTTGTGCAAAAATGGTAAAATGGGTACATTCGTTCCAGAGATAACCTTCAACCAACGTTCATTCATCCAACCAAACTTTATCTCCTTAATATTTCAGTATAAATTATTTATAGGTTTATATTTACCTACTAGTACCAGTAGCGGTTTATTTGTTCTTTCTTTTTTGAGTTTAACACCTACTAAGTTACCGATAGTGGCGCCACAGTGACTGAAATATGACTTGGTTTACCTTTACACGCAATGCGTAGGTAGAGGTATCGATAGACGCTGCGTGACGATGAAACTGATGTGAGAATGCGTGCGTGTAGGTATTGGGTGATGTAGTTAATGGTAGTAGGTCGAAACTAAATAAATATTATTCTGATCATATCCGGGACGCATCCAATGTTTTCCGGAACGCCACGTGGTATTCCGGAGCAGTATTAGAAATCCGGGATGAATTGTCGTGTCCGTCAGGATGAAAAGTCACTATTTTTTTATCGGCGTATTTTACGTTGCATTTATGCTCATGAATTGCTTCCCAATTGCTTCTATTTACTTCCTATTCTCAGAATATTGCTTCCATCGTATTTTAGAAGAATTGTCACCCTACCTTTATAGATTTAGAGATCATTGAAAAAGTTCTAATGTTATTCTTTACTGCAACATAATAAAGTATTATATCTCTATGGAACAGATACATAAAATTTAATTTAATACAGCTGTAGAGACACCAGAACAATGATGCTACAAACGAAATTATATCAGTATGTTTACATGTTGACCCAGTTGACTGGTCTGTTTCGTTTTTATTGTTAGTGATCAGTAGTTTGTGTAGTTGAACCTAAATAAAGGACCCCCAAAATTATACAAATTGTTTTACTTGTGCGTTGTATACAAGATAATACAGCGCATGTTACAAGCTAGATAATCAAGAGCCTAACGTCTTTTTGTGAACATCATACAGCGCCATCTAGCCCGTGTTAGTCGGCTAAAGCTTGCATTATGGTAGCTAGACAACGGATATAATTATGTCCCTTGCACAATCATCATAATACTTACTTACCTATATTTATTTTTCTTTTGTAAATACATAGACACCTAGATCAAAAAAACCGGTCAAGTGCAAGTCGAACTCGCGCGCCGAAGGTTACGTACTCATTTAAGACTGAGTCTGTAATTGATGGACCAGCAATCAAAGACCCTCCTATTGTATGGACGTTCATTCGACCCAGAGACCTACCTGGTTTTTGGTTTTGTATGGGGATTTTAACCTTTTGTTTTGGATTTTTCCCTTCACTTGTGCTGTTAGACCTTTGCTTTTCACAAAAAATTCACAAATCTAGATCAACCGGAAGTACCCTATATTTTTGGGTCAAAAACCTAAATGGTACTTCCCGATGACCTGGAACCATTTTGAGCATATCTTTTTATTGTGATAATTCAGAAACTTGATATTTGTACATCTAAAAAGCGACCATAGAGCAGTAATTCCCTAAGTGGGTGGCGCGCCCCCCGGGGGGGCGTAGAGACCTTTCCAGGGGGGCGCGGGCCACGCGGGATCGCTGAGAGAATGCATTCCAGACTGCCTCGATATGACCGATGAAAATATTTGAAATTGAAGCCTGTCAAAAATATTTGGTACTACTTACCAAATACCTTTTGTATGGCTTTGTAAAACTTCAATGAGCAATAAGAATACTTATTTTGTTATTTTTTTTTTTTATTCAGACCTGATAATCTGGACTGTAGGACGGGGGGGCGCGGATTTTTTTTATGGTCGAAGGGGGGCGTGGCTCAAATAAGTTAGGGAACCCCTGCCATAGAGGAACAGGTCCCCTCCGCGCGTTGCTGAGATAAAAAGTCTGGACAGACGGAAGGACAACAAAGTGATCCTAAAAGGGTTCCTTCCTTGGGTTAGGTATGGAACAAAGCAATTATTTTCGGCAAAACTTTTTCCCGGCGGGAATTGAACCCTACCTTCTGCGTCGCAGACAAGTATTCGCCGGACGCACGGAAGCTTAACATGATCAATGCACACAGAAGTTTTGAATTCCCTTTACAAAAGGATAGGTATTAATTAAATGAAAAGAAAAAATGGAATAAAACATTTATTTTCACAGAAGACGAAAACATGAAAATATGGCCATACATAGGTAGGTATCGATCGTTTAGGTGCACAATGTCCAAGTTGCATAATGTCATGCGGGTGCAAAATGTCCAAAAAACACTGAGAAACATTTCGATTTAAAAATGCTTTAAAAAAAATTGCAAATTGACTTGTTTGATTGAGTTTTGAAGTTAAAAAGGTAATAGAGGCGATGGGTGAAAAAAACAAAAGACGATCGAAACGAAAACAAAAGACGATCGAAACTAAAACAAAAGACTATCGGAGTAGAAACAAAAGACGATCGGAGTAATATAATCTAGGACTCTAGGATCAATAATTTCCGAGGACTCTAGGATCAATAATTTCCGAGGACTCTAGGATCAATATTGACGTTTTAAGTTTGACAGCTGTCCATCCGGTATAAAGATCTCGTAGAGAAAGTAGTGGTCTAGTGTCAATGGTTTCAGAGTTATCATCGGTTAGTTTGAAAGGCTGTCTATCTATCTGTCATACTTTGTACATTTTTTCGTCTTTTATTTCTACTCCGATCGTCTTTTGTTTTCAGTTCGATCGTCTTTTGTTTTTTTTTTCACCCATCGCCTCCATTAACTTTTTAAATTTAAAATTCAATCAAACAAGTCATTTTGCAAAAATATTTTTAAGTATTTTTAAAACGAGACTTTAAATGGTTTTGGACATTTTCAGGCCATGACATTCTGTAACCTTGACATTCTGCGATCATGACATTTTGCACCCGCATGACATTTACGCATAACAGCAACTTGGACATTGTGCACCTAAACGGTATCGATAACTCGAGTTTATTCGTGTATATCCGTCCTATATACGGCCATATACTTTCACAACATTACATAAAACACTAATTAACACCAAGTATAATTACGAGAGGACGTTGAGATCATCGTATACAACAACCATGTTGACTTGTCTCGGCTCTCCAGCTTCGTCTCACCTCGAGACAACTAAACACGATTCTACCATACCTTGTAAACTCTCGGAAAACAAGAAGTAATAATTTAGAAATGCCCAAACCGAGTGTTACAAGCGTTACGATATCGAAAACGTCCGCACTTACATTACAATGTGCTCTAACCTAATACAGATAGTAAACATCGATCTACTGACATAACACCGAGTTTCAAAATATATCTATAATTAACTATTTTTTATTTTAATTTTAAATGAATAAATCCAAGTAATTTAATTACTCTTGATTAAGTAAACATGATTATGTCATAAAGTTACCTACATTTGATAAGGTTTTGCAACATAAATCAAGAAGTCTTTTTAAATGGAAGTTTCACTGGGTACTTGGCAACCCAGTCTGGCGCTTGCTAGACTGAGTTGCCAAGTTGTTTTAACCCAGTCCAAGGTTAAGTCAATTGATAAAGTTGAAACTAGTATTTAAAAAAACGGCACAAGTAACAAGCCAACTATTCTAGATGGCATGGTATTGCCATGTTACTTTACTTACTGTGTTACTAACCTCTATAACTTTTTAAGCCTTACCCTACCAAGTAATAAACTAAATTCCTTTATCTCCTGAAGTCATTTTTAAATAGGTACCAATAGTGAGATAAAACATTTTCACGACGATTTCAAACATGATGCCCGCAAAATAAGTAAAACTTAAAACGAAACTATTAGCTTTTTATTTCTTCTGACCAAATAAATGACAAGACTGCAGATTGTCGTCGTAAAATTAACCGCAGTATAGCAACTTCCGGTCTTGAATTCCTATAATCGGATTAAATCTTGGCTTGAATAGTTCTGGATTCACCAAATATAAGCTTAAGATTAATTGAGGCTGCCAGACTGTTTTTTTAATCAATTTTGGCGGGTCTCCGGGTCACTTTGTAAATAGTTATTTGTTATGCAAGGCTGCAAAGTTGGTTTTTGCAGCGAGTACTTGTATTGAAACCTGAGCTAGCGAAGCATTCTAGGATTGAACCACGAGCGCAAGCGAGTGGTTCAAATATAGAATGCTGAGCGTCGCAAAGGTTTCAAAGGTACGAGATGCAAAAAACTTTGCTGCCGAGTGAAACACACAATTTTTCACCTCACTACAGCGAGGAAAACGCTAGGTGCATTTTTCCGGTAGAAAACTCAATTCCGTATTATATACCGCTTATTGTACCGTAAATAATAAAAATAAGCAAACAATCTCTAAATTGAATAATTCATGAAAAAACCTGCTTGATACTAATGATAATAAACAATAAATACCTACTACATTGGCAATGTGCAACAATACTTCGTGGTTAGATGCCATGAACAAATAAAAAAGAAATGAGGTTCCGGTTAGCGCATTTTCAAAGGACTTGCTCTATATAAAAGTATCGAGAAGACAGATTCGAATTTTAAAATCTCTTTCCACGCTAGGGTGCAAAATGCGATTTTGCACGCAGAAATCAGCGTGCAAAACGATCCTTTCCGAGGTTGTGAGGTGAAAAATATATTTTTCTTTTAAATAAATAACAAAATAGCGTGTATAATATTCATTCAGTTCCTATGGATAAGCAATGCAACCTACAATCAATAAATTAATTATCTACTGTATTGTGATTATTTTAACGACCACTAATTATAGTTAGATATGATTAAAATAGACGCTTAACATCAAAAAACCTATTAATTTTAGAAGAAAATGTAGATAAGTACTTTTGACATCAATTACCTAGTCTAATACGAAATAGAATTATCGCAGAATGAAATCTGTCTTAATAAATGCTATTAAGAGGATAGTCTCCATTCTCTTTCTCCATACAAACGTAGTTTACATTTTCCTCCCTGGATAAAGACATTAGAGCAAATATGTTAATGCCATAAAACTTATATCTGTAATTAATGACTATGACAGACTATGCAACTACCTTTTTATTTTTTTCTGTTAATTATTTTTTTTATTTTTTATTATTTTAATTAGAAAAAAATAAAAAGGTAGATGTATTGTCATGACAGATATAGGTTTTATGGCATAAACATATTTGCTCTAATGTCTTTATCCAGGGAGGAAAATGTAAACTACGTTTGTATGGAGAAGGATAATGGAGACTATCCTCTTTAATAAACAATAACAATTTTAGTATGTACAGAATAATGTTTGTTAATAAACGAAATTGTTTTATCTATACTAATGTTATAATATAAACCCTCTACTTCAAAAACCGCTAATTACGAACTGGTTTGGTGACCTAATTAAAGAATATAATTCAATGGTATAATATTATGCTATTTGAATTACGAACATGTCGGAAAAACAAACTACGCTTGCTACGAATCCGTATACTTAATTATTTTACAGTTTAATCTATTTTGTTATGAAATAGTAGTAGAACACCTACTAGACACAGTATCGCAACTAGTATAATAAATGGGGTAGTTGGTTCCTTCTAACAGCTAAACAGATTTGAATACAAGCATAGTAAAGAATACTTGTCCCAATATTTTTAAGGTATCGAGACTTAGTCGGCTGAAGCCACTGGGCGCATAATCTTATAGACATATAGATCATATAGACACATAATCAACTACTTTGCACACAATTATCAATTTATCATTTAGCTCAATAATAATACAAAAGAAAATGGGTACCTACTTAAAAGTATTTCTCATTATTTAGTAATTTAATTAGTTACACTTACTATCTAACTACAATTTATTCAATATTAGAACTTTTATACGGGTCCATATTTTAATTATTTCAGGTCTTATTCAAGTAATGTTGATTTTAATGATTATCTTAGAACCTACGAGTTTCCTAGCGCCCACGACTATAATATAGTCAAAACGTCTAGGTAACAGAATTTAGATATAACAAAACGCGAATAAGACCCGGAAAATGTAATTAAGACTACACACACATCGTAAGTTAAAAGTTAACAATAGGTCCTAGCGATCTTTTGTCAAGTTACATCGAGGTAAGGAAGTAAGGACCAATCATAAGAGTACATACACATCGAAAGTTAAAAGTTAACAATAGGTCCTGGAGATCTTTTGTCAAGTTACAGCGAGGTAACGAAGTCTGGACCAATCCTATTATAAAATGTATTTTTTTAAATGTATAATTTTTAATCAATATCTACAGATAATAGTAATATTTTTATTATTATGAGTTAGCCCAAGTCAAATTATACACTTAGACACACTACTGTATGACTATAAGGATTATTTAAAAACATTGAAATGATCATACAGTAGCACCCAACATAATTATATAGGCCGTGAACGCCACATTTACATTATACTTTTATACATTTGCTATTACCTGTACAGAGTAGACTAATCAATTACACTTTAGGGCTCGTTCACACAGACCGGCTCGGAGAGGAGAGCAGATTTTTTATCACGTTTAAAACAGAGTTTTGAGTTATTGTAATAAGGTTTATTTTTACATGTCACTTCTTTTATTATTAATCTGCTCTCCTCTCCGAGCCAGTGAGCCAGCCAGTGAGCTGTGAGAACTGACCCTTAAGCAATATTCAAACACGTTCCAAAGGGAAAAGAACAATTGAATGCTTATTTCATGCGTACATTATGACAAAGCATTTCTTAGCCTTCTTTAGAAACGCCTCTGAGCACGGCTTTTAAATCTATATGGACTATAACTATTAACTAGCCTAAAATAGACTAAATTGTATATCTTTAGAAGTGTAATTTTATAATATAGCAAATTCTTAACCTTAATTGATTGATTAAATCGCCTATAAAGCCAGCTAGGTAGCCTAGCTATTGGCTTTTAGTGGAACTTTATTAGGCCTAAAACTGAGTTCACCGGAGGCAGGGTTTAAATAAAACCGTGTGGCCTCTCGGTACACACAGTTTTCCTTTACAATGGTATTAAATTAAGAAAATTTCTTCGGATACAGACAAAACATCTACTTTATCTAGTTTAAATGTAATACAATTTACAATCCTTAATTATTACATAAAACTAATATATATTAAAGTAATATTTAAAATTTTGTATGTACATAATATTTACCCGATGTGGGTCAAACTTCAGGTTGTAATCCAAACTTCAAACTACGAAACTATTTAGATTAAGTTGATATTTTAAGATGTGGTGTGCATTGTACATAATAATTGTGTATTTTTACATTAAATTCATGATTTTTAATTGATATATTACTGAGAGGAATGATTAAGTCTAATGTACAACTACAAATTGTTGTATGTTATACATATTTACAGGAAAAGTCAGGAAATATTTAATATTCATTTACTTACACCAATTGGTACACAACCCTTTCGCCAAACCCTTCTTCCTCATCCTCGTTTTCTTCCTGTAAAATAAGTGAGAACATTTGTTATTGGTTGGTTTGAACTATTGGTCACCATCAGCATTACCAAATGAATCGATGGCTTATCTGTTTGGATTTTGGTTACATAATCTGTATTCAATATCTAAAAAAAAAGCAAGCCGATCAGATGGACGCATTGTGAAAAAATCATCCGTCGAAATGTCATCATCATCCGAGCGATTTTCCCGGTTGCATCCCTCTCGAGAGCCCGGGGTCCGCTCGATAAGTACGATGCCGAAAGGTGGACGCTTAGCTTAAAAGATAACAAATCAAATAGAATATGTTTACTGACCTCAAATCCGAAGCAAGCATCAACTTCTTGTTCCAATTTGACACTCCGCTCGGCTGGTGTTGTTTTCTTCATTTCGGGCAATATTATCTCGTCCTCTCCGTCATCATCATCATCATCATCATCATCATCATCCTCCTCTTCTTCATCTTCTTCTTCAGGATCCTCCTCTTCTTCTTCTTCGTCGTCATCCTCTGTAGATACACAGGAAATAATAAAATAAATAAATAAACTTTTATTTCAGACCGACATGATCCATAGTGGGTTAGTAAAACACGATCATATAAACTAATGTTAGTAATCTTAAAATCTAATGGATGTAGTCAACATGAATGCGGTCGCACCTATTCATGTATGAGCAATCCAGTCTGCCGCCTATCATCTTCAGTATGGTGTTCGAGCTAGCCCTGACTCTGCGCACCAGGGACGTGCACTTCTTGCGCATTGACGCATAAAAGCAATCGGTGCAGGCTTAATAATAATCATTCTTAATTGATCTAAATCATCTATTTTGATTCATCTATTCATAAAATAGTACATTCTTAAAAAACACTAATAAACACCACTGACAGCAACTCGGGCAGATAAATTACTAACTGTAATCTACCGTAGAACTGCACAATTTAAAACAACCCAACTTATTATTCGTTCTTTTTGGTAAATAACAACAGCAGCCCACAAATACATAAATACTATCGTATACTACCATACTGTAGTCCTAACTAATCTCACCACCTACCATACGTCTCGTCTTACCGGTAGGATTGTAATTGGGTGCTACGACAGCAACCTGCTGCTCGGTGCCGTCTTCCAACTGGATAACTTCTAGCACAACATACTGCTGTCCGTCGCCGTCTGACACGGTGACCAGCTCGCGACGTTTGTCTCCTGCTCCGGGCAACACCTTCACCACGCTGCCTGGCTGTGTGGTGTCCGATTTCGGTTTCATCTTCTATACATAGAAATTGATTAGAATAGGGATTTGACAGCCTCTGCGGCTCTGTGGTGTATGCAATGCAGAAGATTGCGGGTTTCATTCCAGCCAGGTGCAGTAATTAATGCTGTAGTGTAAAAAAAAAACTAGTCCTTAGTTTGGGGCTGGATTGAGCTGTGTGTAACGTCGTGCAATTCGAGAGCTCATGGTCCTCTAACCTAACCTACACCTCAATATAACCTTTTTGACGTTTAAATATTAAAAATGTTAGGTTTAAATTTGTTCAGAAATTAGCTGTTATTTTTGAACAATTCATTAGATTCATGGACCATTTAGAAAGAGCCTAACCAAAGGAATCTAAATAAGCACAATATGGCTTGAAATCAAACAATACTGTGGACCGTCTCAATTTACATTTACACAATGCCCTTATTGGATTGTGTAGATGGATTAGTCAGAGTCCATTAGAACAGTCTTAAACATACCTCTAGAGTTTTAGCATCAATGTATTTGACCTTCTTTTGTCGACCCAGTTTGAGAGCCAATGCTCGTTCCTGATGACCAGATTCAGGATCATGTATAGCCAGGTGGCGAATCTAAAAACAAACCAGGATACTGTTTATTTTATGTTTATTTATAATCGTCAGGTAATCAGTAGTAATCACACTAATATTTTATAAATACATAAGTTTAGTAAAGTATATTTGTGACCCAAAAAAACTGGAAATGTAGTGGTTCATACCAAGTTTCCTTTGTGCGCAAAAGTGCGGTTGCATCCGTGGCAAGAATGAGTCTTCTCTTTGGGAGGCTTTGGCACGTAATCAGGATTGTGATACAAGTTATAGTGACGACGTAGCAGTTGTTTTTGCCTGTGAAACGCCAAGATTGGTTAGTAGTTATTACTGTTTAGAAGCAAAAACTAACAACAAAAACGATTTGAAAAACTAAAAATCATTAGCAGAACCAATGCAATTTTACAGCACTATCAAACTTGAACTCATTTTAATGAATTTTGGTAAAGATAGATAGGCAATTTATATCTGTGGGTTCTAGATTCCTTAAGTCGCTTTGTATTCTGTATGATAAATGTAGGACTGTACCTAAACGACTGATCGCAGAGATCACACGAGAATGGCTTCTCATCCGTATGCTTGAGAAGATGAGTCTTCAGATGTCGAGACGTAGTTGAAGCGTACGGGCACAACTGACACTTGAAGCATTTCTCGCCTTCGTGGGTCTAAAATAATATAATATATTCAGTTTAAAATCAATAAACATTGGGTACACACCAGGTTAATTTGTCTTTTTTCAACGACTAGCCCTGACATTAACAAATTTGATATGATGAGGATACAATTACCCCCTTACTTATAATAAACGATGACTTACTTTATGTAACGTTTGTCTCTCTCTGTCGACTTTTAAACTTCATGTCAAAGTAAAAGACAAACGTTACATAAAGTAAGTCATCGTTTATAAGTAAGATGGTTAATGTTTAGGAACAATAAACACGAAACACATAATAATAATTCATACCTTATTGTGGACCTTGCAGGAGTATCTGTCTGGGAACGACTTGCCACATCGTTTGCACTCGAGCGGCTTGTCCGATGTGTGCAGCTTTTGCACGTGGATGCGTAGATCGGTTTTGCGGCCGCATTTCGCCGGACATAGCTCACATTGGTACACCGGCTTCTCAGCCACTACAACGTGTATTTTTATATTAACTTTTGAATGCAAATGTAAAAGCAGAATGGTATTGTATGTGATGTGAAGCTCGGTAAAAGAGGACGTCTAGCGCTTTGCACGGTAAGTACTTCAATGGGCCACCGCTTAAGTGTGGAATTTTCCACAGTGTGAAGTAACGTGTTGGAAGAGAGAGGCCATAAGTTTGGATATGGACCGTCGTCGTCTGAAAGTAGGCGATATACATACGCAAAATTAAGTTGAGTATGTTGTAGGTATTTTGTGGAAGGCTTTTAACATATCATCAATTATTCCAAGTCTGATTGATGGAAGTAAGAAGCAATGGGTAACAAACGAAAGACAACATGATCCAGTTAATCATATGTTATTTTATTACTTCCTTACCATTATGGATACGGCGATGTGCTTTGAGCGAATTTGATTGTGTAAAGCACATGCTGCATTGGTCACACTTGTATGGTTTCTCGCCAGTGTGCGTGCGCAAGTGACGTTTCAGCTTGAATGTGTCTGGCGAAGCGTATGTGCAGTGTTGGCACTGAAATAAGAAATTCAGTCAATAACAACATAACAATGCTGTTATAGTGAAGGAACATTTCGTGATGAAACCCTAGGCTTATTTGTCTCCAGATGTATTTAAAAAACAAGGTCTTTCCTCTGTGCATGACCGAATATATGCCTGAATAAAGGTCCTAGAAAGGTCATAGAAAGTTAATAAGTATAAATAATTTAGATTAGCCCCTTACTTATAAACGATGACTAAGTTTATGTAACCTTGGTCTTTTACTGTGATATGCAGTTTCAAAGTTGACAGACAGACAAACCACAGTACAAGACAAACGTTACATAAACTTAGTCATCATTTATGAGTAAGAGGGTAGATGTTAAAGTCAATATAAATAAGAAATAAAAAAAAAATATTCTTTATTTGTCTAACTTAGGTACACGATTGTTACATGAGACACTAGTAAATTAACAATACATTGTTATATTACATTTAGTATTTTGGTTGCGAAGTAACAGAATAGCAAAAACTACCCCCGCACTAGTTTAATTACCGTGTTGCGGCAGAGTAGATCACCGATCAGTTAACTAAGTACCTGCATACGTTAGTTAGGTGTAGGTACGCATAGCTGGTAGTAACAACTCATGAGTGGATGCATTAAACAAGTTTTAACAATTACGTAGATCTACAAACCGGCAGAGCCGACACTAATAAAAATTACTTTAAATTAATATTAACAATTCAAATCAACAAAAAAACCTACAGTTACATACAGCTCAATATGAATAAATAATAAATGATATTTAATTTATTGCAGATAAATAGAAATAGATAAAAAAAAAGAAAAAAATAAAAAATATATCCAATTGAATAAGTACATGTTTTATTTAAATAAGAAATATAATAATAATATCAGTCATGAACACTGGTTATTTAGCAGAAACCGTACTCCTTAGTCCTACATGTAAGTTAATGGCCTACCTGGAATGGCCTTTCGCCGGTGTGACAGCGGATGTGCCTGCGCAGTTTGGATAGTTCGACAGACGCGTAATCACACTCAGTGCACTTGTGAGGCTTTTCATGAGTGTGCTTGTAACGAACGTGACGGACCAGTTCGCCTGTTAGAATAAAAATTTGGTATTTAAAAAAATCAAGAATTATTAACGGTTCAGTTTGTGAGTTTGTCGTCAATTCATGCTGATTTATCCCAACTTATTATGTTGGTACCTCCCTGTATATCTATCTAATCTAGACGATGATGAACAGTAATGCTAAATGCTATAAGAATAAAGCTTACCTGATGTTGTGAATGGGCTGTTGCAATATTTGCAGACATGGGGCTTGACGCCGTTGTGCATATTTACATGGTTTTGCAGACTAGCGACAGTCTTAAAGCCGCGCTCGCATACGACACACTTGTGTGGGCGCTCGTCTGAGTGTGCCTTCAAGTGACGCAGCAGCAAGTACCTAGGATAATACAAAATATTGTAAGATTTAAAAGGTCAATTGATTACTTTCATAATTAATCTGAAAACAGTGATTCGACTCTGTGTGTTGCAATATTACATACAAGGGTCGGTCGGTTAGATTTTCCCAAAAGAATATCATATCACAGATTATTTTAAATTGTCAAACTACAGGAGAATCCTAAGAGCGTGTAGTTAATTAGGTAATAAAACAAAAAACATGAAAAGTTAAAACATTGCAAAATAGTAAGATATATTTTTATATGAAGCAATATTTTAAGATCGCGATTGCCTTCAAACAGTCTTAATTTATTTCGGAAAATGCAGAAGAACAAAAGAGAGGACTTTGCGCAGCAGTGGAGCAAAAATGGCGAAAATAAGAATATTTCCTTTAACCTTTTCGATTATAAAAACCACTATTTTTAGTTCCTATTTTGGGCGTTTCCCCGTGCTCTAGTGAACACTAGCGTTTGGGGACACGATCGGTCTATTACTGATTCCAGACGGTTGCTTCCCCTCTATTTATACCCCAACTATGACCTAGTTGGGGTTGCTATCACATATATTATTCAGTTTAGTCGGTCTAGGGGTCCCGTTTTGCTCCCAAATACTATTTTCGCTTGCAAGTAGGAAGACGAGGAATAGCAGGTTATTTTTATTACTTATGCTCCTACTGGTGCAGACTGGTGTATTGGGATAGTCGCAGGCTTTGGCTATTGGTAGCAATTGAAAGAAATTATTGATTGTCTTTTGCTTATGTTTTGATCGTCTTTTGTTTTGATTTTGATACATTTTGAAGGTGAAATAAGTTTACCAAAGGCTGCGACTATGCGTGCAATTTCGCAAACCAATAAATTAATTCGCAAGATAGAAGAGTAGCTTAAGGATTACAACATTTATAAAGAGCGGTTTATTTATGTTTGTATGTTCCATGGTAACTTCTGAACCGATTTTAATCAATAAGGTTTCAATAAAATCGTAATAATAGCCCAGGTGTACCATGGGCCATGGTACACCTGGGCTATTATTACGGTTCGAGATTTGACCCCATGGTCCATGGGGTCAAATCTCGAACAAAAGAAATTTAGTTCTAAAAAAGTTCAATAGATGGACATAGTAGTATTGCTAATATTTTTAATTCCAGAATGCAATAAAATAACCTCTAAATTTTGATGTTATTATTATTAAAAAAATCTGGCAATGGAAAATATTAAAAATCTCGTTATATGGAACTATTTACATTTTAGTCAATTTTTCAATTTCAATTTTACTAGATGTCGACGACAGATATGACAAGAGAGACTGCGCTTACTTAGCGCAGTCTCTCTTGTCATAGCTGGTAGTGGCCCTAGGTGTCGCTAGTTTCCCTACATTCACACAGTAGGCTGGCTAGCGAGCCTAGCGACACCTAGCCTCCATTACATAATTCGCACAATTTAGAAAGCTACGACACGGTCCGGAATCGATGTATGGCATAAGGTATCTGTACGTTAGTAATATGTGATCTGTGGCTATACTATACATTTTATGTGTTTGGTTTGGATAATCATTACGTATTTGTTATTAAATTAAAGCCGAGAACACTACAAATATGTCAAAAACGAAAAGGTAGTAATACACTTGACAACAAACGTTCAATTGAGACCGCTCTTAGCATACTCGCATTGTGGCTCCGCGCCGCCGTCTTTGTATCATACTTCGTAAAGCGTAGCATAAATAAAATTCGCTTGCTGAGATTCAGCTACATTATGTTCATATAGACAAAGCACAGGCGTAAAATATCAAACGTAAGTATGAAGTTGTTTGTGTAAACATCGAACTAGGGGCGGTGCGCGCGACTGACACGCGGTTTTCGACTACTGCGCCCAAATCTATACTAATATTATGAAGAGGTAACGTTGGTTTGTATGTATGTATATTGGGGTAATCTCTGAAACTACTGGACTGACTTCAAAAAATATTTTACTAATAGAAAGCTACATTATCAGACGTAACATAGGCTATTTCTGATTCTGATATTACCACGGGATCAGGAGGGTTACTGCGGTTCGTTTCGATACGACATCGATACTGTCATACGATGATTCTACTGTCACATTCTGATAGTAGGGTGACAGTAGAACCATCGTTATGACAGTATCGTTGTCGTATCGAAACGAACCGAAGTAACCCTCCAGGACTTACGTGGGTGAAACCCCCGGACCGCAGCTAGTCTTCTATACAAAGCAACAAGCACTAATAAATAAAACATAAATGCACCGGTCTGCGTCTGTTACACTTAAAAAATTGCAAAGCAACATATATTACGTTTTATAATTTTAGACTACGATCTGACGTTTTGGTTCTTTGTATTTGACATTTTTCTTCAGGAAGATGTGTCAAATCATAGACTACAATTGAAAAACGAAGTATAGTTTGAAACGTATGTTAAGTATGTTGATTTTTGCGTTTACGGATATACATTTTGTCGTCAGTTACAGTCGCTAGTTTTAATAGCAAATTGTCAACAATTTCAATTGTTTCAATCGAGATTTGTTAGCAACAGCGTTACGTAATCAGCTAGCAGGTCAGGTCAATAATGTCTTGCTTTTCTATTACTTTGCCATAGTTATAAGAGTAGATATTAGGTAGGGTACATACCGCCTGTGACTAGTGTATGTACAGAAGTTGCAAGTAAACAGGGCTCGTTTGGCACGCTTCTTCTTTGTCGGCTCGTCCACCTCCTCTTCAGAGGCATTATCTCCCACCTCTTCCTCTTCGAATATGTACACGTCATTTTTGTCCTGTGTCACACACACATAAAGATAAAACATACTATCTATACAACTGTGCCAATTGCTCTCAGAAAATAACAAAAAATAAAATAGGTACTTAATTATAAAAATAAGAAATGACCTGCCACAATTTCGCTGTTGTGGAATACCACTTACAAAGCATTACTTTACTTTCACCTAGTTAGAGCGACAAATTTTTGAGTTAGTTAGTAATAAGATGATTATTAAAATATTGGATAGGAAAAACTTTCTGCAGTTATGTCAATTAACGCTCGAAATAAATACCCCTATTTAGATATACAATACAGGTTCCGGCAAACATCTAGAAATAAATAGCGGATGCGCTGCAGTCGATTTTTCATAGAAGTCGCACGTAATGTACTGCGCTATGTACTATGTTTGTTGGCACCTGTACATTTTGGGAGTTTTTTTGAAATAAGTTTTGTTTCTCACCTCCACATCGACTTTAATGTCGATGTTGTTGACATTAGGTTTGGTTTCCTCTTGCACCACGAGCACGTAGCTGACCTCCCCGTTGGACTCTGATGGCACGAGGGTCACTGTCTGATAGTTATCATTCTCTGTGGCCTCGCTCACCATCATTGGGTCTTCCATTGGTGGCTCCTTTAGCATACAAATTAAAATGTTTTAGTATTGGAAGCCAATACCACCGCTATTGCCGTGGCGTAGTTATAGGCAAAAAATAATAAACAGGCCGAAATGGTACTAAAAGTATATTTTTTTTAGCATTTGATCACAAGATCAAGGAGATGTGCGGATATTTTTTTATTGGTGGATTGAAAAGTGTAATCTTGGCTGCACTAATAATACCACTTGATGATACGATTTGTCGTAATAATTCCCTCGGCACAAGTCAGGGATGCACAGTACAGCTCCAATCTACTAAAGTTACAATCTATATCAGATTGTAACTTTGGTGGATTGGAACTGTAAAACGACCAACGTTATAAAACCACGTAGTGGGTCAGCGTGGTCAGCCTTCGACCACGGACAGGAATCTGTGGAATGGCAATTCAATAGCATTGAAGAGGGAGGGATGTTGAAACTCACCGCTTCGGTTTCTTCGTTGCCACTGGGAAGCGAGACGAGTCCCTGACCCTGCCCCGCGGGCTGGTAGTAGTACCGTCCATCCTCGTCCACGAAGTAAGTTATTCCGTTATCGTCTCCTTCTTCGCCGTTGTCCGCTGTACATTAAAACAATGTTTAAGTCTGTCCGGAATGGAATGGTTGCGTTCGACGCGAAATGGTTGGCCAGAAACAGCTGCACTGCGGTTCGTTTCGATACGACATCGATACTGTCATACGATGATTCTACTGTCACATTCTGATAGTAGGGTGACAGTAGAACCATCGTTATGACAGTACCGTTGTCGTATCGAAACGAACCGAAGTAACCCTCCAGATATGGTACCGTTTTTTAGACTTACCCATGTTGTGGCTGTAGATGAGCTGACAGCAGTCTAAAAGCTCTTTCTGCAAAAAAAACGGAAAATTAGATTTTCAATTATTACCTACATATTTACCTACCCATTAAAAATGCAAGGGCAATTAAACTATAATAGCTTTATTGGTCTATAAAGTGTTGCCAACAGAATTGAAACGTACCCACACGACAACATCAACCTAAGTCTTGAGATCGTAGACAGCTCGGGATCAAGATGACAATAACAGCTCTGTTAATCTATGAATAGTGTTCGATTTCTTGAGAAAAACTTTTACAGCATCCTGAAACAATAGATATTTTATCGTCTTTATGATATTTCTAACAATTAGTCTATTTTATGACATTATTCAATTCTTTCTAGCGCACAGCCTAATTGCATTTAAATAAACGCTTCAATGCGGTTTGACTCTCCAATAATATAAATGGATCTTTCTGCAAATGTAAACGTGCGTGTGCAGGATGGGTAACGATATTGTTATCGGGATCGGTCTTTGGAATCTAAAACAAAACGTTATCTAATACGTAATTAGGTGGTAGGAACCTAGAATGCAGAATAAATAAAATAAAATATAAATAAATATTGCACGACGTTACACACAGCGCAATCTAGTCCCAAACTAAGCACTAGGCTTGTACTATGGGTACTAGACAACGAATATAATACTTACTTATTTTTCTTTTGTAAATACATACATATGATACATAGACACACACCCATGTCTTCGAACCGTGGTGAGTCCTAGGACATGTCGGTTTCTTCACGATGTTTTCCTTCACCGTAAGAGCGATGTTATTAGTGCACATAACTTTTTTCTTAAAGAAAAAGACATTGGTGCGCGGCCGGGTTCGAACCCACGACCCTCGGAATGAAAGTCGGGGTATCTACCACTAGACCAACACCGCTCCGCAAGAATAGCTTGGGGACATCAATGCAACAGGCGATTGTATTTCCTTTAATGTTGGGACCACTTATAGAGCCCGTATGGTTACTTTTATCTTAGTACTTACGGCATTGTTCGGGTCACAAAACTTAGATATCACATTATAGCAGCCCTACGATGGGTAATCACAAATCAACCAACAAGACTTCAGTCTCAAGGCCCGTAGGCCACCATACGGCGCGGCGTACCGTATGGCGCGTAATCTGTACCCGTCCGCCAACTAGTTAAAACCGCCTAAAGTTCTTTATTAAGGCCTCGTAGTAGGTCAGAACTAATGTTTCTTGGATGAATTACTAAAAAAGTTATTAGAAACGAAAGTTTTTGAAACCGTATTTATTAAAGTCGAGGATACTTATTAAGTCTGTGACGTGAAAACACGATTCCTGAAAATTTTCTCGATAGAAAAAAATCCCAAACTTCCCTCTAAATTGTACAAATAAGTGATTTTACTCAGTCAATATTTTACGTAAACTAATAAAACTTTGTAAAAGAACTGAACTTAGCTCAATACAGTGCAGTCATGATTTGAATTTCAAAATTAATGTTTTATTATCGTGTTATTACCTATTGTTTGATTTTACGCTCTAAAATTTTGCGTAGTAGCATCTTACGTCCTTCATTAACGCATCTGATATTCACTAGCGTTATCCCTGTCACGCAATTAGGGTTATATGGACCCTTAATCGAAATGATGATAAATATTATTGAATATTGTAGTATACTATTATTAAACACGAAATTAATATGATTTTTATGATGAAAATTGAATTTTTATGTTTAACGGAACAAAGGATCACGACCTGGGAAAGTTGGTGCCTAGATACTGACTACATAGGTCAGTATAGAGATGTAGGCACGGGCAACTACCCCTCAACCCGCTGATGCACCGGCACTGATCGATATCCGGGCAAACTACTAAACATTGATGCGCAATCATAACGATCGCCGCCCGGCCGGCTAGCTAGGACAGACAGCCGACGGGAAGGACGGATGCAATTACCTGGGATGACATTTAGTAACTTAGCTAGAGTAATGAATTAGCAATAGCCTTTTTCTAACTACCTAGGAAAAAAGACATCCCATGGCACATTTATAATTTACAAATAAATATTCGAGATCGTCGCTGCACCGTGATAAAGGTGCCTCTACATCTTTATTTTGCGGGGTAGGTACCCCGAAAAACAAAGATGTCTCACAATTCCTATGATTATATATTTGGAAGGTTCTGTGACTTTTACAGATTAATAAAATTGTCCCGCTTTCGACACTTATATGTTCGATAACTTTATTATATTTTTTCAATCTGCATCAAAACTTATGACAGCAATAAGAGGACCACCAAAAGAAGAGCTATTCTTTTTGGCGCCAACACTACGAAGGTTTATTATTAATCCATTTTTAGGGTTCCGTACCTAAAGGTAAAAACGGGACCCTATTACTGAGACTGCGCTGTCTGTCTGTCTGTCTGTCTGTCCGTCCGTCCGTCCGTCTGCCCGTCTGTCCGTCTGTCCGTCTGTCCGTCTGTCCGTCTGTCACCAGGCTGTATCTCATGAACCGTAATAGCTAGAAGGTTGAAATTTTCACAGAAGATGTATTTCGGTTGCCGCTACAACAACAAATACTAAAAACAAAATAAAACAATTATTTAAAAGGGGCTCCCATACAACAAACGTGTTTCAGAAATAACAAGGAGTCGCGGGACAGGAACAGGGACAGGAGTTGGTCATGAAATTCAAAATGGCTGCCCTATCTGTCAAATATACCAGTCTGCCTTCACTTACCAAAGAGTTTCTTTTATGTTTCAGATTTTCTTTGTGCCAAGGTTTTTTTTTTTTGAGTGATTCGGTCGTTTGATGGGAGTAAGAATCGAAGATAAATATTTCATATTTTACTATAAAATTTAAAAATTGGTTGTTGTAAACCATTTTAGGGTTCCGTATCCAATTGTGATAGTGGTACGGAACCCTTTATGCGCGAGTGTCGCACTTGCCCCGTTTTTTTGATAAGTATTTCTAGATTATGTCACCGGCCTATAGGAACTATTTGGAACGAAGTTCCTTATCGCGCGTTGCGAAAGGGGGCTAGACGGAAAAAATTAAGACCAAAAGTTGTAACGGATACATCTTTTTTTAAAGCTAGGATTTAAGTAACATATTGAAAAGCTCATTGGGCTAGCTGCACCCGCCGTTCTCAAATGGCCTGCGGGTTAAGCAACGCTTGGCGCGGTCATTACTTGGATAGAAAACGTATAATTTGTGTTGCAAGAAATCACTTTCTCGGGCTCCTCCATGCTATGGAAGACACGTACCTACCTACTCTTTCGTCATATAAACGTAGTCGACTGTTAAAACTGTAAAAACATCATATCATACTTAATAAAACGCAAGTGTAACTAACTGACTGACTGAATGATGGACAACGTACAGGCTAAACGGCTGGGTGTAGAGACTTGAAATTTTGAACAAAGGTTCTTTAGGGGTTGAAAGTGAGCACTAAGAACCGATTTTCGGAAATTCCACCCCTAAGGGGGTAAAAATGGGGAAAAACGTTTGTATGCAACTTCGTAACGGCTTGACCTAGAAACTTGAAATTTGACATAGAGATTGATATGGAGTATTAAGTGAATCTCTAAAATTTTTTTTTTCCAAAATTCAACCCCTAAGAGTGTTAAATTGGGGATGAAAGTTTCTATGGGAATTGATTCAAAGAGATTTTTTTACTGTTTTCGGGGGTACGTACGGGGCTCTCTGATTGGTCTAAGTGAAATCCAGTAGGCCATGGAATCAAAATGGCCGCCCTGTCAAGAGCTGTTTGACAAATACTAGGTTGCCTTCACTAACCAAGGAGTTTCTACTAAGTTTCAGATTTTCTTCGTGGCGAAAGTTTTTTTTTTTTGAGTGGTGCGGTCGTATGCAGTTAGAATGGAAGCTACTTTTTTACACGCGATCTATTATTCGAATTTGAGACTGAGTTTTAGTTTCTGTTTAGGATTTGGATTCGGTGTGTTTTTTCTTTTTTGACTTCGACGTAGGTTTTAATTTCCTTAACCGATTTGTTTTTTTTTATTTGAATCTGGATTTGTTTTTTATTTATTTCCCTTGGCATATTCCTATTCATTATTGATAAAATGAAGGATTTTGGTAGAGAATGGCACCATGGATTTCGGATTACGCGTTATCACCATCGTCATCACTGGGTGCTTAATTTAAATAAATCTACCGATTTCAAATTTTGCTACCAAATTAAAAATTTAATTTTGAATATACCACGGAACCGGGTGGAATTAAAACTATCCGAAGCCCGACGGGTTTCGGGTTCCCACCTAGTCCATGGATAAAGATATTAGAAAAAAATATGTTTTTGAGGATTCTTTCTCCATACAAACGTAGTTTACATTTTCCTCCCTAATTTTAAAATAAAATGAAAAAAATAAAAAGGTAAGATGCATAGTCATGCATGACAGATATAAGTTTTATGGCATAAACATATTTGCTCTAATGTCTTTATTTAGGTAGGAAAATGTAAACTACGTTTGTATGGAGAAAGAGAATGGAGACTATCCTCTTAAGTCCTATATCAGCCATGACCATGCCATGCCCCTACGTTTTGTTTTTTTTTTTTCATTTTCTAATTAGACTAGATACAAAAATCAGAAAAATTAGAATACGAAAAAAATCAAAACTCTCATGGCGATATAGGTAGGGTTGCCATTGCCAGGCCCTAAAATTAAAAAGCTTGACACAGATTCACATATAGCCGAACATTTAGCTCCAAAAGCCTGACACTGACTGATTTTCAGTGTCTGGCAAATAGGCCGTACGCAACGCGTGCCACGATGCGGCTTTGCTTATTAAAAAATAGGTAGGTACCTATGTACTTTTATGAATTACAAAAGGTACTAATCCCCATTTGCCTGCTTCGGTTTAAAGTCAAAATGAGTTTAGTTATATGGCGAGTTAGGTCTAAACTTTAGACCTGACTCGCCATATAACTTAACCTACTTCGCTTTAGGACTAATGCGCACTATGACTAAACCTTAAATTTACCTACTTCGCTCATGAATTAATACGCAATAAGTCTATACATCAATATGCCCATTTCTCGTTAGGTCTAGGCACAACGCGAAATTGACAGACTGCGGTTTAGGTACTTAGAGACTAAACGCTTTAACCAACTAGCGATGCGTAATGAAATGAATGAAAAATATTAGCTTTCAAATATTTTGGTATTAATTATGATTTTTTGAAAGCGCGAGTGATTTCGGGGGTCCTTCCTTTTCGCATAAACTTTTTTGTCATAAACACGAGGCAAAACGATTTTGGCATTTACATTTTTACCATAATACCTACTCATTACGCCTAAAAACTTTTAGCATAAATATTTTAGGCATAAACCGACATTTGGCATAAACATTTTAGCCATAATACCCATTACGCAAAAAAGGTTTGTCATAAATATTTTACGCATAATACTCGTTAGTCCGCGGACCCGCGCGAGACCGCGGATCGGAAAGCGCAGCGTTGGACGTCCACCAACGAGATGGACGGACGACTTAGTTAAGGCCGCGGGTTCACGATGGATGCAGGCCACTTATGACCGAAGCATCTGGAAATCTATGAGGGAGGCTTATGTCCAGCAGTGGACTTCTTACAGCTGAAATGATGATGATGATGACTCGTTAGTCATTCATTCATTACCAGTGGTCGGAATAGGTATATTGAAACGGAGACAAGTACTTCAAATGTATATGTTAACATGGATATGCCTCCGAGACATGACGTCAATTTAATAAATTTCGGTAAACGATACCTATTTTTTTTTATTTAACATTTATAGTCTATTTATTATTCTCAGAACACAATCTGACATTTCGAACTGTCAAAACTCGAGATAATGTTGTCCACCCTCAAGATGGTAGTGATGGGTATATTCTGAAAACACCGTTGAAAAGTGAACAATTCTAAAGAATAAATGAACTTTTCGAATCAAATAAGTACTGAAAATTGAAAATAAAATATCGGAATCTAATTCTAAATGATGGGATTGCCGAAAAAGCAAATTCTAGTGTTAGGAATATGTAAAATGTCATCTATCATCATTATCATCATCATACTTAATATACTTAATAAAACGCAAGTGTAACTAACTCACTGACTGACTGATGGACAACGTACAGGCTAAACGGCTGGGTGTAGAGACTTGAAATTTGGAACATAGGTTTTCGGAAATTCCACCCCTAAGGGGGTAAAAATGGGGAAAAACGTTTGAGTCTTCGTAATGGCTTGACCTAGAAACTTGAAATTTGACATAGATATTGATATGGGGTAGTAAGTGAATCTATAAAATTTTTAGATCATAAGGCGGCCCGCGTCAGATGGTGTAAGAAAACTCTTAAGAGGTTCAACCGAGGAGAGTCAAATCACGTCTACGACATCATCAGTGGTGACGAATCTTGGATCTATGCCTACGATCCTGATTCCAAACAACAATCTACAGTCTGGGTTTTCCAAAACGAGCCAAAGCCGACTAAAGTTGTTCGCTCTCGAAGCACTTCAAAGAAGATGGTGGCTACGTTCGTGGCGAAAACCGGTCATGTTGCGACGATTGCACTTGAAGATCGTAGAACGGTTAATGCCGAGTGGTATACCACAGTTTGTTTACCACAAGTCATCGCCGAACTTCGGAAATCAAGCCCAAAGCGACGCATCATCCTGCACCATGACAACGCAAGCTCACACACCGCTCGTCAAACGATTGAGTATTTGAAGCAGGAAAACGTAGAAATTCTTGACCATCCTCCATACAGTCCTGACCTAAGCCCTAACGATTTCTTTACATTTCCTAAAATTAAGAAAACTCTTCGTGGTCAAAGGTTCCAGTGCAGTGAAGAAGCGGTCGACGCTTTCAAGTCAGCCATTTTGAACACCCCCACTTTGGAGTGGAATAAATGTTATAATAACTGGTTCGAGCGAATGGAAAAGTGTATTAAACTTCGTGGTGAATACTTTGAAAAACAATAAAAGGTACTATAAGGTTATATATAGTTTTTTTTTTCTTCAAACGACAGAACTTAAAAGGCATGCCTCGTATTCAGCTCCACGTTTGAAAACAAATCAGCCAATTATCTCAATTATTGAAGTTAGTACATAGGTCTCAGTGGTCGCATTTTAGTAGAAAAATGAGAAAAAAGGACAATAACTCCTAAACTACGAAAAATTGCGGAACATACAGGGGGGTGATTCGGGTACCCCTTAAGGTCCTCTACCTCTGGACTTTCGCTTGACACTCGTTTCTGGGACATCCTGTATTTGTTTCGGATATATTTGTTTATGTAAAATATTGTTAAAATATAAATTAATCTTGGAAGTGATTCTTCATCCTCCGAGACAGAACAATCAACTTAAAATAAAATAAATAAAATAAACTTATTTTCTTTCTTTTTAACTTTACGTATTCCCTACAATTAGGTATCTTTCTGAAGTGTTTGAAAGAAAACGACGCACCAGGGCCGAATACGAACTGACTAGCGGCCTGGTAATATAGTAACGACTTTCTTTATGTACATATAAGACGTAAGGTAAATTTGTTTTTAACCTACCCGAGTTTTCATGATTAAAATCAACCTATGTTCTTCTACCTACATTTTCGTTATTAATACTAAACATTAATATACTTAATTGTAAAAAACTGTGTCACACATATAATAAAGGAAGAGGATAAAATGTGCCATCTCGAACACCTTTTGGATAGGGCTTGTAAATTGATATTCAAAGTGATTCGTCATCAGCTGAGACAGAATAAAATCTTCATTAACTGCATACCATCTACGTTACATTATTTTTACCATGTAAAAGAATAAGAATTAATTTAACTTTGAACCACGGCGCCGTGAGAACGCCGTGACACGGTACGACGTTGCTCGTGCCGTGGTACAGCTCGTGCCCAGTGCGCTGCGTACGCAACAACTTCAACATCTACTGGTGAGTAGCCGGCGCCGGAACGCCGACGCCGGCTACTCATCGCGGCGACGGCGATGACACTACGTTCGTGCAGTTGTGGCCGAGGTCTGAATCCTCTATGGGATTTTCGAGATCACTTTTTGCCCTTATCTACGAATTTATTATTCAAATAGATCAAGTACTTAGTCTTTGATTAAACTTTTAATTGTAGGTATACTTTCTATTAATTCGGAGTATATTGTATGTAGCTAACTTATTAGAAATAAGGAAGTCGTGGAGAGCCTTGAAACTATAACTTTAGGGTATTTCATCATTTTTGCAATTAAGAATTCTGATTCTAATTCTATTCTGATGGAATGAACATTTTTACCACATCACTATTTTTGTTATTTTTGTTCAAAAGCCGGCAACACCGAAAACGTCAGATTGTGTTCAGAAAAGAATAAATAGACTATAGATAAATTTTAATATACCTAATAAAAAAAGAAGACGAAGATTTTTACATTTTGTTAGTTATTAAAAGAATCTTAACCAAATAGGTATGTTAGATTTGGTGATATACAGGGTGTCCCAGAAACGAGTGTCAAGCGAAAGTTTAGAGGTAGAGGACCTTAAGGGGTACCCGAATCACCCCCATGTATGTTCCGCGATTTTTTGTAGTTTAGAAGTTATGGCCATTTTTCTCAATTTTCTACTAAAATGCGACCACTGATACCTTTTTGGTCATACTTACTGCAACAATTGAGATAATTGGCTGATTTATTTTCAAATGTGGAGCTGAATAATAGGGTCATGTAACCTGTTACAAAAAAAGGCGTAACACTAACCAAACTGTTACAAATTAAAAATGAATTTCATAAAGTGAGCGTTGACAAAACGCTATAAACACTTTAACGAGCAATTAAAAGAAAAATTCGCCGATTATTTTTTTTCCAAATCAACTTCAAAAACTTCCTTACTTCATTAGCTATCTACCCTATTAATTTTATTGGTCTATCATTAGAGGATCATATCAAAAATTTTATTTAAAAATTTTTTGGTCGAAAATTCTCTCACTCATCTTATTTAAACCTGAAGGGAAACTCCCGGCCTAATCGAATAACATAAAAAACATATTTGTTATTATTTTATTTAATACATTTATTTGTACAAATCTTGATTAAGATTTTTGCAGAAGTTTTTTTGCGGAAGACAAAAATCATCACTAGATGGCGCTAGTGGTAAAATACATCGTGGTATCGTTGCGTTTTTATGTCAAAAATCACTTTTGTTGTATGGGACCTCCCTTAAATATTTGCGGGTACAGTAGTACATCCTCTGTAACAATTTCAAGTGTCTAGCTGTCACGGTTTATGAGATACAGCCCGGTGACAGACGGTCAGACAGCGAAGTCTTCGTAATAAGGATGAGTGAGTAAGTAAGGAAGTTTTTAAAGTTGGTTTGGAAAAAATAATAATAGGCGAGTTTTTCTTTTAATTGCTCTTTAAAGTGTTTATAGCGTTTTGTCAACGCTCACTTTATGAAATTGTTTTTTAATTTGTAACAGTTTGGTTAGTGTTACGCCTTTTTTAGGGTTCCGTACCTAAAGGTAAAAACGGGACCCTATTACTGAGACTTCGCTGTCTGTCTGTCTGTCTGTCTGTCTGTCTGTCTGTCTGTCCGTCCGTCCGTCCGTCCGTCTGTCCGTCTGTCACCAGGCTGTATCTCATGAACCGTAATAGCTAGAAGGTTGAAATTTTCACAGAAGATGTATTTCGGTTGCCGCTACAACAACAAATACTAAAAACGAAATAAAACAATTATTTAAAAGGGGCTCCCATACAACAAACGTGTTTCAAAAATAACAAGGAGTCGAGTCAGGACAGGAAGAAGGACAGGAGGACAAATCGAGTTGGTCATGGAATTCAAAATGGCTGCCCTATCTGTCAAATATACTAGTCTGCCTTACTTACCAAAGAGTTTATTTTATGTTTCAGATTTTCTTTGTGCCAAGGTTTTTTTTTTTTTGTAACAGGTAACATGACCCTAATATTCAGCTCCACATTTGAAAAGAAATCAGCCAATTATCTTAATTATTGCAGTAAGTATGACCAAATAGGTATCAGTGGTCGCATTTTAGTAGAAAATTAAGAAAAACGACCATAACTTCTAAACTATGAAAAATCGCGGAACATACATGGGGGTGATTCGGATACCCCTTAAGGTCCTCTACCTCTGGACTTTCGCTTGACACTCGTTTCTGGGACACCCTGTATAGACCTTTTTAGGGTTTTGTAGGCAACAAGAAACCTTTTGTATTTTCGTCATGTTATTCTGTCTGTCAGTCCGCGGCTCAGCTCAGAGACGATATGTATTAAGAAGCTGTAACATTGCACGAGTTATGCATATTGACCACGCCGACCTCCACCACATTGAAATGTGGGTGAAATAGTATTATTTTTTTCTCGTTTACCCTGTCATGGGAGGCCAGCGTCCTAACAGACTAAACCACGCGAGTTCCCACTCCGAGCGGCGAATTTAAGTAAATGAATGTTTCTCTGTATACCTACTTTTTCTACATAGCCTCGATTTAATTTATCTACAGGAAGCACTTCAAAGTGATTTACCTGTGCGAATGATTAACTTTACAGCTAAGTACCACATTCCCAAGAGATGTCGCTCTTTTTTCAATTAAATATTTCTAATAAAAACAATATACGGGTCGAATTGAGTAACTTTTCCTTTTTTTAGGTCGGTTAAAAATACAAAAGAGCAATAAAAATCAAATAACGAAATATATTCTGTGATTGTCTTAAATGTAATAGAGTTGAATTTGATACTTTATGTTGATTTGTACGATTGTTCTGTTTTTATCATTTATAAAAAAAAATAACATTTTAATATGATTTCATGAAAAAAAAATCATTATTAAATCACAACAATCGCGAAGAATTCTTAGCACCGAAAAGCATATTCATATTGTGATTTCATGGTCCAAGTATCAAAAATCAATATACCTATTCCGACCACTGTTCATTAGCCATAAAAATTTATGGCATAAATATTGTATGGTATCACAACTTTCTTTTATAAAGTGAGGAAGTTTTTTTTAAGTGCATAATAGAGATTTTTACTAAAAAAAACTATTAAAAAAAACTATACGGCGCACCCCGATTAGGATAGGTTAGGTTAATATAAGAACATGATTACACGCAGCGCCTAATACTATAAATAAAAGAAGCGTAATGTATAGAAATCGAACTCTATATGAAATAAACATTATGCTAAATAGTAACTTCTTTATTTTAAGTCAATTTTGTATAAAAACCTTAGAACTAGTTATGACTGAAAATAATTTGTCCGGTGACCACACCGTGGATCCGTAAGCAGACCTCTAGATAACTTAAAGAAGCATATTTTTAAGTTAATACTCTAAAGAAAATGCTTTTTGACGTTATGCGTCATGATCGTTATGCCAAAAAAAATTTTAAGACAAGTATTTTTTATACAAGCTCGCATGCAAAATTTTTCTGCTAACATCATTTTAGTGGTGCGCCTAGAATTTGGCACGAAAGTTTAGACACTTTCGGGTTTAGGCTATTTGTCCGCCATATTTCCAAAATGATGGGGTGGACGGCCCTCGGGGTAACTTATTTACGTAATGAAACCACTAGAGTCTTAAATATATTAAATATTTTATATTTAACACATTTTTATTGTATTAAATTCGCCTTTTTAACGATATCTAAAATCCCAGTATCAATCCCGGGATCCCGGGATTGAGCTCTTAATATCGATATCGCCCCGGGATTGAAAACCTTCCGATATTGCATGCCCTACTTTCAACCCCTAAAGAACTTATGTTCCAAATTTCAAGTTTCTATGTGAGTGAGTCAGTTACTTGTGTTTTATTGTACACACATCAACATCGTCTAGGGATATTTTATATAAAGTTCTTAAACTTAAAAAATACTGGCCGATTTAAAAATATTTTAATGGAACCTTATTGTGTAGGCCTTATTGTATGATTCCAAATATGAATTTTAAAAAATTAATTAAAAACATAAGATTAGCGCGGCAATTATTGTAGCGAGTTCGAAGGTTTAAATTTACTTAACGCAGTTTTAAGCATTTTGTTTAAACAAATTGAAGTTTTAATTTTTTTTTTGATTATTTACAATTTAATACAACTGTATGCATCATGCAGCGGCGTCATTTAACAAGAAACGAAATGTTAAGGGCAGTAGGAATGCTCCAAGCTGGGGCTACTCAACGGAGTATTGCCGAGGAGATTGGAACAAGACAAAACGTGATATCAAGATTGTGGTCACATTATCGTGCTACTGGTGAAGTGGCTGAAAGGCATCCAGGCGGAAAGCGGATAACTACCCAAAGACAAGACCGATTTTTGCAAGTGGCCGCGAGAAGACAACCAAATGTTACGGCCATGCAGTTGGTTCAAATGCTCCAGTCAGACCACCAGGTGCTTGTCAGTGACCAAACTGTGAGGAGAAGACTGCACGAGGCTAACCTTCATTCTCGCAGGCCGCTTCGTACTCTAGCACTACGCAGAGGAAATCGTGGACGAAGATTACAGTGGGCTAGAGAACATTTGCCTTGGGAAGATATCGAGTGGTCGGTAGTGTTGTTTACCGATGAGTCCCGATTCGGATTTCATCCTGATTCACGTAGAGTACGCGTATGGCGAGCTTCTGGTCGTGACAACCGTCTGCAACACCCTCAGGAGGTCCATCCATACCATGGCGGAACAATTATGGTTTGGGCGGGAATTCGTATTGGTGGAAGAACAGACCTCGTTTGGATCAGAAACACTATGACTGCCGAAAAATACCGTAATCAGGTGCCAGCACCAATAATCTATCCCCATCGACTGCAAATGGGCCAAGTTTTCACGCTCATGCACGACAACGCCCGTCCGCACACTGCGCGAGTGGTGACCAGCTGGCTAGAGGAGCACGACGTGTCGGTCTTAGACTGGCCCGCGCAGCCACCAGACCTAAACCCCATAGAGCACGCGTGGGATATGCTTCAAAGAAGGGCTTTGAGGAATTTGCCTCCAAATGTTGCGACTGAAGAGCAACTTTTTTTGCATCTTAGCAGGACCTGGGACAATATTCCGCAGCAAGATATTGACAACCTGATTCAAAGCATAAAAAACCGTTGCAGGGCCGTGATTAACGTCATGGGTGGTTTCACTGACTACTAATTTTAACTTCAAATAAAAAAACCTAATCATTTCGTTTTACTTTATTTTTTTCCTTAGATAGACATTTTATCTTAAATTTAACATTATTTAACTTTTTGCGTTTTTTAAAATAAAAAAATATTTAAGCATAAAACAATATTTTGTTGTATTCTAAATCATAGTCTGATAAGTAGGCTTTACAAAAATATATACATGTTGTTTGTTAGTAAACACAATTTTTGAGTAAATTGAGAAATTCTGAATATCCCTAGACGGTGTTGATGTGTGTAATATTAAGTATGATGATGATGATGATAAAAAATATTTATTAAAACTGCCAAAACACCCTCCATCTGCTGGTAGCATTTTGACCCTTCATTATTCCTCATCCAGTATTTATAATGAATAATGATACATAATAATGGTGAGTAGAGGCTTAGTTAATTATTCTATGCAAGAATAACCTAAATTCTTTAAAAGTTTTCTATCCAAATCATTTAATTAAAAATATTTATTGAATGCCTCATGATTATCTATATAGAATAGCATAATTTAACAGGCAACCAAGGGTAAAAATGCACAATTTAACTAGTTTTAGCTGCAACATTTTGTTATATAGAAGAACACTAGATAAATTTTGATTGTGATATATTTAATTTAGCTGATGAAAAATATCTCATTATTTTTAGTGTGACATTTGGTTATTATGATCTCGTCTAGCAAAGAATGTTTTGGATTACTCTATAATAACATTCATATACTATGTAGGTTTTTTCTAATTATTTTCAAGGTTCCATACCCAGAGGGTAAACCCTTTGGGTAAGGAACCTTAAAACCTTTAATAAGTCTCCACTGTCCCTATGTCTGTCACTACCTAATAAACCGAGATAACTAGACAGTTGAAATTCTTACAGATTATTACTTTTTCTTCTATTACAACAAATAGTAGAAACAGAGAAATATTGAAGTGGGGCTTCCATTCAACATACGTGATTTTAATGTGATAATAGTGCAGAACCCTTCAGCGTAGGTCCAACTTGCACTTGGCCGGTTTTATTTAATATTAAATACTTACAGATTTAAGAATATAGGTTCTGTAGTACCTAGAGCATATATATTATTACATTTCAAATTCAGTTTGGGGCTAGGTTAGGCTTGCCATCTGTCCCGGTACACCGGGACATGTCACCGGTTTGAAACTTCTGTCCCGGTCGTCCCGGTTACACTACAAAATGTCCCGGTATTTCAAAACAACATGACACAGTCACACATCCACATCTGCAGACGTACTTTCAGTTGATGTGGAGTCAGTAGTACTCAAGATTTACAAATATTTTTCGATAGTTACAGTACGCAATGAACGTCTCAAGTCTTTTTGTGAGGCAGCCGATGTCATTCATGCAAATTTACAATCTCACTACAGAACTAGGTGGCTATCATTACTGCCGGCAATAGAACGTATTCTGAAGCTGTGGGAACCATTAAGAGATTTTTTTTGGCTGAAACCAGACCACCAAGAGCAATAGTCGATTTCTTTAACCACCCTTTGTCACAAGTTTATTTTCTATTTTTACATAGCCAATCGTTTTTATTTGAGAAACAAATAAAGAAAATAGAAAAATCAAATATAACCATTATTGAAGTTAAAGAACTCATAAACTGTCTTGAAAAAACTCTGTCAGAACATGCAGCAGCAAAATTTTTGGGAATTCAAACTAAAACTGAATATGACAAAATAGCAAAAAATACCCAGCATTCAAATTTGATAAAGTCATTTAACGATGAAATTGATACTTATTACAAAAAGGCTTTGGAGTATCTACAACAGTGGAGTTCTCCACTAACAAAATATGAAATATTTTCATGGATGAATCTTACTGCCCCACCAGAATGGCAGGATGTTGAAAAGACAGTGAAATATTTACAAGATAAAGGAATTATAATTGTCGGCAGTGTATTCGAAGAAATAGTATACCTTAAAGATTTTATGGAACAAAGAAGAGGTGAATCTTGGAATGAGAAAGACATGCACGAAAGATGGTTGAGTTCTTTTAAAGACAGGGATATTTTAGAGAGGAAGCAAACTTTGATTTTGTTGTGTCAATACTTATATCAATACCATCCCTGGCCATAACGCGAATGTGGAGAGAATATTTTCTTTAGTTGCTGCACAGTGGACAAAAGAACGTAATCGCCTTCACATAAACACGGTTGAAAGCATAATACAATGCAAGTTTAATTTTAAAATGACATGTTCGGAATTTCATAAATATGTTATGGGCGAACCAGACCTATTAAATAAGGTGACGAAGTCAGAAAAATATAATAAGAATTGATCTATATTTATTGTATGTAATTTTTTTTGTACTTATTAATAAAGATAAAACCGTAATAAACATGATTTTGTTTCTTTTATTTTTATCATTTTTTCATCACGTAGGTACCTACCTATTGTTAATGTCCCGGTCAGTACTTCAGCTCTTATGGCAACCCTAGGCTAGGTATACAACCAGACAATGTACAAGTAGGTTCCTAAAGTGGCAGCAATGTCCCACCACACACATAAGACACACATAGAAATAACAATACCATTATTGTTATGGATCAAGTCTTACAACAGAAACAAATGTTGCTATAAAACAGCTACTAGTTCCAGAATGAATTAGTTAGAAGTAGACATAACTCTAACACATATAGCTCTACATGCTTAGATCCACATAGCTCTACAAACTTACAGCACTTTTTCACTCAATAAGACAACTCAACATATTTTCACATTTTTTAGATCCTGTGTACCAGATTTCGGTAAAAATGTCAACTAATATGAATACTAACCACTTAAGAAATAAATATTTGGTGTTAGAAACGGTTTTACAAGAGTTTCTACATTGAAATCAATGTTGTTCGAGCGCTACACCAAGATATCCATCTATATCGAAAGTTGAGACCCAGTTATTCAATGTACTCTGGTTCAGACGTCCGTCCGCCATTTTATGATCGCTCTCCAAATCTTTTCAGATAATGTATTTGCATTCAGACCTATTTTATTTAGATATCATGGTTATTTCTCGTAAATAGAGCTCGCTGCCGTAAACATAATAGCGCCAAAACTTTTTCAAGGCAGGAGGCGCTAGCGTCTCAGTGACAAAGAATATTTCGAGTTGAAAATCAAGAGGTTCCATAGAAATGGTGCATTTAAGCACGTAATTCCCATGACGTTTTTACTTTATTAAATATTGCAAAGGTAACTGTACCAACGAATTGCGAATTTTATGTAAAAAGAGAAGAAAACACAGTAATAAATACCTGATATCAAGCTTCTAATTTTACTCGGTGAGGGCGTTTTAGTCACTCCATTTGCGACAGTGGTGACGCCGAAAAATCGAAATGGCGCACGACGCTCAGCAGAACTACGCAAGCGGACTAATAGTGCTGCCATAATTTAAAAATGTATTGATTCTGTTCTCGGGTTTTAGCCCAGAGTTTTAGTTTTAATATTTCTGGTAGAAATAATAATTTTATAACCATTTATTAAAAATTTTAGCCAATATTTCTCTGTAGTTATTTTTATTTATGGTTTTTCAAGCTTGTGTAGTGGCCGGCAAACAAGTTGAAATTTTTTGTCGTGGATGGGGAAAGTTCGTGCAGTACGTTTTACATGCGATTTCTATGAAAATTCTTCTTGCGCATCTTCTTCTTCATACTTCTTGTTTAGAAGTTTCCCGATAATGGGGTGCCACGCACAAAGCTGTTTGCAGAGGCGCTGGCATCGGATGATCTTTTTTTTTTTCGATGATGGTCCTCCACCAATGGAAACGCCGAGTTTTTTTTTTATTCTTTCGGTCTCAGATCGATATGGCCAATTTGGCGCCGAGAGTTGTAAAAAACATCTGACGTTTGACAAACGTTTGACAGTAAAGATCATCCGACTACCGACCTCTGCCGGGATAAAAAGTTAGTGTTCTTCCTCATTATGCCAAACGTATCAAAGGTTACTATTTTAAGCTATTGCATAGCTTTTATCGCGGGCTTTGAGCGCGGCGACCGAATCAAGAAATTCCGTAATGTAAATAAAACCTAACACCCCCCCACTCCGCCTACCATACCGCATATCTACCAAATACAGGAAACAATATTTTGGTCAATAATTAGGTTCCTTCCTTAGATGAAAATAAAAAACAGCAGATACGGTACCTAGTCTCGGCAAATGAGACGATAAAACTGCGTCTAGCTGACGCACTAGCCTCAGTCGTATGTCGAACCGTTGCCGCGTGAGCACATGCTGTCACTCTTTTTGACATCTATAAGATTTGCTTATTTACAAAACCTGAATCATTCTTAAAGACAAATGTTGGAACATACCTATTAATAAAAACAAGGGAAAATCTTGAGCTTGTGATTTCTCCACTACCTGACATTGGCAGAATTTGCGATCACGCAAGGCCATTAACCCAAAAAAAGAAGAAGAAGACAAATGTTTTAAAATCCAATAATTTTATGTCAATGCATGTAAGTGTTTCTAGCTCATTTTTCGAATACGCAATGTTGGAATATACCGTATCTACTAATTTTGTTTTCATCTAAGGTTCCTTCGCGAAAAGCACGTTTGCAGAAAAAGAAAGCACGATCGCATGTACCTCTTTTTTGTACTTTTTCTTTTCTAAGGGATAGTAATTTCTACCAAATAATTTTAATGTTGGCAATATTTGGTAGTTTTTTTTTAGCCAACATGGTAACATCGAGCGTCAAGATGATTGATTACAGCGGAACGGAAATGGTTTCGGTCGAGCGGGAATGTATGCCGTTTTTAAAAAATATTCCCCAAGTTATACTAAAAACTACAATCTAATTAATCATCATATCATCATCATCATCATACTTAATAAAACGCAAGTGTAACTCACTGACTGACTGACTGACTGAATGATGGACAAGGCTGATGGTACAGGCTAAACGGCTGGGTGTAGAGACTTGAAATTTGGAACATAGATTCTTTAGGGGTTGAAAGTGAGCACTAAGAACCGATTTTTGGAAATTCCACCCCTAAGGGGGTAAAAATGGGGAAAAACGTTTGTATGCAACTTCGTAACGGCTTGACCTAGAAACTTGAAATTTGACACATAGATTGATATGGTGTCGTAGGTGAACGATCAAAAGTATTTTTGTCGAAATTCAACTTCTAAGGGTGTTAAATAGGGGATGAAAGTTTCTATGGGAATTGGTTCAAAGAGATTTCAATACTATTTTATGGGGTTTGTACGGGGCTCTCTGATTGGTCGACGTGAAATCCAGTTGGCCATGGAATCAAAATGGCTTCACAGGTCTTCACCCTGTGAAGACCTGTGAAGCCATTTTGATTCCATACCAAATTGAAAAAAAAAAAAAAAAAGCATTACTCAGTCAATATTTTACCTTTACCTACTTATAAAACTTTATTCATGAACTGGACTTAGTTCAATACGTGTACTATTAGATTTGAATTTTCAAATTAAGATTTTGTTTTCGTAAATTCTGAAAAATATAGTAGGTATGGGAAGCGAACATACGGCTCGCGTCCACCGGAAACACAGTACGTAGTCAGTCGCGCTGGAGTCTACTAGCCTAGCCTGGCTACTGTAGCCCCCAAACAAAGAATAGGCGAAATCCACTAAAGATTTCGAGGCGCGCCTCGCTTCCGCCCTGCGCCGCAACGCCGCAAGCATTTCTCCTCATATTGGGTATTTTTGGGTTATTTTTGTCAGTGGGAAAACCAGCCCAGCTTTTTTATAAAGTGTGCCACTAGATAGGTATGTTTTTTGAAATATTGTTGGAGGATTTTTACGTCACCAATTAAAACTTTCTCAATATTTCATAAAGATACCTATTTTCGGTGATAATATCTACTTATTATTTTATTTATTTATTAAGTTATATGTATGTATATATTATTATTAGATTATAATAAATGTTCAGATAATGCGTGTGTTGTGTATGTATTATCTATTTGTAATTATTATATTTATTTTTACAAATACTAGGTTGACTTCTCTAACCAAGGAGTTTCTACTAAGTTTTAGATTTTCTTCGTGGCCAAAGTTTTTTTTTAAATTTTATTTTGAGTGATGCGGTCGTGGAAGTTAGGTTTGAATCGATTTAAGTGAATGAGGTTTAAAACTGCCATTTGCTCACTTCAGATGGCGCTACTGTAGCACGTCTGACTTAATTTGACACCTTCATCGTTTTTTCGTAAACAAACATGGTTATTTTGAGATAATTTTACAAAATGACGCTTTGTTCTGTTTTTTTATTGTTTGACTCCAATAATACTGTTTCTGTCGTACGCCTCTAGCCTAAAACAAAAACATAGAAAATCCATGAAAAAAATACCCTTGTCAACCATTTGTAAACAAAGACTTATTTTTAATAAAATCATAAAAATTACAAGTCGTACGACCCCGAAAATAAGCACGTATACTTATCTCAACATGTAGGTACTTTTTACAAAAGGGTTTTTACATATTTTCAACATATAAATCAGTACAAAGCCTTTTTGTAAAACATAACAAACAAACACTAAAATGCACTTTTTTACTAACCTTTCAGTCAAAGCAGCTTTTTTTCCGCTAGTAGACGCATTCCTTTTTCTCAGCTCCCCTTTTAATTGGTTTATACTCCACGTTGAATACATTTTAATTCATAAAATTGCTAAAGACACATGCAATCACAGTTGAAGTTTGGCGGCATCTGGCCGTGCCACACTAGCGCCACCTGCCTCGACCTTTTAGTTTCTAACCCCATTTGAGACTGAGTTTGGATCGGTTTTGAATTAAGATCCGGATACTTTTTGCATTTTCGACTACAACATCGGTTTTAATTTCCTTATCCGATTTTTTCTATTTGTTTTCGGATTTGTTATTTTTTATCAAATTGTAATATTTGTTTGTGTTTTTTTTTTAATTTTATTTTGTTTGTTTGTTTGTTATGTTTGTTTTGTTTGTTTGTTAGGTTTGGTAGGTTTGTTCGTTTGTTTGTTTGTTAGGTTTGTTCGTTTGTTAGGTTTGTTTGTTTGTAAGGTTTGTTTTTGGTTGTTTTTTTTTTAATTTTATTTTGTTTGTTAGGTTTGTTTGTTTCTTAGGTTAGTTTGTTTGTTAGGTTTGTTTGTTTGTTAGATTTGTTTGTTTGTTAGGTTTTTTCGTTTGTTAGGTTTGTTGTTTGTTAGGTTTATTTGTTTGTTAGGTTTGTTTGTTTGTTTGTTAGGTTTGTTTGTTTGTTAGGTTTGTTCGTTTGTTAGGTTTGTTCGTTTGTTATGTTTGTTCGTTTGGTAGGTTTGTTTTGTTTGTTTGTTTGTTAGGTTAGTTCGTTGGTTAGGTTTGTTCGTTTGTTAGGTTTGTTTGTTTGTTAGGTTTGTTCGTTTGTTATGTTTGCTCGATTGTTAGGTTTGTTCGTTTGTTAGGTTTGTTTGTTAGGTTTGTTTTGTTTGTTTGTTTGTTAGGTTTGTTTGTTTGTTAGGTTTGTTCGTTGGTTAGGTTTGTTCGTTTGAAAGGTTTGTTTGTTTGTTAGGTTTGTTAGTTTGTTAGGTTTGTTAGGTTTGTTCGTTTGTTAGGTTTGTTCGTTTGTTAGGTTTGTTCGTTTGTTTGTTAGGTTTGTTTTGTTTGTTTGTTTGTTAGGTTTATTTGTTTGTTAGGTTTGTTCGTTGGTTAGGTTTGTTGGTTTGTTAGGTTTGTTTGTTTGTTAGGTTTGTTCGTTTGTTAGGTTTGTTCGATTGTTAGGTTTGTTCGTTTGTTAGGTTTGTTTGTGTGTTAGGTTTGTTTGTTAGGTTTGCTTTGTTTGTTTGTTTGTTTGTAACGTTTGTATGCAACTTCGTAACGGTTTGACATAGAAACTTGAAAGACATAGATATTGATATGGGGAAGAGAATCTCTAAAATTGATTTTTCCAAAATTGAACCCCTAAGATTGTTTAATTGGGGATGAAAGTTTCTACGGGAATTTATTCAAAGAGATTTTGTTACTGTTTTTGGGGGTAAGTACGGGGCTCTCTGTTTGGTCGACATGAAATCCAGTAGGTCATGGAATCAAAATGGCGGCCCTGTCAAGAGTTGTTTGACAAATACTAGGTTGCCTTCACTAACCAAGGAGGTTGGAGTTAGAATGGAAAGCTACTTTTTTACACGCGATCTATTATTCGAATTTGAGACTGAGTTTTAGTTTCGGTTTAGGATTTGGATTCGGTGTCTTTTTTCTTTTTTGACTACGTACGACGTAGGTAAAAATGGTAAGTTTGGTAGATATTGCTAGGCTTGGTAGAAAATGGTAGTTTTTGGTAGAATTGGTAGTTTTTGGTAGAAAATATTGAGATGTAGTAGAAAATGGTAGGTATTGCTGGAAAATGGTAGGTTTGGTAGAAAATTGTATCCGATCCAATTTCGGTTTGGGTTTCGATTTTGGCTTCGGTTTCCTGTTCAGGAGCCAGTTCCTTTGCCAATTCCGGTTTTCTTAAGCAATTTAAATATTGGATGGAACCCGATAGTATTGGAACTAACCGAGGCCCGATGGATTTCGGGTTACGCGTTATCATCATCGTCATAACTAGGTGCTTAATTTAAATAAATCTACCGATTTCAAATTTTGCTACCAAATTAAAAATTTCATTTTGAATATACCACGGAACCGGATGGAATCAAAACTATCCGAAGCCCGACGGGTTTCGGGTTCCCACTAGGGCATGCAATATCGGAAGGTTTTCAATCTCGGGACGATATCGATATTAAGAGCTCAATCCCGGGATCCCGGGATTGATACTGAGATTTTAGATATGGTTAAAAAGGCGAATTTAATACAATAAAAATGTGTTAAATTTAAAATATTTAATATATTTAAGACTCTAGTGGTGTCATTACGTAAATAAGTTACCCCGAGGGCCGTCCACCCCATCATTTTGGAAATATGGCGGACAAATACCCTAAACCCGAAAGTGTCTAAACTTTCGCGCCAAATTCTAGGCGCACCACTAAAATGATGTTAGCAAAAAAAATTGCATGCGAGCTTGTATAAAAAAATAATTGTCTTAAAAATTGCAATGAATCATGTTACTTTTATTGTTTTAAACATTTTACCAATTCCCTACGCTTCTAAATCTTTACAGATCTCTTCATCAGGGGTAGACTAATTTGGGTTTAATTTTAATAGTTCTATTCAATCATTCCATGAGGAAAAATATAGCTAAAAACCTTAATTTATACCAAAATAGTAAATTGCTCAAATCTCGATATCGGATCACTCAATCCCGGGATTATAATATCGAACTTTTGCGTCCGAGATCCCGGGATTACGATATCCCGGGATCCCGGGATTCATGCCCTAGTTCCCACCTAGTATAATAATAATCTTTAATTTAACTTTAATCTGAAGTCGAGCATCCAGACTTTAGTCTGGTAAAACTCAAGGGCGTAGCCAGGATTCTATGTAGGGGGGGGGGGGGCAGACAAAGAAAATCTAAGACTATTTTGTTTTAATCGCGGTTTTTTAGATATGAGTAGAGGAGATTGGTAGTGGAGAAAAGTAAAAATAAAAATACCTTTATTACGCGCGCGGTTCTTCAAAAAATCTATTAAAAACTTCTCTTACAATATTTTTTTTGGACAATTTTCCGGTGTACGTTTGTTATGCAAGGCTGCAAAGTTGGTTTTTGCAGCGAGTATCTACTTGTATTGAAACCTGAGCTAGCGAAGCATTCTAGGCAGGGGCGTCTTTAGCGGGTGTGCAGGGTGTGCACAGCACACGGGCGCAGCGGTCTCAGGGGCGCCGCGGCGCCCCTGAGACCGCTGCGCCCACACCCAGCCCCCGCATCAGAATTGCATTTCGGAAACTATGGGGTTTACTTTAATTTTAAAAATAACAAATTTATTTTTAAAGATTCTGTTATGGTCTACGGTAGGTAGGTAGTCTAGGTAGGTATGAGATGGTGAGCCGAAATAGAATATTAGGGCTAGATGTCGCATCGCTATTTACTCAAAGGCGCGTGTCGGGAGGGTGATTCTTCGACCGGAATATTCTTTTGCTTATTTTTATGAAAAAATATTTAACCCTGTACCAGAGCAAATCTTTTGTACTTTATTAATTACTTGATTAATATAATAGAAAATTGTACACCACTGTAAAGCTAATATTTTAGGAGAAATATCAAATTTTTAAAAGATGACTCTTAAAGATAATGACAACGTGTCGATGTTAATGATTGAGTGGCGAGGAAAAATGACGCCTGATACGATTAATGATTTTGCGTAAATATCAAGGTATGAAAATAGCATATTTTATAAGAATTAAATAAAACAAGTAAATTAAGAGGATAGTCTCCTGTCATGACAATGCATATACCTTTTTATAATTTTTATTATTATTTTAATAAGAAAATAAAAATTATAAAAAGGTATATGCATTGTCATGACAGATATAGGTTTTATGGCATAAACATATTTGCTCTAATGTCTTTATCCAGGGAGGAAAATTTAAACTACGTTTGTATGGAAAAAGAGAATGGAGACGATCCTCTTAAGAATCATTTCTTTATATCAAAATACAATTACATAAAGAATTAAATAATATTTAGATTTATAAACAGAAACGGGTGTGTATGGGGCCCACGGGGTGTGAATGGGGCTCACTAAGATCGTTGGGCCCAAGCCAACCTCACCTGCTAGCTTGGTGCACCTGCTGATAAACGGACGAGGCTCTGGCGCAGACTTTCCCTTCGGGGTTGGGAGGTCAGACGCAGTCGCTCCCGTAAAAGTCGAAATTCGCCAAATCTTTCTTGGGAGTTAGTTCAAAAAATGATTGCCACACGGGTAGGGCGCCGACTTATGTGCGTGAAGGTGCTTATTGGGGGGGTTCCCACTTACGTGTACTTACGCGCCACAGGTCGGTTGTAGCGACGCTGATAAGAGGTGGTTTTGGGATAAACTCGGCGAGGTCCTTGGGGCTATCTCGTTGTCACAGGGAATCGTTTTGGGTGGTGATCTGAACGGTCATGTGGGTGAAATGGGGGTGGAATTTGAACGTGTTCATGGAGGCTACGGATATGGCAGTCGGAATGGGGAAGGGGAAAAATCCTACGTACGTGTGCCACTGCCGACCTGGAACTCGTGAACATGCCGTCGCTTTAATAACCTTTTATTTTGTACCTTGGTATTAATTAATGGTAAAATAATAATTAATGGTTCATATTCAAAACGAATTCAATACCTTTCTAGGACCTTTTGAATTATTCAATTCGGACATTTCATTCAAAAGATATCGGTGTATGTAGGTACCTATTGTTTCCCGACATATTTTTTCAACTTCACAATAAAATAATAATTGGGGTACCTACGTCAAGTTAGTACCTACTGCTGTTTGTACCTTTATTATTCCATATTGGAATCACTCTTAACTCTTACTAGAGGGCGCCAAGGAGATATTTGCACACGGGCGCTACATGACCTAGAGACGCCCCTGATTCTAGGATTGAACCACGAGCGCAGCGAGAGGTTTAAATATAGAATGCTGAGCGTTGTAAGGATTTCAAAGGTACAAAATGCAAAAAAACTTTGCTGCCGAGTGAAACACACAATTTTGGACCTCACTACAGCGAGGAAAACGCTAGGTGCATTTTTCCGGTAGAAAACTCAATTCGGCATTATGTACCACTTCCACTAACTCTGCAGTTGTTAAATTAATATCTTCGTCGCGGCTGCCCAGTGCAATTATTCAAAAAAATGAGGTAAGTATATATTTTACCTCTCTCCTCAACCTATACTTTTATTTTCTTTCGTAAAGTGGGTAGTTATATTTTTGTACGCTATACACGATGTTCCGAGATAGGGGTATTAAACCGAAAGGGGTTGTTGTAGACGTCTAGGCTAACAACTTTTGTTATACGACTTATGGAAATATGAAGTAGTTTTCGAAAATGTTGAGTTTAAAGTTTGCATGAAAATCAGCTGTTTTTTAGAGTTTGAGGTCATTGGCCTTAATCTGCCCTTTTATTTAGTTTGGACCACTACAATCTTAACATTAATTGCCTTTATTAATGCGGTTTTTTTTCAGTGATACAACCACAAATCAAAAAAAAAGTTCGAATTTCCAAAAGTCGTAGAACAAAAGTTGTTCGCCTAGACCTCTAGAACAAAGCCCTTTCGGCTTAATACCCCCTCCTCGGAACAGCCTGTATATAGCGAAAAAATCATACAATATGATTCCTCGTTTTTGTAAATAAATAAGCAAACGATCTCTAAATCGAATAATTCACGAAAAAAACCTGCTTGATACTAATAATAATAAACAATAAATACGACATTGGCAGATGAGCAACAAGACTTCGTGGTTCGATGCCATGAACAAAAAAAAAGGAATGAGGTTGGCGCATTTTCAAAGGACTTGCTTTAGAGAAAAGTTTGGATAAGACAGATTCGAATTTTGAAAAGTCTTTGCACGGTAAGAAATCTGCGCGCAAAACAGATCCTTTCCGAGGTTGTGCGGTGAAAAAGACCTGCAAATTAGGGGGGCAGCTGCCCCCCCCCTAATTATTTTTTATTTTAAATTATAAATTATTTCACATAAACATGTCAAAAATTGGCTCCAATACCTATTGAAACTTGCGAGATAAATATGTAAGTTCGTAAACACACATCACCCTGTTAAATAATAATAGATTACCTACGTCTAAAAACCGTCATTTTTAGGGTTCCGTACCCAAAGGGTAAAAACGGGACCCTATTACTGAGACGATTCATTCCCTTTATGTCGAGTCCCGTTATGTCGAGTCTGGAAGTCTATTGTTCTCCAAAGTATTGATATTTACGCTTTCTATTACCTTTATGTCGAGTATGGTGAACAGGTACAGTCACGGATGTAAAGTTTTATTATTTGTTCTATTACTTATTTTCATTTATTTTATCTAATCTTTCTTAATCTAAACATATAAATCACAGTATAATCTTCACGTATATAAAAATTCTTTCTATTACCTTTATGTCGAGTTTGGTTAACAGATACAGTCAGGGATGTAAACCAATGGCAAAAAAAATTGTTTTATTGTTTGTTCTATTACTTTTATTTTCATATATGTGTCGCAAATCGGTGGCGCTGCGATAGTAAATTCACCGACAAGTGACGTAGTATAGTCAAATAGGAGTTGTTATTATTTTAATTACATCATTTAATTGTTTTGATTATGTTAAACGTTAACTTTGATTTGATTACAATTTAATTAGTTTTGGTTTCATGTTTGTTTGGACGTAGTGTATTTCATTTTGTTTGTGAAATGTGATTTGACTTTAAATTGTCATTAAAACGGGCGGAAACGCAGGTAGTATCGAGTGCAAGTTGTCGATGCGCCTGGACAAGGCCTTGGTGCGCGTGCGCTCGGTGGATCGAAGGCAGTTATCTTCGAGCATTAGTGGAGAGCGGACGTGCACCAAAGACTCGTCTGTGACCGCCCAAAACAGCGAAATACTAAGTGTTTTATTCCTACTACCCATAAATCACCATCGTGAGAATGAACAATAGCAAAGATGACGAAACAATGTTGCGTCCGGCCGTCGCTGACGCGACATATGTATCTAATCTTTCTTAATCTAAACATATAAATCACAGTATAATCATCACGTATATAACAATTCTTCAATTTTAATTAAAAAAATACTTTCTTAATCTAAATAAATCACAGTATAATCATCACTATTGTTGCAAATGTTAAACAGCATAGGATACTGCTGCTGTTAAACGTTTAGGATACTGGTAGGGTTCCCACGTGTTTGTAGTGCTTCCGCTATGTTTGCTGAGGCGCATACTGACGATTTTTACGCTGTAATCAGAAAAAGGTGCGCCTCGCTATTAAGGCGTCAGCGTGGTAGCCCGAATGGTATCCTGAGCGTATTGTCCGATCGATGGGACTCGCCGATGCTAAAGAGGTGGATGCAGCTGCACGCCAGCGGTCCTTCTTACATTTAATATTTATTTTTATATTATTTTGGTGACATAATTTTTTGTTTTTATTTTCTTTTATTTTTATAAGCTCATTTTTATTAAATTTTGTATTATTTTAATTATTCTATTGGACATTTCTATTTAATTTTGAATCAATTTGACATAAATTCATAACTTTATTTAATTATTATTTGACATTAATTTAAAACTTTATTTTATTATTATTTGACATTAATTTAAAACTTTATTTTATTATTATTTGACATTCATTTAAAACTTTATTTTATTATTATTTGACATTCATTTAAAACTTTATTTTATTATTTTTTGACATTAATTTAAAACTTTATTTTATTATTAAGATAGAATTTATTTGTAATTTGTAATGTTTTTATATGGATGTATTATCTGAAATAAATGAATTGATTGATTGATAAATGTGTAAGAGGGACAAGTATACATATTTGTGCGAAAGAGAGGTGACATCTAAGACTTACTTAATAATTCCTAATATTCGAACTTGGGTTGCGCTAATGTATATACATTACATTGTATTATATATGTATATTGTATTGTACTTTTTTACATTTTGATTTTGAATTATTTAAGTTTTTAAAGTGTAATTTGTTTATTTTTTTTTCTTTCACTGTTTATGTTACTAATGATTGCGATTATGATTATTATTTATGAAGGTAAAATAAATTTTGTGATTTATTAGGTCATTACATATGAAATTGGCGTTTTGTAAGGGATTCCTCCCTTAAAGTCTTTTTTTTTATAATAATATATTTATTTAATCAAAGTATGTACCATTGCTATCTATGCACTTTTGCCATCTCATAGGTAGTTCATTGATCCCTTTACTAAAAAAACCATTAGGACGAGAATCAATGAAATCTTTGAAGGCGCTTTGGACTGCCCCATCGGAGTTGAATTTTTTCCCTTGCAAGAAGTTATCCAAATTTCGAAAAAAATGGTAATCTGTGTGTGGTCTAGCGTTGTCCTGAAGCAGCAGTGGCCTAGAGCGATTGACCAACCTCGGTTGATTAGCAGCTAGCTTTTCCATCATGGTTTGCAGTTGCTGACAATAGATATCTGCTGTAATCGTCTGGCCAGATTTAAAAAAGCTGTAGTGAACGACACCGGCACTAGTCCACCAAACGCTCACAAGTAACTTTTTTTGAGTCAATTTTCGCTTGGGGCAGGATTTGGATTTTCACCTTTCCAATTTGCTTCAAGTGGATTAAAACAGTTTTATCACTAACACCCCAGCCTGCAGCTAACTCGGACGTGGTTTGCGATGGATCTGCTTCCACAATAGCTTTCAATTCTTCATTAGCAACTTTAGTCTCCGGCCGTCCACGGGGCTTGTTCTGCAGGTCGAAATTTCCAGAACGAAAACGTTGGAACCAAAAACGCACTGTGTTTTCTTTTGCGACACCGCCGCCATACACATCATTAATCCTTCGAGCCGTTTCTGCAGCACTGGTATCACGGTGGAACTCGTACTCGTAAATAACGCGATATTTCAAGTTTTCCATTTTGTAAACTGCGTGACGCAAAAACCAAACGAGGACAAAACAAATGAATTACGGTTTTCGAAATACAAATGTATGAATAAATAGCTGTATAAATTTGAAATTGGAATCCTTAACCAAAGAAGAGATATTTGAGATCAAAGTGGCCAGTACGACAAAACGCCAATTTCATATGTAAGGACCTAATATTATTTCAAAATATTCAACACAAATGTAATTTTGTTATGAATAAATGGCTTATGACTTACATATTATTTTATATACACCGACAACGCGTCTTAATATAGCTGTACTTAATTTATGTAAAATCACTAATGCGTCATTGTGCAAAAATTGATTCTAAATTATGTGCATGTATACATTTCATTGAACGTGACTGTACTTCTAAAATATGATATTATTAAACTCGACATAAAGGTAATAAAAGCGCGGTAAATTAACTCGACATAAAGGGCATAGAAACGGGACAGAAAACTAAGCTCGACATAGGGGTAATAGAAGCGAGACAAGGTTTTCGGCTCGACATACCGGGACTCGACATAAAGGGAATATATCACTGAGACTTCGCTGTCTGTCCGTCTCTCCGTCCTGGCTGTATCTCATGAACCGTAGTAGCTAGAAGGTTAAAATTTTCACAGAAGATGTATTTCGGTAGCCGCTACAACAACAAATACTAAAAACAAAATAAAACAATTATTTAAAAGGGGCTTAATACAACAAACGTGTTTCAAAAACTACAAGGGAATTCTAGTACGATGTGAGGTCGCTTCTGATTGGTCGAGTCAAATCGAGTTGGTCATGGAATTAAAAATGGCTGCCCTATCTGTCAAATATACTAGTCTGCCTTCACTGACCAAAGAGTTTCTTGTAAGTTTCAGATTTTCTTTGAATCAAAGTTGTTGTAAACCATTTTAGGGTTCCGTCCCCGATTGCAATAGTGGTACGGAACCCTTCGTGAGCGAGTTTCGCACTTGGCCGGGTTTTTATCATAATGTCTTGCTATTAACAAAATCAGGACCCTAGAGCTCGTCGATGATCCTCCAAAGGTAGTTCGACGAGCTCTGGCAACAGCGGAGTGAGGGACGACTCCGCTCCGAGTGGGTTTTAGTGCATATACTCCCGGCGCCTACCATACCATGGGGGACCCCACACATCGAGCCGCTCTCCCCCGAGAGCGGCCAGAGTAAAAATTGACACCTAATAAGTAAAGTAACAATAAGTAAGTAAGTAATCATCATCATCATTTCAGCTGTAAGAAGTCCACTGCTGGACATAAGCCTCCCTCATTGATTTCCAGATGCTTCGGTCATAAGTGGCCTGCATCCATCGTGAACCCGCGGCCTTAACTAAGTCGTCCGTCCATCTCGTTGGTGGACGTCCAACGCTGCGCTTTCCGATCCGCGGTCTCCATTCGAGAACTTTTCGGCCCCAACGACCATCTGCTCTCCGTGCTATATGTCCTGCCCACTGCCACTTCAAAGAGCTAATCCGTTTGGCTATGTCGGTGACCCTCGTTCTTCTACGTATCTCCTCATTTCTGATTCGATCCCGTAGAGAAACCCCGAGCATAGCTCTCTCCATAGCTCTTTGAGCAACTCTAAGCTTATTCATAAGGCCTATAGTGAAGCACCACGTTTCGGATCCGTATGTCATCACTGGCAACACACACTGATTGAAGACTTTCGTCTTAAGGCACTGAGGTATTTTAGACGAAAAGACGTTGCGGAGCTTCCCGAACGCTGCCCATCCGAGCTGGATTCGACGATTGACCTCTTTCTCGAAGTTGAACCTACCTAACTGGACTGTCTGTCCTAGGTATACGTACGCGTCAACAACTTCGAGAGCCGAATTCTCAACCATAACAGGGGTAGGTACAACATGGGCATTAGACATGACTTTCGTCTTGTCCATGTTCATTTTAAGACCTACCCGCTGGGAGACTTGATTGAGGCCTTCGAGCATCGTACTGAGTTCCTCCATCGACTTTGCCATGACTACAATATCGTCGGCAAACCGAAGGTGAGTGATGTATTCACCGTTAATATTGATACCCAGTCCTTTCCATTCCAGAAGCTTGAAGGCGTCTTCCAAAGCGGCCGTAAAGAGTTTCGGAGATATCACGTCTCCCTGTCTTACGCCTCTCTTCAATAGAATCGCCCTCGAACTCTGTTCCTGTACTCGGACCGACATAGTGGCGTTTTTATACAAACACTTCAACACTTCGATATACCGATAGTCAATATGGCATCGTTGGAGAGACTCGAGTACCGCCCACGTTTCGATCGAATCAAAGGCTTTCTCGTAGTCCACAAACGCTAGACAGAGCGGCAAGTTATACTCTTCGGTCTTCTGTATAACCTGTCGTAGCGTATGTATGTGGTCTACGGTACTATAACCTTTTCGGAACCCGGCTTGTTCGGGAGGTTGGAAGTCATCAAGCCTGCGTTCGAGACGATTTGCAATGACCCTAGAAAAAAGCTTATAAACATGGCTCAAAAGCGAGATGGGTCTATAGTTCTTTAATAAGGTGTTATCACCCTTCTTAAAGAACAACACCACCACGCTTTCGTTCCATGCCTCGGGCGTGGTAAGTAAGTAATAAGTAAGTAATAATAATAGGTAATAATATAAATAAGTACTATAAGTACTAGTAACAGACATGAAGTCGAGAGATGGAGACTAGATTGAGTCCTTCCGCTTCAGCAATTATAATATTATTTTAAATTGTTAACTTATTGGTAAAAAATCATTTCTTCCTAATAACTTAAGAGGACAGTCTCCATACTCTTTCTCCATACAAACGTAGTCGACTGTTTCCTCCCTGGATAAAGACATTAGAGCAAATATGTTTATGCCATAAAACTTAGAACCTATATCTGTCATGATGACTATGACTGACTAGGACCTTTTGATTTTTTTTCATTTTCTAATTAGAATAGGTAGCTATAAAATAATTTTCTAGTAATGAGGTTTAAAACTGCCATTTGCTCACTTCAGATGGCGCTACTGTAGCACGTCTGCCTTTATTTGACACCTTCATAGTTTTTTCGTAAACAAACATGGTTATTTTGAGATAATTTTACAAAATGACGCTTTGTTTAGCTGTGGATTGCAAAAACATAGCAAATCATTTATTCCCCAAAGATGCCAAAAGAAAAAAACAGTGGATAAAAGCTACGAGGAGAAAAATCGACCTAGTAACTATTTAAGGTTATGTGCTCCCCATTTACACAGGTAAGACGTTTCCTTTCTTAAAACTACTAGTGTAGGTACCTACCTATTGATCGAAGGTTATAATAGTTTACTATTGTAACGATAGTCTGTATGAGAATGTATATTCTCTTAGGAATAGACCATTCCTTAGTTTTTACAGTATTTTCCACCTATCATCAATGATCATCGATCAGTGATCATCACAGACGTTTCTCTCATGCCAAGCTTTGTGTAAATTAGGGTCCTTATCTTACCTTATCCACATTTTCTCATTCATTCAGGTGATGAAAATAAATAAAAAGTATTGAGGAAAACAGCAGTTCCTTCTATATTTTCTTTTACCAAAGTAATTACCGAAATAAAGCCAGAAGACCAATAACGGTTAAACAGACGTCTAGAAAGAAGCAGAAGGAGACAGTGCTTAGATACAGCACCTGGACCTAGCAGAATACAATCCGAAAATAATAAATGCTGCAACTTTAGAGAAAATATTATGAAATGAAGGAAATTTTACTTATAAATTAAAGACATTTTTCGGTTATAATCACATGGTGTTTATTTTATTACTTAAGGCATTGTTTCAACGCTCAACGTTTTGAGACCTTTACATGTCTCTTCTTCAGGATTGACTGAGATGTTTTTGGGATTTGTCATTCTAATGTGTTAAAAAGTTACTGTGAAACTACTGTCTTATCAAAATCTAAAATTAAAAAAGGTATCAAAACGTTCCTGTGTACACAGACTCTAGATAGCAAAGTTAGACTAATATTTATTATTAACTATGCTTAGATCGTGTCCGTCAGCTAGGCCGGACCGGGCAACAGATTTACACCAAACTTTACACAAACAGATGTGCTTACAATGTGCCTACAAACCACTTCCAGCGGCACATTCACAATAACTGACTTCTATAGTGCCATTTCAATCTATTTTCAATAAAACTATGTAAAGTAGTTTCTTCATTTGTGCTTTGCATTGCACATGAAAGTAGGCATAGTTTCCTTCAAAGGCAACACGAAGAGTAACCAAACTTCTGCTTTCATATAACAGACGACCTTGGGGTGGTAGGTACTTGAAACCTCTCCGCAAACTCTTGGATGTGGTGTTTGGACAGCCGAGCGGTGGTAAATTGGTGCTAGCGTTAACATCTCCAAAGTGACTTATATCAGGAAACTCAGGAATTTCGTCATCGAGTTCCTCTTCGACTCCTATAATACTGTTTCTGTCGTACGCCTCTAGCCTAAAACAAAAACATAGAAAATCCATGAAAAAAATACCCTTGTCAACCATTTGTAAACAAAGACTTATTTTTAATAAAATCATAAAAATTACAAGTCGTACGACCCCGAAAATAAGCACGTATACTTATCTCAACATGTAGGTACTTTTTACAAAAGGATTTTTACATATTTTCAACATATAAATCAGTACAAAGCCTTTTTGTAAAACATAACAAACAAACATTAAAGTGCACTTTTTTACTAACCTTTCAGTCAAAGCAGCTTTTTTTCCGCTAGTAGACGCATTCCTTTTTCTCAGCTCCCCTTTTAATTGGATTATACTCCACGTTGAATACATTTTAATTCATAAAATTGCTAAAGACACATGCAATCACAGTTGAAGTTTGGCGGCATCTGGCCGTGCCACACTAGCGCCACCTGCCTCGACCTTTTAGTTTCTAACCCCATTAATTTGATACCTTCAACAAATGAATACTAACTTGTCAAATTCATAATGTGACCTATGTATTATGCGGCTAGGAGATAATGTGTCAAATTATGAAAGTGACCTAAGTATAATGTAGCAAACATCTCATGTGACGAATTGCGAAAGTGACCATGTGCTCACAAATCAAATAAAATAAAAATATATACCGTAAAAGGCACCAACTTTGCCCGTTTTTTTTATAAAATCGAAAAAAAATCCTTTTTTTTCTAAAGGAACATGCATTTTTTATTTATTTGTAAGGTGTATTACGATCATATGGTGCATTACATAACCATTTGAATAAATATATTACACTTTAAAACTATTTTTTTCTTGATTTTGATCGCGGGCAAAATAATCCGCAGTTGTGACCAACATTGCCCACGCCTATTTTTTGACTTAATTCGAGTCCTATTTATACGTAATTCAGATAATATCTAGAAAAATATATAATCTAGGCCTAGTCTTTGAATTTTCGTTTGTAGCATAAGCAGTTTTGCAGTAAAATCAGTGGGCAATATTACCTAGCGATTATTACTCTTTTCCATACAAATCCTAACAAGCTGTTGTAACTCTCTAGGGTTGTCACGTGTCTATTATAAGTTTCGAATGTTGCAGAATATCAGAAATGCTGTTTCAATTAGAATTTAGTATTATAAATAAAAATGTATTATCAAAGTTTGACAAACTAAGTAACTAAGTATGTATTTTTTATAATTTTTAAGAAAAACACTGTTTTCTTAAAAAATATAACGAATCCACTATATTTTGCGAATTACACAGTGACTTATGTTTGTGATTGTTGAGTTTGTTTCAAGAAAACAGTCTAAATGATACATAAAAAATCGATAAGTTGGGATTCTCATTTTTTTTGTGTCGGTTAAAATGAAATTTTTGCAACCCTATGTGCTTTTTGATGAAGGGCAAAGTTGACAAGAATAGGTCTGAACAGTTCAGGGTATCTTTGCCCACCGCCATTACTGTTGTATTTTAAGGCTTAGAATACTGAAACCTAATCAAAAATGCTTTAAAATTGGTATTCTATTACATACAGTAAAATCAACTTTCCAGCGTTTTCACCGTGACGTAAAATTCACTCTAAAATATCTGAAAAATTTGCCCGCAAAAAACACATCACATTCGACAAGACCTGACAGGTGACTGAACGGAGTTGGGAACCAAGGCAATGCATCGTGTTGTCAGATACATAATCTACTTTTCTTCCAATTAGTAAATATAACCATAACGCTACAATATTTTTCAATTTTAACAGATTTGCTTAGAAACTGCTTTTTGGGCAATGTTTTGGTGTTGGCAAAGTTGGTGCCTTTTACGGTAATGAAAAAAATCAAAAGGTAGGGGCATAGTCAAGACATATATAGGTTTTATGGCATAAACATATTTGCTTTTTTTTTTAGTGATACCTACAACTTTAAAATTTTCGAAAAAAAAGTACGAATTTCCAAAAGTCGTAAAATAAAAGTTGTTCGCCTAGACCTCCAGAACAACCCCCTTTCGGCTTAATACCCCCTCGTCGAAACACCCTGTATAGTACGCAGATCTGAAATATGGTACAATACTATATATTATAGTACGGTCGGCAACCCTAAGTCAAGACCAAGTTTCAATATTAAGTACCTAATGCAGGTATAAAGAGGCAACAATCCCCTATTTGCTTAGCATAGGCACAGCCTACCTACATAATGCAATTAGTTGTATCCAGAAAGGGTTGGTGCTCTGGAATAGTTTTGTAAGTTACGTGTATTTAACTTATGTAAGTCTCTCTGTAAGTCTGTGCGCGACTTAGCTCAGAGACGCTGTTACGAAGAAGCTGCAACTTTGCATGAGCACTCACTATGAAAAACGGATTTAAAGTCCATATCTCTCCAACATGTAAAATGGAGATGATTGATTCTCTTTTTAGTACCTATATTCCGTCGTGCAAGTATCGTTAGAGAGCTCTTTTGAAATCAAGTGCGATTTAAAACTCATTTTTAATTTTAGGGTTCGGTTTTCGAAATTTTGTCAATATCTAAGTACAGCCATTTTAGACCGAGATCTCAGAAGTGGCAGACCACGTATTTGCTGACGAACGAAATGTGGTCGATTGAGTAGTGTTAGTATGTACTAAGAACGCATGCCTACTTGCTAGCCTGCTGCGACGGCCAATTCTGAGATATCAGGTCATCAAGATACGTAAAAAAAATACTTACCTCACGTTAATTCTCCGAGCTGATTTTCACGTATATTTTAGGTACTTAATGTACTTAAAAATAAGTCGCCAATACTCCCATCCACTTTCCGTCGGCCGTATTGCTTTACAGTCGCTTTAAAGCTTCCAACATAATTACTCGACTTTACGTAAATTCTGATGCTCCATTTTTATATATGTCCACCAGACAACTATTTTAAAACCTTTTACAAGGAGACAGACCAATCCAAGGGGCCAATCATCCCCTTAACCCCCTAATGCCCTCGCGCTCCTAACCAAAGAGGCATTAAAATTGAGTTTAGGGGGTAATTGGCCACTTATAATTGATTTTAATCTGGAAGGAACTGTTAAAGAAATTTTGTATAAATAAATAAATATTGCACGACGTTACACACAGCGCAATCTAGCCCCAAACTAAGCACTAGGCTTGTACTATGGGTACTAGACAACGGATATACTACATATTATACTTTTTTTTTTGTAAATACATACATAATAATATGATACATAGAAAACACTGAATATCCCATGTCTTCGGACCGTGGTGAGTCCTAGGACATGTTGGTTTCCTCACGATGTTTTTCCTTCACCGTAAGAGCGATGTTATTAGCGCACATACCTTTTTCTTAAAGAAAAACACATTGGTGCGCGGTCGGTCTGGATTCGAACCCACGACTCTCAGAATGAAAGCCGGGGTATCTACCACTAGACCAACACCGCTCTTATATCCGTATATCCGGTTGGATCAGGATATACCTACCTACTTATGACCTACTTACAGTTTTTTTAATTCGCACAGCGGTAGGTAGGTATTTCAACAAGGCGAGCATAGCCGTGGGCAAAAAACTATAGGGAAATAAAACTAAATTAGTAGGTACATCAATAATTTATTTAATATTAGCAAAGTTAAAAGTCATGCTTATAAATATTAATAATAAAAACAAATTGTTTATTCATACATAACATAACAAACATAGATTTAGGGGCTAATATCTATTTTAGCCTTTAGTTGTAGATTGAAACAAATCAAGTTCATTCTAAATATACAAACCAAGCAGAAATAAACACAAATAGAAACTCAAATGGCACAAAATACCTATGTATTTACATTCAAACTACATATTAACACTCATAAAAATTTAAAATACTTAACCCCTACTTGTTTACCTACTCTCGTAAAGTAATACATATATAGTAATAATTAAACTTACTTTCCTAAACGTAAATACTTCGATTAATTTAGGTAAGGTCAACCAGGGGAAATGCGACCAATGGGGGTAATGCGACTAATTCATTTTACCGGACTTACAATTGTTATATTGAAAAAATCGCCAATCGTGATAGGAGAAATATCTTCTAAAATCGTGACTAGATAGCGATTTTATCAATAGAACAATTGTAAGTCCGTTAAAATGAATTAGTCGCATTTCCCCCATTGGTCGCATTTCCCCTGGTTGACCTTATACGACATAATAATGAAAAACGATTAACTATTAAAAACATCGTACAGGTACAGATGTGACTGACACATCGCATTGTACTTTTTTTTTATGCCGTCTGCAGCATTTGTTATCATTACTATTATATTATAGGCTGGAAACTTATTTTTTTTCATACATTTATTATGAAGTCTACAGCACTATTCTTTTAGTAATTCTAAGCATTTCTTACCCGAGTTACGAAAAAAAAAGATGGTGTTCAAAGTGTACCAAAATATGCTTTTAGAAACCATTGAAGATACAGAAAAACCCAAGGTTTTTAAAAACCTTAACTTTTAAAAAGGGGGTAACCTAGCCCGGGACTTTTAACACCTCCTTCCACCAGCAGCGGCATTTTTTTATGTGGCTAGGGCTAAAAATGCTAAGAAGAAGGTACTCGAAGAATAGTTACCTACTGTGAAATTCATAGCTTATTGATTTTTTTAAGGTAATGGGAGTGTCCTCTTAATCTCTGACTAAATATCAATATTTTGATTTGAAATATCTATCAATGGATATGTCATTATCACCATCGATACTGTATTCTAATTACATTTACAACAAACATACAACACCAATACTTATAGACAAAAACTGGAATTACGACGAAAAGATGTGAAAACGGCAACAATGAAAAATTCCAACACATCGCACAAACTTAACAAAAACACTCGAGATATGTGCCAGGGTTGATGCTCATCGCTGATTTAGGTTTTTTCATTTCTCTAAAAAATGTGACATTTTGCTTATTATGAAAGTACCTATAAGACAAGAGTATATGACAGCGTGATTTGCACTATGGTTTGTCAAATAAAGCTTGATTCATGTGACACATTATCCTCATGAAGTATTGTATTTATTTTTGGTTAACTGTACCAAGCATATTGTCATATTTTATCGACAGGACCAGGACCTTCCCACTCGAGGGAAGGGAAAAACCACAGACTATCGAAAATCGGTATAAATATGAAAAATATCGGTATTAAAAATTAATCTGTAATACCTACAAACTGATTATATTAACACCGAGCAGTGTCGGGGAGTCTTCGATAATAATGGCAGTTCTCTCATTCGAAACTTACAAAATGATATCCATTTTTAGGTACCTATCATTTTTTTTCAAGTCGTATCGGTCGACTTACGATGGATGAAATGGGTTTCGGTTCGAAAAATCCTCCGATCCAAATAAAACTTCCATCTAACGACACTTTGGACATTGTAAACGTCGGTGGTAAGGTTATATCGGATATGAAATTTACTTCACAACAAAAGGCTTACATCACAAACATCCACGTAAATAAAGTGCATTCGGATAGCTGGCATGATAAAGTGGAGAAACTTGATTACGAGCTCGATGAATATTGGGCTCTAACAAGTAAAATGCGTAACTATGACGTTGAATTTAAATATGCCTCAACTACAATAAAAATCAAAGACAAGTGGTAAAATTGTTTTGAGGAATTTAACGATGGTTGTGACGATTACGATGAATTAGGAGAGGAAGAGGAGCCGGATACTAATCCGGAGGATCCTGCGTTTGAATCTCTCCAAGGTGATTGCAGTAGTAGTAGTGAAATACATGAAGCCATTATTATATTTGATTGTATGGGAGATAAAGTGGTAGCCCACAGTAAAATGCCAGTGTTGCCAACCGAGATGTTTAAGGCTATTATGATGTCTCGTAAAGATCGTGATTGTAAACATTACAGTCATAATTCTGAGACCCATAATCGAATGCATACAACAGAATTTAGAAATTCAATAGTTATAGAATATACAAGTGAAAAATGTAACTATTGTGTCAAGACACAAATTGGGAAAAAGGTGCTGGTAGAATTGTTTATTACTGAACACAAATGGATTAAAGGTCAGATAATAGAACCTGTGTCACGAACACGAAAGCCTGTCTTGTCTATAATACTGTTCAGCCCAATGCATTGTAATGGGGTTGATTTATGTACCTACGCATAGTAATGAAGGGGCTTACGATTCTGGCGTAAACTTTTACAAACGAAATGACAACACTTTTGGTATTATTTTTTATCGGTGAACAAAATGCTAATCAAACACATAATTATGTAATGAGTTTGCATTATTAGAGAATAATCCCAGATCTGTTAATGACCAGGCCTATGGCAATATAGTTCCTAAATTAGCATCGTTAGCGCCAAGCGCTGCTGTGCAGCAGAATCACTGACCTCCATAATACACTCCCTGGAATGTATTATGGTTGTCAATAGGGTAAGGACATCGCGCTCTGTATATTATATGGTATAACAATTCCAGCGTACTTGTATAGTTCAGTTCAGTGGTCCGAACGAACTGTCATTTTTACTGTCATTGTAAAAACCGGAAATTTTCTGTAAGATTTGAGTTGGTTATTTTGTCGTATTCCTCGCTATTTTAGCTTGAATGAAGTCGCAAATTAAACAAAGTCTTTCCTCAGTAAATTGCCAATCTACAAATTATTGTATTCGTCATGAATGTGCGAAAATGCTGTGTCGGGAACTGCGCGTCTAATAAAATAGAATTCATCGCCTTTACCTACTACCAAAGGACAAAAATTTGAGACAATTGTGGCTTTCGTTTCATAATCAAATTAACGTGAAGCTCAGTGGTTTAACTAAATAACAGTTAGTTACAAAGCATATTTGCCAAAACCATTTTGATTCCTATCAAATTGATGTCGCCATTTTGTGATGTGTCGTAAAGATCGTGATTGTAAACATTACAGTCATTATTCTGAGACCCATAATCGAATGCAAACAACAGAATTTAGAAATTCAATAGTTATAGAATATACAAGTGAAAAATGTAACTATTGTGTCAAGACACAAATTGGGAAAAAGGTGCTGGTAGAATTGTTTATTACTGAACACAAATGGATTAAGAGTCAGATAATAGAACCTGTGTCACAAACATGAAAATCCAGGCATCTAATGTGAAAGAAAATTCATTTTGTGAAAGACTAGCAGCAGCAACAACTTTAAGTCAAGAACGATCCTTTTCTTTAAATTTTGGTAAACTAAATAAACGTACGCAAATTTAAACATCTCTCATTTTAATTAAGTAATAAAAATAAAGTGTAGGTACGGTATTTTTATATCGACCATGTCCCATCACTATTTATATCGATGTCGATAGTTCAAAATAAATAAATGCACTTCACTACGCTTTTATAATCTGTGCACGCAACTAGCGCTTGGCGCAAACGATAATTACAGCTGAACTAATTTTTAAAAAGAGATAGTGTCCCATGTCTTTGACTATAATAATAGATATCTGTGGTTGATGACTAATGAAGCTGCAGCAAATATGAAGAAATATTCAGTACCAAAAACTAAAGACAATGAGAGGTTTTGGTATGATTATGAAGTTCTAAGCCCTGAAACCTGTGCTAAGGCGTGGAAACCTGAAACCTGTGCTAAGGCGTGGAAAAGGCTTATGGAAAACTATAACTATTTGTCAAATATAGGTTGATTCCTGTGACACATTATCCTCATAAAGTATTGTATTTATTTTTGGTTAACTGTACCAATCGTATTGTCATATTTCATCGACGGGACCCGACTCGAGGGAAGGGACAAACCAGACTATCGAAAATCGGTAAAAATATGAAAAATATCGTTATTCCAAAGTTCGTAATCCATTAATACGAATTATTTTATTAATTTATTTCATTGATTGACACAGCTTTTCAATGTGATGTGTAGTTTACGAGATTAATACCTATTATCTGGTAGTTTGAAAAAATAATATTTTCGAGATTATTTCCTTTGGTTAGTCACATTATTCGCGTAATTTATTTATAATAATACTAATAAGGGATCTAGGGGAGACGAGCTAACCTCGAGTTTTCCCCGCGCGGTGGGGGATAAACTTCTTGGTTCCTAGAAGGGTAAGAGTCAAGCAGGCGGCCGTAAAAATATTATCAAATTTATTTGCAGTAGGTATGGTCAATAATAACTTTTACCTACAGGGCCGACCCCAAATAATTTTGAGGCCCCGGGCCCACAGGGTTTGCTAAAACCCCACTAAAACGAAGAAGTATGCAACCGGGAACATCGCTCAGATGAGAAGATAAACTTACACAAATAAAAATCTTAAAAAAAAAACTTTTTTTGTTAAAATTAAAAAATGCGTTTTACTTGAGGTGATTTTGCTAATAAAAAACATGATCAGTGATCTGATCTGATCACTGACAATTAAAGACTTCTTTGGTACTAAAGTGAAGTAGTATTTAAAGGTAAACTTTACTACTTTGTACTTAAGCAAAACACAACACGGCCGAAGCCACGGCCATGTTATGGTTTGGATTATTTTTATTATTTAACAAAAAGTCCAAATATAAATCAATTCCTTTCTAATAAATATCTAATAAGTGGTTTATTTCACCAGAAGACCGATTTCGATTCGCACTTGTTCTATTATTCTACACTGTCTGGTTGACAGACTATAAATACATAGATATAGTAGTCGAAATCGTCGCCGTAAAGCAATGGTAAAGCATACTTAAGTAAAAAAAGCTTATTACACTATTCCGAAATAAACATGTAAGTAACTATCGATTCAAAGTCTACGAGAATAATAATCGATAATCGAATAGATCCAGTAACGATTAAACTCTATCCTCATCCCTTTGGAGACCTGTCACAGGAATCAAGCTATATTTGACAATGCATAGAAGTGCGTTTCATCTTTAAATTCCTATACCGTCATGTTGGTAGCAAAACAAAAAAGTGCAAAATACAAAAAAAATAATGTGCTAGCATTGTGCTAGCTTGAATTTAGGGGGATTTGTATAAAAAGAATGAATGAACGAATCTTCCTGTATACAAGGTTTAGGTTTAGCACATTCAAGATATAGGTAAGGGCCAGACTTTTTTGTTTTGCTACCAACATGACGGCATAGGTAATTAAAGATGAAACGCACAGCTCCCGCCTTCCACGACTGTGTTGCGACTTAAATGTCAGCATTAAAAATCATAAAAAAGTTAATAATATTGTTGATAATGCTGATGTTAAAAACAGTGATCCGCGGATGCTGATGGTTTATACTGATTTAAGCAACAACCCTGGCACTGCTACAAAAACTACTACCTTGATGATTCATGGCGATGACGAACGAGCCTGTTTAGACGAGCTGTCCTCGCCTAGTGTGTGTCCTCATGTGACGAGTGATCATGTCACGGCGGCAAGCGGCGTACGGGCAAGCTGGGCAGCGATACGGTTTTTCTCCCGTGTGCGTACGTTGGTGAGTAGCCAAGTGGTCTGATCGCGAAAATACCTGCGCACATAAGGGGCACGAATACGGCTTAATCCCACTGTGGAGCCGCGCATGCCGCGTCAACATATCAGAACGAGCGAATCGTCGGAGGCATACCTCGCACTCGTATGCTCGTGCTGAATCTGGGGTGCGATTTCTGTGACGTGAAGCAACATGTTTTGCAAGACGATGGTGCACAGTGAACGTCTGTCCACAGGTTGAGCATACGAAAGCTGGCTCCGGCTCCGGTTCAGGTACAGGCAGTGCCGGGGTCGGAGGAGGTTCTGATTTGACCGACAGGTCGAGAGGAACATCATCGGGACTCTCGGTGTGGTCGTTGTAAGGCGCATCCAGCACAAGCCACGGTGGCGTGGCGTAGTGATTGTTATTGCGAATCTGCACGGCCAGCTTGTCGAGTAGTCGGGAGAGGCGTCGCCGTTTGTGCAAATACCGAAGGCTATGAGCCGCCGATGCACTCTCTGCCATGCTATCGTAGTCGCTGGGGCCCTCCCCGTGCCCAGCCATGCCGAAAGTAGGAGTCCAGCCTGAAATAGAACACACAAATTGTTTAAAATAATAATTATGATACTTTTAAAGAGTTAGGAATACCTTCGCATATATTAAACCAAATCGCAGAGTTTATTAACAGTTCAAAAACCACCTCTTATTTATAAACACATTTATCAATTTTTTTTTTTCAAAAACTAAAATCGATCAGCGATAAATATTATGCTGAAGTTACTTACTGACTTTAAAAATCACAAAATGGTTTATTATTCATACGGCAAACTTTAATTTAAGTATTTGAATGATTGATTACTTCACATTTTTAAGAAGTTTAGTATTTTATGCAGGTAACTTATTTGTTATAATTAAGTGTTTTGAGTACTTTACTTTTTTTTCTAAGCCCGGTAAGCAAGACTGTATGCCTGCGAAGTTACTGATTTCCAGGGCAGGTGGTGAATTTTTATAAGTTACTTTATGTAGGTACAGATTACAGAGATGGCGAAACGAGCAAATAACGATGTTTCACTGCACCTTTAGTAAGTACATCTGTCTGTTCAATGACCAGGGTAAATCTTATCCCCTGTTCCCTATTGGCAAATGGCAAGACATTTCGGACCAATCAGGCGTTTTGGCATCGACACAAAAGGGATCCCCTAAGTTTTAAAAACTTGGTATATGGGTACCGATAGTTTCTTCGTTTTTTTGTCGGTGCTGATATAGGAAAAACGAAAAGTAGGCGTTGCTACACGTCACCAGTTGTTGCGAAGGGAGGATCCAACTATTAAGCCAATTCAATAAGACGTTTGTCACCTTATTGTAAATGTTTATTTCAATAAAGGAGTGGAACTTTTATTTCTAGTTATAAATTGAGTGATAAAAAAGCGTAATGTTTACATAGATGAGGATACGGTATCATCTGTTTCTGTGAATAGCAGTATAATTAATTATTATACTGCGAGCAGTATACCTAGATCTCGCGAACACAAACTTTAGTGCTAAGTTCGATATAAGTAAAGCGACTACAATATTTACTGTAACTCAGTGTTGAATTTTTAATGAAAAGGCGGTTCCAGTTTCGCCATCAATCTGTTATCATGTAGTTAAAATGCCATTTCTACTGTGGGAAATTTAAATGAAAACTTGATTTTGATGATCATTTGTTTCGCAGATTTTAAAACTTTGTTATGTCTACACCTAAGATAACATTTACCCCCGTAGTGGGGAAATACCCCACAGATCAAAAATCCCCCACGACAAAAAAAATAGTATACCTACTTAATTTCTAGTTAGGTACCTACCTTTTTTATTTATCAAGTTTCGTGAAGATTGATCGAGAAATACGACCTGTAGAGGAGAACCAACATACCTACTGACAGTCCAAAGAATTAAGAACAGAACAAAATTTTGCCAGACTTGTGGCAAAGACGCTTCGCTCGCTACGCTCGTTCGGTCAAAAAATAACATTTGATTCAGTTAATAAATTGCTATGATCTCGATTATCGTCTTTCGTGGGGTAAATACCCCACCAATCAGAAATTCATCCCCTTTCGTGGGGTAAATACCCCACCAATCAGAAATCCCCCACGACAAACAAAATATATTCATAGACCTGTTTACCAAGTTACATCAAGATCAGTTGAGAAATACCTGTAGAGAAGAACATACTACATACAATACTAGTACAATACAAATAAAACATACTGACAGAAGAAAGCAAATTTAGCCAGACTTCAAGAAGAAACGCTTCGCTGGCTCGGTCAATAACGAGTAAAATAAATAATAATGCTTTAAACGGGTATGGAATGCTACATTTTCAAATTCAACGATAATTTCTCATCATTGATCATTTACCCAGCTATTTGATAGTATGTCGCGTCGTTCGTAATATCTGCGTTCGAACCCATATAAGTAGGCGTGCAATTAATTTTATGATGCAAAATATAGACCGAGAGCTGCGGTTTCAATTTGTTTACGTTTATTTTTCATCGCAATAGATGCGCTTACACACGATAGTCTAATAATGTGATTGCGCGAGATATTTTAGTACGTGTACTTTTCTACTCTTTTGTCGCTCTTTGATGTGATTCCTTTGCAAAATATTTTTTTATTAGAATGACATAGGTGTAACGGACCTGTCAGTCTCTCTAAGTGGAAAAAGCTTGAAACTTAATAAAGATGATGATAAAATAACTAACCAAGATCTCGAGATAGATAATATGGCAACTTTTTAACGATAGTTATTAATCAACACTAATATTAGAAAGAGGTAACGTTGGTAACATGTAGTCTGTATGTAAAAAAATCAACTGTCTAGCTATCACGGTTTATGAGATACAGCCTGGCGACAGACGGACGAACGGACAGACAGGGAAGTCTCAGAAATAAGGTTTTACCCGTTTTTACCTTTTGGGTACGGGACCCTGCAAAAAGCATTTTTTTCAAACAAAGTATTAAAATTCCCGAAACAAAGTTTATAGTACTTATTTAGTTTATTAGTTTATAGACTTGTAATAATCAGTTAATAACTCGTAGATTTGATAATCTTAGTACCTACCTAAGTGATAGGTAGATATGGATAGTACTGATTTTAAATCCAAAAGTCCCAAACTGGAAAATAGACTAGAGTCTAAACTGTACTGGAGATTTGAAATGCATTAAAAGTGGTTGCTGGTGTTCTACTTAATTGTGTGTGTATTTTGTAGATACTGTGAACCCAAATATTACCTTCTAATTCGAAAATAATGTGCCAAATTGTATTCAATTAGGCAAATATCTAGATAGAGCAACTAGATAGAGCTACAAGCTGCAGAAGGTAAAAATTAATCAAGTAACTGTTATTAGTATGTGCGTGCAGATTCTACCGGTTACTAGCCATCTACCAATTAAAAAAAAACTTACGTACATGTTTCACAACGTCTCAAAATGCAAACAAACGTGATGATTAACAACTGCATCTATCCGACACAGCACAAGTAACTTTTATTTGTTTTGTAGTATGATGCACAGTGTTTTATCGGTGTAGTGCGTACGGTGAACGGTACGTAAGGTCGTCAGGTCGAGAGACCGGTCTCAGTATGCGCGCTCGGTCAGTCGCGGCGGCAGAACGGGCGCGAGGGCGCGGGCGCGGGCGCAGCGAGCGACGCGAGATGCGCCTCGCAAGTGACTGTGGCTAGCGGTATAGAATTCAATCGCGATCACCCTCCCTCTATTACTACACTGTCTACACCAGGGGCGTCTCTAGCTCATGTAGCGCCCGTGTGCAAATATCTTCTTGGCGCCCTCTAGTAAGAATGATGATTTTCAATCTTTACCTATTCTATATATCTATATAGGTACATATAATAAAATCGTAACTCAGCGGTGTCTGTTATTGGAAGTTATAAAAATATATAAATTGTATGGGCAAATGGGCATCTGTTAACGCAGTAGAACCTATTTTACTGTTTTTCTGATTGTCTGTTTATCTGTGCCTTTGTCTGTCTAATCTCAGAAACGGCTTATCCGATTTTATTCAAATTTGGTATGCATATAGCTTTAGACCCCGATCAACATATACGCCACTTTTTATCCGGATATTAATTTTGGCCATCAGGATATGGTGTTTTTTTTCTGTTTTATTTAATTATTTATTTTTATATTATTATTTAATTTAATTGAATGTTGTATTGAAGAAGTATGTTGTGCGGAATCAACACATGATTACCGGATATCCGGTAATTAAAAAAAAACGGATATCCGGAAATTTCTAAAATACCGTGTACTTATGTCTCTCCATAATATATCCGGATCTTTTGGACATATGGAAATTCTTTATAGTCGCCGTTTTAACCGACTTTAAAAAAATAAGCTTTTTTATTTGGAATGTGAGAATCCCGAGATAGTCCCATAAAACCTTGGTGAAGATCTGATTAGAACCTTTGAAATTATGAGCAGAATAGCATCCCACAATACAGTAAATTACTCATTTTTGGACTTCCATCAATAGAATCGGCTTATAAAGAACTAGGTAATAATTTATGCACCACCTGAAACCACCTTCTCATCAAAAAACTCCTTAATGATAAAGTTACGGTTACAATTTTGATGATTTTTAGTGGCAGTCGAAAATGTTCTAAATAAAAGCTATACCCTTGGTTCATGTAACAACCTTCGATGTATTGTTACTTAATCTAACAACGTTTAAGAGGATAGTCTCCATTCTCTTTCTCCATACAAAAGTAGTTTAAATTTTCCTCCCTGGATAAAGACATTAGAGCAACTATGTTTATGCCATGCAAATTTAAACTACGTTTGTATGGAGAAAGAGAATAAGAGAATGGAGACTATCCTCTTAAGATATTGATCACTTTGTATAATGTCGATTAATGTAATTTTCAGTTTGTCTCCTATTCATTTGCGGTAATTATCGTAAAGTATAATGTTCATTTAATGTAATGTTCAGATGGTATAACATGTATTTTATCGAATATTCTATTGGTATAATGTAGTGTAGTAAAAAAAATGATGTAAATATTTGCAGTTGCATTTAGATGCGATCGCTTTAAGTAAATGCGATTCTGTGTATGATTCAACCTACTACTGCTATCTTAACGCGCGTTTTACTAGAACTTCGAAAAAACTATACGGATTACCCCGACTAGGGTAGGTTAGGTTTACGTTAGAACATGATTACACGCAGCGCTTTGACGAGCGAGCGGAGCGAGCGTGCCTCGGCAGCTGTCAAAGTGCCTTTAAAAACATACTTTATGATAATGTTATGCTTCTTGATTATTATGCCATAAAAGTATTGTGCCTTAATGTTTTATGCTTTTTGATTGTGCCTTAATGTTTTATGCGTTTGCCACGCATATAACCAAATATATATTCCACTTACATCGACTTATTGGCGTTAGAAGTCCGAACTGAATATTTTTTCGACTAAATCATGATTAGTTTAGCTCTAAACATTAGTTTTAATAATATTCGAGCAATTGAATAAAAGATTAAATGAATAATTATATTATGTCATGATAATAGTATAACTGAAATTCGTCAAAGTGACAATACATCAAAGGTTGTTACATGAACCAAGGGTAAACCAAAAAAAAGGCGTGGGCTAGGTGTGGGCGCGTCATTCGCGTCTCAGGGGCGGCGCCGCGGCGCCCCTGAGACCGCGGCGCCCGTGTGCTTTGCACACCCTGCACTATAGGTAGAGAAGCCCCTGGTCTATACGCAACCCCACGTTCGTCAAAATTATCTTTTTTGAAGATCTTCTATCCAATTAATAATTAGGTATTATGTCTCATGTTATTTAGTAATCATATTTTTATATGTTACCTTAACGTTTATTTTATTTTTCCGATATATATTATGTCGGTCGTAGGATTATTTTGTAAACAATTTCCGTATAATTAGATAATTGGCTATTATATTTCTCTTCTCCTTGACTCTAATTGGCTTGATTTTGGTATACAGACAAACACTTAATGTGATTGGTTCATAATTTTACCTCGTATTACTAGCTTTTATTATTATAGAAAACCTTTCTGGGTAGTTTAAAAAAAAAGAACTTGGAAAAGGTTAACCTTCTCGCACCGTGATAGGTGGTACCCCGATGTCGTTTCTCTGTGACTTTCGAAAGCTTTCTGGGTTCAGAAGTTCAGAAGCACAAAGAGATGTCAATTCACAAACAAATCAGAGAAGATGTGGTTTTGGGTGTTCCGACCGACCAATTCGTGCGCTTAGTTCATATAACAGCCCATGATTATTGTCTAATTATCCGAGTTTTTGCAAAATCCTTAGGATTTTCGCCTGTTTGTCAAATTATCCTACGACATAGGTACTACCTACCTAGTTTTATGTCGATCGTTACCTAAATCATATAATTTCTAAATAAGTTAATTATATTATTAGTACCGTAAAACGAGGTGAAATTGATTAATTTTAAAATTAAATTGAGCGCCATTTATAGATTTTTGTTCCTAAAAATAAAATAAAAATAGTCAAGCGATGGACAAACTACGTACCTACTACCATTATCAATAGAAAAATAAATATTACATAGAGAAGTTTTCGAGAAAAAAAAAAGAAAACCTCGCTATCAAAATTATATTGCATTTTTTGTTCATAACTTCTAAAATGAAACAAAATAATTTATAATTTTAGTTTATAATAACAAATAAATGCAAAATTACAACTTTAATAAGTTTCACTTTTGTAGTTCTTAATAAGTCAATCAATTCAATAATCAATTAGTCAAAATATTATGGGGCAAGATTGATGAGATACATCATTCTAGGCTACGTTTTTGGCACGAGTTGGGGCGAGATTGAAAGCTAGCTATCAATGTCACCTCTTATACCCTATCAATATACCCCCGGTTTAGAATTACAGCAATTCAAATCAAAATGGCGACCGAAGGGAAATTGTGAAAATATGATTTAATTCCCAAAAAAACATATATTTAATGTCCATTCACTATTATTGACATGTAGATAATTACAGCTGCAGGTTCAAAGTTTTGCCCGTCGATTTTTTTGGCTATTTATTCACTTATCTTTGAAAAATTAATGTTAGTACTTGCACGTTAGGTGAATTTCGCGTCACTTTGGGAAAATATTGCCTGAATATCATACTTTTTTTTTTATTTATTTCGGTCTGAGACCGATATAGCCAATTTGGAATAGCCAGGGTCAAGTTTTAGAATATTTCAAGTTTCTTCAATATAGTTTTGGCGTCGCACATCTTGTACATCTTGCTAGTATCAAGTATTTTGCATGAAATTAGCCCGATCGGGCCTATAGTTTCAAGTCAGGGGCTATGGTAAAGCAGTGGCAACTTTACTATAACCTTCAAGGATCTTCGGCGCGAACGAAGGAACGTTCATGTTTAACACTCAATTTTGTTTTCACTACACTTGTGCACATTCACGGAACTAAATTGAATAAGATTCCACCAAAATTACACAATTTAATCGAGTTTACAACATAGTTTAACGAAAATAAAATTGGAGCACGACATGTTGTCTCCGCTTTCCCGCCGAAAAACAATATCATACTTACCAACACTTAAAAAAAAAAAAAAGTTGCGTTCCGTTTATCGGAGTAATAGATGGAATTGTATAAATTTCAAGTTATCATTATAGGCGCCCCGCCCCGACTGTCAAAAACACCCCGTTTTACGGTATCAGTAAATATCGGATCATTTCTAAATAGACAAATAATCTAGTTACCTACCCTAAAAGCTTTCGCGGTGCAGTTTAATAGTTTAAAAGTTTTAGAAATTCCCACAAAATTTATACTTATAACCACGCAAGTATAACCACGCCCACGGGTCGGCTAGTACCTATAATTTAATACGTAATATAAATTAGTACTATTAGTAGGTACATGCATACATAGGTATTATCTTTCCTCATTAATGTTATTGATCCTTATTCCTTTTCCTTATATTTTAAAAATATTTTGATGTTAGATGTTCCTGCTTTAATAATAACCTACCTACTCAAATATATTTTTTTTTTCTTCAGTTTAACTCTTATTAATGGGCTCTTCTAAATTCTAATCAATACCTGCAAGTTGTTCTAAAAAGGTCTGTAAATAATAAATAATCTGAAAGTAAGCTTCTGTGAATACAATTTAGTATATTAGACATTCCTAAATATTTAGTTGTCTAATGATAATGAATTAATAGGTCAGCGACTAAACGAAGGTACCTAAATACATTTTTTTAGGTATTTGCGCTGCCTGGGTGTCTTCATGTTTTAAAGTTAACGATTTTAAAACTTTTTATATCTCGTACCGCTAAGGTTATCATAAATTTACACTGTGAAATACCCCACCGATCAAAAGTCAACCACGAAAAAAAAATGCCAAACTTTTTGCTACGCTCGCTCGATCAATTTTATGACGTAGATAGACAAAAATGAATTGACCCTTCATTATCCCGTCTAATTTCCGTATTTTTATAAAAACACTGGCGTTGTCATTACACTACCTTATATCATACGAGTACATATACCCATACATAACCAGCAAATAACCAGTGCTTGAGTGACATAAGGTGCAATAAGGTGGACATGAGCAGGAGCTGCGTGCCACGGAGATGAAGATGCATCGCGGAATAAATTGAAACTTAAAAAAAAAAGATCAATGCCAATACTTAGGTGACGCGATTTTCGTCGGAGTACCTAGAAGGAGTACTTAATTCAGGAAATCAAAATGAACAAAAAGCGAATAATATAAAAAGCAAACTAACTATACCTACCCTATTTCAGAAACTTAGATCGAAAATGTAAACAAAAATCCAAAACATTTTTTTTTAAGTAAAAATGAAAAAAAAAATGGTTCTCCGTTTTATTTCATTTCGAATGAATATTTTGGAAAACCTTGTGGTGGGGACCCTATAAAAGTAAAATCTTAATCCGAATAATATCGATATTAAGGTAGAAAACAACATTTTTCATAATTTATTTTGGTATTAAGTTTGTATGGAAATGGTAACAGTCGCCGCGTTCAAGTTCTCTGCGTGCAGCGGTGAGATAATTATATTATAAATAATGTGATAATTATCAGTTAATTTTAACTTTATTAGCGCAGGGTTTTAAATTTATTAGCGCAATCAATAGCCCTTTACTGTTAAACAACTGCGAGATAATCACGTTTGTTCTGTATGCTGAGCACGTTTACCTACTAATATACTGCACTAATGTAATAGAATACTAATGTAGGTAATGCACGTATAGGTAACGAACTTGTCAGTCTCAATTGTGTCAGTTCTGGCCTAATTAAACAAAGTATATCATAGACATACAAATTAATTAATAAATCAATTCGAGTGCACAATAGGTACCTAGTTGTAATTATTTCAGTGTTTTCACTGAAAAATTAGCATTTAACTTATTGATGACATCGCACCAATGCTGTTTGTGTCTGATGTCTGATCGGGAAGACAGTGACGAGTGACTGGAACTAAAGCCTAGAGTCTGTCCGATTCTTACTCATCAGAATCCGATACAAGCGACGAAGACAACATGCCACACGAACAGCTGAAGTGGCAGAAATATAAATATATAATTTGGAGTTTGCTGGAGATCGCCTACGACTTCCAAGTACAGACCGGAGCTAATACCAACTATGGACAAGCATAATGACGGCTTGAATCACTAGCTGTGCTTAACGAGCTGAAGCAGCAACGTTGTTGGTTTGTTGGCCACGTACCCCTGGATGTAATAGTGTGTGTAACACAATTGTGTGTATGATAGCCAAGAATGATACAGTTGTTGGACAATTGACCATTAGACTACTCATAATGATCATTATTTGATTCAGTTGAAGGTAACATTGTTTAGAGCTTTCTGTTAATGTTTCTATATACATGCCAACTCTGAACTACGAGTAATTACACCAAGCGAGCTTTTGCGATCATTAGAGTACAAATATAATAATGCATATTGCATTCTAATGAGACTCCAGCGTTTCTGCAGTGTTTCGGGTATGTTTGCTGTCGGTGGGGTGTCCGACTTCTTCGTTATTATAAGATCGCGAGTAGCCGGTTTTTGGTCGCATCTCAGGTCATCTAATAATGAGATCCTCCGGTTGTTTTCCGAGTGTCTAAACAATCCAATATATAGGTAGGTACGCACATTGGTTGTTTGTACACAGAGAGATGAACCACACATGAAAAGCGTGAAATGCAACGTATGCATTCTATTTTTTTGCGTTAAGTCCCTACCTAGCTTTTTTTGCGTTTTACATTAGATTGTAAGTTTTTTTTAATTGTTATTGTTATTAGTTAGTTTGTAATATTTAGATAAATAATCGTTTATTCATTCTTATACAAAATAAGCATTTCCTGGAATATATATATTTCATTATAATGTGCAATTTGCAACATCATATCACGAAATAAAATAATCAATCATTGTAAAATTGTGGTTTATGTTATGATTGTGGTTCACGTTATTATTACTATTATTACTAAACTAAATTTGAATGTTGTATCAAAGAAGTATCTTCTGTGAAATCAATAAATAATTTCAGGATATCCGGAAAATTCGGCTATTACTTACAATAAAAAAAAACATTTTTTATTTAATATGCGAGTAATTTTAGACATTTATTATCTGAATTGTGTGGGTACCTACCTATACCTATCATCCGGATCCGTCAGGATAATATGCGGGAGTTGTTTAAATGCTTTTATAGGTATTTTTAGGGTTTCGTAGTGAACAAGAAACCCTATGGTTTCGTAATGTCCATCTGTCCGTCTGTCTGTCTGTCCGTTGCTTAGCTCAGAGACGCTTAGAACTAAGAAGCTGTAACTTTGCATGAGTTTACATATTGATCACGCCGAGAAAGTAGTAGGTCGGTTGATAGGTACTTACAATAAAAATAGTTAATGCTATGCAAGGCTGCAAAGTTGGTTTTTGGTGCGAGTAAGTACTTTTTTAGCAGCGACGATGATAATTAATTTAACAACTGCAGAGTTAGTGAAAGCGGCACCTGCATAATGCCAAATTGAGTTTTCTACTGTCAAATGCACCTATTGTTTTCCTTGCTATAGTGAGGTGAAAAAAGAAAAATGGCTCAATCCTAGAACGCTTCGCTTGCTCAGGTTTCAATACAAGTACCTACTATGCAGCTAATGCAGCCGACTTTCCAGTTTGCAGCAAACTCTAGACTGCGCGTGACCCGACATTCCCGACAAGGCACGCATTTGCCTGATTGTCTAAGACATGGGCTACAGCTACAATCAACAATTTACTAATACTACTTTTTTTGACAATTTTATCGTTATGATTCTATGTAAACATTATTTCTCAGTGTTTACCATACTTAGGAAATACTGCTTTTTTAGAAAAAAAAAAAGCAAAAAAAAAGGCAGTTGTATGTAACTAGCTATTCTTGGCAATAACTCAAAGATTTACAATTTACTAGTGCGCAATACCTTACCTACCGCTGTGCAAAAATCAATCTAAACGATCAGGAAATTAACTAATGCTGCCGTACCGTTATTTGCGGTAGCGCATGGCAGCATTTTTTATAGTACTTCATCACTGCACTATTACCTAGTACTTCAGGCACCATCAGTACTTCAATGGACGACCGTTTTGTTTGAATGTGGATTTTTGCATAGCGGTAGGTAGGTGTTCGCGCAACGCGGACAGTCGCGGGCACAGTTAGTTTGGAATATGGTATAGATACTTGTAGATATGTACGTTGTTATTATAACTACCTACGTCCAAACATTTTCGGGTATTATTCTGATACTGGTAATAACTAATAATCAATAAAATCATGTCCTTGATTTACAAAAAAAGTATCTTACAGTCGCAAATAATTACAAGACACGTTTTATAGTTTCGTTTTATAATTTTGTCATTTTTGCCAACGCCAATGATTGTCGATGTACCTACCTACATTATATTACATTAGTACACAAGTAGCTATTTTATTTCAATTGTTTTTTTTTGTAAAAACTGATTATGATAATAATATTCAGTGAACAACACACAGCGCCGTGATAAGCTACTAAGCTTGTGTTCCGGTGACTAGGTCACGGATATGTCTCAAACTTGAATTTAAATTTATTTTATTTTGTTTATACATACATTATTATTTATTATACATAGAGAGACACACAGACAACAAGACACATATATTTATTTTTAAGCATAAATACTTGCATTGCGCGGAAATCGAACCCGCAACCTTCTGCATAGCAGTCGGGTAGTCGCACGACAAGCCACAGAGGTCGTCGAAGACACTATTAAACCAGTCTTACAAAAACTAGAAGAATTTTCAAGTATTGCCGCTAATAAAAGTGATTTCTGCCAAGTTACCAACACTTGTTGCTTTGCCAAAGACAATTGAATTATTTGAACAAGGTCCCTGAACATTGAACATTCGAATTACGGCGCCCTATCCTAGATTTTGACTATTTAGGTTACTGTGTTTTCAAAAATAAGTTTAAAAATTAACAATTACTTATCCTTAAAAATTTAACTTGTTGAGAGCGTAGACTAAAATATGTCGCTAATGATATTTGAATATTAAGTATAGACAATTTGTATTTAGATATTCGAACTAATGGTCTTGTAAACGTCTTGTAATAATAAAATTCCAAAGACTATAAAGACAAAGACATATTATTGTTATAAATTAAAGATTTCATTGCCATGATTAAACTAGGAATCTAGATATTTTATTTACTGCAAACTTTGCAAAACGTAGTGAATAGACGTAATACTTTACGAAAGTTTAAATAGATTTGAGATTTGTCTTGTAGTAGAAAATACTATGATTCTTTTAATATAGAAATCCTACCTATGAAACAAACTATGAAAACAATTCGCACAACATATTAGAATTAAAAATTAACAACCAGATAAACAAATAGAACAACTTAAATGCAAAATAACAAAAACAAACAGACTGACCTGTTAAATCCAAGCTTAGACTCATCTTCTGATTGATCATCGCCATAGCCGCAAACAAAACAATAATAAAATAACGCCAATAACCAAGAACCATCAAATTAAACTAATGTGAAATAATGCAAAAGTGAGAACTTGAGCGTGTGCCCGAGTTGTTACCCAGAGCACAGTCAGGAGACGATTGATGTCTCGCGGCTTCTTAAAATCTGAGCTTCATTAGATTTAGGGGAGGCAGATGTAAGGCCGTCTGAGGGCAGCTGCCCCTCGCAACGTCTACTACGCATTTTCTTTGCTTTCCTTAGGGGAGGGGTATAATTATGTAGGTACTTATTGTATTATTTTTATACAGGCACCTAATACTTATATTTTGTAATATAGCGCACTCTTAGCAAATTTAAACATCTTCACTAATAGCAAGTTTTATCAACATTATTTTTATTGGGTAAAAAGCAATTGTATCTTTATGTATTACTAGCTGACCCGGCAAACGTTGTTTTGCCTTATAAATTATAGATAGTAGCTGATTCTCAGACCTACTGAATACGCATAAAAAATTTGGTAAAAATCGGTCGCGCCGTTTCGGAGGAGTACGGTAACTAACATTGTGACATGAAAATTTTATATATTAGAAGAAAGAAGATAATATAATACTTAAAGATACCTAGCTAGTAAAACTAGTACACGAAATAATACTATACACGAACTATAGATAGGCAATCCTTTTATATTATTTAATCAGTTTCACATAATGAGATTACCTCAACAGTTAGCTAGTATTATTATGACTGATAGTGATAGTAAACTATTTTCTGAGGTTTTTGTTGACAGTTTGTCCATTTATTAGAGTTATTGGTTCGACAACTTGTGAAATTAAATACATAATTTATTATTAATTACTATAATTAATAATTTTATAGAGCATCCAACATAATAAACTGTGCACCGGCACGGCATGTGGCATGCGGCAGACAAATTGTGCGAGCGCAAAATTTCGCTATAGTTCTTGAAGTATTTTTAATTTTTGGATAAATCAACAACAATTATTCTTCAGCATTGTAAGAATCTATACAATGCTGAAGCATCGTTGCATGCATATTTCGAAAGGGGGCAAATTCCGAACAGACCGCGTCGTCACCCCAGGCAGCGCCCGCCTTTTGTTTACCTATAGGTGCATCCTCCAGACTTTAGAAAAGCGCGGTAAAAAATCTAGTACAAATGTGACAAAGTATCCCAAGGTAAGAAGGTTACGGTTACAAACGTTACGGAGTACGAGGTTTAGGGTTTCGTAATCAACGAGAAACCCTTATAGATTCGTCATGTCCATCTGTCGCTCTATCCGTCTATCTGTCCACGGCTTAGCTCAGATACGCTTAGCTAAGAAGCTGTAACTTTGCTTGAATATACATATTGATCCCGCCAAGAAAGTTTATTTAATTTGTTTTCAAACAAATTTCTTTGAATATTACATACTAGGAGTTAAGGTGTCAGTAGTAAAAACTTTTTCAAATTGAAATCCCTGTTATTTTATGAAAAATACGAAACTGAAACTACTACGGCACGCGCAGAGTATGAGAGTACCTGCCATAAGTTTACCAACTAAACCCCCACGGTGTCCGTCACTCCGCAAGTGTCGAAGCCAGCAGGAAATACCTCGCGGACTACATCTACCAACCCCAGAAGCGGCGGCTTCTTTAGGCTCCATCTCTGTCCCGCTGGCATTAACCATCTGGACATAGATCAGCTCTCCGAGAGTCCCTAAAGCCAGTGGTAAACCTTCCGAGTTCACCACCAAGGTCCGAGGTCATTTTTATGGTAGTTGTCTTCCACGTGGCATCCTCTTTGTGGAAAGGACCCCAGGACCCGCTAACGCGGACTTACGGCCAAGCAAGCCCGGCTTCCCACGACGTGCGCCTCTTGGATTTACTGCCCGCCTTGCAGCTACTGAGCCCCACAAGGCAAAGTAGACGCACATAATGTTATAACTATTTATTTTGTTAGACCTACCTATTTATCTAAAATCAGAATGTTTTTGTAATTAAAGATACTTATTTAAGACCTCATAGGAGAGGTCCTAGATTGCGGGAGAGGACAGTAGGCCGATTATGTACGCAGTGATAATCACCGAAGTGAGTGGTTTACGCTTGATTTAGCAACTCCGAAACGTCAAACACCTACTTTCGTATGACGTATCATAGAAACTCCACTGGGTTCGGTTATAATCACTTCGTACGGTGACCCCCGCTCCGGCTCGTATCTGGTGCAAAGGCTAGCTATTGCCATACAACGTGGCAATGCCGCCAGCGCGCAGCGTTATGGGTACCATTGCGCCGGGTAGAATTTTCGGGGTGCGTTGTTTGATTAAATTTAGGTTTGACTGTATGTTATTTGACATTGTGTGTTTGTGTTTAATTTAAATTTCGAACGTAATTTGAAAATACAAAATAGATCTCTTATTGTAGGTAACAATATTTATTGTTATTTGGAAATTTAATTATTATAAATTAGGAGAAATGCTCCATCCATCAAAAATCCCCTACGACTAAAAATCAACACCTATATTCATAGTTCGTATACCAAGTTTCATTCAAATCGGTTGAGAAATACGACCTAGTAGAAAGATGAGAAACACAATACATACAAACATACTGACAAACAATAGAAAAATGTACCACACCAGAAGCAGAGCCGTTTCGCTCGTTGCGCCAATTAAATAAATATTGCACAACGTTACACACAGCGCAATCTAGCCCCAAACTAAGCACTAGGCTTGTTCTATGGGTACTAGAGAACGGATATACTAAGTACATACTTTTTTATTGTGAACACATACATAATAATATGACACATATTATAGATAACACCCAGACTAGAAAGTTTTTTTTATTATGTACAGTAGGGCCATACCCCGACGCGCCACAGAGGTCGTCAATTATTTGTATACCTACTACTTAAATAAATAATGTTAGAAATATAACCACAGAAGGGATGATGACTTGTGACGTGACGTCACTGAAGTGACTCGTGACCAAAGGGCTGGCTGCTACTTTGGCCAACGAATAGGTATTGCTATCCAAAGGGGCAATGCAGCCAGCCTTTTGCGTACTATACCTAGGGACTCATTTTTGGATTATTAATTTAAATTATTTTAAAATAAAAGTATACTGTACCTACCACAGAAGCGCCTTGTTTTAACAAAATGGTGATAAATTTTGACATTAAATAAGCATAAGTACATCTCTTTCTAGCTTCAAACTGAAGGATATTTACCCTCACTTTTTGTAGCTACGAAAAATTAAGAAGGCGTATCTAAAACTATACTTGTTAACAGACACAAGTCACGTTGCCGTTGCCTCCTTCATTTCTGTGGTTTTACATGTCTATTGTATGTATTTAAGTACAAAAAAAAACGTGTGCACTCGGGGACTGCCGCGGTAAAACTATTGCATAGCATTTTTTATCAACTTATGCAATTATGATTATTTATTTATTTTGTACCATGTTGTGGCGGAGTGGGGGGTGTTAGGTTTTATTTTCGTTACGGAATTTCTTGATTTAGTGGCCGCGCTCACAGCCCGCGATAAAAGCTATGCAATAGCTTAAAAATAATGTAGAATATACGTTGTCTAGTACCCATGGTTCAAGCCTAGTGCTTAGTTTAGGGGTTAGATCTCGCTGTGTGTATTTATTTAATGAATAGAAAGGACTAAAAAAATATTTTTCGTAAAATATTTCTTATATTAATAGGTTATAGTATAAACGTAACGCTTCTTACAAAAATGTCTTGTCAAGACAGTGTATCAAATTAATTGTCCACCCTTCGAACAGTGTGGATTGAAAGTGGTGCGCCACCCTCTTGATTTGCGCGTGCACAGCTGCCTCGATAGATAACTAGAGGATTCCCACGCGATCGTCACCTTTGGTTAAACTAGCTATTATTAAGAAGGTATCGCAGGCGTACCTATTAAGCATGAAAGCAATCGTCAATTTAATAATATTTTTACCGATTGCTGGAGGAGTTATATGTATGTATGTATGTATCACGCTTTGTACTTACATTTTTGACGACCTCTGTGGCGCGTCGTGCGAGAGCGCGACTGCAATGCAGGAGGTTGCGGGTTCGATTCCCGCCGGGTGCAAGTATTTATGCTTAAAAATAAATATTTGTGTCTTGTCTGGGTGTCCTTCTATGTATAATATGTATGTATTTACAAAAGAAAAATAAATATAAGTATTATATCCGTTGTCTAGTCACACAAGCTTAGTCGCTTACCACGGGGCTAGATGGCGCTGTGTGTTGTTCGCAGAATTTATTTATTTTTATTTATTTATTTTTAACCGATCAGAAATCGATACAGGTTTCTAGGTTCTCAATTTGTGGCTAATGCGCCCCGTGGTTTCAGCCGCTTAAGTCCCGATCCCGCGGAAATATTGGGATAAAACGCATTAATCCGGGTCGCCAGCTATCTACATACTAAGTTTCATCGCAATCGGTTCAGTTATTTTTGCGTGAAGACGTAAAAGTTCAAACATACTCGTTTAATTATAACACAAACTTTTACATTTTAAATACTTATTAGTAGTAATTTAATTCTCTTTCGGCGGGTGTTACGTAGCCTCATTATCGGATCATTGTATTGATAACGGTTTCGTACCGATGTTTTCCTTCACCAAAAGTACGATGTAAATAGCGCACATATTTTTTTCTTAAGGAAAACGACATTGTCGCGTGATCATTAGTGAACAATTGATCATGATCACATTACTTGAGAGGTGTCAAGGGACACCCGGATGGACCGAAGTTCCAAGCAAAAAAAAAGTGTCGTTACAACTTTTGGTCTTAATTTTTTCCGTCTAGCCCCCTGTCGCAACGAGAGATAAAGAACTTCGTTCCAACAACTCTCGAGAAGTATGACCTGCTGACTAAATGCGTGTCTTTCACTGGAGACTACGCCAATTTCAACTGTGGTGGCGCCACCCGTTTACCCGGTCAAAATGTATGTATGGTCTAAATTAAAAACCCTCTTAGAAAAAGACTTAGTAGGCGTCGGATGTCCTGCGCATATTCTTCACAATTGCGTCCAACATGGAACGGATATTCTGAAAATATGTTTAGAATCCAGGTTTAGAATAGAATGTTTATTTAACCGGACGAAAGTCTTAAAATCCGGACATGTCCGGACTTATCCGGACGGATTGTAACCCTACTTCCACTAGAACACTGTTCTAGATAGGTACAGGTAAACCTACCTACCTGCATGCTAATTTTGATGAAACTTGGTATACTCAGGTTCTATGATCATTGCTCACAATATATATAATACTAGCTGCGCCCGCGGTTTCACCCGCGTAAGTCCTGATCCCGCAGGATTTACGGGATCAAAAGTAGCCTATGTCCTTCTCCGAGGTCCTATTTATCTCTTTACCAAAATTCATCAAAATCGGTTCAGCGGTTTAGGCGTGAAAGCGTAACAGACTAGTTTAACCGACTAGTCGGCAGGTGCCGACTAGTCGTCAACTACCAATTATGCAATAAAACCTATATTTATTTAATTAGTAGTACAGTTTAGAAGGAGCGTAGTCAGAAAAACGTAAACAAAACAGGTCATATCTTACATACATCATCTAAACATCTAAAATGTTATAACTATGCCTCAGCTCCATTTTTTTCCCAACGTTTTTTTCCAATTTATATTTGTTTGAACCATTTTTTGGAAGTTTCACTATAGCTATCGAAGTGCAAATTTATCCAAAAATACCAACAATCGCCGAGTGATCATGATTAACCCAAATATCTTGGAATTATAATGATTTGCATTGCCGACTAGTCGGCCGACTAGTCGTCAATTTTGGAACCGACTAGTCGGCTAGTCTGCTAGTCGGCAGAATCCCTAGTCGGCCCATCTCTAGTATATAGTATATTAGTATAGTATATAGTAAGATTTTTTCTTTTAGGGGGATTTTTTGATTGGTGGGGTATTCCTCCTACAACTGGGGTATCTCTTCACTATAATGTGATGCATAAATTTACAGGGTAATAATTTCAAATTAATCTTGTAATAATTTGGTGCAGATCTGATGAGGATCTTCGAAGTGATGAATAGAGTAGCTCATAATAAATACAGTAAATTGCTAACGTTTCGACTTCTACCAATAGAAAAGGACCTATCTATATAAGTAATTAGGTACCTACTTACTTACCTTATAGTACACCAACAAAACCTATTATACTATAAGGTAAGTACATATTGTTGGTGCTCATGGGCTACCTATAACAATCTGCTCACTTTAAAATATGTATACTGCTTTTTATGTAAAGTCTTTCCAATAAATTGCTCGCGAGGTCTTCTCTTTGCAGGAGGACTATAGTTACCTACATACTTCTACCAGTGTAATAGCGTGCCAAGGCGCACAAAAACTAGGTAAACTGTGCTTCTACTTAAGAATTCAAAACAACATTTAAAAAAAGCATTTCAAAAGCATCTACATAAATAATGAATGGGAAATAAATATTGCACCACATAGGTCTGTTTACTTACTTCTGAAAGTTATGAAATTTTTCGTGAAAAATTAATTTCAATTATAATACAACTTCAGGTTACCAACTCTTTTGACGCCAAGTTTGAATAATTAAACAAAAATTCAACGTGATCATTCCGTACTTCGTGTATGTTTTGTTTGTAATTGCACAATCCAAGACAGCTGACGTGTTTGCGCACCGGCCGAAAACGCGTGGGAACCAAGGATCGAGCGAGGGTGGCACGGGGGCATGCATGCACCTTGCCACGCGCGAGAGCAGATGAATGACGATCCTAGGACACGTGCCAACTTCCTTGCAGCTTCCGATTTTACTGTTGTTATAGATACCTACTTGACGAATTTGGCTGAAGATGCTTTACAAACGTCTTCTGCATTCGAACGTCAAAACGAGTCGTCGGATCATTATCGTTGTACCTTACTGTTTAGTTAGACTATGAAGAACTGTCAATTACAATTACGCTTACAAGCGTGCGCCGGGACTATATACCTACTCCTACTAGGTAAACTGTGGTATACGTACTTAAGAGGATAGTCTCCATTCTCTTTCTCCATACAAACGTAGTTTACATTTTCCTCCCTGGATAAAGACATTAGAGCAAATATGTTTATGCCATAAAACTTATATCTGTCATGACTATGCATCTACCTTTTTATATTTTTCATTTTATTATTTTTTATTATTATTTTAATTAGAAAATAAAAAGGTACATGCATTGTCATGACAGATATAGGTTTTATGGCATGAACATATTTGTTCTAATGTCTTTATCCAGGGAGGAAAATGTAAACTACGTTTGTATGGAGAAAGAGAATGGAGACTATCCTCTTAAGGTAACAAACGCCGAGACGCACAACTACTGAGTAGACCGTGGTGTAGGTGCGTTTGTGAGTGAGGACTATTTAGTACTTAGAACCATAAATCTTAGTACTACAAAAATTAAATCCCACGTAGTTCCATCCAACAAACCAAACGTAGATGCTACAAATTTTAAAGGTGGCCGAAAAGGCGATTCAAAGAAAAGGCAACTCATTTTTTCATACAAATGTAGTCGACTGTTTCCTCCCTGGATAAAGAGTAATAGTTATTTGTTATGCAAGGCTGCAAAGTTGATTTTTGCAGCGAGTACTTCAAGTACTTGTATTGAAACCTGAGCTAGCGAAGCATTCTAGGATTGAACCACGAGCGCAAGCGAGTGGTTCTAATATTTCTATATTGAGTTGAGCGTTGCGAAGATTTCAAAGGTACGAGATGCAAAAAACTTAGCTGCCGAGTGAAACACAAAATTTTTCACCTCACTACAGCGAGGAAAACGCTAGGTGCATTTTTCCGGTAGAAAATTCAATTCGGCATTATGTACCGCTTGCACTAACTCTGCAGTTGTTAAATTAATATCTTCGTCGCTGCTGGACTCGCTCATATTTAAATATCATCAAAATCATAAATGATTCCTCGTTTTTGTAAATAATAAAAATAAGCAAACAATCTCTAAATTGAATAATTCATGAAAAAAACCTGCTTGATACTAATGATAATAAACAATAAATACGACATTAGCAATGTGCAACAAGACTTCGTGCTTTGATGCCATGAACAAAAAAAAAAGAAATGAGGTTCCGGTTTCCGCATTTTTAAAGGACTTGCTCTAGAGAAATGTATAGACAAGACTGATTCGAATTTTAAAAACACGCTAGCGCGCAAAATGTGATTATGCACGCAGAAATCTGCGTGCAAAACGATTGTTTCCGAGGTTGTGAGGTGAAAATATTATGTTTATGCCATAAAACCTAGATTATCTCTCATGTCATGACATGACCATGTCCCTACGTTTTGTTTTACATTTTCTAATTAGAAAAGAAATAAAATTTAGAGAAATTAGAACACCTATGAAGAAGAATCAAGCGAAGGGGCGTCGTCGGTCGGGTCAACTCATGGCAAATATAGGATTTTTGCCATAAACATTTTTCTCTAATGTCTCTAACCAGGGAGGAAATAGTCGACGTTTGTAAAGTTTGTGCGGAGAAAAGAGTACTTTCCTAGGTAGATCTTCCTCTTAACGCACTGTTACAGATATTTCTCATAAGGTCCAAATTTGCTTGTTCAAAATTGATGGCTTGCTATCGTCACTCACTATACTAGCGCCTACCTACAAATAAAAAAAACCCTTTGTCAGTTTGTACCTACCACGGTTTGTACACATAGCACAGTTATTTCGGTACTCCATTGTTCCCATCTTTAGGGGGGTCGGCATATCGTGACGTCATCAAATGCGTCAGATTTACTTCGAAAATGTATAAAAAATTAGACGATGTTATTTTTATATAATTCTACCTAGAAACTGAAAAAAAGGTTACGAAAGGTTGTTGAAAGAGGGAGAAATTAATAAGTAAGGAAAAATGGTTACTAGGTGGGTAGGTAGGTATCAAACCAGACATCAAGAAACCCTTGAAATATTATGGAATTTTATTAGGTTTGATTTTCTTATAAGTTTTCCTTCAAATGTACCTAATTAATTACATAATTCAGTTCTTTGGAAGTCTACGGCTTTTGAATTTTATTATGATTACTCCATTTTGTCCTCTCGTTGAAAATAACTGGGTAACTACCCAGTTTGTTACTTAGTAGCAGAAACATTGGCTTTAAGGTCTTGACACGTCTTCGCAATTGAGAACACTCGCTATTGTTATTCATCTGTTCTGTTCATAACATCAGTGAATCAAATCCTCAGATATCTTCAAATCAGTCAACTAATCTGTAAAGTCTCGCCATTTTTATAGTGATGTCTCGATTTCGATGCTTAGTAGCCCGACCGCTCTTAAGTACATGGCGACATAGCGAATGGCGATCTTTACTTGTAAACTAGTGAAAATTTCTATTGGTGAGTTAAATGTCCAGAGTAACGGTAAAGTCGTGGGAATTGCAAATCCCTCCGCCTTGAAGGGTAGCCTGTTCTCACGGTGCACACCTGCGCGCGCGCACCCCTACCTAACACTCTGCAGGGGAGTACACGAGGGAGGCAAGAATTGTTACTTGGATTTGCTTTAATAATACTTAAGTGATTTATTTACATAAGGTTACTAACTTTATAACTGTAAAATAAATATCTTAGACGTTTTTAAATTATTTTGCAATTTTGATTTAAAATTCCTAGATATTATTTTATCTAGTAATATTATAAATAGGTAGGTTTTGAGAGTGAGAGTCTGTGAGTGTGTTCGTTGCGTCTTCAAGCAAAAACCCGCTAAACCGATTGTGCTAAAACTTGGTATGTAGAGTATCTGCAGTAGTAGCATACGAGCAGAAATATTTTCACGGTCGACGTAAAACTTCAGTCTCTATTTCTTGTCGTTTGAGAAATAGACTGCTTTTTATCCCAAAATGGTCATGGAACCAGGAGTTACGCGGGTGAAATCGCGGAGCGCTGCTAGTAAGATATGCTTAGGTAGGTGTTTCGATCGACGGCGGTTTGCAATTCAACGTAGCGAAGACCGAATACTTGGCTAGCAATACCACAGATCCCACACCTGTCTGCGTAGACGGTCACATGGTCGAGCGGACAGACCAGTTCAAGTACTTGGGATCTGTGCTTCACGAGTCCGGCGACATCGATTGTGACGTCAAGTCCCGCATTTCGGCAGCTTGGGCCAAGTGGCGAGAGGTAACTGGTGTCATCTGTGACCCGAAAATGCCGGTTAAACTGAAGGGACAGGTCTATAAAACGATCATTAGACCTGTCCTTTTGTATGGTAGTGAGGCGTGGCCGTTGCTTGAGCGACATAAGCAGGAACTGCGTGTCACGGAGGTGAAGATGCTGCGCTGGATGTGTGGAGTGACGCGAAAAGATCGCGTCAGAAACTCCCGCATCAGGGGCAGCCTTCATGTCCGAGACATTGCAGACAAACTGCAAGAATGCCGCTTACGGTGGTACGGCCACGTTCTACGAAAACCGGCTAGTTACGTGGGAAACAAATGTCTTGCCATGGCGCCTCCGCCCGGCCGCGGCAGATTGGGAAGACCCAAGAAGTGCTGGCTTGACGTTGTAAGATCGGATATGCGTGCAAATGGCCTCACTACACGGGATGCCGAAGATCGTGCGAAGTGGAGACGTAAAAGTACCAAAGCGGACCCCGGGCTCTCGAGAGAGATGCAACCGGGAGCCACGCTCGGATGATGATGATGAGGTGTTTCGATACCATCACCGTCTAACTTTGAACTAATACAAGTATTCTTGTAGTGGGTAGATATCGCGAAGAATACCTTTTACGTGTAATTTTCATAAGTAAATAGGTAATACTTTTCTTTATCTTTTTGAGGTATATTCTATTAGGTGACACCCATTGTATTAGCCGTGTAACGCCGGCATATAATAGGGCTATCTCATCTCTTCCCGTGGGTGTCGTCAAAGGCGTTGTTTACCATTGATCAGTTTTTGATTACTATAACCATTAATCAATCTCTGATGGATGAATGATGATTACCACGTGCGTTATATCAAAACAGCAATATAGGTAGGTAGTACTAAAGTGCCAATGAAACCGAGTTCCCACTAGATAGATACGGGTGCAAAACAAGTTTCATCGTAATCGGTGCAGCGCGAGCGTTTTGCGTAAAATGGTAACAATGGTAGTATTGTTACCATTTTACATAGCATATTATACGTTAGGTAATTAGGTGGGTACTAAAGCATTTTATTATAAGCGAGAGGGAAGAAGGACAAGAACTATTCCACGCTGGTTTGTCCCTCCAGGAGGGGAGAACACGTGCGCTTCGTTTTCAAAAAATCTAACAGCATAACAAATAATTATTTTACATTTTGTTTGACATTTTCATGTGGGGTGGATCAAATACAAACCGAAAGTCTATCTTACATATATGAAAATAGAATTCAAAATCGAAAGAACTTTGATGGTCAATAATTTGGTTACCTACGGCGAACTTTGTGTGTAGGTTTGTTATAACGGGTTGTAAGTAAAAAAAATAGGTCAGTTAGTTTAAGTGTAGTTAGCTACATGTTTGGGCAAATGCTTTATTAAGCAACAAAGAACTAGTAGGTACTAGAAGGTATCCATTAATTCAGCATGTGTAGGTGTAGGTTACTAATCAATCGGTTGGTTATTATAATTTGTAGTTCAATTTTGTTTTTATTTTACGGAAAACAACAGCGCAATATGTTTTTGCAGATTGGGAAGCGCGTTTGCTTAAAATTTAAAGTAGCATGAAAAATAACAGTTTTAAATCATAAACGGAATGCAATGGTAGGCCGTTCGAAGAAACAACCGGTTAGAATTTAACCCCTTTAATAAATTCGACTCTGCGTTAAAAAATTGTCAATTAGACCGGGACTTGACTGGGTAACCCTATGTAGTGCATCAGTTACATCATTCAACCATCTGGGTACCAATTTGAGACTAGGGTCTCTGCATACAAAAATCCCATCAGGGCGACTAACGATGGAGGGGATGGCAAAGGATATTACAATCCGTTTGATGCGACGCGTCCGGTGTGTACGGTGCCGAAAGGTGGACGATTAGCGTAAAATGGGCAAATTTTTTCGCCTATTGTATATTATATACCCCCCTTAATATTTTATTATTAGTAAAGGTATTTACATCATAGGGGTACTTTGACCCCGTACCTATATGCCAATAGCGCGGTTTTCAAGCTTGTAAAAAGTTTGTCCGCTAATATTTGTGCAATAAGTTTTGATAACGACCGCGACGTTTCCATCGCAAAAGGTTATAAAGCAAAATTGGCTACGCACTAGTTTGGCCGGCGCGCGCTACATATAAAATTATATATTACTAGCTGCCTCCCGCGGTTTCACCCGCGTAAGTCCCGATCCCGTGGTAATATCGGGATCAAAAGTAGCCTATGTTACTCCTCGATAATGTAGCTATCTATTGGTGAAAGAATTTTTGAAATCGGCAAGTACTTTTTGAGTTGATTCATTACAAACATACACACACCCACACACAAACACAAATCTGTCCACTTTATATTATTAGTGTAGATATTAGTGTAGATGCAGTATGTAATGTACCTAGCTATAGTATACCTACATATAGATTGGTATTTTAATTGCTGACTGTATTATTTATTATGCGTCCGGAACCCTCAGCGCGCTAGGCTGACTCGCGCTTTTTTTTGTTTTTAATTCTAAATGTTTTTGCTTTTTATTAGTCCCTACAAAGTACCTCACTTTGAAATTTAGTGTCTAACATCAAAAACGTCATTTATTTATAAGTCCCTATACACTATTTTCATCGAAATCGACCATTCACGTCCATCGTGGGAAAACAGTTTCTTATGTAAATAATGAACTGCCAGATAGATAACCCAATTGTGTCCTACCAAAATAGTAGGGTGGACAAAAAAGACATTTTTGATCACGTTTTGTTATCAAAGTTATCATTTTTACCAATTACCAACCTACCCAATCTGTTGCTGGTTTGTTGGTAAGCTAGGATATCAATTATGCAACAATTAATTAAACACATAAAAACTGCAAAAAAAAAATACAAAAAAAATCCCATGAATTTCTTGTGTAGGTATTCTTCTCATTGAAGGTCGCGTTGCGAAGACAGTAGTTTAGATATAATAAATAACTGACATTTCTAAGAGATATCTAGCTAATATCCGAATGAATAAACGTACTTGATTTAATTTGATTTGATTCAATTGTAATTATTGTAGGTACTTATTACATCCAAGTTTCTTGTCACACAATTTTTTATTGCATCGCTTACAAACTTGCATTTGCGTAGTTAAACCATAGGTAAACGAATTAATTAGTTAGTTTCGCTTTGCAATTTCCGCACTTAGCCTCACAATTAGGCCATTGAACGTGATGTCGAGGGTTAAGCAGTAAGACGCCACGGTAGCCTCCCAACTAGCAAATTTGTCTTGGAAACGAGTCCTTTTAAGTACTACAGTAATATAAAAAGCTTATACGTATCCTGATTAAGAGATCAAACCTTATAAATGCATAGATTATGACAATTTGTACTCAAAGAACATACACTCTTTATACTTTCTCTTATAGATATGTTTAAGAAGTAATTTAAAGATATTTATCAGAATGGAAGTTTTAGAAGTATCTTAAATATGACTAATTGTTCTTCAGGATTAATGTACACTTAATTAAGCCTTACAGAAGGAAATTCGGTCTCCGTAAAGATTGCACTAAATACATCATAATACTTTTGTACCTACTTTCAAAACCCTTGCTTAAAACTGTAAAAAGATCAATAATCAGTAAATTCAATTTGTCTTCGCAAAGTCGTATTTAAGAACTAAGGTATGGAAATAGATTTGTATAAAGTCATTTTATACAGGAAGATTCTCTTGAGTTCTTTAATTTGCCTTGCTTGAGAACATTTGATCTAACTAGCCTCTTGTTAATTCATTGGTAGGAGTTCTTTATGATATCCTCACTGGCAATCGTCTTGAGAATTCATTCATAAGTAGCAATCTCTCGAAATTGCGTGCTAAAATTAGGCAAGTGCGTGCCTTGTTTGATCACGCGCAGTGAAGGGTTTCGTAGTTTCCATAAAACGATACAGAATTCAACTTGAAAATAGCCGTTGCAACTAACAACTTAACCTAGTATGTAATTTTCAATGGCATTTGTGCGAAATTACATTTAAATTTTTTTTATCCTACTAATATCATAAAAACGATAGTTTGTGAGTGTGTATGTGTGTGTGTTTGTTACTCAATCATGTAAAAACCACTGAACCGATTACCATGATTACCATGTAGATAGCTGGAATGACACATAGGTTACTTTTTCCCGATATTCTCGCGGAAGTTGGGACTTACAAGGGTATAACCGCGGGGCGCAGCTAGTTCTGCATAAATTTGAAAAGTCTGCTAAGCTGTAATCATTTTTCTTAAAACTTATCGTGAATACATATGCTGTATCCCGTGGCTGTATCTAAGTACTGACTTTTGGTTTTCGGAAGGGCCATACATAACTCTATAAAATGGCACTTTTAAAAGAGCTTTCCAACTATATCCCACACGATGGGAAAGACTAGAAAAAAAAGCATCGTCCATTTTACATGTTGGGGAGATATCCCAAAAAATGTTTTTACAGTTTTTTTATTCTACCATTCTGTCGGCATCATCAATATGTACACTCATGCAAAGTTACAACTTCTTAGAAGCTCTTTGAGCTTAGCTTGAAGTTATAACTGCTTCTTTAAACTAGGCCGCGGACATATGACAAAACTATGACGTTTCTTGTAGACTACAAAACCCTAAAAAGCGGAACCCTAAAGTTATTAAAATGGCTACAAGAATTTGTCTCATCCAAGTGTTACACCGGAGCTTCATTCTTTTACGCCTCTTAATAAGTATAGCAAAAGATCCTTTTGGTTATCTTGGATGAGAGGCTGAGATTCATAAACAGAACTTTACTTCGCATCAAAGTAGTCTTCGCAAAGCATGCTTTCAAATCTCGAAGTTTACTATGGCCGATTTCAATTTCATAGTCGTCACTCGAACTTTACTTTAGATAGAGCGGCTTTGCGCTGTAGTAAAGTAAATCCAAAGTAAACCACGACAGTAATACGTTCTACGCAAATTTTATATTATTCAACATTAGTAAATTAATAACTAATCATACAATTTTCTTACAAATAAAATAATTTGTATACATCATACTTAATAAAATTATCAAATAAAGATGTTTGTCAGCTGCGTCGCGACTATCTTTAATTAGATAATAATTTCACTAAATGCCGTTACTGAAATATTGTAGTAAAAAGAAACGTAATTTTTGTATAACCTGTTTACTGTCATTGTTAAATGTCAAAACTATTTATGTTTTTGCTTTTCTTTTCCCTTACTCTTGCTATAATTGAATTTTATATTATTAACGACTTGGCTACCATCCCTGGACACCGTATTCTTCAATGACTTGCTGCTAACACAATGGACAGTATCGAAAACATTGAGCAAAGACTTAATCGTATCGATAATATTGGGGCCGCCGTGATTGCTGCTAATAATCGTACCCGAGCTATTCGCAGACAAAAAATATACATCCGAAACAGATACAACCAGGACCCATTTGAATTTTATGACGATGAGGATTTCAAAGCGAGGTTCCGTTTCACGAAAAACACCGTGACGACTGTAATCCTACCTTTAATGGAACAACATCTCCTGCACAGAGTACGCAGTACTAACAGAGGGCTGCCTCTGACGACACGAACCAAATTATTGATAGCTTTGCGATTCTTTGCAACAGGTTGTTTTCAGTTAAGTTGATATTATAATTATTCACATCACTAACTAAAATTGATGCCCAGTAAGTAACTTCCTTTCTTGTCCAAAATGGATATAACTTTACCTTAAATACATACTAATATAGGTACATTGTATTTTTTACAGTTCCATAATATTATAAACTTGTGTTTGGTTGTATTGTGGATGTGAACACAAGTCCTCAAAAATACAGTTGCATACATTTATCAGTTTGGGTCTTCTTAGCATAAATAAACATTTACCCCGCTCAGAGATTATATTATTTTCAAGGATGGGCATTCTTGACTTTTTCTTTTGCAGACTGTTTGTGGTGACATTATAAATGTAAGTCAACCTACAGTATGCCGTGTTGTGGCAGAGGTGTCTTTAGCACTTGCGAAACTGCTACCCAGATTCATAAAATTTGCTCATGGAGAGCAATTGCAGCGAATGAAAATAAAATTTGAAGAGTTGGGAAGAAATTCCAATCACCATGGACTTACTAATATTGTTGGGGCAATTGACTGTACCCACATTAAAATTAATAGGCCCAGAAATATTGAACACTCGGAAGCCTATAGAAATAGAAAAGGCATATTTTCTTTAAACACACAGGTAATAGTTGGCCCCAATATGGAAATCCTTGACATAGTGACAAGATGGCCTGGGAGTTCACATGACAGCAGGATTTTCAGAAACTCCCGAGTGTTCATGCGCTTTATTAGGCAAGACTTGGAAGGTATATTGGTGGGCGACAGTGGCTATCCTTCCCTACCATTTATGTTGACTCCTCTATTACAACCTGCAAGTAGAGCTGAGATTAATTATAATTATGCTCAAATAAGAAGTAGAAATGTTATTGAGCGATTCTTTGGGGTATGGAAGCGTAAATTTCCATGCCTCCAATTAGGGCTGCGAACAAAGTTAAGGACAGCATCAAATATAATCATAGCTTGTGCTGTGCTCCATAATATTGGTATCGAATATGGAGATAATGATTCGGAAATTGAGTTAGAAAATACAGAAATGCAAGGCTCTCATACTGAGACGAGGTCTCACATTCCATCATCTGCAGAAGGACTTGCCATGAGACAAGCAGTCATAGCACAGTTCAACTAATATGCCCAATAGGGCATATAAGTTGAACTAATATGCCTAATATGCTAATATTAGTTGAACTATATGTAGTCATAGCACAGTTCAACTAATATGCCCTATTGGGCGTATATGTGTGTTGAACTGTAAAAACAATTTAAAATCTACTATTGGTTAAGGAGGCCCCACGACCAAGCGAACTTCAAGTACTTAATATTATTATCTATATTTTATGGCTATAAAACATTGTCCTTGCCAGCTGTCTCATTTCACATTAAACTATACTAAATTAAACTCTGCAGTTTCATTTATTTTTTTCAATTAAATATAGTTGAACATGAGCTAGCTCAAGAAACACGCCCTCCACATCTGTATCCACCGGTGATTTATAAAAGTTAAGACACTACTACTCGACCAAGCGTTTTAGACCAACGAATGGAATGCGGCCTCCTTGCCTTTGCTATCCATTTCTATGCCCAAAGTCAATGATGTCACGTTTGACAGTTGTCTAGTTCGCTTGGTCGAGTAGTAGGTTGAAACAAACAGCACCTCTGTGTAGGGAAAATATTTTCTATTTATACACGATTGCTAACGCAGTTATAAAGGTAGAAAGTAACTGAGCTCTTCACTGACTACACAGTTTGATACCAACAGTGTTCAATGTGTACTATTGGTATTAAATAGCCGTTATAAATCCTGTATTTCACCTGTTTATCCGTAGTCCAGTCGACTGGAATATGGATATGTTAATCAGAAATGTAACCAATGAATGATGTTGTCCCTCTATTGCAAAAATGCCACTAGGCTCTGGTATTTAATCCCAGTTGTCCCATGAGACTAGGGCCACCTGTATTTCAGTCAAGTAAATCTTATGTTGATATCAAATATCAGACTTCTTGTTATACTATAAAATGTTATCAAACTTAGGCACTATAGATCTTCCATGGCATGGACAACACTGTACTATGGATAAAAAAATGAATACTCCAAAATCTGGTTAACTGTATGTACCATAAATAGATTATTTTATTTTATCCATAGTCCAGTTGACTGGACAACTAAACTACAGGTGAAAAATCAAATAAACAATGTAAAATATTGTTTCTTTAATTGTTTAATTGCTTTAACAAAATTTCTTTTTTAATATTTAATATTTCTATTTCGATTCGGTTTTTTTCTTTTATAAATTCTTTCTGCATTTGATTGACTTCTCTTGCGTTTTGCAGTTCTTCCAAATATATTTTTTTTCTTATATCCTCCACACTCAAGTTTTCCTTGTCTTCATCGTTAGCCCGTTTCTTACCTCTTCGTTGGTTTATTGTGGTGGGTGGTATTGAAGAAACAGTAATGGGGGGAGTAGGACTAGGGACAGGGGACGAATTGTACATGACAGTATCGGAGAATGGGGTGTAGGTGCATGTCACAGGGTTGGAGGATTTATGTGTAATGAGTGGGATAGAGGATGATGTGAAGGACAGAGGACAGGTAGATGTGACAGGAGTATTGGAAGGAATGGAGATGAAAGTGGATGGAAGCGGGGTAGGGAAGGGCTGGTCTTTTATTGATTTATTAAGTGTTTTTTTATGTAGCCACGCTGCAGAGTCATCGTCTGCCTCCTCCTCTCGGTCCTCAGAATCTGAGAAAAAAATACAATTTAAGTGCTTTTGCCTTTTAAATAATATGCATGTTTATAGCAGCAGAAGCTGCAAAAACAAAGATAAACTCGACCAACAAGAGGGTTTAAAATATTGACTTTTAACTAGGATCAGAATAATTATTTATAATTCTGATCATAAATCAGAACCTACATCATTATAAGTCACACCTTTAAAAACTGGACTAAAAATATGACAACTGTAATTTTTACTTACTTAAAATATCACTATCTATGTCGATGGAAATGGACGGCAAAACAGTAGGCATAATTGCCAAAACTTGGTTTTCAAGTGGTCCCATTTCAGGTGGTGGTGGACCACCTCCTGTTTTTTTCCTTTGGCCTTCCAATGTTTTGGCATCTCGGGCTTTCGTTTTTAAATTTTGCCACATCTTTTTAAGTTGTTTAGAGGTATTCTGAAATTAAGGAAAGTACATTTTAGTAATTTGCCAATAACAACAAAAAGTAGAAAACAATTTAAACTTCAGTTTTTAAGGATTGTAATTCAATAACCACTACCAGGACCAATTTACATGAATACCAATTCAATAAAAATTACATTACAGTCTGTGTTTTGAGCTATGATAATAACAAACAACACTACCTAACAAATAAAAGCTAGATGTACTTACAATCTGGGAAACGTTGGGGGTGTTATTGAACTCCCTTGCTAAATCATCCCAAGCCTCCTGCTTTTTACGCAGAGTAACTGCGTCAGTGCGCCTACTGTCGACAAGTGCTAGGCGAGTTTGCACCAAATTCAGGAGCAGTTGTTTTTCGAACTCGGTGTGTGGTTTTTTTTTGTCCGTTTTTACAAAAGCCGGGTCCATCGTAGCAGGTAGATTCAGTCCGTAATACAAGCAGGGGTCGTTCACAAAGGCAATATCTCGGTAACCGGTATTCAGCAGAGTCGTTATAAAAAAAGGGTCAAATTAAGCAGCGATAACAATAATACACAACAAGCACGCACAGTAGAGTGACTGTAGAGTACCCATGTAGCACCTATTTCACAGAAATGACATTGACGTTTATGAGTGCATAATACAACCAGATTGAATAGACCAAATAAACTCTAAATTTTGCACTAGTCACAAGACTATTAAAATTAGTAGTATAATAATTCAAACTTTACTTTGAGACGAAAGTCGACGATATCGTGGACTAGTACTTTACGAAGCAAAGCAAGGTTTCTCGAAGTAAAGACCGGCCTTAGCATGACTATGAAACATTATTTTGAGCCAAAGTGCGACTTTCTTACAAAGTAAAGGCGTAGTGCGGTTTATGAATCTCAGCCATATGACTCATAAATGTGCGGCCATATTTTATTTTCCTTAACAATGAATTTTTTGAACAAATTTTATTAATAAATAGTTTACTAAACATATTATAAAGGGGGCCCATGAAAATTTTAATGAAGGTTCAATTTTCTAAGATTCGCGTTAACGCAAACGCGATAGTTTGTGTTATCTTATCTCACACTCCGGGTGCTTGCAGTTTGCCAATGTCACGATTATATTTCAGATTTTTCTTTCTATCCTTATCCATAAGTACAATTTTTCACTCGTTGCACACCGCTCCAAAAACAAGTTGATGAGGTTAGAGCGATGACCGTTTTATAATATTATTATGCGTTTTGCGTTTAACGTTTTGCGGCTGGCCGACTAGGCAATTTAGGTACGCAAAAACGTCTAGACCGATTCTTATAAATATTGATTTGTGATATTCGTAACCGTCTAAAATACAATATAGAAGAATATATGATGTAGGCATCCGACAACAAGAATTCTTTAAAATTCCAACGGGATCGTGAGTTATGCGAGTGAAACCGCAGGACACAGCTAGTATTAAATAAAATAGGGAATCCCTCTGTTTCGGTTTCAAACCTAACGGCACAGATATCTTAGACGGCCCATTTTTTTTTTTCTTACAGTGCGTTTCATCTTTAATTACCTATGCCGTCATGTTGGTAGCAAAACAAAAAAGTCTTGCCTTAATATCTTAAATGTGCTATACCCTAAACCTTGAATACAGGAAGATTCGTTCATTCATTCTTTATATCGTCAGTGGAAAGGCTACTTTGCTAAAGCGCCACATGGGCCAAAATGAGTTTTTTATAATATCATTGGATTGGATTTTTTTTTCTGCGTCGATTGATGTCGGTTTCGTGTCAATCGGAGCATATTTTTGGCGCTTTAGCTTTCCAAAACATTTAAAGAATTAATAAAAATCAATGACTAAAACGACCTTGTTATGTTGTTTTTGGAACGAAGTTCGCTTAAGAGCTACAATTATTGGTTTCGTAGCGCCTAAGTGTTTTTTTCTTTACCACATTTTATTATCTTCTGTAGTAGGTATAAGCACAATTGCTTTTCTTCAATTTTGTTGACATAACTATATTAGCAATTTTAGATGACAGTATTTTACTTTATTGTAGGCTATTAGCTGTTTTTGCTTTCTATTGTACAAAATTATTTGGCGCTTTAGCAAAAGTCCCATCACAAAAGTCCCTACATAACAACAGAAGCGAGTTGTAAGTCATTTCTATTGTCTTATGTTTGCTTGCTCTCGCTACGTTAGTGAAAATATTATTTTGAACTAGAGTATTAATATTCTAGTTAGAAAAAATAAAAAAGTAAATTTTATAGATGTGAGGTAGGTAGTTAGGAAATGTTAGTAATGTGGAGTGCTAGGCATTTTTTAAGCGTTATATGCGTAGGATGGCATCTGGTAGGATCGAAACCAGACTGCCTTTTATTGACTGCCCTCCGCTGCTGGGTGAATCGAGGGCCTTGACAGAAAAACGGTTGTTGGCCATGGAGCGTCGAATGTCGTGCCACCCGGTACTTCGGGAGAAGTATATCGAGTTCATGCGCGAATACGAGTCCTTGGGCCACATGTCGCGGGCGACTGTCGACTGAACAACGACAGATCACTTTTTTCTACCTCATCACGCGGTGATGAACGCCTCAACTGGAAAATTGCGGACGGTGTTTGACGGAGTGGCACCGTCGTCGTCGACTGGAGTCTCTTTGAACCAATGTCACCACTCCGGTCCGAAATTGCATAGAGATATCATTTTACCTCCGAAGGTATCACGTGGTGTTCGGGGCGGACATTCGGATGATGTTCCGTCAAACAGATATACATCCTGACGACAGGAGATTTCAATTGATACTTTGGCGGGAGCACCCTGACGATCCGGTGATCGTTTATGAGCTCAACACTAACACGTACGGCCTGAAGTCGAGTCCCTTCATCGCTATCCGCTCACTGCTGTCGAGATTGTTGTGCTATGTGCACAAGGAACTGTCGCCCACGGTGGACATCCGATATGTCTATGCATGGTCCGGCACTCAAGTAGGTAGTCCTAGCGTTGCTACGTGCAGCGTCTCACACGATGGAGACATTGGTGGCCAACCGGATATGTCAGGTACAGAACGCCAGTTTGGACTTCATTTGGAAACATGTTCCTGCGAGCTGGAATCCCGCGGATTGTGCCTCTCGAGGAACTGAAATTGGTGCAGCATAAACTCTGGTGAGGACCGGAATGGTTGACGGAGCCCGAATCATCATGCCCAGTTAACGTGATCGATGGCTCTCTATCCTTGTTGCCCGGACTGAAGGTTCTTGCGTTAACGAATGAACCGAAACCAGACCCGAACTGGTTGACGGCTCGATACAACAAAATAAACAAGCTGTTAGGCGTGACCTACTGGATCAGGAGATTTGTACATAACTGCCGGCAGCCGAGCAAGAAGCAACTGTCGCCTATTGCGAGCGTTGAAGAACGCAGAAGTTCGCTCTTGCTTTTGATCCGGTTGGTTCAGGCTGAACGGTTCGAGGACGAACTAAGGATTCTGCGCACGGGAGGCGCAAAGTTTAAGGGAGCGGTCTCCCTTAAGCTTTGGCTTAACCCATTTCTGGACGGAGGTGGACAGCTACGCGTTGGAGGTCGACTTAGGAATGCTGACTTGCCCTTCGGTATTCGTCATCCACTTTTGCTAACCAAGGTGGAGCTTATAGTCTTTGTTAGACACTTAAAGAATGCACACGCGGGATGTATGGCATTACTTGGAATTTCACATCGGGAATTTAGGATTTAGTCTTCCCGACTTTTTGGGGTCAAAACGATCACCTATCGTAACAAGAGGGACACGAAGGCGTATTTGTGTGTTTTTGTCTGCCTGGCCACTAAGGCCGTTCACCTGGAAGTGGTATCGGCTCTTACAACGGAAGCCTTTGTCGCCACGCTAGATCTTTTTGTTTCGCGTCGAGGTTTGCCGCTCTGTCCCGTCTCCTCTGATCCGATCCGAATGACTTGGAAGTCCTGACATCTGGTCATATTTTGGTCGGACAGCCGCTTACGGCCCTGCCCTGGATGAGCGCAGACATCGGTTGTCTCGCTTTCAAATGTTGGAACAAATGGGTCAGGACTTGTGGCTTTGCACTTGTGTAAACTAATCACAGTAAAAATAATTAGTCAGTAAGACATTGCAATTATAGTATTTCCTAATTTAAATCAAATAAGCAATTGTATTACTTTACAAATATCTAATATTTGACTAGGTTTGTATGTGTTAAGATAATTTGCTTAAATTACATTTGCAGTTATTCCTTTCTTAAGCAATTTTTCTTTACGAAGTTTTACTACGTGTAGCAATAATTAGCATTTTTTCATTCCATAACTTCATACATTTCTAGTTTATTAATATTTTTTCTTTACTTGGTTAAAGATTATAGCTATTAATTAGCAAATTGCAACGACTAAATTTGAGACAATAATGGTAGATTGGCAATATTTTCCTGACCAACATTTTATTATAAGCCACGTGATTTTTGCTTATGCGTAACTCATTTTACGAACCAGGGGACCTATAGATCTAGAAACAGCTACTAATTGCGAACGCAAGTATAAATATATACATATATTAATATGAACTCGTTGTGGTTAAAGGAAAAAAAGATATTATTTTTTTTTCGTAAAAAAAAAACTTTAAACCTCATTTCCCAAAAGTACCGTTTTGGCACTTCATCAATGTCGCCTTTCCACTGACGATATATACAAATCTCCTTAGTTCAAGGTAGCACATTAAGTTTTTTGTTGCACTTTTTTGTTTTGCTACCAACATGACGGCATAGGAATTTAAAGATGAAACGCACTCTAGTTATTGTAATGGGGCGAGCGGGCCGGGCGGGGGCGTCTCGTTGTACCAATTTCAAATGTAGCAATGAAGTTTCCATTTTCACTCCACTGATTACGGTACAATTTCACTAAACTAAATCGATTCATATTATAATACCTATATCTACCACTGTTTAACAATTTACATTTTACGTTTCACTAAACTAAAAATTCCGTATACATTTCGTCTACTCGTTCCCGCCATAATTCAATTATTATCCAATGGGACTCCACTAGTTAGTGCTGCCTGTATTAAAAAAAAAACCGTGCAAGTGCGACACTCGCGCACGAAGGGTTCCGTACCACTATGACATTTGGTACGGAACCATAAAATGATTTACATCCAATTTTTAAATTTGATAGGAAAATGTGAAATATTTAGCTTCCTTATTCCCTTCATACGACCACACCACTAAAAAAAAAAAGAAAAAAACTTTGGAACAAAGAAAACCCCCAGGTAAAATCCTTAGGGAAAAACGCCGATCTTCTTAATGTTTGAGTTTTCTTACATTTGATGATCGATGATGGATGATTGTAATGATTCAAATTGATGTTTTTTTTTGCACACATATAAAATATACGCTTAACATACACCGACTGTGCATCTTTCGACATTGTGACGTTTCTATCTTTGGAAATTCCAATTCGTCCGGCCGAGTGCTTTGCAACTAAAACCGTCCTCATTTAATAGAGTCTGACCAGTGAGTCGTGGCAGTGAAAAAAAGCGGCAATTTTAAAAAATCTTCATGTTTTAGTAATAAAGATAGTTAGTTATAGATTTGATACTTTTTATTAAAAGTAAAATAATAAAAAGTATCAAATCTATTTTTTCTATGTATCGTCATGACATCACAGTGTTGATACATGAAGATTTTTTTAAATTGCCGCTTTTTTTCAGCTGCCACGACTCACTGGTCAGACTCTATCACATTCCCATTTTCCTATTAGGAGGAACACTAACTTTTTATCCCGGCAGAGGGCGCGAGTCGATTAATCTTAAGTTTGAATTAAGAACTGTCAAACATGTGTTTTTTACAACTCTCGCCGCCAAATTGGCCATATCGGTCTGAGACCGAAAGAATAAAAAAAAACTCGGCGTTTCCATTGGAGAACCATCATCGAAAAAAAAAAGACCATCCGATGCCAGCGCCTCTGCAAACAGCTTTGCGCGTGGCACCCCATTTCGTATTGATTGATACCTTACCAAAAACGGAAATCCAAAAGTTGGAAAAAATTAACAGAAAGGTCAGAAAGTAATGTCCCAAAAATAAGACTGGATTCATGCTGGAATCCCTAGCAGTAGAAAAAAAACAACTTGTCATTATATGTCATTTCATTTCTCTCTCGGTTTGTGACGGTTTTTCTCTATCGATTCTGTCTGTTGTCTGAAAATTTATTCACTTCAACTTACGTGATTTTAAATCGTGTCTGCGAGGAGAGAACGCTTTCGCGCGGTTGTCCCGGAAAACGACTAGTTTTCTAATAATATAGCTGCAACAATAACAAGAAACCAAGTTGGGTTGAAGAGATGGCCGCTAAAATTCAGGAGGCTCAAGAGCATATCAAGGCTGCTGAGAAACAGTAAGTTGATAATATTTTTTTGTTATTATCTGGTTTAGGTAAGTTTTATTACGGTAAATATTTCAGGTTAGAAGTGGGGTTATCGCGTACAGTACTAATTAGCTGTATCAAAACGTGGCTTACAATTTTTCTAATTCCGCTACTCAAAAGTTCATTACCTACTAAAATGCACCAGTGGACTTTTTTAGGGTAAAGACATACTGTGCTGTGGTTTGACTCGCATTAGTATCAGTCTCTTTGAAATATTTATATTAGAAGTATTCTTTTGTAGAATATAATATTTTCTCAAACCAAGTTTCATTAAAATTATTTCTTTTGGCTATGTGACAATTTTTTTTTTTTTTTTTTTTTTAGGATATTCATCCTGCCCAGTTCTGTAGCACCTACCAATTGCTCCTGCAAATCACACATGCACCATGTACCGCAAACAGATCATGATGTGTTTTGAACATTTTTATTGGGTCCGATCGAAAAAGGGCTTTATTGAATTTTAATCTACAAGTAATCAGCAATGGGCTTACAGAAAAAATATAATCTATCTCTTGTTTTGTAATCATTCTTCATACTGTACGACATTAACCAATCCACAATCAAAATGTTGAATTTTATTCATGGTTTACTTAAGGCACACATACTGATTGTCATGATTTAACAATCTATTTTTTTCTCCAGCCTGAAGACAAGTCTTCTCCGTTGGAAGCCAGACCATGACTCCGCTGCTGATGAGTACAACCAAGCAGGTAAGATGGATAAACATCTTAAATATTAAAATTACCTTAGTGTTTCAGCCATTGGTTCCATGATGAGGATGACCAATAGTCCAGTAGTACCTTATTAAATATCTGGATTATACTATCCAAAAATGTCAGAATTTTTGTAATTAGCAGATATGACGAGCATGACTATGACGCAGAAGGTTTCGGGTTCGATTCCCGCCGGTGACAGGTATTTATGCAAATGTTTATTTCTAAGTGGGTGTTTTCTATATATATTCAAATATTATGAAGAGGTAATGTTGGTAACATAATGTATTTAAGTATGTATGTATGTTGTGGATAACAGGCGTAGTGGATAATATGTATTATGTGTTTACAAAAAAAGTATCTTCTTCTAATATATAAAATTTCCATGTCACAATGTTAGTTACCGTACTCCTCCGAAACGGCTTGACCGATTTTTATGAAATTTTATATGCGTATTCAGTAGGTCTGAGAATCGGCTACTATCAATAATTTATAAGGCAAAACAATGTTTGCCGGGTCAGCTAGTAATACTATATTATTTCCTAGTACCCTTAGTAGGTACAAGCGAAGTTGCTTAGTTTGGGGCTAGTTTGCTCTGTGTGCAAAGTCTAGCAATATTGGTATTAGGTATATGGGTCATTTGTGAATACGGCTGTAAGCTATTCCAATAAGCATACTCTTTAGGGTTAGGGTTACATGAAACCCTTGTAGTTTCGTCATGTGCGTCTGTCCATCCATCCGAGGCTTAGCTCAAAGACGCTTAGAACTAAAAAGCTGTTACTATGCATTGGTATTAGGGCATGCAATATTCGAAGGTTTTCAACCCCGGGATTGATTTCGATATTAAGAGCTCAATCCCGAGATCCCGGGATTTTATATATCGTTAAAAAGGCGAATTTAACACAATAAAAATCGGATCACTCAATCCCGGTATTGTAATATCGAACTTTTGCGTCCGAGATTACGTTATCCCGGAATTCCGGGATTCATGCCCTAATTAGTATACAATTGATCACGCATATTTTATATCACCATTTTCCTTTTTTCGAAGTGGGTAAGATTGTTATGTTACTATGATAAGTACACTCAGTAACAAAATGGATTCCGACGAGAAAACGCTGCTGTTTGCTTTGTTAATTCGAAGACGTAGGAAACGCAAAGGAAAAAAAATACACTTGACATGTTATGGCAGAGAGAGGGTACGCTTTTTCCGTAGTATTAAACTAAAAAAAAACCAAATTAATGTGTACAAAATAACTTAGGTCAAATTTGGATTTAAATCTAAATTACACAAATGCCTGTACTAGGAAAATCCTGTATCTCAGGCGAGAATGGCAGACAATAGAAACTAAAATTATCACTTAAAATTAGAAACAAATTGAAACTTACTTAATACTATTGGTATGTCTAAGTAAAGGTAAACATTGGATAAAAATATAAATCAATGTAAAATTACTATATTAGAGTAAATAAAACTACTCAGCCATCAATTACTATTCAGTTTACAATAACCGATCATAATATGACCTACTAATCTGAAATTCTAAATACTTAAGAGGGTGGGTACTGCTACCATTTCCATACAAACATAATACCGTGCGAAGTGGAGACGTAAAAGTAGGAAAGCGGATCCCGGGCTCTCGAGAAAGATGCAACCGGGAACCATGCTCGGATGATGATTATGATAATACCAAAATAGAATATGAAAAATTTAGTTTTCTACCTTAATATCGGTATTATTCGGATTAAGATTTTATTTTTATAGGACCCCTTAATATCGGTATTATTCGGATTAAGATTTTATTTTTATAGGGTTTTCCAAAATATTCATTCGAAATGAAATAAAACGGAGCTACATTTCGTTCCTTTTTCCAGCGTAAATTACTAGTTTACATCTCATTAACATCTCATTTGTTTTATATTATTCCTAATAAAAAGTAATTTACGCTGTAAAAAGGAACAAAATGTATCTCCGTTTTATTTCATTTCGAATGAATATTTTGGAAAACCTTGTGGGCCCTGTAAAAGTAAAATCTTAATCCAAATAATACCGATATTAGGGTAGAAAACTAAATTTTTCATATTCTATTTTGGTATTATGTTTGTATGGAAATGGTAACAGTACCCACCCTCTTAAACCTAACGCATCGTACTACGTGGACGATTGGATGCGAACGCGATTGCGATCCGGTGCGGCGCGGAAACAACAAACAGTCGATAGCTATTGAAGTGTCCTACGTGACCAAATGCACGTAAAGTGCGATGCGGCGCGATTCTCGACTGTTCCTTGTTTCCGCACCGAACCGAATCGGATCGCTTCGCAATCGCGTTCGCATCCAATCGTCTACGTAGGACGCAGCGTAAATTGCGTAACACATTCGCACTAACAAAACTCAACAAAATAGTCTCAGCAATATTTATTTATTTAATATTGACTTTGACCTAGATTAACACTCAGTTGATTCAAACTACTCTTTGTTTGACACTACTACTCTATGGCGTCGTCCTAATTGGGATCGTGCGATCAAACGCATCGTACGATCGTTTTATGTTTATATTGAGATTTTATGTGCTCGCACGATTACTTGCGAGGTTCAAATAGGACGCTGCGAACTCGGTGCCCGCTTGCGATGTCTTTGCCGCGCGTTCGAATCGCGCTCGCTCTCTATAGTACATTGAAACGTTACATTTGAGTGTGTATTTGTCAGAGGACGCAATTTTATTTTTTAGATATCAAGGGGGGGTTAGTTTATAGTTAAATAATAGTTTGTGGGGTTGTGGCTCTTTTCCCACGGCTGCCATCTTGGAAAAAAGGGTTCAAATGGTTTTTATGGTTTATTTGACGATATAGGTCTTACAAAAAAAAAGCTTTAAGCATTGAGGAGTTAACTGATGAGAAGGTGGTTACAGGTGCTTCATCAATCTCTTACCAGTAGCACAAGGTCTGATTCTACTGATAAAATTCCAGAATTAAGTAATTTACTACTTTCTGAGGAACTATTCTGCTCATCACTCCGAAGATCCTCGTCCGATCCATATATTTTTTCTATGGAACCACTTTGGGACTTCTACCTTCCGAATAAAAAAATAATCATCAAAATCGGTTCATAAATGACCAATAAAATTTGTTTCTCAAATTTCCATGGATTTTCGCTTATAACTTTTTATTTTTAGTTCTACAACTAAAAGTTACTTTACAAAAGTTGTAGATAATCTTATTTGCAATACAAAATGTATTTTTTTTTGGAGACTATAAGTTCGTCAAATAAACCATAAAAAAAAAACAATTTGAACCCCTTTTTCCAAGATGGCGGCCGTGGGACAAGACCCACAACCCTATTATTTAACTTTAAACTAAACCCCCCTTGATATCTAAAAAATAAAATTGCGTCCTCTGACAAATGCACGCTAAGCCCAAAAAAATGTAACATTTCAATGGATCACTACGCCAGTGTGATAATGCCCTAGGACCATAGATTGACAGCGTTTTTAGGGTTCCGTACCTAAAGGTAAAAACGGGACCCTATTACTGAGACTTCGCTGTCTGTCTGTCTGTCTGTCTGTCTGTCCGTCCGTCCGTCCGTCCGTCCGTCTGTCCGTCTGTCACCAGGCTGTATCTCATGAACCGTAATAGCTAGGAGGTTGAAATTTTCACAGAAGATGTATTTCGGTTGCCGCTACAACAACAAATACTAAAAACAAAATAAAACAATTATTTAAAAGGGGCTCCCATACAACAAACGTGTTTCAAAAACTACAAGGCAATGTGAGGTCGCTTCTGATTGGTCGCGTCAAATCGAGTTGGTCATGGAATACAAAATGGCTGCCCTATCTGTCAAATATACTAGTCTGCCTTCACTGACCAAAGAGTTTCTTATAAGTTTCAGATTTTCTTTGAATCAAAGTTGTTGTAAACCATTTTAGGGTTCCGTACCCAATTGTGATAGTGGTACGGAACCCTTCGTGCGCGAGTTTCGCACTTGGCCGGGTTTTTGTTTCTATACAAATGTATTATCTAAGTTGACATCCGAATAACGTATCGAGACTAGAGATTTTTATTTATTTAATTACTAGCAGCGTACCGCAGTTTCACCTGCATAGGTCCCAATCCGGGACTTTCGGGGTGCAGTTAGTAGTAGAGAAAAGTAATAGTATGCAAGCTTATATATACCTGTTTTCTGAAAACGGGCTTATACTCAAATAAGACGTGTTAAATTTCGCGATAGGGTTGACTTAATGTTTTTTACCCGAATACAGTAAAAAGGAGGGTCATGCATGATTTTGAAAAACAAAATGTTTTTTAACTATTTAAAAAAAAAATGTTTAGTTCGTTCAGAGCGTCATAAATATAATACACAGTTCGTCACGATGCGTTCGTAGCAGCCCTACAACAAGTTCCCGAGGCGCCCGACATTCCGGAAAACAAATTTGTATGGAAGTTTGGTAACTGTTAGAGCGCCGCGCGATTAGGTAAACTACGATATTATCATTACATTTGCTGTGTAGGGAGCGCGCGATGTAGAAGATTTATGTCAACGTCAATTCAATTAATAACAAAAGGTTAATTTTACGTAGGTGTTGTTTGAAACCTCGTGACATCGTATAAATATAGATTTAAGATATTCGTGGATCATAATAAGAAAAGCTATCCACTTTCGAGGGTGATATTCTGCTTACATTGTTTTCAATAGACACACGGCTAACTACTACAGATTTAGATCTTTACTAGGTTCCTTTTTTAATTCTAGACTACGATCTGACGTTTTAGTTTATTGTATATAACATTTTTTCTTCAGGAAGATGTGTCAAATCGTAGTCTACAATTAAAAAACGAAGTATAGCTAATATTATAAGACCGAAAAGCGATTTTTAATCTGTCCAAAAGCGGTTTACCATCTGCAAAATATTTTTTAATTATTTTAAGTGGAAGAGTTCAAATTAAAAAACGCGCAAAACCAAAACAAGTTCAAAATCGAAATGGTAATGAGCCAGCATTTTCTGAAATATGGCAAAAAGCAACGATACCTAAAATTTAAAGTGTAAACCCATTTTAAAACCACTGAAAAGATTCGTAAAGTTTGACAAAAAATTGAAGTATCGTCGCATAACTTTACTAAAATCTCGTTGGGCATGAATCAAGCCATCATCTCTTGGTAATTGAATGTTTTTCTAGAAAACATATTTTCTTATAAAATGTTTTTATGAAAAACAATTTAATTGCCGGCTTACACTTAAAATCACTTAGAATGAAAATAGAACATGTTTCTTTGTTGAAAATATCAAGAGAAAATATTTTCTTTTTTTTCCCGTTTTCACATGAATATTACAATAATATATTAGATACTTATTTCAAATGATTATAAGCCTCTGGTAATGATACCCACTTACTTACAAATTAATCATATAAATTGGCTCTCCAGGCTTTAGTAGACATCTTCATATTGTAGGTACCTACAAAGATATTTCAGTTATTGTGTAATAGAGAAAACAGACGGTATAGAAACTAAGATTTTTTTGCGAAAATTGTATAACTAAAGTAGATTTTTAAAGGTTTCGTGTAATGTAGAAAATGTTTCTCCGAGGTAGTTGTTGGGACGTGTTCTAATGGAGTTTACCTACATAAATATTTTATCTCTTGATTTGATGGTATTTTCCGTTACTAATGATGACTGATTCTCATTTCTATGTATTTTTAAAACGGGTGCCCCGTCGCTACCCTCGTGGGTCGTGTACCTACCCTCGCGAACTTCTGTGCCTAGCTACAGTGTAATACTGGCAGTTGACATACCTATTATTAGACATAATTGATTACGGCTCCTAGTTTTTGAAATGAAAGAAATCGTCGATGAATATTTATGCTAATAGGCTACCTAATTATATGTTTGTAAATGAATTCCTACACCAATCTGTTAGTTATGTGACACCTCCTTGAGTGCGAAAGCCGTTGCATCGAAGTTCGATTCCTCAAATGCTTTCGTCATTATCTCTATACGCCTTACTACAGTAACGTTACATCGAATAACTAGAACAGATAGTACAGAACTTGTGACTACGACATCTTATTACTGGGAGTTTTATGAAATGAAAACGAATTAGTATCTTAACCCTAGAAAAATAATCACACGTCTCTGAGACGTATACTTGGTCTTTAGTGTTTGCTGGACTGTACTAAGTTCTAATTCCGATGAAAAGCCTATGTTAATCCAGATCTCAAGCTTTCTGCATACTAAACTTAATGGCAAGCAGGTCAATCGTTTTTGCGTGATAGAGTAAACAAACATCTCGTTGCTTGTTTGTGTGTAAGCACACAAGCTTTCACATTCATAATATTAGTAGGACACTTTAAGACATTTTAATAATTTAAATGTTAATTCGAACATATTTTAATATACTTAGATTTACAAATGTTATAATTTTGGCAGCGCAATGTTACCGGATCGCTCGTGACATGAAGAACTCGAAAGAATGCCACCTGAAAGCCTCGGAGTACTACAAGAAGAACGGGTCTTTCTTCCACGCTGCTAAGGCGTTGGAAAACGCTATTCTCGTCGGTAAAGAGACCGCTACTCCTGAGGAGGTGAGTCATACATAACGTAACGTAAACAGTGTTTAAAGTCAGAGTCACGTACCTACAGTTTACGCGCTGTAATCCTGTCACACTGGCAAGAGCGGTTCAACAGCATACAGTTTAGTGATGGGTCAACTCGGAATAAACGTAACTCGAGTCAACTCGAGTTAAAATGCACGTAACTCGAGTTGCAACTCGAGTTGGTTGGCATGAGTAACCCAATTAATTATTTTATATACTTTTCCGCCAAAACAAACCAAACCTATTCTGACGAGACTTAGTATGTAATTAGCTGGAGACTTAAATTATTACATACATACATTTTTATCGCAATATTCCCACGGGATCGAAATTTTTCAATCTCAATATTTCAGCAAGAACGAGGCTTGCACCATGTGAAACCACGACATGTAGTTTTTTTTACATTTGAATCCTTCGGTCCTTACCGAGATAAGGCAATAGGACCGAAATAAAAATTAATTTATCGAACAAAATAAACACCAATTATGCATTTTTAGGTTAAAATTTGTTAAAAATAGTACTATTATTGAACTCGAGTTCGCAAAGTTTAACTCGAGTTGACTCGAGTTGATCGCAACTCGAGTTAACTCGAGTTGGCTACTCGAGTTGACCCATCACTAATACAGTTTAATGTCTGTACTCTGTACACAAACACTTAACAGTCCAGGTACACACTTTATTTAATTTAGCATTGAATGTAGCTCTGCGTGCGTTTTACGCGCGTACATTACACGTCACCCGGCTGGTCTAGTATTCTCTTTCATGTCTCTACCTACAACGTAAGAGAGAGAGATGCACGCCATGCGTTCCGTGTGCCCGGAATTGACTTGTAATTATGTGTAATACAAAGAGCTATCTACATCAATGCAAAGGCAGAATTATTGAAAGCAGAAGCACAAATTACCCTGTCTATACTAATATTCTAAAGAGGTAACGTTGGTAACATTTACGTATGTATTTTCCGGGTAAACTCTGAAACCACTGAACCAATTTGAAAAAATCTTTCACCAATAGATAGCTACATTATCGAGGACTAACATAGTTTTGATCCCGATATTCTCACGGGATTGGGACATAAACCGCGGGAATCTTTTTGTCTTGTATATAGATATACGGGTTGGCGTGCGAGTCGTCCAGCTTGTACCAGCAACACGGATCAGGTGACAGCGGCGCCAACGTTCTTGACAAGGCAGCGAAGATTCTCGAAGAGAACAACCCGGAGAAAGCCTACAAGCTATACCAACAAGCTGCTGAGGTTTCAGCTGTAAGTTATATTACTTATTGACATGTTTCAATTTAACTTGACGCTATATGCTGAAATTTTTACCCAACTTGGCCCAAGTCTTAGTATTTCATAATCATATGATAATTTGGTTGTATTTTCAGGCTGAAAGTTCTCAGCATCAGGGCATCGAATATGTCAGTAAGGCATCACGAATTCTAGTGAAATTGAAACTGTGAGTACATATTTACCTCTTTTTTTAGCCCGCTAATTTGTTCTACTGTTCTTATGAAATAGTAATAATGAGGAAATAGTTCTTGATAAATGGCATAATGAAATCCTGGGGACTTTTAACGATCGTTAACGCTGATAATTGATAAAATAAGCGCTCGATAAAAAGCTATAGAATTTCACTATTTCTTAGACTAGACGGTCGTTAAAAATCTCGAGAAACAAGGTTTAGTTGTTCATTTGATTGTAGGTTCGAGAAAGCAGTAGATAGTATCCGTCAAGAGATTGGCTACCACCTCGAAGCCGGGAACTATGGTGCCGTGGGCCGACTGACAGTGGCCGCTGTACTCGTACATCTTGCCAGGGGAGATATTGTTGCCGCTGAGAAAAGCTATAAGGTAAACTTAACCCTTTTATTCACATTCACATACATACAGCTTCCTTAGGGTTTAAGAGAAATGGATACAGTGACCGGCAGATTAGTTGAAAAAAATGGCGGATGCGCAGGAGTCGATTTTCCATAGAAGTCGCTTGTTAAATGTACTGCGCGAACTTTCCCCTTCCACGTCAAAATTTTTCAACTTATCGGCCGGCCACTGTACCGTCTTGTTCTCCATACAAACGTAGTCGCCTGTTTCCTCCCTGAATAAACACATTAGAACAAATACCTATGCTAGTTTATGCCATAAATCCTATATCTGCCATGACCACGAGAAGCAACCTCGTGAGAGACAGACGGACAGCGGAGTCTTGATACCCTTAAAATGTAATGTGTACAGGAATGGGGCAATAACTGCGAGCAAGCTGAGATGCTGACTCTCGAGCAACTGCTAGCTGCTTATGACGAGGAAGACAGAGAGGGAGCTAAGCGCGCGCTCGCTTCCCCTTTCATAAGGAGCATGGACGTCGAATACGCCAGGTACACTATGAAAATTTTCAAAATTTCCAGGTCCTTCAACAGTAGGTACATATTTCAATAATGGGATCGTTTTGACAGGTTGGCTGGATCTGTCGAGCTGCCTCAAGGCGAGCCGATGCCCAATCCTGGCATCAGGAAGAATGCTGCTCCGTCATATGTCAGTGGACAAGCTTCTGCATCTTCGGTGAGACATTTGTTTCTTTACCAACTTCGAGAGAGTTACGTATTGTTTTTACAGCTACTAGGGACCTTGACGTTTAGGCAACGGGATGCACCGGCCGTGGTCGCGAGCAGACTGTAGACCCGTAGTGCTAATAATAATAATGGACAGTAGTTCCTCTAACCCGCTACCATCATGTTATGGATTAAAACAACTATGTTGTTCTAATTCGTAGGTTACTCAATAGTTCCATCCGATCCGGTGATTATCCTTGGCTGCATTTTATAATGATAATGCACGACTGCAATGCAGAAGGTCGCGGGTTCGATTAAATACTTGTTTCTGGTCTAGGTGTCTCTCTATCTTTGATACCTATGTATGTATTTACAAAGAAAAACAAATATAAGTACTATATCCGTTGTCTGCTCCACAAAGCTGCGGGGCTAGATGGCGCTGTGTGATGTTCATAATATAATTTATTGTTATTATTTATTATTTAGCAACAAGCTGACATGGAACCGACCCAGTATGACGACGACAATAAGAAGGAAGACGCCGGCGACTCCGCAGGCGGACTCTGCTAAATATCCATTAAAAATATCCTCACATTATATCCGCATTAAGCATTGAAAACACATACCCCCTTACTTACAAAAGATGATGACAAATTACTTAGTTATGAAACTTCATGTCACAGTAAAAGGCAAACGATACATAGTTAATGCATATGTTAATCACTGTTTATAAGTAAGAGTGGTTAACTCATCTTTAGCGGTCCGGTGAAGGTCGCTAAAGATCGGTTATGTAATATGACTAGACGAATGTAGGCAACTGGTTAAATTGTTATGATCTGCTTAAACGTGAGCTATTGTTAGGATATAATTAAACGCAGTCACAGTGCTTTGGCGAGCGAGTGTGATGCGATGCCGGTCGCCAAAGCGCCTAAGAGTCCGTTCACACAGATCGGCTCGGAGAGGAGAGCAGATTTTTTATCGCGTTTCAAACAAAGTTTTAAGTTTACAATAACAATAAGGTTTATTTTTACATGTCACTTGGTCACACCATGTTCAAGGATTGCTCTCAAGCAATCTCAAAAATAAAATAAGTGACATGTAAAAATAAACCTTATTACAATAACTCAAAACTCTGTTTTAAACGTGATAAAAAATCTGCTCTTCTCTCCGAGCCGGTCTGTGTGAACGGATCCTAAGACTATAGAAAAAAAACTGCTAGCGTTTTCAACTAGTCTGTATGTAAACAGCAGAATTATACAAATTGCCTGCGACTTCTAAAATACCATTACAAAAGTCCGCGCGGTCATGTTTGTTCATTGCTTAAAATATGTTACTTAGCGATTTGTTAGTCAAAATTAATGCTTTTTTTTAATTAATGGCTGTGGATATAAATATTGCGTGATTTTGCACACATCGATCAATGTGCACCATCTTGTTCCAAATAAAACAACTAATCTTGTAATATGGGTGCCAGATATAATTACTTAGAATTCAAGCCTAGCACATTTAAATGCTTGATTATTATTTATTACATATTTGTTATTATTAGTTTTGTACTCATATTTACCACGATCATGAAGAGGTTCTTTCTTAAATTCGGCTTGGCACGGCGGGAGGCTTACCTGTAGCGTAGCGGCTATCGCGCTGGATTACTAATAGTCGCGGGTTCGAGTCCCGCCGGGTACTAAAGTTTTTGAAAGCATTTTTTCAAAAAGCAGTATTTCCTAAGTGTGGTAAACACTAAGAAATAATGTTCAGATAATGTTATGTAGTCCAATTAAAATATAGCAATACCCGATTATGACTCGGTAAATGTAAATATGACTACAGAGCGTGTTAGTATTTGTCTATTTAAAAAAATATATGAAAAATAAAAAAAAACCTATATCAAATGTTAAATGTGCTTTTAAGACGCTTTCGAGGATGTCGATTGTCACATACTTATATTAGAAACTAGGTGTATATACCCCGCGGTTGCACTCGACCGTGTGGGAATTTATATAAAATCATAATCACATTTTTAATGCTCTTTGAAATGTAACGTGTATTTTCAAATATTACCTACGATAATACGGACTTAGGTCGGGCACACTTTGGATACGCTTTTGTAGTATTTGGAAGGATGGGATTGATCGACCATCTTCGTACGTTAGCGGACGATTTAAATTCGGACGAAAAATCCAAACTGTACGCGGCCTTATCCTATCAGTGCTGGCTGATTTATTCCTGTTTTTCTTATATTTCACTTGCTGTAAACGTGTCCCTACAATGATAATAATGATTATCAAAGCACCTAAAAACGGACAATAAATTATGTATTTATTACAAAAAAACTCCTTCTAGAAGTATTATTCAAGAAAATAAATGAATAAATTTGCATGTAAACAGCGCTGATAGACTAAGCTCTTGTGTTATTCATTTATTAAAATCAATAGCAATAAATATACTGCCACAAGATAAAAAAGGCATTTAAAACTAGTTGCATCCCGGGGGTTTTCCCGTGTGATTTAAGCATTCCTTTATTATTGTAATATAAGTATTAGTCCTCTTACCTACCAGAGCCCTTAAATAATAATAAACGGTGCGTAGGAGGGCTTAAGGTAGTTCTTTCAATTGTTCCTTAGTATTAAACTTTAAAATCAGTTATTTCTGTTTTTATTATTAATTAAACAACGAATTTTAATACTAATAAATAAAAAATTCTGAACAGAAATGGTCGGAGGATGGATAATTAACGTCAGTAATGAGTTGGCGCGCTCCCTGGCTTACCAATGCTGACTTGAAATCCAGTGAGGTCCATCCTTCAGCCTCTCAGGTCCCTGTTGCTCCCTTTTGGCTCGGCTGATTAGGGTGGCCCAGTTTGCGAGTTGGAGATTGTCCCCGTCTGCCATTTTTACGTGAATATTGGGAACTGTTACGGCGGGCGCCATAATCCCTATAGTTCCCCCGATAGTCGATCCCCTAACATCACATATACTTATCTAGCCCAAGGAGATTTCACAATAGTTCCATCCAATCCGGTGGTTGTCCTTGGCTGCATTTAATAGTGCGGAGAGGGATAATAATCGCCGGCTTGGTGTAAAATTGATACTAAGGGCCTTTACGTGTTGGCTTCGGCTTCACGCACGCTTTCCAAAGATCCGGGGCTCCATAGACCCGGGACTCTGGAAATATATTGCTATAGCTATAATTCCATGGCTAAAGTATCAGAATTTAGATTAAAAGTAAGTGTAAAGAGACATAATAAATAGAAAAACCGACATTAGTTAGAATTGAAAGATGGGATTCTTCTTTTGCTACTTTGGATAAGGCACCTGTGGCATTCTAGTGTCTATATCTTACAGTAATTTAAAAATAACAGACTATTGGTTTGGCAATAAGTTAGAATTGATCACCGCGGTTCGATGAGAACCGTTGCTATGTTATTCAAGAAATATTAGTCAATATTGTATGTGCAATAAACAACTTTAGAGTGTAAGATGTATTGCTGTTAAAATGGTAGCAGATACCCATTGTGTGAAGATGATCGGCGGCGCGGCCCATCGATGTTACCGCCGTGCCGTCCGTGGCCGTCTCGGCAACATTGGTGGTAGCATTTGATGATAGACATAAAGTTCGCGTTCCCATATTCACTCTTGTTAACAACGTATCAATATCATGTCTATGCTGATCTTCTAGATATTTTTTCGCTAATCCTTACGACACACTCAAACTTGTGAAGTGTTTCGATTTTTTTAACGAGTATCTACCTACTATAGTATATTTTAGTTAATATTTATATTAAGTACATGTTATGTGTACCTACTAAAAACTAATTACTAATATTAAAATAGGCTCTAATTTTAGTTGAAAATACCTATCTATCTAAGATACTTAATATGCATGTGAAAAGAAATGATCTGAAGAGATACACAGAATATTGTTGCTTCGATTTGAGTGAGGTAGAAAGCATCGCAATGTTGGCAGCAGGTGGATTGATATATCTTTACGTATTTTAAGAACTTATGATAGTTTCGAAGGTTAAATTTTCCATACAAATGTGTTTTGTAACAAAATACTTTACGTTATAAAAATAAAATTGTAACATCGTTGTACTTAGGTGAATGCCTATATAAAATAAAGAAACGGATTAGGGTTAAATGTCTGCTAGACTATCTGACATAATATAAGGAAAAAAAAAATGATTTTGGTGTAACGTTTTATGGAAAATTCATCCTCGGAGACCAGCAAAACTGATTAAAACTGTTTGTAAATTAAATATTTCATAGTTACTGTTGAGATTTAATGTTTGAATGCTTATCTGTTATAAATTTTAACCCTTTAGACTCGATGCGGCCATAGGTAGCGCTGTGAAAATAAATGTATGGCGCTCGACACCAAGTATATTTCTTGGTCCTTGGTAAAGATCTCTGTCTATGGGTGATGTAAAGGTTCTGGGAGAGACTAGCATATTTGGAGTTCTTACCGCACGGTTGCGGGTAAACGGCTTGGGCCCTACCCTAGGCGCCAAACATTTTATCTTTACAGCACCCAGCGTACTGGCCGCGCGCCTGAAACACAATCTATATCAAATATCTTCTAATAGTATAGTTATAGATAGATAGAGTCTCAGTCGCCGAGTCTCAAGCAATTGATGAAACTTGGACTGGCTTATAAAGGCTATTGTTTCGGAAATTGGTTCCGACTAAATGGGTCGTCAGTGATTTAAGAGGAAAGTCTACCTACTCTTTCTCCATACAAACGTAGTCGACTGTTTCATCCCTGGATAAAGACATTAGAGCCTAATTATGTGATTATGTTTATGCCATAAAACCTATATCTCCCATTACCATTGACCATGCCCCTATGTATGTATAGATATTAATTTTCTAATTCAAATAGAAATAAAATTACAAAAATTTGAATATAAAAAAAATTAAAACGTAGGGGCATGGTCATTGCTGTCATATATTCTATGGCATAAACATATTATCTCTAATATACTTATCCAGGGAGGAAACAGCCGACTACGTTTGTAAAGTTTGTATGGAGAAAAGAGTAAGGCCCGGCGCACATTATGAGCATCGTCACGGCTGAGGATTTTAGTTGGCAAATAGCATTATACATTAACTTCATGGCAATAAAGTAGAAATTTCCATGATATATGGTCGTAGTAACGAAAATACCGCTTCGGCATGCTTGAGGCGGCTCAAGCATACCGAAGCGGTATTTTTGTTACTACGACCATCATAGTTCCCGATAGTGTGCGCTTGCATGTAGGGATGCCGAAGGATCCCTTTCCTTGCCGATGCTCATAATGTGCGCCGGGCCTAATCCTCCAATATTTAAATATCATATTGTCAGATGTAGTACCTAATTGATAGTATGTGGTACCTCAGTTAAAAAAAACTGCACCGCTTGCTTGCGTTCAAAAGATATTCTAGTTCATTCCTGGTACCACCAACTTGACGATAATAAACTTTTAATATTGCAGACAAAACATAATCTATCAAAGCATTTTTGTCTTTACATTTCATATCCTAAATAATCTAGATAATATTCAGATAAGAAAAATTACTTACTTACTTTTATTAGTTTATTCTTGTATCCCGTCCAGTGTGTTGTACCCATTTGTGGGTTGTGTATTGCAGGCGGACATTAATTCAAAGAATTTACTCGCTTAATTCAGTTAAACATACTATGACATTTTCAAAGCCCCGTTTTCTATAAAGGGACCCACAATTATATTATTAGTAATTAATGGCTTATGATTACGAAGTTGTGGACAAAATTAGTCTGTACTCGTACGTAGTTTGCTTTAGAATATTCGTTAATTTAATGAGCACAATGTGATCAAGTACAGACTATGGGTGTCTGTAATAAAATAGGTATAGTGGGTCGAAATACTATGGTCGGTCATAGCAGATCAAGAACGGTCCTGTGCGCAGGGCCGTTTTAGGGTTTCGTAGTCGAACAAAAAACCCTTAGTACAGTTTAGTCAAGTCTTGCTATAAGCAATCATGGTATTAAGCCAAATTAACTAAACTAGTGCAGAGAAATGTAATCATAGAGGTGCCTTGTTTTAGCAAAACGGTAAGAAAAATTTGACACTCATTCGACAGCACACAGAATTACATAAATATACATCTCGCTCTTGCTTCAAACCTAAGGTAATTTAGAATAAATTACCTTGAGTGTTTGTATTTGAAAAATGAAAGAAGGCGCATCTAAAACTACTTTTTTGTGCGTGTTATTTATGTTATGATGATACATCACTGGGTATATTTCGTTGGTAAATAAATACTGTTGTTTCTCGTTTTAGGCGTCTACATAAAATGTTTGTGTAGTTACTGGTTTTAATGTAGAGCTGTATTCATCATGTCATTATTATTCGCTTGCTATGTTGTCTCGCCTGCATTTAGTTGATTGATAAAGGTATGTTGATTCGTTTCTCTTGGGTAGTTTTTAAAGTTAAACAGATACTATTGAATTGTCATCAAGGACGGGATTATAAATAAAATTATTTACTATGGGAAAATCATGTTTTTTATTTTACTCCATCTTAATATAATATTATATAATACTTACTAGCTACTCACTGCGGTTTCACCCGCATATGTCCAGAATACAAAAGGTAGGTACCCCAAAAACGTGTTATTCAAGATAAATAATAGTGTGCGTCAGGTTGGCCGGACCCTATAGTACCTTTGTTTATATATTTAGTACCAACGTGGTTTCGAAAATATTAAAGATACAAAGTGGCCGACAGGTTGGTCAGACCAATCTCAAGAGGGACCAAATATGGAGATCAATGAGGGAGACGTTTGGTGTAAATCTATTGCGGCCAACCTGACACTGAATAATGTACTTAGATTATTAGTAACAGATCACTAAAGTATCCGCCAAATGCCGGAACACATAGGTACCGAAAACCGGGTACTTTTTCGGCGGATTTTTTTGTATTGTATGGTTTTCTATGCACTGAGTCACAAAGACGGGCCGCGTTTTTTCACAGCCTTTCGGTCTGATACCGATGTTTGACATATTTTATTGAAATATTGACAGATTGTTTTTTAGAATTAAAATATCACAACTATGCCTCAGCTCTGCTTAATTACATCAAAAAGTACCAACAAAAAAAGTCGCCCCACGTGTATATCACGCTTTGCAAACATAAGAAATGATTCTTTGCCCGCATGACATCAACAGACATAGCTTCATATATTTGAACAAAGATTTGTAGGTACTTTGCCACGCGGAATCAGTTTTGCGCGGATTTAGCGCACATCGAAGAGTTCAAAGATGAATGTGTGCAAATGTTTGTGTAGCCGATGAAGCTATGTCAGGCGCCTGCATAAAGCTCATACACGATGTCACACTTACACTTTACGCACTTACTATTTATGTATTCTGATTTCTGTCCAGACAAAAAAACAGACCACACCCACAGCACACATGCACGAATTTCTTTATATATGTGCTCAAGGTGTGGTCTGTCTTAGGTAAAGTGTAAGTGCCATCGTGTATTTTGAGCTAAAAACACCTATATATACCGCAATGAGATTTCTTTCCGCACTGAAATCGTGCAGTGAATAAACTGCACCGCCCGCTGCATCGCTAGTTATAGCAAAACTACTTATATGTTTTTCCTAACCAAATTAAAACCGCACGCGCAGTGGCGAGACGAAACCGCGCGAAAAGAATTCGCAGTGCGTTTCGACCTAAATATTGCTTAAATGCAGACTTCGCTTAGATGGTAAGGGTTTATTTATTCGCATAAGTACGTAAGTCTTCTGTAACTAAAACGTCTCAACAGTTCTTCAGCATTGTTAGATTTTCTCGAAAACAGTTCATCAATTGTTGGTAATTTTCAAAAAAATACTAATAATTCAAAGCTTAATCAAAACATTCAAAAATTTCCTAAAATTATTGAACCGTTTTCGAGAAAAATCTAATTGTTGATACGTTCTAGTTATAGAATACGTGCTCTATATATTTTCAGTATTTTAATTCAAACTAGGTACACAACGCGACAACATTCAAATAAATACCAATTCGCAATCTGCAGCGCAGCCTGCGCAGAACACACATACCGGCATGGGTTTCGTCGCCAGGATTATTTTAAGGAAGACATCTGTATCTATCTAACTAAACTATTATTTCGTTACTATAAAAAACGATTATAGCCATAGAATACCATAGCTATCCGGGAGCGCACTCCGTTCGAGCGGAGTGTAGAATCTCAAACATCACAAGACATTCCCACTCCCAATTCACGGTACTTGCGTTCTGCGCCTCAGATTAAGTAATTGTGACCCGTTTGTTATCATTTAATCAGATATTATAACAACTTTATAATTCGCTTTGCATCAATAACAGCAGAAATGTTAGAGATCCAAAAAATATGCAATTATTTAGGCAAACACTTATATACTTGTAACAGATCCAGACAACAGAAACACCACAAATTTTACAATTATTCTATCATAGACTATGTATGTATCTATAATAAAATAATTAACAGTATAAATATACATAAATATATTGGCTAAGAAAAGTCAGTTATTCAAAGTATGGGGATTTGTTATCTGCAGATTACGGAAACACCGACCTAAATAATATAATCTATTAATTATACACTTTTTCTTCGCTTACAAGGTACACTATAGTTATAAAACATTAAGGACGTGGCGACTCTTACCATTTCCATACAAACTTAATACCAAAATAAATTATGTAAAATTTAGTTTTCTACCTTAATATCGATATTATTCGGATTAAGATTTTACTTTTAAAGGGTCCCCATCTCAAGGTTTCACATTTAAATAAAACGGAGAAACATTTTTCAATGAAAAAATGTTTCTATGTTTTATTCCATTTCGAATGAATATTTTGGAAAACCTTGTGATGGGGACCCTTTAAAAGTAAAATCTTAATCCGAATAATATCGATATTAAGGTAGAAAACTAAATTTTACATAATTTATTTTGGTATTAAGTTTGTATGGAAATGGTAAGAGTCGCCGCGTTCTTAAACATGTCTCAACAACAATGCTTTAAATTGTTAATGGCATACTTTACAATAATATTATTGAGTATCATAATCATGAACATTCGTAATTAAAATCTTAGCCAAGTTATGCTGTGTCACATTTTCACTAGTATTGCATCATTTAGGCTTGGCGAAAACGGGCCACCGAGCACAGCCACAGGTGACAAGTTGGCTCGAAGCCTTATAAGTGTGAGGCTAAGCAATACTTAGCTAAGTTCTTCTTTAGGAATGCTGTAGAGCATGAACTTATGGAAAAATAATAAATATAAATTTACGCTCATTGACAAATTCAGAAGGATGCAAAAAAATGTTCGTTGAACTAGAAATCTCTTGCTAGATTTTCTTTTAAATGTTGTTTTTGGGTAGGGTAAAAATTTGTATTACGCTAATTGACAAATGATTATGCATATATGATTATTTGCATTCCTCTAAATTTTCACGTGAGTAAAATACTTAAGCTACTATATTTTGACTTACAAAATGATTTTTAAACATAAAAAATGGTTTAGGCTCATAAGACTTTTCCGAAAAGTGCACTATTTATAAAAGTACACTAGCTTAGAAGGACCACTTTCTCGAAAGGTGCACTGTTTCAAAAAGTTCACTTCCAAATCGTTACACTTTCTCGGATAGTACACATTCGATTCAATTTTATAAAATTTAATATTTTTTGGATCCTACATTATTCTGAATTCCATCAACCGTCAACGTTAGATTTTATATTACTAAAAACACACGCGTTGTCATTACGAATCTAATGGTACTTCATATGCTAAGATCGCCTTAATGGTTTAGGATTTTCATCTGAGCAAAAGTGGTGAAGATGACATTTTTAGCAAGTGTTCATTTTGGAAAAGTGTGTGTTTTAAGAAAATGCACTTACGGGGAAAGTGGATGTATACTTACATTTTAATCATTTTGTATTAGTGCACTTTTAGAGAAAGTGTACATTTCAGGAAATTTGTATTGATATGAGGTTCAATCAAAAAAATTACATGACAAGTGACTAAAATCTACTAGTTTGAGAGAGGGCACTTCATTTTCAGTATTCGAACAAACCAATCAAAGGTAAATAGGCACATTGTTATAAAGAAACAATTAATTAATAACTATTTCAAAATTATTCTCCATTATATTACACTACCATCTGTTTTCCAGGAAATGAAAACGAGAATTTTTAAAAATTGACATACAAAATGTTTATTCTTTGGAACTTTATTCAGTATGGCATCAGTGCCTTTTGTCATTTAAAAAGATCCTTGTCTTGAGCTACATTCCCATCAAATTAAATACTCTTTGTAATTATCATAGCATCCACACTCCAGTGACTTTTTGTTCAGCAACATAGGAAATGATAACATATGGTAGCATTTGATAACATCTCTTACAACTTGGTACTATTTGTTGAGTACCACCAGTAACATAATAAATTGCAGGACGTTGCAGACAGCGCAATCTAGCCCTTAACTAAGCGAGTAGGCTTGCACTATGGTAACTAGACAATGGATAAACTTAATTATTTATAATACACATACACAATACGAATTAACATATTATACTACACAAAGAAAACATGAAAAACATGTGTAAAAGTTGTATAACAAATATGTTTAATTACTATTTTATATATTTCTAGTAGAATGGCTTGAGCAATAAAAATGTTTCAGAATACTAACATTATGCCACCAAATGACGCCCAGTAACATCGCTCAGCAGAAAGTGACTGCAGTACGGATTGACTTCAATTACCTACTTACATCTAATAGCTACATAAAATACCTAAACACTAGTTTTGTATAGTTTTCTGGAACATATGCATGTATGAGCCCGGCACAAGGGGTGCCATTGTTGTTGGAGCTTCAGGTACTGGACCTTCCTTTTCCTTGTTGTTCTTAGTTTTCCTAAACTGGAATCCATTTTTACGGAGGATCTTTCTTAAAGTTTCTCTCGACCCTGAAAAATTAACAATATTTATTGACTAAGTGAGCAAAGAGAGTGAAGTATCTGCTTCAAGTCTGGCAACATTTGCTTTTCATAGTACATATGTTATGTTCCTTCTCCTCTACAGGTCGTATTTGTCAACCTATTTTGTCGAAACTTGGTATATAAGCCCCGCAAGTTGATATTGCGATTGGCGGCCATCTTGGTGACGTAGTCGACGTGCACCGTCAGTACCGTTCGCAAGGTCAGCCCGCGCTTACGCGCATCGAGTACTTGTTACCTATAGCTTTTTGTTTTTGTTATCCTGTTTTATTGTCGACTTTTGTTGCTTAGTTTTGTTACCTGTTACCCGTTAAAATTAGTAAAAAATTAATTAACAGTCGTGCTCCTGAAATGATAATTAAAGTTGACAATTATTTTGTAAAAGAGAAAGAGGATTCTAAGTTAGTTATCCAAAATATAAACCGTGCCTTAAAAAGTGCTTCGGACACTACTGAGGACATTTTATTGTCGAAGCAACTAGTAATAGACATTTTGAATATTTTACAAAATTCTATCTTTTATGGTCCCGCAATTTCTTAGAAATATACCTATGGTCATAAACAGCCATCTCGCTACTACAAATAAACCCATAACCCTAGCTTATTTACTTTTTATTACAATTTTTTTGCTATCTGTACTTTTGTGCAACGGATGACGTCACGCAGCTGTTATTGTGACAAGGTTCCATCGCAATATCAACTTGCGGGGCTTATAAGGAAAAGTACTAAGAGTATATAGATTTTTCTGTTGTGAAGGATTTTTCATTGGTGGATTATTCTTCCCACAAAGGGGATATTACTACTAGATATTTCCGCACTATGAGGTTCGTTTTTGATGAAGTAGTAACTTCCACTTAGTCTAACATGAAATTTGGTGATGATTTTCAAAGTGATGAATAGAAAAGCTCTTCTAGCTAGATACAGTAAATTGCTTGGTTTTTTACCTACAGAATAAAGCCCATTAGCTGCAAGATGCTAGATATATCAAGTACTTCCTAGGTCTCCTGGAACAACTTTTACATCACAAACTCCTTGCTTAAAAATCTCCTGCTTTTATAAGGTGGTACCTTCCAATAATAAGTGCTAGTCAGGTCTACTGTTTATAGAACTACTAGTTATTTACCAGCAACCAAATCCTGCTTCACATGAGTGGGTAAGTGAGTTTTATTCATATAACATTTCCAGAAAATTGTCTCTAAATAAAAGTGCAGAAAAAAGGGTCCATATTGGGTTGCATAAATTTAAGAGGCATAATGTAAGGTTGCATAACGTTTTTTGGCATACTCTTCTTTTCGCATAACGTTCATTTAGAATAAATCATTAGGCATAATTTAATTTCGCATAACTTCGTTTATAATAATGATATATTAGCATAAAATGTTCTTGCATAAATGTTTTTAGAATAACGATTACTAATCATAACATTTATTGGCATCTCACCTTATGGCATAAAGATTACAAGTCATAAGCATAAAAAACCATAATGTTAACAAATGTAAAATGAGTTAAAATTAATATCATATTAAAATTTAGAATATCAATTCATATTATGTAGTAGTTCACAAACTATGCTGTGAATTGCATATAAAATTCAATTTTGATACACCACACCTTGTTTATTTATAATATTAGGCGCTTTGGCGACCGCTGCCGCGGCACGCACGCTTCGCTCGCTCGCCAAAGCGCTGTGCGTAATCATGTTCTAATATGAACCTAACCTATCCTAGTCGGGGTGCTCTGTATAGTTTTCTGCGTACTCCTAGTTTGGGTAAAACGCCCGTTAATATGACAGAATTCAGTGAATGAAGCTCTTTAAAACTTTTACTCTTCATTGATTGTTACAGACGATATAGCGACGTGGTTTGGTCAGTATTACGTAAGGGGAAACGTAACTTCGCCACCAATCTTCTCACCTAAAGTTTGATTAAAGATGACTATTACCATTGTGTTTTTTCATTTGTTAAATAGACTTAGTCCAATTTATTATCATGTATGTTTATGACTTTAGCGGTTATGGATACCTCCATTATGCGTTTTGTGTTTTATGATAAATCATCTTTAGGCGTATAACAATTATGTCCTATACATTTATGCTGTTCAAAATTATGATAAAGAAGATTAGAGAAAGTTAACGTTATGCCAATGAAACCATTCTGCGATTATAACATTATGCCGATCACTATTTATGCGAGAAAACTTTATGCTGAAACTTTTATGGCAAACAACATTATGAAAAAAAAAATTATGCGATCGAAAGGGCACCCCAGAAAAAAGTCTATTGTGTCAATTAAGACAAGATAATTTTGCAGGATATTATAAAGTCTGAGAATAAGAAACTCATCTGCAGTAATTCTATTTGATCAAAAGTAAGTATATATGTTTGTTACACCTGCTGAACTGAAAAACAACATTACTACCTACATATATTACTGGCATAACATATAGGTTTGCATTCCATACTTTAACAATATTTGTAAAGGCATATACACACATCAACACCGTCTAGGGATATTCAGAATTTCTCAATTTACTCAAAAAATGTGTTTACTAACAAACAACATGTATATATTTTTGTAAAGACTACTTATCAGACTATGATTTAGAATACAACAAAATATTGTTTTATGCTTAAATATTTTTTTATTTTAAAAAACGCAAAAAGTGAAATAATGTTAAATTTAAGATAAAATGTCTATCTAAGGAAAAAAATAAAGTAAAACGAAATTATTAGGTTTTTTTATTTGAAGTTAAAATTAGTAGTCAGTGAAACCACCCATGACGTTAATCACGGCCCTGCAACGGTTTTTCATGCTTTGAATCAGGTTGTCAATATCTTGCTGCGGAATATTGTCCCAGGTCCTGCTAAGATGCAAAAAAAGTTGCTCTTCAGTCGCAACATTTGGAGGCAAATTCCTCAAAGCCCTTCTTTGAAGCATATCCCACGCGTGCTCTATGGGGTTTAGGTCTGGTGACTGCGCGGGCCAGTCTAAGATCGACACGTCGTGCTCCTTTAGCCAGCTGGTCACCACTCGCGCAGTGTGCGGACGGGCGTTGTCGTGCATGAGCGTGAAAACTTGGCCAATTTGCAGTCGATGGGGATAGATTATTGGTGCTAGCACCTGATTACGGTATTTTTCGGCAGTCATAGTGTTTCTGATCCAAACGAGGTCTGTTCTTCCACCAATACGAATTCCCGCCCAAACCATAATTGTTCCGCCATGGTATGGATGGACCTCCTGAGGGTGTTGCAGACGGTTGTCACGACCAGAAGCTCGCCATACGCGTACTCTACGTGAATCAGGATGAAATCCGAATCGGGACTCATCGGTAAACAACACTACCGACCACTTGATATCTTCCCAAGGCAAATGTTCTCTAGCCCACTGTAATCTTCGTCCACGATTTCCTCTGCGTAGTGCTAGAGTACGAAGCGGCCTGCGAGAATGAAGGTTAGCCTCGTGCAGTCTTCTCCTCACAGTTTGGTCACTGACAAGCACCTGGTGGTCTGACTGGAGCGTTTGAACCAACTGCATGGCCGTAACATTTGGTTGTCTTCTCGCGACCACTTGCAAAAATCGGTCTTGTCTTTGGGTAGTTATCCGCTTTCCGCCTGGATGCCTTTCAGCCACTTCACCAGTAGCACGATAACGTGACCACAATCTTGATATCACGTTTTGTCTTGTTCCAATCTTCTCGGCAATACTCCGTTGAGTAGCCCCAGCTTGGAGCATTCCTACTGCCCTTAACATTTCGTTTCTTGTTAAATGACGCCGCTGCATGATGCATACAGTTGTATTAAATTGTAATTAATCAAAAAAAAATATTAAAACTTCAATTTGTTTAAACAAAATGCTTAAAACTGCGTTAAGTAAATTTAAACCTTCGAACTCGCTACAATAATTGCCGCGCTAATCTTATGTTTTTAATTATTTTTTTAAAATTCAAATTTGGAATCATACAATAAGGCCTACACAATAAGGTTCCATTAAAATATTTTTAAATCGGCCAGTATTTTTTAAGTTTAAGAACTTTATATAAAATATCCCTAGACGATGTTGATGTGTGTATGATAGACTAGTAGCTCCCCGCGGTTTCACCCGCATAAGTCCCGATCCAGTGAGAATATAGGGATCAAAAGTAGCCTATAGCCTTCCTTAATAAATGGACTATCCAACACCGAAAGAATTTTTCAAATCGGACCAGTGGTTCCTGAGATTAGCGTGTTCAAACAAACAAACAAAAAAACAAACTCTTCCGCTTTATAATATTAGTATAGATAATTCAGTATGATATCTAGTTATAGTTGTCTCTTGTAATTTGACTGATTGTAATTTATAGAAATGGATCACTAGTATTAGAACAAAGGTAATAGGTGCTATATCTACCCCGGGCTACCGAGAGGTATGCAACCTGGATCATTGCTCAGATGAGAAGAGAAGGGTAAAATGATAACATTTTGTGAAATGGTCAGGACAAAATACCTTTAAAATTGATTTCTTCTTTTAAAATCTGTAGAAGTTTATTAATTGTTGGTACTTCTTTCTTGAATGTGTAGAACTCATGTATCTTTCTTCGTATTACTTGTAAGTCATACTCATCCACTTCTATCTTTCCCTTTGTTCGTACACGTTTCTTGGGCGGTTTCTTTAGAGTTTCAGGATCGAGGAGACCTTGTTCAATGAGTCTTGCTTCCTTTACTATATTGAGTACTGTCCGCTCTGATACACCTGAAATTGCATTGAACAAAATAAGAGTAGGTACATAATGATGTAAGAGTGTTTGTTCTTCGTACAAGTTCTGTGACATCCCTCAGTTTCACCTGACAGAGGAAATTACGAATTCTGATCCCATGAGAGTGTTGGGATATAAAGAAGCTAGAGCACTTGTAATTGCTATTGTTTGGGGGCTTGTTTTCTGCAAATAAACCTCCAAAAATTGTGCCTCTTTTGAGTGAGGGTAGCTAGAGACATTTTTATAAAAGAAGTATCCCTGGCAGTGTTGCAGTCCCCAGAAATTGGTCTTAAATGCTATTTATTAGTTTTCTGATTATTTACTACTATCTTTCAGTTTGTTTTCGAAATAAATTAAGAAAGTATGTAAATGCGATTTTGTAACCAAAGTAATTATGGTAAAACGAAACAATATTTAAAGATCTAACTTTAATTCCCGTTTGGTCTGCAGGACTCCTTTCGTTAAGCACTATTAGACTTCAGCTATCGTTTCCATGACAAACATTCACATGTAATCGGGACAAACTTGCTTGAATGGATCTCTCCTCTGACTCTTCTTTGCTATGATTTCAGTGATATATTACTATACTACAAACGCGTATAGTGCTGATGTAGTCAAATAATATTTGATTATTGATCACGATAAAAGTTGTATGAAGGATTTATAATATGAAATCTGCATGAAATGGGTAGTAAATACCTGTGGCGGCCGAGACGCGAACGTAAACTTTCGACAAAGGAATTATTGGCACTTGCATGCGTTTCTCTTCGTCCATGAACTCTTTCACCTTCAGTATGATATCACGGACTTCTGGTGATATATTTTTCGGCATTTTGAACAATATTTTACACAATTTTTTAATTTAATTGACAAAATCCAAATATCAACACACTCTTCGAAATGCAATGGCCGACATTTTGTGTTTTTTTTTTGTGGCTTATGAAAGCCGCTGCGTTAGGCCGAAGACGGCCGATGTCATGCATGTCTCTCCGCCCGCCGGGGTTTTCTTTCTCCGACGGAGTCCAAACTCCAACGGGAAACATTGTCTAAATCAGGGGTTCCCTAAGTGGGGGGGGGGGGGGGGGGGGGGCGCAGAGACTTTTACAGGGGGGCGCGGGCCACCTGCGATCGCTGACACAGTGCATTCCAGACTGGTTAATACCAATGAAATTATTTGAAATTGACGCCTTTGTCAAGAACATAATAATTGATTCTTCAGTGGGCGAGTTTCTGAACAATAAGAACATAACAGTCTCTAGACTGGCCCCGCGCCAACCTCACGGGAGCTATCAAACGTATTTGGTACTACATATTATATCAAATACTTTTTGTAAAACTTTAATCTATCTATACATAATTATAAATCTGTAGACATAAAAAAATCTGTAATTGAATTATATCCAGAAAAAAAAATGCAGATCGCCTCAAAATCGGTAGCTAAACACGAATTAAATGTTTTTAGAGACTTTGTCTGTTTGTTTGTTTGTTTGTCTGTTTGTTTGTCTGTTTGTTTGTTCCCGCTAACCTCAGAAACGGCTAATCCGATTTTAACCAAATTTGGTATGCAGATAGGTATAGACCCGGATTAACATATAGGCTACTTTTTGTCCGGATATCCGGTCAGGTTATCCGGCAATAGTGTTATTTCTGCTTTTACTTAATTAGTTTGAATGTTTTATTGAAGAAGTGTATTGTGTGGAATTAACACGGTATGTCCGGATATCCGGCAATGAAAAAAAAAGCCGGATATCCGGCAATTTAAAAAAAGCTATATTTCCGGAAATTTTACTTAATTAGTTTGATTGTTGTATTGAAGAAGTGTGTTGTGTGGAATTAACACATGCTATCCGGATATCCGGTCATTTGGAAAACGAAACCGGATAGCAGGAAATTCTTAAAATACCGTATACCTATGTGTCTCCATATGTCCAGATCTGTCTGAACGTACGAAAATTCTTTATAATGGCTGTTTTTAACCGACTTCAAAAAAGGAGGAATTTCTCCATTCGACCCGTATATTGTTTGTATGTAGGTATGTAGGTATGTGAATATGTTCCCGCCGTACTCCGTATATGAAGTCTGATTTCGATAATTCTTTTTTTACGGTGAGAGATGGTGAGAGGAGTGCCAGATTGTAGTTCCATAAAATCTTGGTGAAAATCTAATGAGAACCTTCGGAATGATGAGCAGAATCGCATCCCACAATGCAGTAAATCACAATTTTTTGGACTTTTATCGATAGAATCGGCTTATAAAGTACTAGGTAGAAATAGATAGACAATCCGAAACCACCTTCTCATTACAAGACTCCTAAATGATTAAAGTTAATGTTACAATTTTAATGATTTTTACTGCTTTTGCTTAATTAGTTTTTGTTATTTACAATGACATTACTCAGGATTAGGCGCATAATATCATCATCATCATCCGAGCGTTGTTCCCGGTTGCATCCCTCTCGAGAGCCCGGGGTCCGCTTTCCTACTTTTACGTCTCCACTTCGCACGATCTTCGGCATCCCGTGTAGTGAGGCCATTTGCACGCATATCCGATCTTACAACGTCAAGCCAGCACTTCTTGGGTCTTCCCAATCTGCCGCGGCCGGGCGGAGGCGCCATGGCAAGACATTTGTTTCCCACGTAACTAGCCTGTTTTCGTAGAACGTGGCCGTACCACCGTAAGCGGCATTCTTGCAGTTTGTCTGCAATGTCTCGGACACGAAAGCTGCCCCTGATGCGGGAGTTTCTGACGCGGTCTTTTCGCGTCACTCCACACATCCAGCGCAGCATCCTCATCTCCGTGACACGCAGCTCCTGCTTATGTCGCTCAAGCAATGGCCACGCCTCACTACCATACAAAAGGACAGGTATAATGATCGTTTTATAGACCTGTCCCTTCAGTTTAACCAGCATTTTCGGGTCACAGATGACACCAGTTACCTCTCGCCACTTGGCCCAAGCTGCCGAAATGCGGGACTTGACGTCACAATCGATGTCGCCGGACTCGTGAAGCACAGATCCCAAGTACTTAAACTGGTCTGTCCGCTCGACCATGTGACCGTCTACGCAGACAGGTGTGGGATCTGTGGTATTGCTAGCCAAGTATTCGGTCTTCGCTACGTTGAGTTGCAAACCGCCGTTCTCAAGTGACTCTTTCCAAGCATTTACACGCCTTCCAAGCCGTCCCTTATCCGAGTTCGCTAGCGCAATATCATCAGCATACATGAGCATCCACGGGGGCTGCTCGTGTGCGTCTCGGATGACTACGGACAGTGCGTCCAGTATTACGCTTAACAGAAACGGACTTAGGACGGATCCTTGGTGGACTCCGACTGTAATGGGGAAAGATTTAATGTCACCAAAAGCAGTTCGCACCACTGAATCGGAATTTCGGTACATGTCCCGGATGGTTTCAATATAAGTTTCAGGCACCCCTTTGGACCGCAGCGCCCACCAGATCATCACGCGAGGAACACAGTCGAAGGCCCTCTGCAAGTCCAGGAACAGAAAATGCAGAGGCGTATTCTTCGTTCTGTATTTCTCCATAACGATCCTTAGGGCGAAAACAGGGTCCATGGTACCATGACCGGGGCGGAAACCATACTGGCCCTCCGAGACAGTGCACTCCTGCCGGATCCGAGAGTCAACTATACGCTCGTAGAGCTTCATGGTGTGGGACATGACCTTTATACCACGATAACTTCCACACTCCTGCACAGATCCCTTGCCCTTGAACACTGGAGTGATAACACTCAGTCTCCATTGGGCGGGGATTCTGCCGGTCTCGAGTATGCGGTTAAAAAGGTTGGTTAAGATGCCCACACCACGAGAACCCATAGCCTTCCATACTTCGATGGGGACTCCATCGGCGCCGACAGCTTTCCGATTCTTCATGCAGCGAAGAGCCTTGCGCACCTCCTCAGGCGTAATCAGTGGCACAAGTCCTAGATTCGGAGGGAGTTCCGGTGGCTGCACCTCTTTATACTGCTTATTGAGCAGCTCGTGGAAATAAGAGCGCCACCTCTCCTTCACCGCGAGGTCCTCGCATAGCAGGTTATCATTAGGATCTTTTACACAGCGGCACTTGGATATATCCTGTGCCGCTTTGATCCTAGAACGTGCCAACTTATAAATAAGCTTCTGCCCCTCAGACGTTTCCAACTTATCGTACAGTGGCTGTAAGTGGTCTCGTCTGGCTCCGGCTACTGCTCTCTTTGTGGCACGTTTGGCAGACCTGTACGCGTCGCGATCTTCAGGAGAGTTGGACGCTTGCCACTTTTTAAAGAGGGCTTTCTTCACCCTAGTCTCCCTCTGGACTGTGTCGTTCCACCACCAAGTTTCCTTGTCACACTTGCGTCCTCCCTTAGACATACCGAGGACCGACCGCGCCGAATCAGCGATAGACACCTGAATCCGGTCCCAGTGTTCCTGCACCGATTCGCCTTCAGCATTGGCACATTTGTCGCCGATTGCTGAGGCGAGCATCTGGGACTTGACTTCATCAAGCATCCACCATCTGATTCGGCGCTGACATGGTTCCGATCGTTTGTCTTTGGTCTTTACACAGAGATCCATGACAAGGATACGGTGTTGGGCAGTGAGACTCTCACCGGGTATGACTTTGCAGTTGGCCACGTTGCCGATATGGTGTCTCCTAGTGATTAGAAAATCGATTTGGGTAGCGCGCCCCCCGCTCCTGTAGGTGATCAAGTGGTCGGGCTTCTTTTTGAAATAAGTGTTCACGAGTGCCAGGTCGGCAGTGGCACACGTACGCAGAATTTCTTCCCCTTCCGCATTCCGACTGCCATACCCGAAGCCTCCATGAACACGTTCAAATTCCACCCCCATCTCACCCACATGACCGTTCAGGTCACCACCCAAAACGATTCCCTGCGACAACGGGATTGCCCCAAGTACCTCGCCGAGTTTATCCCAAAACGACCTCTTATCAGCGTCGCTACAACCGACCTGTGGCGCGTAAGCACTTACTAGGTGAGTAGGAACCCCCCCCAATAAGCACCTTCACGCACATAAGTCGGTCGCTAAAGCGATTCACCTCCAAGATATCGTCATGCAACCCCTCAGCGAGCACCACAGCCACCCTGTTCTCTCCACCAGGTGCACCCGTGTAGATCAGCTTGTAGCCATTCCCAATGAGCCGGGATCTGCTGCCTTTCCATCGAGTCTCCTGCAGGAACGCCACGGCCACCTTCCGCCTGGAAAGTACGTCGGCTAGCTCCCTCGCGCGTCCGGTTAGCGTGCCAATGTTCCACGTTGCGAAGCGGAGTTTCGGGGCTCGCGTCTTTAACCGTGCCCGCCCGTGGCACGGTAGCCCTAGTCCACTTGCCACAGGAGTCGGGCGAAACTCCTGCGCGCCGTTATGCGGCGGCGCCCTATCCCTGTGGCCATAAACTCTTTTATAACACATTTGCTCATAAAGGGCCTCTTATTTCACCAATTTCAATATCGTAATGTATGTCATTACGTACTTGTGCGTAATCGTAAAGTAAAACGCACGAGTTTCTTTTTAATAAGGTAACACGTACGGTTTATCATGCTCCGTCTAAAACCAACGGTACTTTTTTAAATCTTAAGAAAAAAAAAGCAAAGAAAGCAAATCAAAAAGTTTTTATGTCAGAAAAGTGGTCAATATTTTATGAATAAAATTAACTTTGGCAAATGATTAAAGATTTATTCGTTTAAGAAAGTCCGAGTTTTATTTATTTCCTCGCAAATGTGTTATAAAACGTCGTATGACATACGTGCGCTTTGATAATTACAGCCTCTGCTTTCTTGTAGCCCTCGCCTACGGCTCGGGCTAGCAATATCGCCTCGGCTGTAATTTTCAACTTACCGCACTTATATCATAATGTACTATTACTACTTTCCATAAAGATTTGGCAAATTTCGACTTTCACGGGAGCGACTGCCGTCTGACCTCCCAACCCCGAAGGGAAAGTCTGCGCCAGAGCCTCGTCCGTTTTTCAGCAGGTGCACCGGCTAGCAGGTGAGGTTGGCTTGGGCCCAACGATCTTAGTGGGCCCCATACACACCCATCTTAGTGGGCCCCATACACACCCATCTTAGTGGGCCCCATACACACCCGCATTAGGCGCATAATATGCTTTTGGATAATGCAATATATAGGTATATTTGTGCAAGAATCATCAAAATCGGTTTATTATTTACGAAGATCACCGTACGTTTCCGTCATACCCAACGTCCTTCCATATATCCAAACTTTACCTTTTTACCCGACTGCGCGACGCAAAGATGTGTTTATCAGTCTATGTGTGTATGTATGTTTGTTCCTTTGTGGCGCTCCAGAGGCCAAACGGATGGACCGATTTTGATGATTCGCACGTCAATCGATTTGTCTTAATCCTGGGAGTGTCACTGAAGATATGACAGTTATCAAAATTCAAAATGGCGACCACCAGCCGCCATATTATAAAAGAAAAAAAGAAAAATTGACTGACTCGAGTGGGGTATCGTCGAATAGGTATTTCAAAATCATTCTTAGGTTTCCTTGACCATTTTTCATTTAGTTTAACTATTTGGGATCAACAACCACTTAAAGTTGAATAAGAAAACAAAAGTTGACTGACTATATCAAGTGGGGTATCGTTGAATAGGTTTTCGAAAATCATGGTTAGGTTTCTTTAACCGTTTTTCATTTAATGTAACCATTTGGGATCTACAACGGTTTAAAGTTAGTTAGTAGTCGTCCATACCTTAGATTACCTACCGCAACTTACTGAATAATCCTCAACTTAATAACCCCCTCAATGAAATGTTGCCATTGCGATTAAAATACAATAAAATTGATATAATAACGTCTTGCACCTAATGCTGACTAAAAAGCGCAAAATAAAAAAATTAAATAAAAATTTAAAAAACCCGCCTGCTTAAAAAAACTTTAAATAAAAACATATACATAATAAAAACTGAAAAGAAAATAAAACAAGTCCAGTAGTCACAGAACATAGCGACTTTAACAGTCGCGACCCATTATTGAAAGGGTATATGATGAGCTAGATTTTAGGTAGTCAATGGGTCCCACGGTGAACCAAGAGGAACCCACCCGAGGGGCCGCTCGAGCTTCGGCTCGTGGCCGGTAGGTTACGTCCGTAACTGAGGTGGGCCGCAGTGTGCAACATTGCGGCTGAGGGTTTCGGAGCCGCGGCAGGAGAGGAGTGTCGGTGTTGCGTTGCCGCTCTCCCTATCTGCCGCGGCCTCGGCGGGGCCGCCACCGTTGATGGCGGACGCGGTGGGGCTGCTGGGGAAGAGGAGTGTCGGTGTGTCGTTGCCGCTCGCCCTATCCCCTGCAGCCGAAAAGTGGTCGGCGACGGGGCCACAGACCTCACCCGTCGCAAGGGAACCAGGGGTGTCCAGACATCGCTGGTTCCCCTAAACGGCTCTTGGCGGCGGACTCGGGGGAGTTCGTCGCCAAACACAGAGCCCCGAGATGGTGGCGGCGTGTCCGCGCCGCTTTTCGAGAGGGCTTCGCCCATTTGGGCGCTTGGAGATGGGGTCCACCCGGACCACCCGCCGCTAGAGCTTGCCGAAGTTATCCGAAAGGTTCCGGCAAGCTCTGGCAACTGCGGCGCGAAGGACACCGAGGGGTTTAGTGGGTATACCCTGGCCGCACACCATCTTGGCCGGGGGGACCCCCACACACCGGGCCGCTCTCCCCCGAGAGCGGCCTGACGGTCTTAAGGAGATTCCCCTCGTAAAAAAAAAAAAAAAAAAAAGGTAGTCAATGGTTCCCGACTGTTAAAGTCGCTATGTTCTGTGACTACTGGACTTGTTTTATTTTCTTTTCAGTTTTTATTATGTATATGTTTTTATTTAAAGTTTTTTTAAGCAGGCGGGTTTTTATAATATTAGTAGGTACCAGTAGATGAGCAGCGCGGGTTACCTCCACACGTTACCTACCACTCCCATTGAAGTATTGACCGCGCAAGGTGCTGCCGCGCCTTCCACGGTCAGTACTTCCCAGGGCGACCGTTTAAGTGTGAAATTTTGCACAGTGGGAGGTAACGTGTTGGAAGAGAGAGGCCAAAAGTTTGGATATGGACCGTCGTCGCGACGACGCCAACTTTCAGCCGACGCGTCGGCAGGGTTCCCAACTTAGCACTTTCGGTGCTAGATTTGGCACTATTTTCACAATTCCAGCACTGTAATTTAACATTTAGCACCTAGCACCTAATTTAGCACTAAACAGCCATCATTCTGATTTTTTTTTCTGGTCACAGTAGAAGCGAATTGCGAATGTTTTTAGTTGTAAATTTGTCAAGTCAAGTGTTTCGTGAACTATAAAACCTACAAAAACGGATATTCCTTCGAGCAAAAAAGTGAGTTAAGTTCAAAATTACAGAACAGAGTAGGCGAACGATCCAAAATACAAAAAGTGGCTTAGACCTGTGCTTGGAGATAGTTTGAAAGCAATGTGTGTATTTTGCAGTACAGAATTTAATGCGAGAATATTTGAAATTAGCGGCATTCGGAATCAAAAAAACACATAGAAAAATTTTATGTCCAAAAAATAGCACTATTTTTTATATTTTTGATCAATCTAGCACTATTTGAGATGAAATTTAGCACCCACCTAAGATAATGAGTTGGCAACCCTGCGCGTCGGCTGAAACTTGGCGATATACAGATATCCACAAAATTAAGTTGGCTATGTTGTAGATGGGTATATTATAATTTAAATTTCAGAACAGCTGGACCGATTACGATTATATATATAAATAGCTGAATCTAATTATTTTTCCTTCCCTTTATTCCGCCGTTATTTAAGGGCGGGTCTCCTAACTTAACAGCTGCAAGTTGATCTGTCTCGGATTATCGTTATTGCCAATTTGGCTTACTTGAGGACTTTCGCAATATTTGACTACCAGGTCGAAGGCCTCTCTATTAGAGCTATTTCAGCTATCTGATGTATATAGATAGCTGAATAACTCATAGCGATATTGAATAACAATATGGCAATTAAATTTAATTCACCACGCAACTGGGTGGAATTGGAACTAGTGAGCAATAAAAATATTTATTTTGTAATCAAACCCTTTTTTTGGTTCCGAACTTTTTAGGGTTCTGACCTGATAATCTAGACTGGAGGAAGAGGGGGCGTGGATTTTTTTTATGGTCGAAAGGGGGCGCGACTCAAATAAGTTAGGGAACCCCTGGTATAGATTGTAATACCTATGTATAGCCTGTGGTATAGCGAAGAAAATACTATTTTCTTTGCTATTTTCCCGGAAAGTGTGTTTTTAGGGTTCCGTACCCAAAAGGTAAAAACGGGACCCTATTACTGAGACTTCGCTGTCTGTCTGTCTGTCCGTCTGTCACCAGGCAGGGAGGCTACCCCGTACTATTATAAGTACTACTCCTCATGAACCGTAATAACTAGACAGTTGAATTTTTTTCACAGAAGATGTATTTCGGTAGCCACTACAACAAATAGGTACTAAAAACAAAATAAAACAAAATTTTAAGAGGGGCTCAAACGTGCTAAAAACAGACAGACAGCGAAGTCTAAGTAATAGGGTCCTGTTTTTACCCTTTTTGCACGGAACTAGGGCATGAATCCCGGAATCCCGGGATATCGTTATCCCGGGATAGGGTTGCCAACCGTACTATAATATATAGTATTGTACTATATTTCAGCTCAGCGTACTATATATTTTTGAAAGCACATATAGTACGCAAAAATACTATATTTCTGGCATAATTTGTAAAAAGTTGTTTCTTTTATAAATTCCTCCTCTCTGCATTTATAGAGGACTGTTTTCTACGAGTATTTTATTTATTTATTTATTTCTTTATTATTCGAGATACATACAGCTCTTAAGAAATAACTTATAAAAGAATAGAAACAACAGGCCACTTACATGTATCTACTAATAGAACTATAATATTTAAACATATACACGCTGTGTGCGATACACAAAAAAACGCTGACGTTAACAATATCAAAGTTAACAGACTAAAAAGCTAAACCAAAAACACAAAGACCAACAACAACACTCGCCGTTAGTCAACGTTAATAAAGAAAACGTTACTCAACTTCCTTCTCGCACTCGCAATGCTGTCGCCAAAGATGTCAAATATATCTGAATTAACAACCTCGTTGTACCTATCACACGCACGCCGCAAAAATGAATTTCTTCTGTAGTTAGTAGAAGCCCTATATGCTATTCTGAAAGTAGGAATTTTCCTACGACACTGAAATTTAGGAAGAACAAAAAACCTTAACTTATTAACAAGTTCAATACAATCTATAGAACCAGAAGTCAATTTAGATAAATAGACAAGATCGGCAATGTTACGCCTGTCTTTAAGAGGAAGAATGTGGTGTTTTTTACAAGATGCAAAATAATCTGTACATTGAGATCTAGTTTTGAAATTTATATATTTGATAAACTTTTCTTGTATCTGCTCAATACTTTCTATGTACTTCATGTATGCAGGATTCCACACCTGAGAGGCATATTCCAGCCTGCTCCTGACATAAGTGCAATAGAGTAACTTTATAGTTTTTATCTGCTTAAAGTCCTTAGACATACGCATTATAAATCCCAATGCTTTATAGGCTTTTTTCACAATATCATTTATATGAGTATCAAAAACAAGCCGAGAGTCAAGTATAACACCCAAATCACGTACTGAACCCTCTCTAGAAAGATTCTGTCCTTTTAGTTGATAATTAAACCTAATGGATTTCTTCTTACGCGTAAAAGTTAAACAAGCACATTTACTGGGGTTCAGATCCAACATATTTAAATTACAATACTCGTCCAAGCGATCTAAATCCTTCTGAAGGAGCACAGCATCCGAAAGGCAAGAGATACTTTTAATAATTTTCATATCATCTGCATATATAAGAGCTTTTGAGTGCCTGAAACAGGCATCTATGTCCGCAATAAAAAGTATAAACAGGATTGGCCCGAGAAGAGAACCTTGCGGCACTCCACTCGGCACCAAAATCCAACTGGACATGTAATTGCTTACAACTACCGCCTGAGTCCTTTTACTTATGTAAGACGCGAACCATCTGAGCAAATCCCCTCGGATACCGCACAACCTGAGCTTTTGCAAAAGAATATTATGATCAATTCTGTCGAATGCCTTACTGTAATCGGTATAAATTACATCCGTTTGACTACCATTATCCATATTTCCAGTGAGACAATCATGCAATATGATAAGGTTAGATGTGGTAGAACGACCTTTCACGAACCCATGTTGGGATTGAGGTAAATGGTGACTAATGCTGCCATACAGCTGCTCTTTGACTATCATTTCTAATACTTTAGATGGTACACATAACTTCGAGACCGGCCTATAGTTTTCAATATCTGATCTCGATCCCTTCTTAAAAATAGGTGAGATAAATGCAGATTTCCACAGATCAGGGACGAAACCTTCCATCAATGATCTCGAAAACAAGACAGACAGTGGTGAAGCCAACTGACCCGCACACTTTTTAAGATATACGGGTATGTAGAGGGAAAAAAAGAAAAGCCATAAAAAAACGGGGCAAGTGCGACACTCGCGCACAAAGGGTTCCGTACCACTATCACAATTGGATACGGAACCCTAAAATGGTTTACAACAACCAATTTTTAAATTTTATAGGAAAATATGAAATATTTATCTTCGATTCTACTCCCATCAAACGACCGAATCACTCAATAAAAAAAAAAACCTTGGCACAAAGAAAATCTGAAACTTATAAGAAACTCTTTGGTAAGTAAGGCAGACTGGTATATTTGACAGATAGGGCAGCCATTTTGAATTCCATGACCAACTCGATTTTTTTTTTTTTTTTTTTTTTTACGTGGGAAAATCTGATTAAGACCATCAGGCCGCCCTCGGGGGAGAGCGGCCCGGTGAGTGGGGGTCCCCCCGGCCGAGATGGGGGTGGCCGGGGTATACCCACTAAAAACCCACGGTGTCCTACGCTCCGCAAAGTGTCGGGGCCAACGGTAACTGCGGTAGCAAAAATTCCGTCAGCCCCAACTGCGGGTGGCCTTTTCAGGCCTCCTCTCTGGCCCTTAAAAGGGCCAACCCTCGCGAGAGGCGGCGTTGACACGCCGCCGCCATCTCGGGCTCATTGGTTGGCGACTGACCCCCCCGAGTCAGCCGCCAAGAGCCGGGTTGGGGCGGCAACCTCCGTTGCCCGCCCGTTTTATGGAATCTGGGCCCATGAGTGCCGGGGAGCAACTCGCGGGCCCGTTCCCCCTCTCAGGTTTGGTAAGGCAGTGTCCTCTGCCGCTTTGGTCAGGCAGTGTGCTCTGCCGCTTTGGTGAGGCAGTGTGCTCTGCCGGGCCCGGCCGGTAAAGGCAAGGCCCCCATCACCCACCGCGGGTCGCGCGGGAGTCCTCCACCCACGTGCCCGGCCAATTAAGGCAAGGCACCCACCTCCAATTAGGGCGGGTATACTCCGCACACACCAAAAGAGTGTGTGCGAAGTATACCCGCCCGGTGCGCCTCTTCGCTTCACCGCCCAACATAGCTGGATTGCTATGGTGGGCGGTTACTGAGCCCTCTCACCACGGCAAGGTGGACGCACGACGAGAGGGAACTCGATTTGTCCTGACCAATCAGAAGCGACCTCACATTGAACTAAACTCCTTGTTATTTTTGAAACACGTTTGTTGTATGGGAGCCCCTTTTAAATAATTGTTTTATTTTGTTTTTAGTATTTGTTGTTGTAGCGGCAACCGAAATACATCTTCTGTGAAAATTTCAACCTTCTAGCTATTACAGTTCATGAGATACAGCCTGGTGACAGACGGACAGACGGACGGACGGACGGACGGACGGACGGACAGACAGACAGACAGACAGACAGACAGACAGACAGCGAAGTCTCAGTAATAGGGTCCCGTTTTTACCTTAAGGTACGGAACCCTAAAAAGGTGCTCATAATTGGACGTAGTTATGCAAAAATGTTCCAACCCACAAGTCATACGAAATTGAGTTAAATATACTAATCTTCTTAGTTTGACACCTTCTTTCATTTTTGCAAAACGGTTTCAGTCCTCAAGTGATATTTTCAGTTTTTTTTTTTGACAATATGTACCAAAGTACCAACCCACAGTTTATCGGATCAAGCGCACAATTTAAAAGATAAAATGTATTTATCCGCCTGAAACGTTTATGCTATTTACTATTAACCATCCATATTTTTCTAAAATGACCTAATCATCATAAGACATTTTAGCAAAATAACATAACGCTCATTTTAATTGCAAATAATGTTCCAATGTTCTTGGAATGTTTTAGCAAAATAATAAATGCTTTCGTTTCTAGAAAAGAATGTTCCAATGTTTTTGGGATGTTTTTGCAAAATAAAATAAAACTCTTTTTTTCTTGAAATAATGTTCGAATGTTTTTGGAATGTTTTAGTAAATTAATATAATATTCTTTTTTTTTAAACGAAAATTCCAAAGTTTTTGGACCGTTTCATAAAAATAATACCCTACTCTGTTTCCTTGGAAAAAATGTTTCATCGTGTTTGGAATTGTTAAGAAAAAAAAATAATCTAATGAGAAATTTATAATGGTAAACAATCTTCTTTTCTTTAATACAAAATAAAAAAAACAGAAATTTGATTATACCTAACGCGTTGATTACGAACATAGTTTTTGAGATTCACAAAAAAAAACTTGCGGAATCAAAATATCTAACTGAAATCTGTAGTGTGTACCTACTCTTCTATGCTTTTAGAAATAGAGTTCATTTTCCGTAGCGCACACGTCCCTACATAAAACTCTGCGTTCACGGGTCATTGCATGGTAATAATCAATGATGTTTTTACAAAATATCGTTATTATTTACACAGTATTCAATAAATTATAAACAATCATACCTAATAATATATTAAAACTAATATTTATTTAATAATGGATCACACATCACCTATTTCGTTCCCGCCAAAATCTGATCGTTTCTTTTGCAAATAACTTTCTTCGCACCTACGTCAATTTAACTTCCTTTTAAATAATTATTACAGAAATCAATAAAAAATTACCTACCTACCTATATTAATTTGATACTACAAAAATATTTAATTATGGTTTGAATGTAAATGAAATAGTGGCAAAAACTTCCTTTAAATAAATTATTTACGAAATATGCAGTTGAGTATTTCCGTCAATCAAACAAAACAAACTTATTTCCGCAACATTGGTTAATTGACTTGACCTTGACCGAGTGCATCAGTGGACAGTGAAACTGCAAGAGTCGCGTCGTTAAATACGTTAGGTCGCCGCAGTCGTGAGAGTGTTTTGTTTTCAATTATTTACCGATTCTGTCATCGGCACTTATTAAATTCTGACGTCTTTGATGATGTCGATTTGTTGAGTCGAAAGATTTGATTCCCTTTTTTATTATATTACTAGCTGTGCCCGCGACTTCGTCAGCGTTTTTTGGACTACCTACCCATCGCTGTGCTTGATCGGACGACCAGAAAGTCTGTTGCTGAGCAGAAGAGAATCATGTCATGGCAGAGTCTATTTAAGTGTAGATTTTGCACAGCGTAGCGGTAGGTGACGTGTTGCATGCTTATTCGCATTACTTATTATAAGAAGTAGCCTTTATCGAAAATATAAAAAAAATCAAAACCCGACTTTGAAAAAAAGGACAAAACAATAATATTAAGCTCTCCTACATACAGTGGACTTATCTGTTATGTAAGCTGAAGTCGGGCAGCTTAACTACATGATATCTTTTTATGTGGGTAATGTCCGTCACCGTCAGGCCAATCTCGTTGGGCTCCCTACCATAGGTTTATAATCCAAACCCCCATGGTGTCCCTCGCTCCACAAGTGTCAAGGCCAGTGGAAATTCCTCATGGACTACATCCCTACAACAGCCTTTCCAAGCCTCATCTCTGCCTCTGCCCGATAGACAATCCCTCTCCGTCTCGACGGTGGCGTGACCGTGCCGAGGGAGGGCCCTCGGCACGGTCACGCCACCGTCTCGAGGTCCCCAAAGCCGGTGATCTACCCAGTTAAACGAGCCGATTTTTTTCCCTTTTTCGTGCATTTTCGACTGCCACTAAAAATATCAAAATTGTAACCGTAACTTTAATCATTGAGGAGTTTTCTGATGAAAAAGTAGTTTCAGGTGGTCCATCAATTCGTACCGAGTTCTTTATAAGCTGATTATGTTGATGGAAGTACAAAAAATTGGTAATTTACTGCATTGTGGGATGCTATTCTGTTCATCATTCCAAAGGTTCTCATCAGATCTTCACCAACAATTTGTGGGACCAATTCGAGACTCTCACTTTCCAAATCTAAAAAGAATATTCATATGCTGGAGTCCGGCGTGAACATATCCCCATACAAACAATATGCGGGTCGAATTGAGATGATCCTCTTTTTAAAAGTCGGTTAAAAACAACCATTATTAATTTCCGTATGTCCGAAAGATCCGAATATATGGAGACACATAGTTATACGGTATTTTAGGAATTACCAGATATCCGGCTTTTTAATTACCTACCGGATATCCGGTTTATCATGTGTTAATTCAACACAACATACTTCTTCAATACAACATTCAAATTAATTAGGTAAAAGTAGAAATAACACTTTATCCGGATAACCGGATTAAATAGCCGGATAAAAAGTAGCCTATATGTTAATCGGGGTATAAAGCTATCTGCATACCAAATTTGGTTAAAATCGGATAAGCCGTTTCTGAGATTAGCGGGCACAAAGGCACACACAAACAGACAAACAGATAAACAGACAAACAGACAAACAGATAAACAGATAAACAGATAAACAGACAAACAGACAAACAGACAACCAGAAAAACAGAAAAATGGGTTCTACTGCGTTAATAGATACACATACAATTTATATATTTTTTATATCTTCCAAAAACAGACACCGCTGAGTTACGATTTTATTATATGTATAGATATTACCTATTCTTTTTAATTTTGAGAAATTCTGTATTTTAGATTTGATTAAAATAAATACAAGTCTTTATTTCACACAATATCTACGAGAGTGGCCTACCTTGTCCTGCGTCTGAATAAACGATACTCGGTAAAAGTCATCCAAGTCTATGCCCCAACCAGCGACCCTAAATATGATGAAGAGGTTGAATCGTTCTACGAGGATATCACTAAAGCCATGACAAGTGGGGGAAATACAAGGTTTGTTAAAGTAATGGGTGATTTTAACGCTAGAATAGGCACTCGGGGAAACCATGAGAACTATGTAGGACCTTACGGACTTGGAGAGCGGAACGAACGAGGCCAAACTATGATCGACTACTTGGAAGCCAACCAGTTATTTGCCATGAATACCTTCTTTTAAAAGAAGCCGAAAAGGAAATGGACTTGGGTAAACCCAGATGGCACTGGAAAGCATGAGATCGATTATATCATTGCGAACCATAAGCACATAGTCACAGACGTGTCTGTTCTCAATAAGTTCCAGACTGGCAGTGACCACAGATTAGTGAGGGCTACATTGACAAGACATGACAGATATTTTTATATTTTAGATATAGGTTTTATGGCATAAACATATTTGCTCTAATGTCTTTATCCAGGGAGGAAAACGTAAACTACGTTTGTATGGAGAAAGAGAATGGAATGAACCCTCTTCATTGTTTGCGAGTAAAATTGTTATTGAAAAGGGCCTCTACGTGTTGGCTTCGGCTCCACGCACGCCTTCCAAAAGTCCGTGTTTCCATAGCCCCGTGATACTGGAAGTATGATAATAAATTATACTTAATAAATAATTAATTGATTTTGTTTGAATGATAAATAAGTAGGTAAGTAAGTACCTACACAAAAATAATATAATTTACAGGTATAATAATGTAATTTGTAAAAATACAAATTGTTTTTAGGGAAATAAAAGGCTATTTTATTTATTTATCTGTGAGGTTTATATAATACTAGCTGACCCGGCAAACGTTGTTTTGCCTTATAAATTATAGATAGTAGCCGATTCTCAGACCTACTGAATACGTATACAAAATTTCATAAAAATCGGTCAAGCCGTTTCAGAGGAGTACGGTAACTAACACTGTGACATGGAAATTTTATATATTAGACTAGCTGACCCGGCAAAAGTTGTTTTGCCTTATAAATTATAGATAGTAGCCGATTCTCAGACCTACTGAATACGTGTACAAAATTTCATAAAAATCGGTCAAGCCGTTTCGGAGGAGTACGGTAACTAACACTGTGACATGGAAATTTTATATATTAGATTGACCCCCCCAAAAACATTTTCATGTAAAATGTAGCCAACACGTAAGAGAGACATGTGCACTATCGAAATAGTTATTTGTTGCAAGGCTGCAAAGTTGGTTTTTGCAGCGAGTACTTGTATTGAAACCTGAGCTAGCGAAGCGCGAGTGGTTCAAATATAGAATGCTGAGCGTCGCAAAGGTTTCAAAGGTACGAGATGCAAAAAACTTTGCTGCCGAGTGAAACACACAATTTTTCACCTCACTACAGCGAGGAAAACGCTAGGTGCATTTTTCCGGTAGAAAACTCAATTCGGTATTATATACCGCTTATTGTACCGTAAATAATAAAAATAAGCAAACAATCTCTAAATTGAATAATTCATGAAAAAACCTGCTTGATACTAATGATAATAAACAATAAATACTACTTACATTGGCAATGTGCAACAATACTTGGTGGTTCGATGCCATGAACAAAAAAAATGAGGTTCCGGTTAGCGCATTTTCAAAGGACTTGGCTCTATATAAAAGTATCGAGAAGACAGATTCGAATTTTAAAATCTCTTTCCACGCTAGGGCGCAAAATGCGATTTTGCACGCAGAAATCAGCGTGCAAAACGATCCTTTCCGAGGTTGTGAGGTGAAAAATAATATAGAGGTTTTATTAAGTAAGTTTTCGCTGTAAAATGTAAATCTCTGTTTTAAAAAAACTATTTGTTTTCTTATTTGTCATAAAAGTATCAAAAACTACTAAAAATACAATAAACAGGAAAGAAAAAAAACTTGGTAAAATAAACCTAATAATTGGTACCTGTGCGTACATCTGCGCCACACTATTCGGCTCACCTAAATCTCTCTGTAATGCCATACCATACGTAGGCATCGATATTTGAATTAGGGAAAACGAACACAGATTTTTAATTCATCATTGCCTTATATAGGTATAACTTAACCCCTTTATAAATTAAAAAAATAACTGTACGTACGTAATGCAAACTTTAAAAAGAACTTTTCTATTTTTAAACGATATCGCGGGGAAGGGGGTTGTGATGGGGGGTTAATATCTTTATCGATTTTCATCCCGTTCATAACGAAATATTCATATGCCTCGGCAGTCTTGCGGGCGAACTCAACAGGTGTCGAGCAACATTTGTTGGTACGGTGTACTGAAAAGTTGAAAGTTCCTGAATTTGTGTTTGTAATTATTTTAAAGTTATGTTTTAGTCGGTTTACAAGTACTAAAGGAAATAAATGCGTTATTTAATTTATCTTACCTAATTGCGTAAGTAATAATATTACAAAAGACATGACCTAGTTAATACAAAAAGTTAACCCAAACAATGAAACTATTAAATAACTAAATTAATAAAGTTAGTTATTAATTGATATTGAACTATTTCTACTTAGTTATGTACCTTTTGGACTTTCTACAAGATCGTAAGACTTGGCCATATGTTTCGTTTACCTATTCTTTACAAGTTTGTTTAGTTAGACACTGTTCAAGTCAATCCAATTTCTTTTGAAAAGATTTTGTACTTTACAACTTTACGCGTTTTTAGAATCTAATAAATAAGGCCGCCCATTGTGTAACCTAGATTTAAGTTGTGTAAGTTTTTCTTTTTATTGATTTTTTTTCTGTCTTTGTGTTACAATAAATAATTAATCTGTCTATTTAATACTTAAATAATTACTTGGCATTAAGTATAATTTTATATCAGGAGCTTGGCTTTATGTAATCCTGACGAATGTGGGTGCGGTGCTCGGGTGATCTATCTCGTTCTAACGGTAAACTTTTTGCAACTCAGAGGGTGGCTGGTGCGATTGCTTTTTTTTAATTCCAGACTGTAATCAGACGTTTTGGCTCTTTGTATTTGACATTCTGAGGCTGAGTACCTACCTATTTCTATAGTGAATAGTGAACTTTACATTTATTGTATACCCTACCTCGGTTATTTGTTATTCATTTTATTAAAGTACCTATTATAAATTATGTAGGTCGGGTGACTATCATAAATTATTCCAGTATTTAGGTTTTAGATTTCTGTGGTGCGTCGTGCGAAGGCCCGACTGCACTGCAGTAGGTTGCGGGTTCGATTCCCGCCCGGTGCAAGTATTTATGCTTAAAAATAGATATTTGTGTCTGGTCTGGGTAATATGTATGTTTTTACAAAAGGAAAATAATTATAAGTATTATATCCGTTGTCTAGTCACCGTAACACAAGCTTAGTCGCTTACCACGGGGCTAGATGGCGTTGTGTGTTGCTTACAGAATTTATTATTTATTTATTTTATTTAGATCCTCTGTTGCCTTGAAGTAGGTCCTTCATTCTCTTTTCTCATTCTCACTTTAAATTATAAATTAAACTAGCTGTGCCTGCGACTTCATGAGCCTTTATCGAACATATACCTACCTATCGCTGTGCAAAAATCTAAACTTAAACACTTAGGTAAACGGACGACCAGGGAAGTAAGTACTAATGATGCCCAGAAGATAATCATGGTAGAGCCCGTTTATTCTGTCTAAGTGTAGATTTTGCACAGTGGTAGGTATGTAGCACGCGCTACTATTTATAGATAACTAGCAGTGCCCGCGACTTCGTCCGCGTAGAAAAGTGACTTTCAGGATTTGTTTATTTATTTCTTCTCATCTGAGCGATGTTCCCGGTTGCATCCCTCTCGGGAGCCCGGGGTCCGATAAACCCCAAATTGTTTTTTTTTATTTGGGGTCGGCGCAGACGGTAAGTCATCATTGACCATACCTGCTGCAATTAGATTTGGCAATGTTTTTACGGCCGGCCGCCTGCCTGACACCAACCCGCTTAGGGATCAAGCAGTTTATCCGCCACCGCGCGGGGAGTACTTAAGGTTAGCTATTAGATACGGAAATTGACAACAATAACTAAAAAAGACGTTTGTTGTATGGGAGCCCCTCATAAATTTTTGTTTTATTTTGTTTTTCGTATTTGTTGTTGTAGCTGCTACCGAAATACATCTTCTGTGAAAATGTCAACCGTCTAGCTATAACGGTTCATGAGATACAGCCTGGTGACAGACGGACAGAGGGACAGACAGACAGACAGACAGCGAAGACTCAGTAATAGGGTTTCGTTTTTACCCTTTGGGTACGGAACCCTAAAAAAGAAGTATTAAAAAGTATCGCTGAGCACAACCGCTTTGCAAGGAGCCGACCGCGCTCATACATGCGCGCGCAATACTTAATACTTATTTGGTTGCAACATACTTACATTTTTAATATCGCGATATCTTTTGAATGAAATGTCAGAATTAAATAATTCAAAAGGTCCTAGAAAGGTATTGAATTCGTCTTGAATATGAAGTAATTTATTTTGATAAGGATTAATACCAAGGTACAAAATAAAAGGTTATTAAAGCGACGGCATTTTAATTATTTACAAAAATTACAAAAACACTTATTGTGAGATAACTACAATAGTTAGACATATGGTGTCGCGATGTATTTTGTAGACAATTACATGTTCTACAAAGTTGTAGTACATAGTTTTGTTCTATATCCAATAGTTTTCGCAGCGCACGCGCCGTAAGGAATTTTTTGGTCATTTTTTTCACACCTTGTGTTACATTATTGAACTTTTAGTAAGGATCCCTATTTTTTTTGAAAATATAATATAGCCTATAGCCATCCTCAATAAATGGACTATCTAACACCGAAAAGAATTTTTCAAATCGGACCAGTGGTTCCTGAGATTAGCGCGTTCAAACAAACAAACAAACAAAAAAACAAACAAACTCTTCCGCTTTATAATATTAGTATAGATATAGATATTAAAAACCTTAGAAGTAGCCTTTGTCGAAAATACAAAACACCCATTTTAGAGAATTTCCGTATATGTCCAGACGGATCAGAATATGTAGGAAAAGATAGGGTACATTTTTGGAACCTGCGCTTTTGCCCGCGTTGTTCGAACACCTACTTTTTGAGACTAGTGGTAGGGTAGGGGAAGTTAAGAGGATTCACAACGCTAACGACCTTGCTGGTCGGCTGTCTGGGCGGAGTTAAGTGTGGCTAAGTTATTACCTCCGCGAAAGTTTCGCACTCGCGCGTGTGCGCTTTTGTGCGCTATTATGTGGTTGGTACAGTTCTCGGTCAAAAGTGCATATTCTGTAGACCTATCTTATATTGATCTAAGTATTTATTTAATTTACTAAAATAGGTATACATTTATGAATTAAATAATAGTTCAAATTGTATTGTATTTTAATTAAATGTAGGTATTTAAAATATCTTTAGTTTTTTTTAAATTTTTTGTTATTTATTTTATCAATTATAATAATTATTTATTAATTAAATATCAATATTGGTGGTGGTGAAAAACATAGAAATCGACATTTCTATCTTGGCTATTTCCTGGTTTAAAAATATATTTTAATTTGTGTTCACAATACATAATATTATATATTTTACTTTATTGATCAATGCTTGTTAAATGACAACTGCCACTGTTTTATCCCAGTCTTCTCATCCGAGTGATGTTTCCGGTTGCATCCCTCTCGGGAGGCCGGGGTCCGCTAAACCCCAAATATATATTTTTTATTTAGGGTCGGCGCAGTAGGTGACTCATTATTGACCATACCTCCTACCTACCGACATAGCCGACATAAAGACACACCGACATAGAGACCTCAAAGTTTGCTAGTCTCCCTCGATCCCTTACTCGCCTTTTACGACACTTACCTAATAACTAATAACTAACCTAACCAACTTGAGACGATTTTCTAAATCATCTTTTTTCTTTGTCCATAGAGAGAAGAACCTGTTTAAGATGGACAATACGTCATCATCCAGCGACTGCTTCATAAAAGCAGATCCGGAGTCCCCTGTAGCTGAAACTGACCCTCCGCATTCTTGCCAAAAGCAGTACACTACACCCACGCATGTTTCGCCTCCCGAAATAGTCGTCTCCGGCCACGAGCCTAACTGTGAAGTTTTCGAAGCTTTCGAAAACGATCTGCTGACCGTGTTAAGCACAACGAATTCTCCAAATCCAAATCCAAGCATCCAATTCCAAAATCACGAGGCGAACGACAATACAGGTCACGCTTCACAAATAAACGACAATGTCGTTTACGTTAAACGTTATGTCAACTCTACGAACTCGCACATAAAGACCGCCGGCAGAGGAAATAATACGGTGAACATAATCGAAACCGTACAAGTTGTGGCGAACGCGTCAAGCGCAGTGGACTTTAGGAAGAGCGAAAGGTACCCGGTGCCTTTCAAAAGGACAGCCCGTGAAGTTTCCGAAATGAATTACCGGTTCATTATAACTGAGGAACAAGAAGAAAGCGATACTGATGAAGATGAAAACAAAGACAACAATAACTAAGTAGTCGTACTTTTAAATTCAAAGTTGTAGTTTTTAATGAAATTTACTAGTTAAGGACGAGAGAATTTGTTCTCATGCCTGTTCGGTACGGTGGTACAGATATCACATGTAGTAGGTATTAGTGTGGATGGAGGAATTTTATTACCTTACCTTTAATACTTCACTAATCTATATTCCTATATTAACTGAGGAACAAGAAGACAGCGATATTGATGAAGATGAGGACAAAAATAACTGAGCTGTCGTACTCTTATAGCCTTATTAATAAACGGGGAGTAAGATCGGAATAATTTTGTCATTTTTTGTTTCTGTCTGTCAACTTCGAAAGTTCTTGTCACGGAAAAAGACAAAGCATGTTCTCACTACTCCACCCTTACTCCACGTTTATTAATAAGGCTATTAAAGTCAAAGTTGTAGTTTTTGATGATAATTACTATTTATGGACAAGAGAATTAGATCTCATGCCTGTTCGGTACGGTGGTACAGATATCACATGAAGTAGGTGTTAGTACCTATGGATATAGGAATTTTATTACCTTACCTTTAATACTTTCACTAATCTATATTTCTATGTTTGGCTTCTAAATAAATGTTATCGTAGATAAAACTTTGTTAGCCCTATTAATAAACATGGAGTAAGGTCGGGATAATATTACCACTTTTTGTTTTTTCTGTCTGTCAACTTTGAAAGTTCTTGTCAAGGAAAAAGACAAAGCATCTTCTCACTATTCCGACCTTACTCCACGTTTATTGATAAGGCTATGTTTGTTTTTAATTATTAAAATTTGATACCTATATACGGTCAGCATTAAATGCTCTTTTATAGGGTCCCCTCCACAAGGTTTTCCAAAATATTCATTCGAAATGAAATAAAACGGAAAAACATTTTTTTCCTTTTCCAGCGTAAATTACTAGTTTACATCTCATTTACATCTTATTTGTTTTATATTATTCCTAATAAAAAGTAATTTACGCTGTAAAAATGAAAAAACAAATGTTTCTCCGTTTATTTCATTTCGAATAAATATTTTGGAAAACCTTGTGGTGTATAAAAGTATAAAAGTAAAATCTTAATCCGAATAATATCGATATTAAGGTAGATAACTAAATTTTTCATAATTTATTTTGGTATTAAGTTTGTATGGAAATGGTAACAGTCGCCGCATTCTTAAGTAATAATATTTGTAGTGAAAAATAAATATATTTTATAAATACAAATATAATTCAAAGTCCTGTCTGACTGACCGACTAACACTAATAGACCGAGATCCCAGAAGTGGCAGACCTCACGTATTTTCTGACGAACGAAATGTGGTCGATTGAGTAGTGTTAGTATGTACTAAGAACGCATGCCTACTTGCTAGCCTGCTGCGACGGCCAATTCTGAGAGATCAGGTCATCAAGATACACAAAAAAATTACTTACCTTACGTTAATTCTCCGAGCTGATTTTCACGTATATTTTAGGTAGGTAATGTACTTAAAAATAAGTCGCCAATACTCCCATCCACTTTCCGTCGGCCGTATTGCTTTGCAGTCGCTTTAAAGTTCCCAAAATAATTACTCGACTTTACGTAAATTCTGATGCTCCATTTTTATATATGTCCACCAGACAACTATTTTAAAACTTTTTACAAGAAGACAGACCGATCCAAGTGGCCAATTACCCCCTAAACTCAATTTGAATGCCTCTTTGGTTAGGAGCGCGAGGGCATTATAAATAAATAAATAAATAAATAAATAAATATTGCACGACGTTCCACACAGCGCAATCTAGCCCCAAACTAAGCACTAGGCTTGTGCTATGGGTACTAGACAACGGATATACTACATATAATACTTTTTTTTTTGTAAATACATACATATGATACATAGAAAACACTGAATATCCCATGTCTTCGGACCGTGGTGAGTCCTAGGACATGTCGGTTTCCTCACTCATTAGGGGGTTAAGGGGATGATTGGCCCCTTGGATCGGTCTGTCTCCTTGTAAAAGGTTTTAAAATAGTTGTCTGGTGGACATATATAAAAATGGACCATCAGAATGTGGCCTCCACGTTCGCCTGATCTGAATCCACTTGATTTTTTTTTACTAGGGGTGTTTAAAAGAACAAGTATACAAAAAAACATTACCACAATTGAAGACCTGCGTCTACGCGTCCACGAAGCGGCACAACAAATAGGAGAAAAAAATTTATAATCGTGTCCTTAAGAGATCGTTTATAAAAAGGTTAAGGGCCTGTGTAAGGGCAAGAGGAGGACAATTTGAGCATTTGCTGTAACATTATGACATATTAAATCTTAATAAGTGTCATTTTTTGTACAATACTTGTTTCAACTTTTTCATGTAAGATAGTACCTTCGGTGCATTCATAGCACTAGCTTAGTAACTTATGACAAAAAGTGATTAGTATAATACTGTTTTAGAATCCTTATGAAATAGGCAATTTTTCACAATAGTCGGTCAGACAGGTTTCATACATTTTTTTTACACCACAGATGCTCAAACTTAGCAGAAAGTAAAGTTTATAAAAATAAATCTATCTTTGGGAACATCCTGTAAGTTACTGCCTATAGTAATAAAAAAAATTTCAACGTGATTTACAAACATCAATATTAGTGAACACATGGCGAAAAAATAAACAATGCTATTGCTTAATCTGTGGACATGATGCCCCGAAATGTGCAAAAAAGTAGGCATTTTTCAATTTTTACTAAAAAGTGACGTACACTAAAAAGCTCGAACCGTTTGAGATAGAAAAAAAAAAACGTATTCTGGGCAGCCAACCCATCCCCGCAAGCCGCCCGTGAAGGGATATCCACTGGTCTCCGGACACCCTGTATATCAATGTTTTCGTTTCGATCGTCTTTTGTTTTAGTTTTGATTGTCTTTCGTTTCTGTTTCGATTAACTTTTGTTTTCGTTTAGACGGTCTTTTGTTTCTGCTGCGATGGTCTTTTTTTCTGCTCCGATCATCTTTTGCTTAAGATCGTCTTATGTTTTCATTTCGATCGTCTTTTGATTTTGTTTCGATCGTTTCTTTTGTTTAAGTATCGCTCGTCTCTTGTTTGAGAAAATATGCAACGTGTGACACTCTGGGAAAAAATATTTTGCTTAAGTGATATTCCGCGCAAGAGACATTTCTGCGAAAGTGACATTCTGCGAAAGTGACATTATGCGAAAGTGTTCGGTGACATTTTTGCGTAAGTGATTTGCTGCGTCAAAACGCATTGTCGCCAAAATAATGTTTAAATATTGGCAATTCTAAACTTATACTTTCTTTATTTTTTCCTTTTTGCGAGTTACCTCTTTAGTTTTTGTTTCGATCGTCTTTTGTTTAGACGGTCTTTTGTTTCTGCTGCGATCGTCTTTTGCTTCTATTTCGATTGTCTTATTTTCATTTCGATCGACTTTTGTTTTTGTTTCGATCGTGTTTTGTTTAAGTTTCGATCGTCTTTTATTTATACACATGACACTCGGCGAACATTTTTTTTTTGCGAAAGTGATATTCCGTTCTAGTGACTTATTGCGGAAGTGACATTCTGCGAAAGCGACATTCCGCGAAAGAGACTTTTTGCGTAAGTAACATTCTGCGAAAGTGACTATTTGCGAAGGGCCATTATGCGAAAGTACTCGATGACATTTTTGTGAAACTTACTTGCTGCGTCAAGACGTCTTGACGTCAAAATATGTTTGCATTTTTAAATATTATATTGGCATTTCTATGATTCTTTTTCTACTTCGAAATACTTCTTTCCGACTTCGAAAAAAGGAGGAGCTTCTCCTTTATTTACCTGTGCGTTTTGGTCAAGCATTCGGTGGACCCCGACTAGGATAGGTTAGGTTGTTACACTGACATATAGTACTAGACGCCTTACAATTGATCTCTCTCGTTCACAACTCGTACTCCAACTCAAGACTATATCAAAGGGCCGTTTCGATTACAACTTCAGTGTAAGCCAAGGAGTGGTGCAGTCGGGTGCTCACAGCTTTTTATTTGTTCTATGCGTTTTTTTCACCATAATTGGCATAGAAACTATGACCTGCTCAATTAAATGGTGTGGGAAGAACAAAAATACACCAAGCTACCAGAAAGACGGGATAACTTTCCACCGGTAAGTGATTTTAATTTTAATTTTGACTATACCAACTACACAATATATCTTGGTAGAAAATGTTCCTCACGAAAAAAAGGGCACGCGTTGAAATCTTTTTGTAATAAACCAAGATATTTTTGCGTGTTATAACAAAAATTACTTAATTGCAGTACGGAAGTTCGGTTTTTGTATAGACACTAGCGCCTTCACTCAACTGTACAAATAAGTTGGTTATCGTTGGTTTCAAAACCATTTTATTTTTATCTTGTGGTAGACAGAGGAACTAATTGCTCAGGAACAAATTTGGTTGAAATGTCGATACTAACGCCCTCACTGAATGGAAAAATAATTGTGTTATTTTCTTAAAGACATTGAAATTATGAAGCACGTGTAAGTAGTGACTGGAAATTAATTTAAAAATATCGATTCGATAAAATGTAGAACTGAGATGTTTTATATTTTACATTAATTTTATTTTTCAAACTTGTTGTGAATTTAAAAAACTATTTTAACCGACTTAAAAAGAAAGTGTTTCGATTACTTGCGTATTTTGCTTTTGCGTTGCGTAAAAAGGCCAAGTTGGGGCCATAAATAAATTATATAAGTCGGTTCAGTCGTTAATTATTTATTTGACTGCCCGTAAAAACTCAAACATTTTTCCTATTCAGATGCGTAAAAGTAAAAAGTAAGTTTGACAAAACCATTAAAATAACTTTAGCAGTTGGGACATTATTGGCAAGATTTGTGCTGAGGTCTAAAAGTTGGTCCTGACTGCTAAGGGTATTTCAATAATGGACTCAAATCGAATCATCATTATTAATCGTTTCATTTAGATATTTATGCTAATATTAAATGATGATGAAAACAGTGTTGGTAATTACCTGTTTGTCTATGTAAAATCTTAACTAAAAATAATCTAAATATATAAAAATCAATGCCACTTTTCGTTGTAATTTTAAATTATATCATGAACCGGCTCACCTATCCAAAACAAATGTTTAGGCTTTGTTCGGACTATTTAGTAGTTGTTTTATGTGTAGTTTGCACAAAATCGGTCGAGCGGTTCTTCATTTATCCCATTTTTTAACCGACTTCAAAAAAAGAGGAGGTTCTCGATTCGGATGTATTTTTTGTTAATGTTTGTTACCTCATAACTCCGCCGTTTGAGGTCCGACCGCAGTCATTCTTTTTTCATTTGAAAGGTACTAACTACAGATTTGTCGCATAAAAAAATGGTAAAGATCGGATGAGGATCTTCGGAGTGATGAACAGAATTGCACCTCTAGAGTGCTCTAGGGATTTTTTAGTTAACGTTTCTAAAATTTCTTGTAAACTTGTGAATTTATTTTTTAATTTCGTTGTTTTGTCTTGATATCTCTTCACATACTTCTTTTTATTTATCCTTTTTATGAGATGATCAATGTAGCGTTTCATTTTTCGTTTTCAAAAATTAAATTATGTCATTTGTTATTATTGTCCCATAATACACAAGTATTGTGTCAACTTGGAATAATAAATGCTACCTACAATTTTGGTGCACATGTCACAAAATACTACGAAATAATTATCCATTGCTGCATAAGCATAGCATAGCATGGGAGCCTAGACGCGTATTCTTGGATTTGTAATTATAATGACAGGGTTTTACGTTATTTGTGTTAGGTTTTTAAATAAAAAATATATTACATCCGTTGCGTTTTTTTTCAATAACTGTATAACACAAAACATCGATAAAATATATGGTATCGATATTTAGCAATTATATTTGACCATCACTATGACCGCGTCCCGCGGAACAATGAACTATTGCGGTATCTAAAGGTTAGTTCAGTGGGTTGTTATTACAACACGATTACACGTCGCGCTTAGGCGAGCGAGCGAAGCGAGCGTGCCGCGGCAGCGGTCGCCAAAGGTATGGTTATTTGAAATATTGAAAAATCCAATATTTTCCTAATATTAATAAAAAATGTGTATTTTTTCCTTTGAATTTTCACTCCATTTTCCCTATAAGCCTTATTTTTGACAATTTGGTAGATTTTTATACATGGAATACACCATTGTAATAAGGGATGTCAAGAGTAGTTTTTAAGAGTATTTGAACTCCTCGATCACTATTAGTTTTTTTTTAGAATGATGTTTAGTTGACCTTTCGGACAACATTTTTTAATTTTCTTAACTTTGAGAGCCCATAACTAATTATTTTCTCATTATTTTGGATTAACAATGGCTTCGATAGATCAAAGATACATCTGGGACCAAAATCAAATAAAAAGTTTAAGCGAAAACATGTCCAAAAAAAAGTTGTAAGGGTAAAGAGGTAAAATTTGGGAAAAAAATAAAAAATCACAAAAATAATCATAAAAAAAAATGTGAAGAGTTAGGGTCTTTTCCTTCAAATTGTATTTTACAAATAGGTCTACCTACACGCCCACCAAGTTTGTCTAACCCTCCACCAAACACCCTGTATAGTAGATATACCACACACATCTATCAGCTCTGTGCGATATACGGTACATACGTAAGATAGAAATAGCATCTTTTTAAAGTTATCTGTAAGTTCTGCAATTCAGTCCCTCCTCCCAGGATGTAGGCGTGGTCAGTCAAACCACGCCTACATACAGGATCCCTTTATGCTTGGAAGAAAATGAATATAGTAGACAGATACCTTACGTAGGTACTTAGTTTAAATATAAATAGAAATTCAATCGATATGTCTAAGAATCAAAGTGTTGGATATTGGACCAACTATGAACATTCGATGAGACATGTTTCGAAGTGAGAGGGCGTAGTGAACCCTCTAATACAAGATGTATCTATCTATCTATCTTATCTTATCTATCTTGACAACCTCGGTGGCGCGTCGTGCGAAAGCGCGACTGCAATGCAGGAGGTTGCGGGTTCGATTCCCGCCGGGTGCAAGTATTTATGCTTAAAAAATAAATATTTGTGTCTGGTCTGGGTGTCCCTCTATGTTTAATATGTATGTATTTACAAAAGAAAAATAAATATAAGTATTATATCCGTTGTCTAGTCACCGTAACACAAGCTTAGTCGCTTACCACGGGGCTAGATGGCGCTGTGTGTTGTTCGGAGAAATTATTTATTTATTTATTTTTGTAGGTATATAAAAGAAACTCGTGTTATTTAAACTATTTATAACGTAAGAACGGTTGAACAGGTTTGGCTGAAAATTGGTGGGAAGGTAGCTTAAAACGAAGAGAAGGACATAGGACCTAAATATACGTGAAAATCAGAAATACTTTTTTTTTCGATTTTCACGTACGGTACCGCCGCTGATTCCTACCTTACGGTAGTAATGTTTTTGTGTACTTTGATGGCCTGATATTTGAAAATTGGTATCAACAGGCTAGCAGGTGCATGCGTTCTTAGTACATAGGTACTAACACTATTTTACATACTAACATTTTTTTAGAGAGTAGTAGTAGGGTAGGGTAGGATAGTAGTAAGGTAGGGTAGGGTAGTAGTAGTGTAGGGTTCTAGGTTTTTTTTTAACGGGTAGGACAACGTCTGTGAGGTCAATTATTATTTATTCATCATCATCATCCGAGCGTTGTTACCGGTTGCATCTCTCTCGAGAGCCCGGGGTCCGCTTTCCTACTTTTACGTCTCCACTTCGCACGATCTTCGGCATCCCGTGTAGTGAGGCCATTTGCACGCATATCCGATCTTACAACGTCAAGCCAGCACTTCTTGGGTCTTCCCAATCTGCCGCGGCCGGGCGGAGGTGCCATAGCAAGACATTTGTCAATTATTATTTATTGCTTAGATAATGAACTAGAAGTCATTTGGGTCTAAACTAAACTAACAAATAGGTAGGTAGCTAGGGCTAGAACAAGAGCCGATCCTGCTCAAAAGACTCAGCTTTTGTCACATTTTAGCTAACGTTTATTATCATCACTCACAAGGGCAATACAAAGTAAGTGGGCAAAGGGTCGGCAATTTTAGGATTCTAATTCGACCTTTAGAATCCTAAAATAAATGTATTTGGTCAATCAAATTATTTGGTCTAAAACCAAGTGTCTTTTATCATTCTCTGATATATTGTAAAGGATGATACTAAAATAAACACTTTTGTCAAATCTGTTGAGCATTATCTATTATTATTTATTATTATAAAGCGGAAGAGTTTGTTTGTGTTTTTGTTTGTTTGTTTGTTTGTTTGAACGCGCTAATCTCAGGAACCACTAGTCCGATTTGAATAATTATTTCGGTGTTGGATAGTCCATTTATTGAGGAAGGCTATAGGCTACTTTTGATCCCGATATTCCCACGGGATCGGGACTTATGCGGGTGAAACCGCGGGGAGCTGCTAGTACTATATAAAATTGTCAATAACATTATTGATTCTCCATTTCATTCAGTTTTTCATTAAGTTTTTATTTTCATAAATTTCATTTAGATAGTTTTAAATGCTCTCTCTGCAATGGTTTAATCATTTTATTGTAGTCCTTAAGTTTTTAAACGTATTTAACATGTTTAGAGTGTACCAATATTCCGAATACTGGTTACTATTCCTACTTAAAACACACGTAAACGATCCAAGCTGATTATCACGTATATTTTAGGTAATATCCTTAAAAATAAGTCAATAATACTCCCAGACACTTTCTGTCTGGCAACCCCATATAGGTAGGCAGGTATACAACATATACACGGTGCTCCGAGGAGGGGGCATTAAGGCGAAAGGGGGTTGTTCTAGAGGTCTAGGCGAACAACTTTTGTTCTACAAGTTTTGGAAATTCGAAGTAGTTTTTGAAAATTTTGAGTTTAAAGTTTGCATGAAAATCAGCTGTTTTTTAGAGTTTCAGGTGATTGGCCTTAAGGTGTCCTTTTATTTAGTTTGGACCACTCTAATCTAAACATTAATTGCCTTTTTTTTACAAAAACAACTGTTTTTTTAGTGATGCAACTTTAAAATTTTCGAAAAAAAAGTTCGAATTTCAAAAAGTCATAAAATAAAAGTTTTTCGCCTAGACCTCTAGAACAACCCCCTTTAGGCTTAATACCCCCTCGTCGAAACACCCTGTATCCCACTACAAAATCTATCGATAAAAAACACTTGTTTTGTTATTTAATAACTGTTTATTCCTTAGGCTAAAACAAAAATCTAAAGATACGGTACCTAGTCTCGGAAAATGAGACGATAAAACTGCGTCTAGCTGACGCACTAGCCTCAGTCATATGTCGAACCGTTGCCGCGTGAGCACGTGCTGTCACAATCTGTCATCCATCCATCCATCCATATTTTTGTTTTCATCTAAGGTTTATTCGGATCTAAACACCGCATTAGCGCTAATTACGAATATTACACATTTGTATCATAGTGTATACCAGGGTTCCCTAACTTATTTGAGACGCGCCCCCTTTCGACCATAAAAACATCCGCGCCCCCCCCCCCCCTCCTTCAGACCAGGTCAGAATAAAAAAAGATTTAATAATAAAATAAGTATTCTTATTGCTCATTAAAGCTTTACAAAGTCATACAAAAGATATTTAGTAAGAGTACCTTTGATAGCCCCCTCAGGTTTGGCGCGGGGCTATGACAGAGGCTGAAAAAGTTCTTAACATTCGCTTTAACATTTTAAATATTTTCATTGGGCGTATCAAGCAGTCTGGAATGCATTCTCTCAACGATCGCAGGGTTTTCTACACAGGTGGCCCGCGCCCCCCTAAAAAGGTCTCTGCGCCCCCCACTTAGGGAACCACTGGTATCTAATATAGTACCTACCCATTATTATAGCTATTTGACTGAAAGGAATATGCGTAATTAATTAAGTGAGTAGGTACTAACTAATTATACTTAATAATTTTCTGCTGCATTACTTCTTGAAACTCGCTGAACAAATTTCTTTTTCAATTCATCCTTCATTTCGTAGAATAAAGAAGGATATTCACGCATTTTCTGTCTAAACAAAGTTTTGCTTAAAACCAAAAGCTGAAAAAAAAACAGATTTCTAGAAACTACTAGGTACCTACTCTTAAAACGCTATAGAATAGACTTTCTTACAGTTTATATTCAGCAGTGCTCTGCTCACCCACACCCCACAAAAATGGGTTCATAATTCGGTTGTGGTTATTGTTAACCTTCTACCGCAAGAGGGTTGTTTTAAGTTTGAGGTGTTTGCCTGTGGCATTTGTTTGATGTCTGACGATTACTTAAGAGGATAGTCTCCATTTTCTTTCTCCATACAAACGTAGTTTACATTTTCCTCCCTGGATAAAGAAATTAGAGCAAATATGTTTATGCCATAAAACTTATATCTGTCATGACTATGCATCTGCCTTTTTATTTTTTTCATTTTATTATTTTTTATTATTATTTTAATTAGAAAATAAAAATAAATAAAAAGGTGGATGCATTGTCATGACAGATATAGGTTTTATGGCATAAACATATTTGCTCTAATGTCTTTATCCAGGGAGGAAATTGTAAACTACGTTTGTATGGAGACTATCCTCTTAAATACCGCGCGGCCAATTTTGATAAGCATTTTTTGTTGGAAAGACGATATTTTATGGGACCATAAAAAAATGACAAGGTTCGACATCGGCAAGAATCGTCGAAATAATAAGCAGAATAACTTCTAACCATGCTGTAAATCATTTACTTTTGGACAATAGAATCCGATGGAGCCCTTGGAATCACCTTCTTATCACAAAACAGTACACACAGATGTTTCAAATAAAATGGTTACCTTGTTTGATTTCATAACTATTAGGATTCCTACGAGCTGCGATATGTGACGCCACCAGGTCGAGAAGATGGATCGTAATAAAATAAAAGTACCTAGACTATGCGTTACTTTTGAACTATGTGAATTTCATTGTAATTCACAATCAACCTTCATGATATCAAACCCTATTTTCATATCTGTTTAGCAGTAGCTATATGCTGTTTACCAGCTATCTACCTAATTAGTTAATTATGAATGTTGACATTACCAAGCACGGAGTTATGGAGATGACAGTAGATATTCTCAGCTCCTTATCAGTGACCAGAGACAGCTCCCCAAAGTAGTCCCCGTCTATGAGATGGCCCGTTTCCTCATCGTTAGTATAGACCGCCAGTTCACCGTACGCCACTATGGTAAGACCATCAGCTTCCACCCATGGCTGCCAAAAATTAGACCTAGTAAGACTTATAGGGTATACTTCACAGACATACATATAGCTAGACCACGCGAATTCATGTCCTTCGAGTGTCCGCGCGCGTCTATAGTTTTCGAACGTCCGTAAAAAATAATAAAACGCCTCGTTGCGTGCCTCGTTGCGTGATTAGGCACTGCAAAATTCCAAAAAGATCGAGCACTCAAAGGCAGAAACATATTTTCGGTGGCTGTGACGTCACAGTAGGTATTAAAAAGTCAGCACGCTCGGTTTCAATACAAATCAAGGTACATGTGACGTCTTCTGTATTATGTATGTCTGTGGTATACTTGTTTTATTGTTTAAATGCACTCATAATTACTCACTTCGGCAACCAGCGCATTCTTCAAGTAAATTTCTTCTTTCGTTAGTACCACTAACTCATTTATGAGGATTGCCGGCCATGTAGCAAAATAAGGGATCGTTTTGATATATTTTTTATAACATATATTATATGCCTCTTTTCTGAGTACCAAAGGCAGGGAATTGAAATGGCAATTTTTATTGTCGAACACCTTGATCTTCGTCAATTTGAAATCAAAATACTTTTTGATCTTTCTGGCCACATGATCAGGAAGATGTCGAGATTTTGCCAAATTGAGGGCCATGTTCTCAGCCCACATGATATTGTCTACAGGATACATCATCTTGGCGACGTACGAGTAGAACTCATTAATAAAGACCAGGTAAAAAGTATTAGAGATGAGAAAGCTCAGCATACTGACTATTACTTCCTCAGTGTACAGTCCACTAGATATGTGATAAGAATACAAGAAAAAAGACCTAACGATTCTATTTATATCCAAAGCTAAGTTACTATGATAATTTGTCATGTTATAGGCAAATTTATTAAGTAATAGTTTCATCGCTCTCGAATTAACATCTATGTCGCTACTTTTGCTAATAAGATTTAGATGAATATTATCACACAATTCTCTGAACATCATTATTGTGACTAAGGTGAGCACGCCGGTTCGGGTTAATCTAACAATTAATGTGCGGGTAGGAGTATTTCGATCTCGCAGCATACATGCGGAGTACTCAAACAGCCGTGCAATATGCAAGATGCTTATGATTTTCAAAACCATAATGAACTTGTTCAATTTACACAGGGCGCAATTGAAGTTCTTTCCGTAACGAAAAATCATAATGCATTGAAGCGGAATAGCTGAAGCGACGTGGAAGAACACCTTCGTAGAAAAATAATTAATGAGCACAAGTTTGGTTTCGAAAACGACTTTTCTTGTCTCAGAGTCGATGTAGGCGGTTTGCGAGTTTACGATGACGTCCAGTATTATAAATATCTCTAAAGTGATATCGACATATTCATCTAGCGAGTAATCAGCATACAGGATCGACGTGTTTATGGTGAAAATCAAAATATGTGTTACAAATACGAGCAGCATGAATATTTCCCAGAATTTTCTGAAATAATAAATAACATATTTTTATAGTAGAATGTGTAACTAGCTCTTAAAAAATTAAAGAACACTACACAGAGTCCAGGGGGGCTAAAATGCATAGCTTTTTAGCAATTCTGCAAGCCAAATAATTGTTTTTAACACGTTCACAATAACTGTGCATCTGTTATACTTACGTGCACACGAATGCACACGTGCAGTCGAATCTTAAAAACGCGTTTCTGAATTTAGCCAGTATTTGTGGCTTTGTCAAAAAGCAGTTTGGGATGCAGATTTGCTAAAAAACTATCCTTTTTAACCCCGCAGGTTAATTAAGACACATTCACGAAATAAATTGACTTGTATAGGTACAGGCATATTAAATAAGTATTATTAACTTATTAAAGTCTAATTTATCTACCTACCTCATCATCATCCGAGCGTTGTTCCCGGTTGCATCTCTCTCGAGAGTCCGGGGTCCGCTTTCCTACTTTTACGTCTCCACTTCGCACGATCTTCGGCATCCCGTGTAGTGAGGCCATTTGCACGCATATCCGATCTTACAACGTCAAGCCAGCACTTCTTGGGTCTTCCCAATCTGCCGCGGCCGGGCGGAGGCGCCATGGCAAAACATTTGTTTCCCACGTAACTAGCCGGTTTTCGTAGAACGTGCCCGTACCACCGTAAGCGGCGTTCTTGCAGTTTGTCTGCAATGTCTCGGACATGAAGGCTGCCCCTGATGCGGGAGTTTCTGACGCGGTCTTTTCGCGTCACTCCACATATCCAGCGCAGCATCTTCATCTCCGTGACACGCAGCTCCTGCTTATGTCGCTCAAGCAATGGCCACGCCTCACTACCATACAAAAGGATAGGTCTAATGATCGTTTTATAGACCTGTCCCTTCAGTTTAACCGGCATTTTCGGGTCACAGATGACACCAGCTACTAGGCATATTAAATTAGTATTATTAACTTATTTAAGTCTAATTTATCTACCTACCTGAATTTACTTAAAGGATGAATCTTTCCTCTAAACTTTTTGAACTGTCGCAATCTCTCCATCTTCAAGTCATGCGAGCTGATGAATAGGTCTCTTGAGGTCTCATGAAACTTGAACACCAGGAATAGGTCAAACCACCACCTCTTGAATCGGCATATCAGTGAGTTGCCCGGAATGTCAGCTTGCAAGATATCGACGGTGCCCATAATTTCGCAGTTGTGGACTTGGTATGATTCGTGGATGAAAGTTTCGTGATCATGATCCATTTTTACGAATGTTTGCTATGGATGTTCTGTGTATTTCTGTTTGGATTGAAACCAACAACTTAGATAACGATAAGCAATTTATTGCTATTTATTCATAGATATTATTTTATTTGACTCGACTAATAAATAGTGAAACGAAAAAATAGGGTCACTACTTTAATTCTACGAACGATAAAATTGATATTAATAATGAATAATTATAATTGGATGAAACGAACGATAATTCCAGAAGAAAATCTGTCATCCATTAGGCTTAGCACGCACCGCAATTAAACGCCTGCGTTTTCCTGTAATTCTGAAACCGCAAAAAAAATGCAACACAGTTTTCTTTACAAGCCCACGCATTAACGTTTCTTTCTGTGTTTGCGCTGATTTGCGTGTTGATATGATATGCGGTTCATCTATTCGCAAACCGCTTGCGTTTAATCGTAGTGCGTTTTATATCTTCTTCTTCTTCTAATATATAAAATTTCCATGTTACAATGTTAGTTACCTTACTCTTCCGAAACGACGCGACCGATTTTTACCAAATTTTATATGCGTATTCAGTAGGTCTAAGAATCGGCTACTATCTATAATTTATAAGGCAAAACAACGTTTGCCGGGTCAGCTAGTAACTTTATAAACCTTAGTCCAAAATTTTTATTTTTGGACGGTTTTGAAGGACGGATGACAGATTTTCTTTCTTTCGTTCGTGTGGGTTCATAGAATTAAAGTACCCCCCAGATCATGTTTATGTCATGTCATGGTTATGTCCATAGAGTATCATAGAATTATACCATAGTCAAAGATTTTCTACTCTTTTAAGGTGGTATCTCGAAGACCATTAAAAAATATCAAAAACTTAAAAAAATGTTTTTTAGATTATCTTGGTAAAAAAATAAAGCATAGGTAAAGATAACTAATAGTACCTAACCTACCTATGCGAGCTCTCCTGTTTTCTATAAAAGGGATTTGAGTCAATAACTTCCTAGAGAGTACTACAGGTAGAGTAAGATCCCAGCACAGGATCCCTGCCCCGCAGACATCACGTATTTTCTGACGAACGAAATGTGGACGATTGAGTAGTTAGTATGTACTAAGAACGCATGCTTGCTGCGACGGCCAATTCTCAAATATCAGGTCTTCAAGGTACATAAAAAAATACTTACCTCACGTTAATTCTCTAAGCTGATTTTCACGTAAATTTTAAGTAATATACCTACTTAATAATAAGTCGCTAATACTCCAAGACACTTTCCGTCGGCCGTATTGCTTTGCAGGCGCTTTAAAGCTCCCAAAATAATTACTTAAGTTCACGTAAATTCTGATGCTCCATTTTTATAAATGTTCACCAGACAACTATTTTTAAACCTTTTACAAGAAGACAGACCGATCCAAGGGGCTTATTGTAACTTCTTTGTGGATAATGCCCTTGCCCACAGAGGTATTAAATTTGAGTTTAGGGGATGATTGGCGAAAAATGCCGATTTAGATGAATATTGGTATACCTAGACTATAGAGGTATGAAGATAGGATACCTATTTTTTTTTTTAGAGAGCAGTAGTAGTGTATGGTAGGGGATTAGTATGGTAGGATATTAGTCTGTTGAACATTTTATTAACATTTTAGTAGTAGGGTAGAGTAGGAAAGTAGTAGGGTAGAGTAGTTGTTAAGTGGGGTAGTAGTAGGCTGGGTTCTATTTTTTATTTTATTTAAAGGGCAGGACACGTCTGTCGGGTCAGCTAGTTATCAATAATTATTACAACTTTTTTTTTACTTTGAGTATGTCGATACAGCAGCAGCTATTACGTAGACATAGTACTTTTTTTTTGATGATGATATAAGAACACTTCCCATTGTTTTATAATAATGTAAATGAAGTTGAGTTGTCTGTTGAACATTTTATTAGTTTTCTAGTGGTAATTTAAGATGCGAGTAACGTCGACTACAACACCTGTTCGATGCATTATTCATCAATTGTCAGAAAACCTTATGTTGGGAAGTTTATGGCCGACGAAATGTTAGGCAAATTAGGTTAACTTTAACCAAACTGGAATAAGCCAATTCTACGCATAAATCGGCTTTTGTTCGAAAGACTCTCGATCTGTTCGATGAAAAAATGATGATTTATGCGGATAATTGTTTATTCTAGTTTTGTCGATTCAAACCTTATTTAGTTACTAACGTCATTATATAAAAATGTTGAAAGGGTGAACAACTACTACAGAGCGTCGTATTTCTATGCCAGCAAGGTTGTGCAGAGAAGCTCATGTGACCATTCCCTACAACTTTATGGTTCTAGCTTAGAATATCAATAATCTAGGCCAGGGATTCCCAAACTTATTTCGTCTACTGCCCACTTTGAGAATAAATTATTTATAGCGCACTCATGTTTTCACCTACCTACTTAAAACCCTAACCGTTTGTTACAGGAATGCACAAATCTGGTTGCAAAAGCAAAAGTGTATGTTGCCTTTTATTTGATTGTTTGTGTCGAGAGCTCAGTAGGTAAGGCCGCTAAGCCTTTACGCAATGGCCCTATTTTTTCTAGGTATCTTACAAGGGGGTGTTATCGCCCACTTTGGGAACCCCTGACCAAGCCTATACCTAAATAACTAGAATGTGAACAAATATGAACTGACAAATGAACAAGGATACCGCGGTCGGTCTAGTGTGACACGCTGCATAAAAAATGGAATATTTAACGTAACGAGCATAGATAGATAGATATAAACTTTATTGCACAAATAAATTACAAAACACATTACATAAACAAAAACTTACATTGATGATTGATTGATGTCGTCCACGTCGTGTCCGACGATGGCGACCTTGGGCTATCTTCTGGAGTGTGCTAAGGTGTGAAAGGTACAATGGGCGGCCTTATCGCTGAAAGCGATCCCTTCCAAGCAAACTCTCCTAGATTGAGATACACTGAATGTAATGAGACTCTAAAGTTTAGATGTCTATGAATGATACTAAAATTATAAGATTTCGTAACGGTTTAGGGGTAAAAATCTATAAGGGTTCCGTTTTTTGCCATTTGGCTACGGAACCCTAAAAACAGACTACGGCCGAAGCCAATTTTTTTATAAACATAATAATATAGATGTCTTTTAAATCAAGAATCGTACGTTGGGTGTGGTATTGCGTTATGCATTCTCGGTCTCCATGGTGTCCCCTGTACTAAAAGTGCGTGGTTTGGAGACATTCCGGCTCGAATAATGTCATCCGTCGGGTTTTTTTTGAGTTAACGTGCCCGCTGTTATAGAGCCAAATAAAATGGTTTGACGCGTGGTGATTGCAAAAGACCTGGCGGTATGACTCTAGTTCACTTAAAGCCTTTGGTGCGTCGACACTTTTGTGCTGTTCCATCTACCAGAAACCTCGCTCAAGGCTGGTGCGGCTGCTTTCGGGGTCATGAGTCTGAAGAGGCGCAAATATGTGTCTTGATGTTTACATGTTTGAGCCTTTAGGAGTGGAGAATTTGGGACCATAGGGGCCGGGGGTTCAGACAATATACCGATTTTTTTCTTAACACCTGGAGAGACACACGCGAGACCAAAATGCGGAAGTTTAATTAGCGAAGAGTAAATATGGCGTGGCAATACGGCCAGCATTTTAGGCTCGCTGCCAAGTGAGTTCTAAGTGAGTTTGATACGCACATTATGATGGAATGTGTTCGGAATGAGGATCAGCGATTTGCAAAGTTATCTACATTTAGTTTTAACATGTGTCTGGTCGGAGGTGTGGTGGGCGCTCGCACTTGCCCTCTGTCAAAGGACGCTTTGTCTTTTGTCTTGTCTTTTTCCCGTAGTGTCATTTGCACCATTGACCAGCACCATTAATTGGGCAAACGACACTGTCATGTACCGTTTACACCATCGATGGGGCAAATGGTGCAAATGACACTATTAAAAATGTCTTTTTGGGGTTGCGTAGACGCTGAGTTGTGGTGATAGCCCGTGTGATAGCCTAACAAAGCGAAATTACCGTTCGTTTGGTAAAGCTCTTTAAATAATAAATAATAAAAAAAAGTGAATTCGCTAAGTTCCATTATTATAAAAAAGTATATTTGTTTAAATAAAATATTACTAGCTAAATATCGTACGATCATTCGATAAGATTGAGTTTTGAATTAAATTCGTCGATTAAATCGTGCGATACATAATTATAAGTAGACGTAAGTTTCTAAGAAACTCGAGTTTCTAAGAAATACGAGTTCGGGTTTATGGTAAAAAAATATTTTAAACTTAACTTCTTAACTTTCTTACACAACCGTCTTCGAAACTTTATAAGTTTTCTTGAAAAAGTTGGTACAAACGGAAATGATTTTATTGATTGATTTTGGTTTAGTTTGGTTAAATTGTAGAAAAACAAGACCATGGTTCATTTTTGAAGTTAGTTTAAAATCCGGTTTTACTAGCCCACTAACCGCATTATTCTACCAAACGGTTAACCTACAATTTGATAATTTGTAAATCTTTTCATGCAGGTTACATAAATGTTAGTACCTAGTTTAGTACATAGTTTTTTTAACATTAAATCCATCTAAAACGCAAAGATTTGATTATTGCTATCTGAGTTTATCTGAAATATCTAGGGCATGTCATCATACTGCATAATGCCTATGAAACTGAGTTATCAACTACTAAGATAGATAATACGGGTGCGGAGTGTTTAACACTCTTGTGCTCCTACTGAGAAACACGCATTTATCAGTGAATTTATAGACAAGCCTCAAATAAACACCATTCACTTAGCCAACGCGATTTTAGTATCATTACCTATATGATGTAACTTTATTTGAAAGTACTTGTTTATCCAATGATCTCAACCCATAAAATTATGCTATACATCTGCAAAGAGATTAAATTACGTTTATAATACATATAGAGTAGACATCTGATTATAGGTAGATTATTGTATCTATGTGTATTCTATAACTAAATTGTCTCAAAATAGCTTCAGCAGTGTTAGCTCACTTTTTAAACTTACGCGATTTCCGTCCATCATTATTATTAGACACGGGTCTAGATCGCGTAATAGGTAATCATTGTTTTTAATTACCTTGACGTTCCGGCAAACGGGTTATACCGGCCGTGGTCCCGAGAAGACTGGAGCGGCGAGCTTCGTTTTACGTCGTGTGGGTAGTTAATTCTCAACTTCCCACAATTTCGCAAAAAGTTATTAGGGCCGCGGCACACTACACTCACAACATCCCGCGATGTGTTTGGCGTTACCGTACGACGCTTACAAACATTTATTACTGGATTCCACATAGATGAGAGTTTAGAAAGGCTGGAGCAGACCGGATGCGTATACGTAGACGTAAGCGTAGACATGCACCACGTACCACTGAGTTGTAATGTATGAAACTGTATGAGACAGGACACACTGCTTGCGTAATGTAGTCAGTTCTATTTTTAATTTTACGAGTACAAACTATCGTAACGAACTTAGTGGTGTTTTGTTTGTTAAAATGAATAGCGAAAAAAAAAAACTGATTGAAATATTTGCGTCAATATGAGGACCAAGGACCCATATTCTACACACGCAGAAGTATTCTGGCACAATAATAGTAAAATTGATTTTTCCTCGAGAAGCAATTTTACTACTATGAACTACTTGGCCCATCCATATACCCAATCTTCGTCAGACATCGTGCATAACTAAGCATCGGTAACTAAGTAGGTACGGCCGCCCAGCCGACCACGCAAAGGGCGTTGCGTAGTGATCATAAGGGTAGACAAAATCAAAAAATCATTTATTCATTTAAAACGTATGTTATACACATATACGTACGTTTTGAAACGTCGAGATTTTATTTTACCGTGGTTTCGGAACGCGCCCTCCGATGAGAAGAAACCACAAGAAACTCATGGGGGTTTTTTTTTTCTATTTTTTTGTATCATGTTTTATATTACATAATCATAATACATATATCTGTAATTTGAATAGGAGCAGTTAACAATCATGTCCATGGATTCTTTTCATCAAAATATTTTGACGTGCTATAGTAGGTAAGGTACGCCTTATTACACAATTTAAGTTTAATATATTTTTTGAATCTTGTAATGGACATGTCACATACGTCTTCAGGTAGTTTATTATAATAAAGTACACTAGTGCTACAGAACGACTTACTTATTTTCTGGATTATGTATGACGTATGAGTAACCCGGTGTGACATCCAGTTACGCTGTAACCACAGCTGTAACAACGCGCATGACTACAACGTGGTAAGTCGTAGTCATGTACTCACGTATACGCATCCGGTCTGCTCCAGCCTTAAAAAGTTCTGGTGCTACTTGATTTCAATCGCTTCAAGTACGAAGAGTGTGGGTTGTACTATGATCTGTTTACTCAGAGAACAAACATTTGACACGTAGCATACCCACATAAAGTCCATAATTCTTTTTTAGGGTTACTTAGGGTTTTACGCAAAGGCTAAAAACGGGACCCTTTTACTAAGACTGCACTGTCCATCTGTCTGTATGTCTCTTACGAGGCTGTATATTATTATAAAGAACCGTGATAGCTAGACAGTTGTAATTTTTATAGATTATTTATGTTTCTGTTGCTTTCATAACAAATACTAAAAACAGAATAAAATAAATATTTATTTCGGGCTCACATTCAACACATGGTAATGTTTTTGTGATTACCTATAGTATGATTATAAGTGCATGGAGCTTCATGCGCGACCCTAAAAATCGATGTTTCCTCTTTGTAACTTGAGTTTTAAATATCACTTTTAGATTACACGTAAACTTATGAAAGATAAAGCCGGCGAATGGTTAGGTGTGAGCTAGGCGTGTGTGACCACAAAAATAACTAGGCCTAAACTGATCCTGGGGTCATCAGTAAACATATATTATAGCGACATGTTCCTTTATTAGCTAAGTAACTTGCGCAGGTATGTAATAATATGTATTTAATAGTGGGGCGAGAGATGCAATTAAACCAGCAGCACACTGCATTAGAAAAGACTAGATAACAGCCTTGGAACAAATACCTACCTATAATAAAAAGTGTCTAATAAAAATATATTGAGTATTGTCAACTGTCCAAAATTAATGACCTTATTAGTGATTTAGTTTGCATTTAGATGCAGTCAAATGTGCGGATCGTCTCAGGGCATCCAAAGGAAGTAAAAATGCTCCTCTGGAGTTTAATAATTTCCTCGTCCCCTGATTTTGACCCTCTCGCTGAACACCTGCCCCCAGGGGCCGATCAGCAGTGGTCCTTCCGGCGGACGCCAGGATGGGCAGCTGCAGATCTAACATGGTGAAGTGAGGATACTCGCCAAAACCCGAATGTGACTTCGGTGCTTCAGAGTAGGATACGACGCATCTGCTCTCCTGCCCTCTGCGCCCCTTCCTCCTGTACAAGGGAAGACCTCATGCTACAAATTCCGCCTATATTGTGGATGACCGTTGGTCCGGGAAAGTGTAACGTAAACATGTAATATTTTTTGCGACCATCACTACGTAGAAGAAATGATTAAGGTTTAAGTTAGATGGCGTTGGATGCAGAGTCGTAAATACAATATTTAATTTATTCATTTTAAGATGTAGGTATTAGGAACCTCCATCCTATAATAATTACACTCGTATTTAATAGTCGAGTATAGTAATAAAGTTTGGTTATACTTATAATATAAAGGTAATCAGTAATTTCCTGCCTAGCTCTTGTAAATGATTTTCAATGTCAGCTGAAATGTGACAATCACTTCTTAGCCAAGTAATTCCGAGTTTGTTGCTTTGAAACCTATATAAGTAAGTATTTGGTTAAAAATAATTAGTTTTCAGTTTAGCTATCGTGAGCTGGCTGCTAGGTCGGTACGTCGGTAGGTTAGCTTTGTCATCAAGAAGGGAAGACGTAGCATGCCCTAAAAAACAATATTTTGCGCAGGAATCGAACCCGCAATCTTCTCTGTCGCAAGTGTTCGCCCATCGCGCGACAGAGATCGTCTAATACATCCTAATTTTCAAGACAGATAGTTGCATAATTTCTTACTCTAATTACTAGAGATTGCGTTATTTTGTGAAACATACCTACCTGTCTACCTACTCTCTACTACGACCGACACGCGTTGGTTTCGCGACCAGTTTTCGAATATATCTACACACTGTTGTTTTGTAATAATAATCGACACGTTATCGTAATTTATAATACTTACCTATAAATTAATAGTGTAGGTGTCTCATAAATTTGGTTTATGTAAAAGGTACAACTCTGAGTACCTATATACGGTTTCGTTTGTATTTTGGTGGACATAAGCAGCCCTTAACTGCTTGCTTACAAACCTTCTATTAGATAACCCTGTATCTATTGCTCAAATTCATATGAATTATACTTAATTAAGTGGGTAGGAAGACGTTTGTGGTCCCAAAGCTATCTGTCCCATGCCATCAAGGAGGATTTTTTGGCTAACAGCAGGCATGAAAATAAAAAAAATATTGTACCTACGAAAATTATAAAAAATTTAAGTTCGGAGAAAATGGCCTATTTTACTGAGAAAAAAAAACTAAAAGCCATTACGTACAGGTACACCAGTGCGTGTCTGTGAGTGGACGTGGTGGGTTTAGGGTTGCCAGGCCCAAAATTTAAAAAGCCTGACACAGATTCATATTTAGCCGGACATTTTGCCCTAAAAGCCTGACATATTGAATTATCATCTGTCTGTGGGAAATCCGTTTCAAAATAGTTTCAGTCGTTTCTATTAAAAAGGGTCATATCTCTCACCTCAAACGGACATTTTGCGAAAGCGAAACCCTTTTAAGAAACTAGTACAGGGACATTTTGCGAACGGGACATTGTAAGCCTAAATAAAGTGATTAGGTACCTACGGTACCTAGTTCTAATTATAGTTAACAATCCTAGAAAATGTTCAATATTTTAAAACAACGCAATCACTGAGATCTTCATTGATATACCTAAGATATTGAGATTACTACTTATTTACGTATTATTATTAATTAACCATATTTGGCATTTGAACCAATTTTGTCCAGTTTTACGATCAGCTGTTTTATGAAGCTTTATGCGTGACCGCGTGACTTTGACGGGGTTGACCAAAAGCCTAACAAAAGCCGGACAGGCCGGAATTGTATATATTTGGCCGGACACGACTGTAAAAAGCCGGACATGTCCGGCTAAAGCCGGACATCTGGCAACCCTAGGTGGGTTGCATCAAATTCGTGTATAGTCACCGAAAAAAGGCTTTAACTCAAGCACTTACAGTGCAAAATATAAGATTCAAAGTATTTGCCCGCCAGACAAAGTCAGGTGCGCTAGTAAAACTGTGATGTATCCAAAAGTATATTCAAGTAATCACGGATGTCGTGTTTCTTGTGCAATAAACTTAATCTCATATCAAACCACTTAAAAATTGTCGACAGCAAACAATCTTTTGTAACGCATAAATTATGCTAAAATCAATAATCTGCCATAAATATGTAACCCATTGGCTATTACTCAAATGGTCAAGGTGACAAAACTACTAAACACATGGAAAACCTACATTTCAAAAACACCTCAGTTATGCAAAATAGACCATAAAAGTAAAATGGTTACATTCACAAAAAAGAATAGACGTAGGGTTGAGTGGGCAACAGTGAGCCAGGTGGGAACAATGAGCCACCACACTTAACTAAAAAATCTGAGGTTGCTGCTCTTTTCCATTACGCAGACACGAACGCCATTATAGCTGCGTCCCTTACTACCCAGTTTCCAACGTGATCCTGAGTGAAGTAAACGGCACAGGAACATTTTTTTAAATTTTAATACGAAAATCGAAACAAATGTAAGTACATCATTTGTGTTCTTTCATTTCGTATCAATAATATTGTTATTGGTATTCGTAACATATAATATACGTTTATTTGTCCTTCATTTAAGAGTTTTACCATTGCCGGCACGTGTTTCGTTTGGTTGCTACATAACCTCAAACTTTATTTGATACGGGGTGTACTCATTGGGCCGATGTATAGACGTCAACAATGAGACAGTGGCTCATTCAGTACTACGTGTGGCTTATTGTATTGGGACGGCTTGGAAGACGTGTAAATGCGTGGAAAGAGTCGCTTGAGAACAGCGGTTTGAAACTCAACGTAGCGAAGACCGAATACTTGGCTAGCAATACCACAGATCCCACACCTGTCTGCGTAGACGGTCACATGGTCGAGCGGACATACCAGTTTAAGTATTTGGGATCTGTGCTTCACGAGTCCGGCGACATCGATTGTGACGTCAAGTCCCGCATTTCGGCAGCTTGGGCCAAGTGGCGAGAGGTAACTGGTGTCATCTGTGACCCGAAAATGCCGGTTAAACTAAAGGGACAGGTCTATAAAACGATCATTAGACCTGTCCTTTTGTATGGTAGTGAGGCGTGGCCATTGCTTGAGCGACATAAGAAGGAACTGCGTGTCACGGAGATGAAGATGCTGCGCTGGATGTGTGGAGTGACGCGAAAAGACCGCGTCAGAAACTCCCGCATCAGGGGCAGCCTTCATGTCCGAGACATTGCAGACAAACTGCAAGAATGCCGCTTACGGTGGTACGGCCACGTTCTACGGAAACCGGCTAGTTACGTGGGAATCAAATGTCTTGCTATGGCGCCCCCGCCCGGCCGCGGCAGATTGGGAAGACCCAAGAAGTGCTGGCTTGACGTTGTGAGATCGGATATGCGTGCAAATGGCCTCACTACACGGGATGCCGAAGATCGTGCAAAGTAGAGACGTAAAAGTAGGAAAGCGGACCCCGGGCTCTCGAGAGAGATGCAACCGGGAACAACGCTCGGATGATGATGATGATTTAAGTTTTCGTGCCACAACTTATTAGGATTAGACAGTAAGTTTTTTTAATTAAAATTTAAGTTCCAAATATGAATATTTTTGTAAATTATTTCGTTTAAAATAATAAAAAATGTAAGACTGATTAATATTTGTTTCCTTATTTAATAGTTCTTCGGTAATCATAGGGAATTCTATGTCGAATTTTGTGCACTGACCCATAGTGTACTACCTGGATCATTGTATACCACCCCCTATGCTCATTGTGTACCAATGGGTGTTAACAATGAGCCAGATTCCCACTTTTTAAAATTACATTATATAGCTTAGCTTTGTACTTTTTTAGAGAAATTTAAGTATGCCACTTTAAAACCAATGAAAGTTCCTAACAAATGGTATATTTAAAGTTACATTTGGACAAGTGGGTTCAGATATATATGATTCCAAACTTTTTATGGCTCATTGTCGACCACTTCACCCTAGTTATATTTCTAATTTGATCATCAAACCATTACTTAGCAATCTGCTTCCAAGTCAGTTTATGCACAAGTTGTCAACGAGGTAAGTATGTGTATAATTTTGAGGTATAATAGTTTAGAATAGGAATACTTCATACTGTGTATATAAGGGTTATTCTTTATTAGGTAATCAGAAAAATCTTTATAATTTTAATAAATGAGGGCAGGTGATTGTTTCAGTTTAATTTGTTTTCCCAAATATCTTTTTATTCCTGCATTATGATTTGTAACATCGTAAACGGTAACGAATGAAATTAAAAAACTAAAATCATACATAACAAAATTTTAAACATAAATAATTCCGATAAGGTGTTCAGTTCACGTTTGGGGTACCTAAACTTACATTTGTTATAAGGAAAAAGGCAAGAAAACAAATGAGGTAACTAGTACAAATTACATCTGATCTTAAACAGGGTCATTTTTGTTATCAAAATAATTTTCTGTCGATAAGTTCACGAATGCTAAAACGGTAACAAAAAAAACAGTTATTAGCGATTTTCCTTATGGTGAGCGCAAACAGCAGATCGTAGGTCGCCCGATAGCACGTTTAAGGCGAAACACACGCAAAAGTAGCACAAACAATTAATATTATTAACTTAAATTGTTTAAAATAACTAACTAATAAAATAAATAAAGATATAATCTGACAATAAGTCCTTAGTATGGTAGTTTGTTTGTTTGCAAATTCTATTCCAATTCTATCCTAGGTTGTATAGGTAAATCTCTGTTATTACAAAACGTAAATTATATGTTGTTTTGACGAATAGACGGTCGCTCAGGGACGCGGTTTACACGGTCAGTAATTCAATAGGCCACCGATTAAGTGTGGAATGGTGCACAGTGGGAGGTATCGTATTGGAAAAGAGATGCCAATCCTTTGGATATGTCCGTTGTCTGAAAGCAGCAATTATTTGACTTCGCTTTCTTTGATTTACGTGGGGATGAGGATAAGGATAAGGATGGTTTCCATTTTAATTTCGACTTGATACCCAATCGTACAACCTGTACTGATTGATATAAAAATCTACTGCTTTTACATTTTACTAGGTAGGTACCTACTTAAAATATTGAACTAATGTAAACTACGGAACCGGAACTAGCCGAAACCGAGTTTCGGGTTTCGGGTAACAGCAAGTTATGTTATAAATCTTAAACATACCTAGAGAAACACCTTTTTGACAAAGATAAGAGAAATGATGGATATGGTCTATATTTTTAGTTTTCAGCTGATAAGTACTTTTACAGTCTGGTGGAAAACAGTAACCCTGATAATTACGTAATTTTATCCGTTGATTTTAAATCGGTAATCTACTTTCCCAATAAAAGTATTAATTTCTTGCACTGAGTTTCAGGACGAAAGGTCTAACGAAACAACAGAAATGTTGAAACAAAAGAAATGTCGATTGCGAAAATATTTTGCTGGTTCGAACGGTCGTACTTGTTAGACCGTTTACAGTGTAAGCGGGCTGCTGCCTAGCCAGTAGACAGCAACTCGTATGCAAGTAGCTCGACTCGCCCTAACTGTTATGTCACTTGCAGTGCACGCACGAGTTCCTCAAAATGCCTTCAAACAGTGCAGCACTGCAGTGTAACTACTCGGAAGGCAGACTCGTGCGCTACCTCGCACTGCGTAAACGAGCAATAAATCTTAGTAAGTAGTAAGTAAATATGTTATGGGAAGCGGTCAAACAATTTATATAACATCTAAGTTGGTAGCTTAAGTAGGTACCTACGTAATTATATATCAAGTACAAGTATAATGCGATACAAACATTCGCCAACAATTTGGTCATCAGATCAATCATTCGCTTATTACAAAATTCGCTTTGCCTTACATAAAGATAAGAAAATAAGCGCAAGTAGGTTGGTATGCTATACGTCTTTTATATCTTTATACCTACCTACCTTTTGCCCGCGGCTTCGCCCGCGTTTCAAACACCTACTCGCCGCTCTGAGCAAAAAATTACACATATCTGAACGGTTGCCCATCGGAGTTTCCTGGTCATCCGTGCACAGCGGTAGGTGGTGTTGCGTGCGCTATATAAAAAGTAGTCTACGTTATAGATAGTTGAACAAGTCCTGCTCTAAATATTTAAAAAAATCCTATATCCTGACGGATTCGAATATATCCGGATTTTTTTAGTTTTTAGTTCAAGATTTAAAGTTGTTAAGTAACTGAGCCAGTTTCCAACCGCCTTTGCTCACGCCAAGTAGGTATTTGTTTGTTTCCTCATCACCGAGGAGGGACTGAGCATGGACCACTTATCTGCATTATAGTATCATAGATAAATATTTTCACATCAAGTCAGTCAATTTGTAATTAGTTATTTATTTTATGATACCATAAAACCTAAAATTAATAATAGTTTTCGAGTTTCAACCAAATAGATAAGCAGGGAACTTTTATTTTTTTTTCTTCTTTTTTTTAATGTTGCGTCAGCATCCCAAAATACACATGGGATGAAAAATACAGAACAACCCCAATACTTTCCTAGTAAAACAAAATTTAACTGAACTATTTCTTTGTGCAATGTTTTGCAAATGGCAACATTGCCATAATAAATATGTTTTGATGCTCAGGTTGTTGATGCCATATTACTCTGGGAATAATGTCTATACAGATGTTACATATACCTTTAGCTAGTTTACCTAATCGACGCTGTCTCTACTATGCTATAGCCTGCCTGACACCAACCCTCCTAGAGACTAAGCAGTTTATCCGCCACCGCGCGGAGAGTACTTTTAAGGTTTGCTAGTCTCCCTCAGATTCCTTAGTCGCCTTTTACGACACCCACGGGAAGAAATGAGGTAGCCCTGTTCTATGCCGGGGCTACACGGCTAATTCGACAACTGTGTTATAAAGGAAATATTCATTTGTTGTTTGTAACGAATAGGCTCCGAAACTACTGGACGGATATCAAGAGACGTTAGTTTCCGAGTTTGTAACCCAAAAGTAACTATGTTTTTAAAAGGATTACCTACATAGGCATATACACTTTAAAAGTATAAATTTATGATTATAGGTAAAGTAAAATTAATAGACGCATTAAAACGATCTCGTCGCGCACCGCCTACTATTAGAGCCCTTTGTTAACTTTTCTCCAATTACACTGAAATCTAAAAGTCAGCTCTACTATAAAAGAATTATTCAGTATTTTGACCAAAAACAAGGAAGTGTAATACATCTATTACCGCCTGATAAAGTTAGATGTCAGTATCACCCACTATACGATATAATATGCCCAACAAAATCCCATCTTCAAGTCAAGGTTTAAAATATTTTCCACTAGAACTATCGCAATAACCACAACACGAACTCACTAGAAACAAATGCGAGTATATTTGGAAACGTATCAGACCAGGCACCCTGTCGAAAACCCCACCTGATCACGAAGATACCTTTCTCTTTTATAAGTCAAAACTCAACATGTCCTTTCTAAATTTGTCGTGTAAGCGCACCTAGTAGGGATGAAACAGGGGCTCTATTATGCAAGTGACGGACAAACACCGACTATATAAGCTTGAAAACAGTTGGTACTACGTAGAAAGCAATCAGCTCCATCGCTAACTGTCATATTTACCAGTCCAGTCCAACTTATACAGGATGTACGCGAAACTCGCTGTGAGTTCCTCCTTAAATAAAAACATCCCATACGTTTTACAAAACAAAAAACTCTTTGGTTTAAATTGAATAATTTAACGTAAATTTATATTTTGAAAAATTAGTTAGAATTTTGACGTTTAATTTTGTTTTAATTAATTGTGAATTACTCAATAACGTTTAAGCGATAACTTAACTTATAAAGTGTGTATTGCAAACCAAATTGAACTAAATAGTACAGATGAATTTTCTGCTTACAAAGTTCTGGTCACTATTAAAAACTGTGTTTCCAGTGTGCTGTGCCAAAAAGTGCCAAAATGTTTAGCTTCTAATGATTATTAAAAAAATAGTTATAATATCCTGGTTCATAATAAATGATAATTATTTTGTATTTACAGCTTCTCGCCGTGGTCGTGGCCGTCGCCTTCGCAGCCCCAACGCCAGGAGGACACGGCGGACAGTAAGTTCGATTAATGATTACTAACTAAAGAAAGAAATCAAAAAACATTCTCCAATTCCTGTAGGAATGACCATCATCTAAGGCATGAGTTGGCCTTGGATTATTCAGTGCTCTTTAACAATAGAGTCCGAATCCGAAATGTGTTTGACTTTCTTCCTGTGGGAATATCGGTTTCAAAAGTTAATATAGGAAGATTAGATAAAACTTTATAGTAACAAAATTTACAATTGAAAATTAACATTAAAAAAATCAAAATTAATTTAAATCTAATGCAATAAATGACGTACATGAGCGTACATGGGCGGCCTTATCGCTAAAAGCGATCTCTTCCTAGCTAGATTTTCAGTTATCTACATAAGTACTAAGTTTTATGGCAATTTGTTAAGTATTTTTATATGTCACACGTTTAAACATTACGTACCTACCTAAGGCACTTACGCCCTTGTCTTACCGAAGGTTCGATTAATTTTTAAGCCTCATTCGACGACCTACTTGTCAAAACGTTTATTACTTAGTAAGCAGAGTAAAAGGACTTTGTATGTAGGTATTATTATATAACTGCTTACACTACTACACTACATAATGATATCCCTGACTTACGAGAGTGCTTTACCGAGGGGTGAGATCAATAATAAGTAATTGTAATACTCATGTTGTCGTAACATTGAACTTGTAAATGATTTGTAAAAAAAAAATCTAAAAAGAACAAAATCATTCTCATTCGGCTCCACTTACATAATTTGGTGGGTGGTACACACATTAGCCCAAGGTCCAAGCAGAGTTGCATTTTAAAAAAGAGCAACCGTGTGTTTTATATAACTAGTTGTTATTCTCGAATACACTCGCTTAACTAGGTTAAAATAATTTAATGTGGGTACTTGACATTCGATTCGGTACTTATCATGTCACTTATATCGTTAAGAAAGTCTGCGCGTGTGTTTGTTTGCTTTTTCGCGTAAAAAAACTAAATGGATTTCTATGGTTTCGTCTTAATTATGTTTATTACAGCTTGATTTCTGGAAATAAACACAAGAAAATCTTTGTAGTTAGATATTCCTCTAAAATTTATAATTACGCGTGAGAGCCACGCAGCGCATAAAAATCACATTAGCTTTTATGATCGATGGTTTATAATCGGATTGGTATTTTCAATCTAAAAAAATATTGATTGTTAATAAATCTATAGTAATTGAAAGTGCACCGAAGCCTCTCGATTCGATTGCGTAACTTGAACTTAAATCCGACTTGTTGTGTTACATCATTTTAAGTTCACCTCAAGTGGGGACAAAAGTCCTTATAAAGCAAGAATTAAAGTTGTGTGAAGACGAGCAACTTTTACGATGTAGGAGAACATGAGGAAAGTAATAGTAATGAGATCTACTTGCTCGTGCGCGTGGACGCAATATAAGTAGATTTTTATCATTATTATGCGTAATGCGTTTAAAACCAAGCTGCGGAAGTTAGGTTAGGTTATGTCGAGATTTTCCACCTGTGATTAAGTGAAATATCTCGATATTTCATCGAAAAACATCGTTTTAAGAACAAGATCGTTTCAGGAACAATAAAAAAGGACATTGAATAGAACTATTTTTTATCAAAACTAGTTACGAATCATTATATCTGTTGATTGTTTAATGTTGATTTTTCTACGTAAAATGGATGGACTTAGATTTTTGAAGACGTAAAAGTAGAAAACCTTGAGTTAACTTTATTGCATTTATGAAAGTGGCCCAAACTATAATGTAATATACATTATAATTTAATATACATTATAGTTCTATTCCTAGCTCGAGAGCTCTCTAATATAGTACATTACAGACTTTTTTTCTGAAATTGTATAATATACTTATTGCAATGTCAATTTGTCTCTGATTTGAAATGGGACTATGTGTGGTCAAAAGATAACCTGTCCTAATACAAATTGGCATCGGTAGAGCAGTCGTATAATAAACTAAACAACAGTTGATATTCGAATATTTTTAATGAAATTATAGAAATACAATTCATAGGTACGAGAGATGGTTTCCGCCTTTTTTCTTTGATGGTAATTTCATTTTCTTCTTATTAGTTTTCTTTTGTGAAGTTTAAACCTCTTGCTTTATAATCTACCAATTATATTTTTCGATATCCCAACAAACAATAGTCTCCGCCGGTTGTGACCCCTAAAATTTCTTATGGGGTGATGTTTTGTGCCAATGTATCAACTGCTGTTTGAATTTAGGCTCATCGTGGTTACTCACGTTTCATCTCCAGTAACAATCCGCACCATAATTTCTTTGTTTTTGACATTCAAAACTCAGAATGCCCTGTCTGATATATTGCGAGATAATTTCTTCCCCGAGTTTCCGACCCTCAATTATTTATAGCTTATAACAGATATAAAAAGGCATCGATACCAATCCGTCTAAACCCCCTCATTCTGCGAACTTATTAACACGAGGAGGTCCCAAGTTCAACTTTCCCTTAGTAACTAAGTATTTTTCCTCCCAAAACTTCCAAATTATACCGAATTTTGTCTCATTATTGTCGCATTAGATACATTCAAATGGCAAAACCGCCGCTGTGACTAATTTAATTCGAGTATGTTCCAAATTATGGCGACTGCAGACTAGGTACTGATATTTGGATCTGGCGATCACACACCGAACCGGCCTAAAACTGTTTGTTTCGATCGCTGATTCGGAACAAGTTTAGTGAACTAGTGAGTACCGAATTTGAGATTCAAATGACTTTTTAATATCCTTTTTAGAAATAGGGAGAGAGTTTTGTGAATGAGAATAACAAGAGTCACAGAATAAAGAATAGTCATTACAGGAAGCAGGACAGTGTAATAACTAAGTAATAAAGGCTGTAAAGCAGTGTAACAAGGGCTTTAGTTTAAGTATAGTTTAAGTCTGAAATTAGATTAGATTTTATTCTAGGTTTGATTGAAACATTCAAAGATTTTTTTAAACGTTAATATATTGTCCAAGCCAAAAACTATTTCGATTCGATTTAAGTTGTATTTGTATTTATTAATAACTCATTAAAAAAATTGTACAATGTAGAAATGACTCGATGTAGAAGTGGCGGGCTGCATCGGGCCATTAGATCGGAATATAGTAGAAGTGGTCCAATGTTGACGTGGTCCAATGTAGAAAGAAATGATTCGATGTAGAAGTGGTTCGATGTGGAATTGGTCCAATGTCGAAGTCGCCATTTGTAGATTTAGTCAAACAACGCCAAAACGTTTTGAAGAACATTATTAAAATATTTTTTGAGTATAGACTATTTAGTCAGCCGATTGTAAAACCAGTAACAAGATCGCGTTTCATATGAAATAATCTCACCATTCACATTTCTACATAACATCGCAGCATTCTAAGTAAACCACCTTCAAAGTTAAGTCATTCGGACTCGGTTGTTGTAATTCGTCATGGCTAGCGAATCTGGTAAATATCTCGACATATTTGACCTAGAGTATTCCAAGTAACACATCTACGCATGTCTACCTACACATCTATTTAGGTATTTATATAGAGCAAAGTTGTGTTCGTTCGAAATGCAACAACTTGAGAAAGGCTGGACCGATTTGTATAATATTTGATTTATTATACTTGTACCTTTCCGTCTAGAATAGAATTCAATCTATTAAGTTTAGGAAAAAGTAACGGAAAAATAGTGAGATGGGTAATCGATTTTTTTTACATTCAAACCTATATGATAACCGGGAATATGTCGTGTAATCTTGTTTTAACAATAACCAACGAACTATTTTGTTCCTCGTAGACAATAACCTATCCTAGTCGGGATGCTCCGTATAGATTTTTTGGTAAGTTCAGGTAATAATAGTAATTGTCCGTTAGTTTAATCAACCGTAGGCGAGTCGTCCATTAGGTATTTCATCCATTAGTTAAAACAAAAATATGTGACACTTGCCTTAAGTATTTTAAACTACAGACCTTTCCATCGTAGTTAATTCGAAAATAGTTAGAAAAAATGTATTATTATTAAAATGTATTGTTATTGGAAAATATAGGTAGGTATACCTAACCATTCAGAAAAAGCATTTTATAGATAGAAGTAAAATAGGTTCAAGATTGGAGTAGGTAATTGCTTAACCATGTCCACAGTAGAATTTCTCTCATTCAAGGATATCAAACGAGACTATTGTTTTATAAATTACGAAAGTGACTCGATCTATTTGACGTAACACGACGGTTTAGTTTCGTACCCATACGTTTGTTCTCCATTCTTTTTTTTTTTTTTTTTTTTTTTTTTTTTTTTTTTTTTTTTTTTTTTTTTACGAGGGGAATCTAATTAAGACCGTCAGGCCGCTCCCGGGGGAGAGCGGCCCGGTGTGTGGGGGTCCCCCCGGCCAAGATGGTGTGCGGCCAGGGTATACCCACTAAACCCCTCGGTGTCCTTCGCGCCGCAGTTGCCAGAGCTTGCCGGAACCTTTCGGATAACTTCGGCAAGCTCTAGGTGACAACACAAACGCTATCCTTCCATCGGAACCGCCACCAATATTTAGTTTTAGCAGACTTTGCCCTGGCGGGCAACTAAATATTAAATTAAATTATAATTTTGTTATTACATAATAAATTAACACACAAAATGTAGAATCTCCTAATTTCACAATATAGGTGAGCTGTGTTGTAATACGAGTATACTGCCTTCAATGATTTACACTGCTAATTATTTACAATTAAATTTATTTCATACCATTTTAAATCTATCTTGTTACACAACTTGACCTGCATTTGTTATGTTATGATTGTTAATTATGGTTATTAATTATTTACACATAGGCCTAATAACAGGTTCTAATCGTGTTGATCAAAAGTATATACCAAACAGTTTAGAACTAGTAGCATAGTGGACACCAATTTAGTAGCCATCAAGTACTAGGTTAACTGTATATACCTATATAGTATCCATCCGTATTCTACAAAGATGCTAAACTAAAATTAACCGAGATTTGCAGTAATTCAATGAACTTCTGATAAGTCCAGAACATGAAAGATTTAGTAGTACTTATAATATAAAACGGAGCTGTGTTGGTTAGAAATGCAATATCTCGGTAACGACTGGATCGATTTAAAGATTGAGAGTTTGTTTGATGTCTTAAATTTATCTCCGCCTTGAATAGCATAAAATCTATTAAAACAGGGATAAAAGTAACGGAAATATAAATAAAAAAGATAATTCATTTTGTCATACGTTTTGACCTTTACACTTTTTTTTCCCTTAAATTGTATACCATATTTAGGAAATACATAATTCAATACTTACTTTTAGGATTTTTGGTAGCATTTTTTTTCAAAAACAGTAATTGACTTAGGTACGGGTTGACAAAGCGGGTTTCACTTTTAAACATACTAAAACCTCGCACAAAAATGTTAGTTTTTTTCTTCATTCTAAGTTTTTTTTGCGATAGCGATACGAAGTGCCCCGGATCAGCTAGTTCGGAACATGAGAAACATGGCATAGATAACATTATGTATGTGCATATGTAAGATACTACCTTGTATTTGCCATAACCACAGCTTACTTAGTAGTGGTACCTCAGCGCTTGTTAGTACAAAGCCATCATAGCGTAGTGCACTCGAGTTTAGAATAACTTTAAATCACATTATACGAAGTATGAAATTACTCGAAGTAATGAATAACTTCCGTTTACGAAAATGTTATAAAAATCTTAATCATGTAAGCAGTCATTTCGTTTTTTTTATTGTATAAAGTGAGCCCTAACGATTTTCTCTAAAGTAGAGCTTTTTATTTTACCTTAACTTTCTGGGAGGTCAAAATAAGTAGATTGTATACCAAGGGAGAAAAGATTATTTTTACGGCGAGAGTGTTTTTTGAATCCAGAGAGGAGCGAGGGATTCTTTAGTAGAATCCTGAGCGAATCGAGGGATTCAAAGTATCTCACTCGAGCGAAAAATAGTTTTTGCTCCCGAGGTGAACATTCTACTTTTCATCACCCTCTATGAGAAAATGAGTAACGTACTTTGACCATTGTTCCCGTCTGACAGTAACTACCAATTTTTATCAAAACCTGCCTTCTTCTACCAAACTACCATTTTCTACCAAACCTACCATTTTCCATCAATAACTACCATTTTTTACTACATCCTACTATTTTCTACTAAAAACTACCATTTCTACCAAAAACTACCATTTTCTACCAATACCTAACATTTTTCACCAAACCTACCAATTTCTACCAACGTTACCATTTCTTACCAAAACCTACCATTTTCTACCAAAACCCTCCATTTTACCAATATTCTACCTGTACGGTCGAACACCCATCCCTCACCTATCCGACACATGTGTTGCTTAACCTGCTCGGTCTATCACCCATCGCTTACCTATCAGACACGCAGTACGGTGATAGGAACTCTTTGTTAATTGAAACATTTAAAAAATATTCACATTCCAAATTCAAATCTCATTATTGCCCTGCTAACAGGGCAATAATGAGATATGAAAATGCCTGTTAGGAACATCGCCAGCAAAGCGCTACTTCAGGCCCCTGTTTACAGGGATTAGCTCTTTTCGAATAGATGGGATGAAAAAAACTTTTTGGGTGATTCAAAATTGCCCGCTTTGCTTTGCTGCTGAGCTGTGCAGTCTTTTTAGTATTTATAAGTGTAAATTTTTAAATTATCTGCGGTACTAGTTTTGTTACACATGCTGATTGTAGGTATTGTAGTTAATTTGTAGTCGAATAATTTATTTGATGTAAAAAAGTATCTACTAAATGAGTAAAATTGATATTAGGTATACAATAATTAATAGGTTATTTATGTGTGAACAATAGTGAACATACTGATTTGGCTAAACCACACAATATCTATAATCACATTACCTAGATAAGTACACATTTATACATTCCTTACTGATAGTTAAGTTGTAGACTGATATTTATCAATTAGATTACACAATAATTAAAGGCCAGCATTCGATTACTACCAATGCAGTTTAAGATGAAACACCTGTTCTTGTAAGAACTACTTTTATTTGTTTATTCGCTATTTGCTTCTTGTTAGACATTCGTATTACCATTTTCCTCTAGTTCTTATCTCAATCACTGAGTCAACTTATGTAAACCGAAGATGGCATGGACCATACCTGTTTCTTAAACAAGCAGGAAAGGTTGAATTCGGATTTCATTCATAAGAAAAGTGCGTGCAGCCTAGTTATGTAAGCACACCATCGTCCAGCCCCAATTGCACCAGTTTACGTAACCAGTGATCACATTTTGCGTGGAATCGCTCACTTCCCTCAGTATGTGAAAGTAAGTAATTTGTAATCCAAACGTCTACATTCTGTACGCCATTTGACTTTTTGTAACTAGAAAGTGTATCTCAATCAATAATAGCGGCTTCTTAGTAATAAAGTACATAAAAGTTTAAATCTTTTTTTATTCGAAAAATAAAGATTACGAAGTTGAAAAAAAATGGCTGACCTGGATTAAAGCGGCATTTATGATGTTAATGTGATACACTTTAATTATCTACTGTTACGTAGGTACTTATGCTTTTTCGTTTTAAATACACTAGCTGGGTCCCGCGGCTTTACCCGTGTTAGTCCCGATTTCGTGGGAATTTCCAAAAATCCTTTCATATCGGAAACCTATTATAATATAGAGAGCACTCAATTTCTCCAAATTTTAGCTCTGTACTATCAGCGGTTTAGGCTGTTGTTGACGTTGATATTCAGTCATGCATGACTCATGCATGAGTCAAGCCATAAGATTTTATAGATGAGTATTATAAATAATAATTATTTACGAGCTTTAAAATAAATAATACAATACAAATATTTTGCTGTAAACGCGTGGTTACAGAATATGTTGAAAGTTGCTTAATCATGATTTCTAGGTTAATCTTATTTGTGCAACGACACTTGAAATACCTAGTCATCATTTCTGTTTGTGAGTTACGACCGAATACAGAATCGCTACTCAAAATTTGAGCACTACTTAAACAATTTAAGCAAGTCTCAAACTCAAAAACTCCTTTACCTACTATTTTGTATTTAGAAGCTGCTCAATTATTTAAGTCGCCCTGAATTTTTACGTTGTATTTCTATATTCGGCTGTTAGGATGCGTAAATAAATAGTCACATCTTATAGTACGTGTTACGGTACGTAAGTCGGTGCAGTTTACGGAAAACGGGAACTCGTCCCAAGGTCTTAAAATTTTTGTTTCGAAGATTACCCCTTACATACATACATACCTCCATGTTACAAACGTTAATACCTCTGTATAATATAATTTATTAGTATAGAAAGGCAAAACTAACATCGTAAACTCTCCCTTTCCAGCAAAAAAGTAACCATCCACGTCCCATATAAGATTCATACGGTGCACCACCATCACGTGAAGAAGATCCATGTTCCTGTTCACGTACCGGTCGTCAAAGAAGTACAAGTCATCAAGGAGGTGCCTGTGTACAAACACGTTCCGTACCCCGTAGTGCAGGTCAGTTTCCAAATGTTTATGTCAGAATTTATGCCAGAATCTGACCGGTGTTCCCGGTTGCATCCCTCTCGGGAGCCCGGGGTCCGCTAAAACATAAAAATATTTGGGATCGGTCCAGTAGGTAAGTCATCATTATTGACCTAACCTACTGCAAATACATTTGGCAAAAAAAAATCGGCTGTCTGTCTGACATCAACTGGAAACCCATCTAGGGACCAAGCAGTTTACTCGGCGCGCCGTCTTGCGAGGAGAACTAAAGGTTCGCTAGTCTCCTCTAGATCCCTTAGTCGCCTTTTACGACACCCACGGAAAAGAGATGGGGTAACCCTATTCTTTGCCGGGGATACACGGTTGACGCCCGGGATACAAGGTTGCCGAGGATATTTTAGCCAGAATATGTTAGAGCATGTCATCACCTTGGCAAGATTGATCCACCGGTCCTCTGTCTGTCTTCTATTTTCTAGATAAGCTTGCTACCTCTTAGCCCACATCATCACTTATCTACCATTATGCAAGATAGGGTCAAACACAAAAAATATAGCGACGCCGAACCGCCTTCTTCGGTTATTGGGAAGTCGATTATAAATTATATTCTTCTGTAGCATGTACCCGTGCCGGTCGTGAAGCACGAATTCGTCGAGAAGAAGGTCTACGTACCCGTACACGAGCACCACCACGAGCACGTTGAGGATCATCATGGATGGGAGAGCGAGTCGCTGTCGCATGGCTGGAACTGAGTTTTAGATCTACAAGATTTTAGGTTAAGGTGAGCGAATAGTTTTATTTCTAGGAAACCAATTGACTGCTTAAGTTTATATAAGACAGTTCACTGCAAGTAATAGCCGTTTTACATTATTCCAGTCCAGCAATCCAGTAGCGCTGGACAGGAATGAACTTTGACTGATGATTCCAGTTCAGTGCATTCCAGTAGAGGTTTACATCTTTCCAGTTGCAATACAGCTCTGGATTCGATCGCTGGACTGGAATAATGTAAACCGGCTATAAATCACTTCTAGTGATTACGACAAACCGCAACACAACAGCGCAGTGCATACAATACATTTTTTTTCCTACAAAATATAAGTCATCGTTTCAGACAAGGGGCAAAGTCATGATAAAACTTTTCAAGTTCTACAGCTTGAAATCAAACCTTGTGAGATTGGTGAGATTGCACTACAGTTAGAAATACTCAGATTAGCTGACCTCATCGTTACTTCCCATCACGTGAGGTGAGGTCAAATACAAGCCTTCCCCATATTTAACAAGAATCCACGACGAAACCCTAAAATCAAACTACTTAAATCAAATCTTAAAGAATTTCCCGACGACGACGGTATTGTACGTCTATCTATTGATTTTCTAGTTTGATATGGTAAATGTAAAAATAAAGTTCGTCTTCTTTGTTCACAGATCCTCGTTAGTATTCGTTAGTACACATCGTCATGATCACCATCATCACCATTCCTCAATCCAGCGTCTTATTAATCGTTAATAATCACATTTTTCTTATAAGTATTATCAAAGAAAAATGCATGATCGATCACCGCAACCGCAATGGATTTTTATCCGACTGCCGAAGGATATTGATGTTGCATTTTTCCTTTATAGTATTTTTATCACAATACATTGTAAAATGTGATTATTAATAGTAATAAAACATGTCATTACAATAATTAAGTGTAACTTGAACTACTGAGCGTATTTGTTTGGTAGTTGAAAAGAGATTAGAGAAAAAATATTAGGCAAGAATATCGACAGCTTTTAGCAGTTGCGTTGCTAACCGCGTGATTACTTCCTCACTGAGCTATGAGCCGTACATCTATACTTCGTACGGTATTTATTAAATACTCTTGAATTGTATTCTCCAGTTTAAATGGATCCTTTACAGGCTGTGCATATAATTTCTAATTTACCTGTCCATTTAAATTTACAGAAATACAATCGATCTAAAGCTGGGTTCGACCAAACTTTAATAAATGATGTTCGAGCACTAAATCGCCTTTTGATCAAGACTTTAATTTTGTCTCTAGAACAAATGGTGATTTATTCCTCGAATAACATGCATTCAAGTGTGATCTAACACAGCCTTAATTGATTACAAAAAGATATATCTCTAATCTCTTTTGAGTTACTAGTATTGAAATGTTAGTTACCAGTGTTTGTTAGCATAGAACCAAAGAAATAAATCTGATGTGTTTTTTAACTAATGTCTTTTAATAAATCCTTTACATACTTATAATTAATAAATATCTGTTGAGCTTCTGATTGTGTCTTCTCATCCACAAATGCGTTTCGAAATTATACATCCTTACTTATAACTTTAAAAATAAATAAAGTTTGTCTCATTAGTGACTTTTCAGCTGGACAAAACATTAGCAAACTGATTCACAGTAAAAATAAACTTTTATTTTAGGTATATGGCCAGTGACATCTATACTATACTAATATTATAAAGAGGTAACGTTGGTAACATGTATGTATGTATGTATATTGGGGGTAATCTCCGAAACTACTGGACCGATTTCAAAAATTCTTTCACCATTAGAAAGCTACATTCACCCTGAGTAACATAGGCTACTTTTGATCCCGATATTCCTACGAGATCGGGACTTACGCGGGTGAAACTGTGGGAATCTGCTAGTACCTATATAAATATATTTTGGCATGATTCGACTAAACTAGAATAAGCTAAGAATGACAATTCTCCACATAAATCGTCATTTTTTCGATTGAACAACTCGAGAATCTCTCGAACAATAGACGATTGATGCCTAGATTGCATTTCATTGCTTATTCTAGTTTGGTCGAATCGAACCTTAGAACAATAAATATTTTTATAACACATTTGCTCGTAAAGGGCCTCTTATTTCACCAATTTCAATATCGTAATGTATGTCATTACGTACTTGTGCGTAATCGTAAAGTAAAACGCACGAGTTTCTTTCTAATAAGGTAACACGTACGGTTTATCATGCTCCGTCTAAAACCAACGGTACTTTTTTAAATCTTAAGAAAAAAAAAGCAAAGAAAGCAAATCAAAAAGTTTTTATGTCAGAAAAGTGGTCAATATTTTATGAATAAAATTAACTTTGGGAGATAAAATATAAAAAATAAACATTTAATTCTTTAATTTAATTCATTTTGACAGTAAATTACATCTGTAACAGAAACAAAAAAATATTAATTTACTTTATTAGTAATGACAACATTAAAAATGCCAACTGGCAACGTAATAATCAATTTCACAAATTGTTCAAATTTTTCTAACTGCTTTAACAAGTGATTAAAGATTTATTCGTTTAAGAAAGTCCGAGTTTTATTTATTTCCTCGCAAATGTGTTATAAAACGTCGTATGACATACGTGCGCTTTGATAATTACAGCCTCTGCTTTCTTGTAGCCCTCGCCTACGGCTCGGGCTAGCAATATCGCCTCGGCTGTAATTTTCAACTTACCGCACTTATATCATAATGTACTATTACGAAGGGTTTCTATAATTACTTTTCGGATCGGACCACTAACTTCGAATCAATAGACTTCGATTTAAAAGGCTTCGAAGGCTTTTACATCACACATGTTTTCTTCGTCCGCAATTGCAGAAAGAAGTAGAACTATAGTAGGAACTCCACGACGGAACGAACTAAAAAAATGTTTTCGTAGAACAATATTAGACCCCCTGGGTTGTCAATCAAATTCCCTAATAAAATGGCAGCAAAGCTCATAGCTCGTGAAAGCAATGATGCTGTTTAACTGTGCCTTGTAGACTGTGACCTTCCATCCGCGGAAAAGTCCTACAAAGCCTTCCTTTTTGTAGGTAATAGTTAGGCACTGGGATAGTCTCTTGCACCTGATGACCTCTTTAGATGTGCTGGGCGTAGTGAACCTTTCGTCAGGTTGGTGACTCTGAAAATGAAAACAAGTGTCCTAAAAGTATTTACCTAGTAAGCTGATTACTATCCCTTAACCAGTACATTTTTAGTATGAGCCTAGTTGCTGAATTTAGGGCAAGATGGCGCTGTGCATAACGTTTGAGTTAACGTAGGTAAGTAAATATGCATAACTAATTAAATATTAAGAAGTAGAACGTTAGGACATCCTAAAAATTTAAATTAAAGTCATTTTTCTTCAGGATTGGTGTATCCTGGACATGGAAAAGGTCCTGGAAAAGGAAAAGGAAAATGGACCTGGAAAAGGTCTCGAAACGTTGAACGTTGAAACAATATATAAGTAACTAGCTGACCCGGCAAACGTTGTTTTGCCTTATAAATTATAGATAGTAGCCGATTCTCAGACCCACTGAATACGTATACAAAATTTCATAAAAATCGGTCAAGCCGTTTCGGAGGAGTACGGTAACTAACACTGTGACATGGAAATTTTATATACTTATTAAGAATAAACACCACGCGGTTTAAACCGAAAAATGTATTTAATTTCAATACAATATCGCAAAAACAGAAGAAAACCTAACATTGTGTATAAACACAGAATAATAGCACAAGTAGTGTAAATAAATACGTGGGGGGTATCTCTGATTTTTACTCTTTCTCATCACGACTTAGGAGTCCGAATTGTCGTTTGTTCGGTCTCCTAAATTAGGAGGTTGTTTGACACCTATTTTATTTAAATCCTACCTTTTTTATCTCCAGGATATCAGAAGAAAGTAAAAATAAGTAATGCCTACATTTTCCAGGGCACAGCTTGCTATGTTTACCTAATAAGGCAGAACAGTTCTGTAATACAATGGTAGGTAATTTAACTCCATGCTCGCCGTTAAGCAATCCTCGGTCAGTGAAATCGGATTGTAATAGGTGATCTAAATGACTACGGTATGCGGTAGTAATCTATTTGTGTGTAGTGAAACACTAGTAGCAAAATACCTATTTATGTTAACTAATAACTATAGTTTCACGACGTTGGACAGTTTACAGTGTAAACTTAAGAGCGCAGGCTATAATAATATCTACTCTTTTTCCATACAAACGTAGTCCACTGTTTCCTCCCTGGATCAAGATTTTAAAGCAAATATGTTTATGCCATAAAACCTGTATCTGTCATGAGGATGACCATGCCCCTACGTTTTGTTTTTTATTTCATTTTCTTATTTGAATAGAAATAGAATTCAGAAAAAATAGAAAATGAAAAAAATCAAAACGTAGGGGTCATGGCCATCTCTGAAATAGGACTTTTGGCATACCTACACATATTTTTTCTAATATCTTTGTCCAGGGAGGAAACAATCGACTATGTCTGTAAAGTTAGTATGAAGAAAAGAGTAGGTAGACGATCCCCTTAACAGCGTTACCGCATCTTATTGAATAGTAAAGAGGATTAAATAGCTGCTGGCTGCCAAGCGACTTATTACGAAACCATACAAAATATAAAAGAGAGGGATAGGCAAAATAATAATCAATGCATATTGCATGCCGTACATGCATGTGTATGTGCATGCATGTGGGCACCATACCCATATACCTACAAAGCATTCTGTGCTTTTTAGGTATACGGGTATGGTGCCCTCGCGATATGTTGCCCTAAGAAATTGCTTAACTGGCTTCGGGGATCATCCAGCACTAGGTTTGGAATTCATAACTACCGGTTAAACTAGTAACATTTTAGAGCTACTTATTTGCTATGATTAAGAAATTCCGTGGTAAGATGACGCGATATTATTGCAACTATCTTTGGAGCAAAGGCAGCTTTGCATCTTCTGTATAACTCCAAACATTTCAATAGAAATTATAATACCAGTTAATAAAATTAGGTAATCTCCCCTTCGGACGACAGTTAAAAAGTTATCTTTATGTTGTATTAAATATCTTTGACTTAACACTAAAAGGTTGAAGTACCAGGTTACATAGGACATCTAGGCTAGACCGGTTTTGTACCATAATTCCTACCCACTAAATCTATGGTGTTACACAAATAATTGTAGTTCTCTTAATGATTGACAATCGAATGTTTTCCTTCCTATTTCACACTGAGACACTATTTCCTTATTATTTACTGATTTGTACCTAATTCATGGGTAGCGTAAATAAGCGTTTGAACATTATTTTAGAAGACGGCAAGTGACGTTGTGACTTTTTCCTTCTTCCTGACCATTAAGTATGTCAATTACGTCAGGTAGGCACAAATAACGTCTTTTCCATCCTTTATCGTACCTACGGCTTGTTAACCTGAATAACGGTCCCATCCGACAGAAAGCAAGAAACTTATCATACATTATGTAGCTTTTATATATGTGGTTCAATGTCGATATGGAAATACGTTGAAAACGGACCTGAATCTGCATCCTCCGTTTCGCCAAATCGAAGGGATATGTCATGGTCTTTGAGAAAAAGCCAGCAGCTGTCCCAGCAATAGCGCTACCAAATAAAACAGCTTCAGGCGTTACGTGAAGGTCGTTCTTGTTGTGGCTGCCATTGTTGTCTTTGTTGGCGCTTCCGATGTGGATATAATTATTGTAGAAACTAATGAGTCGAGGTTGAAGGAATCTGAATACACCGAAAGCGATGCCAACTTGTGGGCCCATCTGAAAACAATACAATTAAAAATTTTAATTTGTAAATCAACTTGATAATGGTCCTAACCTACGTACGTACAGTGTCACTGACTTATCTGTTAAAGGTACTATAAGCAGCGTCCAGCGATCTTCACTCACGTGAGTCGCAATCCAAAAATGAGCATAGTTTACTATATTCTGGGATGCTATTCTGCTCATTATTCCATCAGATCTTCACCAACTTTTATGAGACCAACTAAAAGCTATTTGTTAATTTTTGCTAAATAAATAAAAAACAGCAAACGGACTTCATATCATTATCACACCGCCACGGGGAACCAACGGCGAAAACAACGGTTCTTAGCTCCTTAGCTTAGATTATTAAGGGCCCTATACCTGCTAAACTCAAATTCCATGTCGGGCGCATCGAAAATTGTTGATTATTTCATGACGGAATGTCGTAGAACTTTTTTTTGTGTATGGATTGTAGGCGACATTGTTTCCGATATTTTAGTGCAGTTTCCATACAAATATGTCGAAACGTATTGAAGCCTATCGACATTTTAGCCAAATCAGCCATTTTTTGTCTAAAATTTGGATAGGCTTTGCACCGATAGGAGGTTCTTGTCTTAAAACTCCACCAAAATGTAGGAAACAATGTCACCTACAATCCATACACAAAAAAAAGTTCTACAACATTCCGTCATGAAATAATCAACAATTTTCGATGAGCCCGACAGGGATTTTCAGTTTCAAGGTCGATGGCGTTGTTATTCCTCTTAACCAAATGGCTGACGAACGTACTCGTTTAAAGTCCTTTTGGAAAAACTTCTGGAAGTTGATACTGAATTTTACTGATTCAATAAATAAAAAGCCAGAACGTGGTAAAAGTAAGTAGGCAGGTACCTTACGTAGCTCTAACTGAAATTCAATGCAATATATTATTTAAGAACGCGGCGACTCTTACCATTTCCATACAAACTTAATACCAGTATAAATTATGAAAAATTTAGTTTTCTACCTTAATATCGATATTATTCGGATTAAGATTTTACTTTTAAAGGGTCCCCATCACAAGGTTTTCCAAAATATTCATTCGAAATGAAATAAAACGGAGAAACATATTTTTCATTGAAAAATGTTTCTTCGTTTTATTTGAATGTGGAATGTTAAGGATGAAAACTAAATTTTTCATAATTTATTTTGGTATTAAGTTTGTATGGAAATGGTAAGAGTCGCCACGTCCTTAATTGACTTTGGTTCAACGTCAAAGTTTGAGCTATTATTTTAGTTAAAAATAAAATCACCTGGCACAGAGAAGCATTAAGTCCTTCGTAAAACGCTAGGATCCCTCCACCCTTGTACACCATTCTGGCTCCATTGTATAGCCCTTTGTATTGCTCCTGGACCAGCATCTGACGTGTCCTTACCACCTCAATGGGGAGAACAAGAGTTGCGCTCACGCAGCCCGCTACCATACCGCAAACGAAATTAAGATATGGCCTGAAGAAATAGCATACGATGATGTAAACGGGTCTTCCATGGGAAGAAGTACCGGTCTTATTAGGTATATAATGTTATTAACTAGCTATTTCCATGAACACGCCCGCGGTATTCGAACACCTACCTACCGCTCTGCAAAAAATCACACTTAAAAAGACGACCAGGAAAGTATTGATGCTGCCAGGCGGCCAGGTAGGTGAGCGTTGCGGCTAGCAGCAAGCCGATGATTACTACTATACTCTTTTCAACCTGGCTGGAGGGCTACCCGTGGCGAAGCGGTTAACGCGTTGGTTCGGATTACCAATAGTCGCGGGTTCGAATCCCGCCGGGTACTAAAGTTTTTGAAAGCATTTTTTCAAAAGCAGTATTTCCTAAGAGGATTAACACTAAGAAATAATGTTTACTATACTCTATTTTAGGATCTTAGACAAAAAATGTAAGTAAACAAAAACCTCATATATTTTTTTGAAAGTGAGCGCTCTTATTTACTTTTTCCTTTGATATTGACAGTTCTTTGTGTACATTTTTGATTTAAGATTCTGAAATAGAGTATAGTTAGTACCTACCCATTTCTGTAACCGTAATGGTACATGTAACCGCCTGTTACCAAAAACATAGTGTGTGTAGTTCGCGAGCCTACAGGGAGAGCTACACGAGCGACTTACAGCGGTTTTTGCGCCAAACCATAGGGCGCTCGCAATGCGCTGATGGAATGTCAAGAGGGAAGAGTGGACTTCACGTACTTACACTATAACCACGCTACTGAATGTAAGTGACGATCACGTCTCGCATATAGAGTACCTGACTTTAAATTAAAATTATTATGCAATTTATATTTACTTAAAAAAAGCAACGATACAATATTCTCCAAAGGAAGGATTTGCTCTTATATAAGCTAAAGGCACTATTTTTACACAGAATTCAAGAATACAAAATTTATTGTTATAAATATTTTACATTTTGGAAGATCTGAACTGGGTGATATTGTGTAACACGAAGGAATAGAAATGGACGCCTGACACTGCAGATAAACACTGATATCACGGACTACAATAGCGATAGGAGACTTTTGTACGGAAAATTTGACTTTATTAAGTCATATTATAATGTTATTTTAGTAGGTTACCTATAATATTATGAAATTTGACATGAGATCGGGAAAACAATAGCGATACGTACTTAGATAGAGGCAGAAGACGTATAATTCATCTCTCTCCCTTATGTGCATATCACAATCAATCCATCTCTCTCTGATATTTATTGTCAAACTACATGTGGCCCGCGTAAGTCCCGAATCCGGGGGAACTTTGGGATAAAAAGTAGTAATCTATGTAATCTACATACCAAATAAGTTTAATCGCAATAGGTTCACTAGTTTCTGCGTGAAGGATTAATAAATATACCTACTCGTTTACTTACCTACACATGAACTTTTACAATCATATTATATTAGTAGGATATAGAATAGTGTCTCGTCCATTTTTGTGCTTTCGTTCACGGGTGACAATAAAATTGATAATTCAACATTTTGGCACTAAATGACAAAAATGAGCTAACCTGTATTTTTTGTCAATATTAGACGTGGCAATGAATCTGGTAGCTTGTTCGTACGTATAGAATTGTGACGACACAGATATAATCGAGTGCATCTGTAAAAAAAAGGAAAAAAAAGTACACTCACGTAACACACAATCTATCTTCTTCTTCTTCTATATATTATGTTTATTAAATTCAATGTCCTGACTGACCTATATATCTACGCAGAACCCAAACCGCTAGTCCTAGAGACACAACATTTGTACAGTGTATATTCTTAGTGGTGTATAGGCATCCACTAAGAGAGGATTTTTTGAAATTCTTACGGGATCGGCATATTATTATACGCGAGTAAAACCGCCGGGCGCAGCTAGTAAATAAAAAATACATTGACGCTACGTATACAGCCATTATCTACATAGAAATACGGACATAAGAATAATTATTGGTACATCGGTGTATTTGTTGCCAAGGAAAGGAAAAAGGCAAAAAATATTGTCGACCTTGTGAACTGTTTTATTAATTAGGTAAGTAAATACCTACCTACGTTCATAACATATTGCGTAAATTTAGCAATTTGCGTTTCGGAATTTGGTAACTGTACCAATACTTCGTTTTTTAATTTCAGACTATGATTTGACACATCTTCGTAAAGAAAAAATGTAAATACAAAGGACCAATACGTCAGATCGTAGTCTGAAATTGTAAAACCAAGTATCATAAATTTCTATTAATTTTTGTATGTAGCTCAAGGCAATTTTATTTAGAAAAAATATTTTTCAAGGAAAAATAACATTCAAAAATTTTCACTTGCGGCGAGGCTTGAACTCGCGTCTTTGGGTCAGTACCCCAACGTCTATTTCAAGTCCAACTAGACGACGCAAGTTCATGTCTCGTGCAGTGAAAACTTCCAATGCTATATTCTCCTTTGATTGTTTACGATTAAGGCTCGTAATTTATAGTAATGGAAAAAGCGACATCTTACGTTAGTAATGAGTTAACTGTAAAGTTAACCATTACGACGCAGGTGTAAACAACTGGAAAGTTGTTCCTGTAGCGTTAGATAGATGGCGCTTTAACGAGCCTTAATCGTAAACAATCAAAGGAGAATATAGCATTGGAAGTTTTCACTGCACGAGACGTGAACTTGCGTAGTCTAGTTGGAATAGACGTTGGGGTACTGACCCAAAGACGCGAGTTCAAGCCTCGCCGCAAGTGAAAATTTTTGAATGCTATTTTTTTTGAAAAATAAATTTCTAAACCAAGTATCGATAGTTTTATTCTTTAGAAGTCATCCCGGCATAGAATAGGATTACCCCATCTCTTCCCATGGGTGTAGTAAAATGCGATGCGACTAAGTGAGTAAACACACTATACCGAAAATACGCGACCGAAGTTCCCTGGCTGATTGCAGGCGTAGTCACGCCGAACTTCGGTCGCGTATTTTTGGCATAGTGTGCTGAAACATTAACCTTGCTATTATAAAATGAGTTTTAAGGCTAGACCTGGTTTAAACCAGATCTGGCCCTTAAAACTCATTTTATAATAGGATGGTAAAGGTTCTGACTAGCAAATCTAATGATCTAATTTTCCTATGTAACTATCGCTAACTAAACCATATTATGTATACATTTTAATCGGTTTATTCCCAGTCAGTCTCCATGCCGTGGGAATAGCAAGACAATTAGATACACACATACATACAGGTGTTTATTAATACCAAATTGTTTTTTTTTTAATATAAAAAAATGTTGTAGGACGTTGCACACAGCGCACTCTTGTTCCAAACAAAGAAATTACGTTTTCACTATGGGTACTAAACAAAGGGTATGATATACTATACATATACTTTATAGCCTTATTAATATAATAATAATAATAATAATATCTTTATTGAATAAGCAAAAATGGTACAGTTTCAAAAAAAAAAAGATCAATCTGCAAAATTTACTGACATTCGCCCAGTCGTGCGACTGTGAGCAGAGTGCCAGCATCTTATGTACTAAAGTATCAAAAAGAAATTGAGCTGCAATCATAATAATTTATAGTCTCTGTCACCTATACTAGGAAAGCCTGTACTATAGGTGACAGAAGTTTCACAAACAGGTAGGTATTTAATTATTTCTTAAGCTAAACTCGGATTTAGTACATTGTGTAAGTTTTACAGTTTAAAATAGCGAGTGATTAACAGTCTATTTCAAAAATAGTTATAATTGCATTTAACATTGTTTTTGACATTCAGCAAATAAAAAAATTATAGAAACAAATAACAATCAATGTAAATATATGTAATGATAAGGATTATATATAGCTATATCGTAATTTGTAACAATTTTTCCGTGTCATTGTATGTCAGTGGTTGTAAAAATTTCGAAACTCTTTTTTTGACTTCGTATTTGGATAGTGCGTACAAGTTTAGTAATTTATTTAATTTATTGTAAAGCATACTACTGAGAGCATTGTATTGAGCACGGGCAAAAGTGGTGCGACAAAGGATCTCGCCACATACCGGCATGCCTGGGCGTTTTTGTGTAAAACGGATATCAAATGGTAGTCCGGAATGCTTTCTTAGAACTGTCCTCAATATATAAATTTGTCTGACAGTTAGCACCTCGCTACCTCTGTAGAGATCAGTTGTGGGGTACAGTTTGTTCTTAGACATTATAACCTTAAGTACCGCTCTCTGTGACCTCTCAAGAATTAAGAAAGCCGTCCTGAATGTACCTCCCCACGCGGGGATGCAGTATGAGAGAATTGACTGGCATAGTGCATTATAAGTCATGAATAGGGTTTCACGGTCAACGTTATTCCAATTAATAAAAGTGGAATAACGTTGGAGGAGGTTTACTACGTTTTGTCTCTGTCTGTCAACTTTGAAAGCTCTTAATTGTCACGGAAAAAGACAAAGCATGTTATTCCTTCTCCGACCCTACTCTACGTTTATTAATAAGGCTATACAAGAGTATTTAGGTGGGTGAAATCGTTACGTTTTGTAGGGATACTTTATAGTATACGTGTATATACTCGTACATACAATCCACGTCAAATTAGTAGAGAGACGGTACGGTAGAGCAAAAATGGTGAGACGTTTATTTTTACGTGACCAAATACAGAACAATAGATCTCTATTTATCAGACATCAGACAAGTGTCTAATTAGACAGACTCAGTATCGGTATAGAAACAAATCCATTTACTTGAAGGTCAGTCTGATTCTATGGTACCATTTAGCACATTTCGGACAAATGAAGATACCATACAAGCTCCTGATTGCTTAAACTAAGAAACTATCTTGTATTTGGTGGTACCTACCTACCTAGTAGGTTCCCTGGGTACCCAGGGAACAATACTTTGGGAATACTAACGAGTAAGTTCTAATTGTATGAATGTAGCTATCTAGATTTGTTAAATAAAACATTGTAAATGGATATATTATACTATTTTTAAGCGTGCAAAATTTTAGACCACCTGCTTACTAATCATCAGGTCGGAAGGTTTTCTGATTGAATAATTATACTATTATTAGTAAAGTATACTATGTCAATAAAGTATACAATTAAGTACTGTTTGTTTTTATAAAAAAACTGGTCAAGTGTGGGTCGAACTCGCGCACTGAGGGTTCTATACTCATCTATGACTGTATAGTATATGGGTACGGCGAACTCTTGGTGGCGGCGTTGGGTCTGTTATTATTAATGACCAGCAATCAAAGACCCTGCTATTGTATGGGCGCTCATTTGACCCAGAGGCTAACTTACACTAGTTTTTTAAGTTTTGTACGGGGACCCTTAAATTTTAAATTTAGTGGTTCCAGGTCAACGGGGTACTCATCATCATCATCATCATCAGCCATAGTCCGTCCACTGCTGAACGTAGGCCTCCTTCATGTTTCGCCACATCTCTCGATCCAGGGCTTCCCTCATCCAGCCCCTGCCAACAGTCCTCCTAAGGTCATTGGGGGGGGGGGGGGGGGGGTCACGGGGTACTCAATAGTATACTTATTGATACTTACTTGTCCGAGAGTATGTCCCGTCCAAAAAGACAAGAACCCTTCTTCTTTCAAAATCTTACTTGTTGTTTTGATCAAGTTAAACTTTGTCTTATCCTTTGCAAGTTTCGTTTTAGCAAGTTGCGTCCTTATTTTGACAATATCCAAGGGCTGTGTAATGAACCTGTGTAAGACTGATTTGGTCGATTGATTCTATAATACTCACTTATAAACGATGATTAACAGCTGTATAAACTATGTATCGTTTGTTTTTTACTGTGTCGAGGTTACAAAGTTGACAGACAGAAATAAACGTTACATAACTTAGTCATAATATGACGAATAAGTAAGATGATAAGTAAAGGGGAAAGAAAGACTTTATGCGTGGGCTCAGCTTTTGTCACATTTTCGATATGACGCTGTTTATCACTATCACCCACAAGAGCAAGACAAAGCAGATTGACGTTTGTGAATACGGCCGTAAGTCAACAACCAGTAAGTGTCCGCTGGCAAGTAGCTTTCGTAATATCTTACACAATTTAGTTGCAGACTCGTTTCCACTGACTGCACAATGCATATGGAACATGCAGCAAGTTTGGCAAGTCATTAGAACTTGTACAAGTCTACTGGAGCGATCGTTAACATGTTGGAAGTCGTTTGCACAAGTAACCATGTACAATGGCTATAGAATAAGTCATTTTTTAATGTCACTAAAACAACAATACAACAGCCTACATAGTCAATCAAATAAACCGCCCCTAATCGTACCTGGCGTAAAATAGCCAAGGAAGCTGGTAGCATTGCTCCTTTGGATGGGAATGGTTTTCCTTTGCACTAAATACGCTCTGGAGCGATAGCCAACCTTCGACCTCTAAAGTGTGATTTATCAAGCCAGACCAGACGGATAGGCCGTGGGTACCGTAGCGTCCGATAAAGCCTGTCGTCGCGCGAGACGAAAACCAGCTTTGACAGGCGTAGCGAGCTTTGCCTGGCTTAGCCGGTGATACAACGGGTCGTGGGGTCCCACGGCCCGTACAGCGGGCGGCCCAATCCTCTTACAAATGTCTATAGAGATATAATTTTATGAGTCTAACTGTTTGGTGGAGTACCTTGTCATCATTCCCGACAGGCACCCAGCAATCAATTTTTGATTTTGGGTCATCGTGTCATTTTTATTGAAACCAACCATATTTTAAAACACATGTTTGGTATTTAATACGGTTTTTTCTTATACTAATTCAACATATTTGTTGTACATTATAAAGACGTGAATTTAGATGTGTTTTGACAAGGTTTTGACGGATGTTAGACAGAAATCAAATCAGAGACATGACGTCGGCCGCCTTCGATCGACCTATATAGCAAAAAGAATATAATCCCAATAGTCCAAGATAGAGTCTGTTCAGAAAGAGAACCGTCGTGGTCACAACGGGAACAAGTAATAATATTTTTACATGGCAACTTTTCAAATGTCCAACTTGTCAGCTGTCAAAGCTGTGTGTATAAGTGCTACTTCGGTATTTCGTTATCTGATTGAGTTTTTGTGATAAAATCATGTCGAAACGGGGTAAAACATTACGAAGTGGTAATAGAGAAACAATACACAACGTTATTACATTTTGTCAACGCAAAAAGGCCTGTTATCGACCTGAGTAAGGTGACGGAACGTGTGTCTGCTATGACCGGTATTTATCAACATTTTTATGCATTATTTCAATGTTATTTGTGATTATAAATATTATGTAATGCCGAAGCATTGATAGATATACACGTCTGTAACTTCTAATTATTCTAAGTTACTTGTAATCTGATGATTTGGAAAACTTAAATTAACCTCACTTTTTATAACACGAACCAATATTTTGATACTTTATCATTTACAATAATTACTAATTAAGTACTAAACTAACTTTTATTTTATTTTCAGGTCTTAGTAGAGACCCTGTTTCTAAAATTAAAAAGGAAGGTACTTTAAATAATGGCGTATGGAGCACTGCTGGGAAAAAACGCCAAGGTAGACAAGATCGCCTTTTGGACGAAATGCCAGAGTTTATAATAAATGTAACAGATTCGGATGAAGATAGCTCAGAAGAATCATCCTTAGAAGATGGATCTGTTGTGGATCTTTCAGGCATCGAATATTTGGATTCTGATTTTGATTATACATCTGTTTAAAATACATGTTGTTTTTGTTTTTTTTTTGTCTATATTATTAGTGTAATAAAGTAGTTTCAATACATTTTTCTTTAGTATCTGATATACACGGTGCTCCGAGGAGGGAGTATTAAGCCGAAAGAGGGTTGTTTTAGAGGTCTAGGCGAACAACTATTGTTCTACAAGTTTTGGAAATTCGAAGTAGTTTTCGAAAATTTTGATTATAAAGTTTGCATGAAAATCAGCTGTTTTTTAGAGTTTGAGGTCATTGGCCTTAAGGTGCCCCTTTTATTTAGTTTGGACCACTAAAATCTGAAACATTAATTGCCTTTTTTTTACAAAAACACCTGTTTTTTTTAAGTAATACAACTTTAAAATTTTCGAAATAAAAGTTCAAATTTCCAAAAGTCGTAGAATAAAAGTTGTTCGCCTAGACCTCTAGAACAACCCCCTTTCGGCTTAATACCCCCTCGTCAAAACACCCTGTATAAAATATCGAATCATTCGATTCCTATAAGTTACTAAGTAATAGCGTCGTAAAAGGTTAAAAGGACCAAAATGGTATAGTCGCGCTACAATGTTGCATGTTAAACAAAAAAGGTAATTATGCACATCTGCGCCCTCAAATCCCATGACGGTTCTCTTTCTGAACAGACTCTACCAGGGCCGGCAGAGATTGCCTCTGTGGGTAGGAGCGCAAGGTCATTTAGGGAAGTTTAGGAGGCGACAAGAGTTGCAGGGTTGACTGCAATAGATGCAGAAGCTGTAGAATGCAAAATACAGCTAGTTTAGGACTCGGTGGTTTAGGCGTTCTCGTAATCAGAATTTCGTAAAAAGCTCTCTAAATAAGATGTACACATGATGTGAACATCTTATTTTGGGTGTACGTACAGTGTACACATCAGGTGTAATGTGGGTTCCTATTATCATCTATTATTAATCGACTGATAAATGTATCGATGGTAACGATAGTTAGGTACGTATATATAATAACTCAATGGATATGTACCACGGTATGTGTACTTGTTACTACTATTTATTATGTTGACAGTAGCTGAATATTATTAGAACCTACAGACTTAAAAATAAAGATTCTGTCTATAATTTTTCGCCATAACAAAGTAGGAGAACAAGAACAAGATAGGTCCACAGGTAGAGACTAGGGCATGAATGCCGGGATCCCGGGATATCGTAATCCCGGGATCTCGGACGCAAAAGTTCGATATTACAATCCCGGGATTGAGTGATCCGATATCGAGATTAGACCAATTTACTATTTGGGTTAAAATTAAGGTTTTCAGCTAATTAAATGCTTAAAATAATAAAAATAACGCGATTCATTGTGATTTTTAAGACATAATGCAAAACTGCTAACATAATTTTAGTGGCGTGCCTAGAATTCGGCGTGAATTTTTAAACAGCGGCTATTTGTCGGCTATATTTCCAAAATGGTGGCGTGGGCGGCCCATGGGATAACTTATTTACGTAATTAAACCACCAAGTCTTTACTATATCAAAGATTGTTGATTTTACACATTTTTATTGTATTAAATTCGCCTTTTTAACAATATATAAAATCACGGGACTAATCCCGGGATCCCGGGATTAAGATCGAAACCAGTCCCGGGATTGAAAACCTTTCGATATTACATGCCCTAGTAGAGACCCACGGATGCTGTAGGCAGCGCACTGAATTAGAAAAGTACATTTTAGTATCTACTCCTCCAATGCCAACATTAATATAATTAGTAGGATAGCTAGTACTATAATCTTTACTCTACCCGTGGTCGCCGGGCTCTATAGCTGTCGTGTGGGGTCTCACATCTTAATTATATTTTATAGCTATCAATAATATGTGATTATGATTAGTGATTATTAAGTGTTCTAGACACTACAGCGCCTAGGATAAGTTGTTGGCGCTGTAAATCATCTGCAATACATTAACCTAAAGGTCAATACTATAGTTTTAGTGCCCAAATAAACAGAGTATGCTGTTAAGTTTAACCGGTCAGTCGTTTAACCGCCTCGCTCCGTGTTCACGAATTGATTCAGTATAGTTGAGTATTATTTCCTTAATGCTTTTTATTTATATCGCATTGTTATGGTCAACTATTCATTATCGCCATGAAATTTAATTGAAATAGGTACAAGCAATTCTGTGTTGTAATAGTTTAGTGATTATGGATCCATAGATGTACTTTTGTTACGTGTATTTATTGATGTGTATTATTAATGTTTGTTTTTGTGTCTGTTTTTGAGATGACAAGTTTCTAGGTAAGTAGATTTTTATTTTTTGTGTCGTAAATCTTCTTATATATAAAATTTCCATGTCACAATGTTAGTTACCGTACTCCTCCGAAACGGCAAGACCGATTTTTACCAAATTTTATATGCGTATTCAGTAGGTCTGAGAATCGGCTACTATCTATAATTTATAAGGCAAAACAACGTTTGCCGGGTCAGCTAGTGTCTTTACAAAGGTTAGGTATTTCTTCAAATTAATAGGCACTATTAAATCGATGTGATTTGGAATATCATACCAAGGTCTATTTTATCAATTCTCTTTTGATAAAATAGGCCTTAAAATAGACCCTACAATTTCACAGTATCGGGACACACGTAAGTAAACACGTCTTTATTTATGCGACTCTTTTTCTCGTCTACCTGAGATGATTGTGCCAATATTTCGATCAGACTCTGATATGAAAGGTGGAGAGGAAATCAGGCAGGTACTCTAACGACTACGTGTTCGAAGTCTACGTAGTCGTTAGACTATGATTTACGTTTAAGTTCAAGTTCAAGTTTATTTATTGGTAAATATAATAGATTTACAAGTCGTCATAATCATCATAAGAAACGATAATATGTAGCTTATATACTAAATTTAGAATAACTAGCTAGAGATGGGCCGACTAGTCGGCAAATTATGCCGACTAGTCGTCAACTAACAATTATACAATAAAACCAATATTTATTGAATTAGTAGTACAGTTTAGAAGGTGGGTAGTCAGAAAAACGTAAACAAAACACGTAATAGCTTACATACATCATCTAAACATCTAAAATGTCATAACTCTGCCTCAGCTCCATTTTTTTTTCCAACTTTTATTTTTATTTCAACCATTTTTGGAAGTTACGCTACAGCTTTCGAAGTGCAAACTTATCCAAAAATAGCAACAATCGCCGAGTGATCATGATTAATCCAAATATCTTGGAATTATAATGATCTGCAATTTTGGAACCGACTAGTCTGCTAGTCGGCAGAAGCGCTAGTCGGCCCATCTCTACTAATTGCATTATCAATACGTACAAAAATTTAATGTTAAAATTGAAAAAGATAATTTAAGTTTAAACTTCGTTTTGTAACACCAAACGCGGACTCAGCGTGTTGTGGTTGTCACTAACAAGTACCTACTGCAAGTAAAGACTCTGTTTGCTTTAGTTGCAAGCTATCTGATAAAAACGATGGATTTCGATTTTTAACCGATTTCAACAAAAAAACAGGTTTTTAATTCGACACGTAGTACTAAAATGTATTTTAGGGTTCCGTACCTCAATAGGTAAAAAAGACATCATTATTTTAATTTGAAAGGTCGCAGTTGAAAGTAGGGCCCTATCAATAAATAAATAAATATTGCGGTAACCTAGTGATATGATCTGATGAGGATCTTTGGAATAATTAGCAGAATAACCTCAGGTCACAGTCAGCTTACCACAAGAGATTGCCCTTAAATAACTATAAGTAGATGAAGATTAATAGAGCACCCCTCAATGGGTAATGAATCTGGTTGTGATTTGGAGTATTTAGTACTTTTGAAATGCACAAAAACTGATGATTTACAAGAAAATATAAAAAAAAATGAGAAAATACTTAAAAAAAGGGAAAAACAAAAAACTAATAAAACCCTCTGAATTCCAGCAGGTACTTTTTCAACTTCAGATTTCAGAGGTATCTATTTATTTTGTTTTTAATCATTAGTTTTATTTGTATTTTGAACCTGTGTACAACAGAGCAAAGCCTTGCCGAGTCGCTAGTCATATAAGATTTAATATCCATTATCCATCCTATATTAGATTATGTTATATAGATAGATAATAAAGTTGGTCAGTCACGCAGATGTAATTAATACAGCAAAGTAAATAGGTAAAGACAAATTGTCTATTGTACTCTTTGATCAAATAAGGGTCGAGGACATTTTGCTGTAGGTAAAGTTTTTGTTCAATGCAATTAATAAAAAGATATGGACGAAATTAATTTAATCTTATAAATTATTGAATGGATCTGTTGAGCCATTACGGAAGAAAATAATATTAGTTAGGTAAATATAATGTAGATTTTGCTTGAAGAAGTATCAAACATAACTTACATAACATTTGAATCATTACATCACAAACATTCGCATTTATAATAAGTATCTAGGTACCTAACCTAGATGGTGCGAGGTGTAAGATTAAGGGAACATCAACTCGTCGAGAAGAGATCTACACGCAAACTAAATAACGTAAGAATATATTATGGAATACTAATCTCAAAAAAATGCTGTAGAGCGGCAAAAATAAGATGGCTGTTGACTGTAAGCGAAATAAACGTGCTATACCTACAATATTTAAATAAAAAATGTAAATATAAACATAACCGAAATCAATGAAAGCATAATCTGAGTTTGACCCGCCGACCTTACACAAGATAATTAAATGGAACAGCTAAGTATATAGGTACTAACTGTCTGTTTACATCACGTCAAGGATCTTTGTGGACGTGCCAATAAATAACTAAACTTTATCTACTCAAATAAAATTAATTTTTAGATGATTCATTTAGGCGTAAGCCACTTTTAATCCAGGCTAATTTGCAGCTGTAGTGCCCAAGACACTGTTAGGTGAATTAGGCTTGCCAAGCCCTTATACCACGCTCCTTGCCTAGTCAGCCATGCCCAAGGGCAGGAACCGTTCAATACGTCTGGAGCTAACGAAACCGAGGGTTTCCTCACGATGTTTTTTTTTCATCGTGAGATCGATGTTAACGTTATATCACTTTTTTGCAAGAAAAAGGACATTAATGCGGGGTCGACTGGGATTCGTTGACCGTTTGACCTTCGAGATGAAAGTCGAAATATCAATGACTAGACCAACACTGTTCTTATTTTTATTAAAAAGATAAAAAAATGCTTTTACTAGGTAAGTACCTACCAATTTGTTGCAGGTACGTTTTTAAGTTATTTTACTACGTTTTAAAACACTTTTTTTTAAATATTATTATCACTAAGTAGTTACTAGTTTCTAATATTGGTCTTCTATCCAGTTCTATCCAGCCTTTCAAGCTAGTATGGATTGGTTTATTATAGCACTGAAACTACCAGGATGCTTTTAAACCGTGGTCTCCTTCTTCTTCCAAACGTTAGTACGTACCTACCTACCTACAAAAGTTATGCCCTCAAATGCCTCGGTTTTACCAATTTGTATAATAAAGAAGTAAATAAAAAATGTACCTATTTCTTTATTTTTGTCAAGATCCCTGTCGCAATGTAATTACTTTGTTTGATGTGTTCGTATAGATTGTTCGAGACAAATTTTACCGGGTGAAGTGTCGCGTATTCGTAGAAAAGGGTACCTTTGTCTGAGTGATATTATTGTGGCCTGTGGGGTGAACGAAGTTAATTGCGTACTTTTCAAATTATTAGACCCAACAATGTGAAATTAAAATTAAAGTCCTATTTCTTAGATAATATGATAGACGTCGTAGATTAGATAGTATAACATTTGTTACAAACCTCATTGGTTTTTTATAATGTTATTTAAGCAATTGTTTTTGTTTTGTAAATTTTTAGAAGATAAATAAATTAAAAAAAAAAAAAAAAAAAAAAAGTACCCATCTAATCTGTCCTCGATGTGTTGAATGAAAATATTTTGCCGGTTCCATACATTCAATGTTTCTATTCGCACATATACGCAATATGGAATTAAACTCCTAAATATATTTGCGAAATTTTACCCAACTGCATTGTTCAAATAAACAATTATTTTTCCCTAAGGATAAAATAAATACGAGAGTTAGTTTGATGTGATAATACTAACATCAGTTTTAAAATATAACTGCGGCTTATCAGTGCGCATATAGCGATAGTAAGTAAAAATCCTAATGTAGGCAAGATAAAGACGGATCTAAGTTGCAGGTCAATTTTTCAATTTTAATGCATCTGTCGCGTCTCAGGGTCATAAAATTTCCAGCCGTAAGGTCCGAATGGGGTTCGGGATGAAAGCTTGTCCTTTTTCAAGGGCCTCTCCCGTGGTCCTATCTACCTACCGAAAAAAAACGCGAATGTGAGAAAAGGTAACCAGCAGACTGAGAGTAGGTACTTACGCTATTGTTTCAGAGCCAATGATCGTTCACGATGCATACTAGAACAGGTACGAAGTCTCCACGGCTTTTTCCTCCAATATCTAATGGAGACAACGCCTCTTGTGGTAAGTTTAAATTAAGATAATTTACTAGAAATATAAATGAAAATTGAAGATACATTTTTCCTTAAAATATTTCTAGTAGATATTCCTAGCCTAGAGCATGGCACTAAATACAAATTACGAAATTATGCAATACCTATGTACCTATTAGGTATAGTGGTACATACAATAACATCGCTCTTACGGTGAAGGAAAAACATCGTGAGGAAACCAACATGTCCTAGGACTCACCACGGTCCGAAGACATGGGATATTCAGTGTTTTCTATGTATCATATGTATGTATTTACAAAAAAAAAAGTATAATATGTAGTATATCCGTTGTCTAGTACCCATAGTACAAGCCTAGTGCTTAGTTTGGGGCTAGATTGCGCTGTGTGTAACGTCGTGCAATATTTATTATTATTTATTTATTATACATATATATCGATCGTGTTGACTTGGGCGTTTCGTTTGTACCTATATCGATTTTAAGATTTCATTAATACAGACTATTATAAGCACGTCGTGTACGTCTGTTACTTCAAGGTTCATCTTCTCCATCTTCCAAGCCCTTAGAAGCAGGTTGGTCAAGATACCATTCCCGATGTGTATCAAAGGAGTCTCTGTTTTTAGACTGGTCTTCTAGGAAAGAACCAAGGAAGACAGGAACAGGTTCGTGGTAGAAATACAGATTGGTCCAAATCAATTTATATTATCTGCAACTTGTCTTATGTATTTTGTTCCAAATGTTTCTTGTTTACTTTCACTACAGACTTGCGTTTCGTTTCACCACCACCTTAGTTCACAAATCAATAATAAAATTAATAACAACAATAATAAATAAATATTGCACGACGTTACACACAGCGCAATCTAGCCCCCAAACTAAGCACTAGGCTTGTACTATGGGTACTAGACAACGGATATACTACATATTATAGTTTTTTTTGTAAATACATACATACATAGAAAACACTGAATATCCCATGTCTTCGGACCGTGGTGAATCCTAGGACATGTTGGTTTTCTCACGATGTTTTTCCTTCACCGTAAGAGCGATGTTATAACGCACATACCTTTTTCTTAAAGAAAAAGACATTGGTGCGCGGTCGGCCTGGATTCGAACCCACGACTCTCGGAATGAAAGCCGGGGTATCTACCACTAGACCAACACCGCTCCACTTCACAACACTTGTCTTATGTATTTTGTTCCAAATGTTTCTTGTTTACTTTCACTACAGACTTGCGTTTCGTTTCACCACTACCTTAGTTCACAAATCAATAATAAAATTAATAACAACAATACTATGACTTTGACTGTGTGCTAAGAGAAGATTGCCTTTGGTGATTGCAGATTCATATGTCAACAACCTACGCACCGTACGCACCACATTTTTCAAATCGGATGAAACGACACAAAGCCTCACACACTTCACCTGCACTTATGGCAATTTTATATCATTTCATACTTAAAAAATGGCGCTACCCGTGGTAACGAGATGATAAGATACTGGCTCAAATTGCCATTTATTGCTGGCAGAAATACCATAATGAAGAAACTGATAACCCTGATCATCGTAACAACATTGTTAATTGGAAATTTAAATGTTTTGTTGTTTTCATTACAGGAAATGAATCCAGACAAGTAAAATCTCGATCGCTAGCTTCTTTCAAAGGTACGAGTTAACAAAACGTTTTGGAATACGTGTACTATAACAATATGCATTTATGTAACATTATGCACATAATTACTTAACCTAAGCCCTACACATAAGTGAAACGAACTAACAAAATAGGTAAATAAATTTAGGGATAGTTGGGTTTGGAGCCACTCTCTCTTTACAGAAGCAAGAAGTCGTAAATTAACTGGATTACGGCCTACTCCTATTTTCTATACCAAGGGAGGCAGGTAGGAAGGTTAGCTACAAGACAAGCCAACCTCCAACTATTTACAGCCTCGGTCATCGGTTCAGTCAAAACTTTAGATTTTTTTTAATTAATTTTAATTAATGGGATGATATTATAGGTAGGTCCTAATATTCTTCTACTTTATCTTGGTTAAAGATGCAGAAGAAAATGAAATAATAAAATATCTGAAAAGTAACACTGAATTTCTGGACGCGTATGTTTTACAACATGTATCTATTGCAACCTTAAACTTATGGATTCAGAAGAAAACAGAAAATGTGAGTACTAAATAGTCAAAATCTCTATAAATTGGTACTACTAGTCCAGACCAGAAACATTAACGTTATTAAAATTATCTCTCCAGAACGCGTCCTCTAAAAATCAACAGCTGGTGAAAATTAGAAACGAATCTTCTAGTACAGACAAATTCATGGTAAGTCTCTTAAAATAAATAGAATAGAAGTAACCCCAAGGTTTAACCGCTGCTTTTCCATCCTTAGCGAATTTTTATACCATATTTAGTGGCATATAGGTCATTTCTACGTTTTATCAGCCCTCAATATCGGTAAAGCAGTTTCACAGCTATCTTGGAGACGTATAAATATGAAGCCAAGTTAAGCCATTTCATATTTTGACGGATACTTATTTACCATTACAGGATTTATTAAAAAGGTTAAAAGACGAACCGAACGACCACGACATTCCTTTTGAAATGGCGGCTGCGACGTCCTCCTTAATCGGAGCTGATGCCTATAGAATCTTCAAGCTGTTCCCTGATCATCCCAACTTTGTGCAGTACTTTATTAACGACGGGGTAAGTAGGAATAATCAAGCGATCAAACCTCATGCATGACGTTGCAGAAGCAGTAAAATTATTAGAAGTAGATTTGATTCTGATTTGAGTAACTATCTATAATAAGTGATTTAAACATGTCGATACATTATATTTATATACAGACGTTAAGTATACATAGATAGCCTTTTTAATAAACTTGGAGTCGGGACGGAGTAGTGAGAACATGCTTGGTTTTTCTTTGACAAGAACTTTCCAAGTTGACAGACAGAAGCAAAAAGTGGTAAAATTACTCCGACCTTACTCCACGTTTATTAACAAGGCTAACAGTGATTAAACTTCCCAAAAAAACAATGGAAAAAAATGATGGAATCGAAATATTTTGAGTCCAAAGTCCGACCCCTCAATAGTTGGCTCCTCGGCGGTTCATATTATTACCTTAACTGTTACAGTCTTGCAGTAAATGACAATAATAATGATCTTTTTAAATATTCTTTCTTACAGTCAAGCGATCAGACTGCAATTCTCGTTCGAGCAGAAACCGATGAGGTAGCTTTAGTTCTGGAAACGGCTAAATTAGGATCCTGCATCAGAGTATCTAAAAATGAAAATCCAAGGAAATTTCCAGCAAAACCTCGAGACTTGTTCAAAGATTTTTTAGAGGAAGATGTAGTAAGTATAAAACTATTACAGATAGCTACCTATATATTTACTAAAGACCCGACAGCAACCGTTAGTTGCGGGTTTGATTCCCGCCGGGTGTAAGTATTAATGCTTAAAATAAATAAACTCAACATCAGACTATAGACGTTTTGCATAGCTTTCATGTTTTGCACTAGATCAAAGATTATGATAATTGATAACATACTACCGATTTTCGCATTGAAATAAATCTGCCTGCCTTGCGAAATAACATAGTGTTAAGAAGAACATAGAAATAACATATTATATCGATCTGGTTCCTGGATGATATAGAAACTTCCAAAAAACACTTAAGTTACGTACGTAATAATACAACGTTTTAAGTACTTAAGTACACACTTTTGTCTGAAGTTATTAGGGAACTTTTACACCTGGTTAAAGCCGTCAGTCAGTTAATAATAATAATCATGTTTTTCAATATAATCATACTCTATATCTTATCTGTCGATAATCACTTGACTAGGCTTTAAGACTGAAACTCCTACTAAAAAGTCCACTAATGTTTTAGGCGCAAGAGAACCACATCATCTTTTTACCCATACTGAATAAAATTGGTAAAACAACCTACGTGATCGAGATGTGGAGGAATCAACCTTATTCGGAGGAAGAGTGTGAGATTTGCAATACTTTGAAGATGTGGGGCAGTCTGGCTTTACATTTCTGCAACATGTACCTGGATAAGAAGAGGGAAAGGAACATGTCGGATTTTCTGCTGGATGTCGTCAAGTAAGACGTCTGTCGTTTCTCTTTTTGTGATATACTTATCTTCACTTTGTCTGATCAGAGTATGATGAACACCGAAGCGTATTTGTGCAAATGTAATATACCAAATATTCAATGTATTTTTGTAATAAAAACTTAAAATCCATTAATGCAGCACTATTGTAATTTAATTCGAAAGCCTTCTAATTGAAATAGGATCTAAAATCCACTCGGTTGAGATCACATCCAAACCATGATGTCTAGACTGCTTTTGTTTATGGTGCAATGGTTAAATAAACAATACCTATATTAAGAATATTCGTGACTATTTTACAGGGCTATATTCGAAGAAATGGTATCGCTAGACCAACTAATAAAACGTATCTTAGAATTCGCCCAACGCCTAGTCAACGCCGATCGAGCGTCTCTCTTCCTGGTGGACTACAGGAATTTTGAACTGGTCTCCACAGTTTTTGATCTCAAGTTCGAACCGGGACTCGAAAGGGATCTGGAAAAGAAAGAAATCAGAATGCCTATTAATAGAGGAATCGCAGGTCATGTAGCTTTATCTGGGGAGACTATGAATATCCCTGATGCATATTCTGATTACAGATTTAACAGGTAAAGAATAAAGTATAAAAAATACCATTTATAATATTATAGTAAGTATACATAAAATAGATTATTTATGTACTTTTAATTATTTTTGTTTTGTAGGGAAGTAGATGAAGCTACCGGCTACAAAACTATTAGCATTCTTTGCATGCCAATTAAAGTTGAAGGTCGAGTTATCGGAGTTGTTCAAATGGTGAACAAACGAAACGATGACAACTTTGACCACGACGACGAAGTCTCCTTTGAGATATTTTCTACCTTCTTCGGATTAGCTCTTCATCATGCAAGACTCTATGACAGGATTATGAGAAAAGAACAAAAATACAGAGTCGCTCTCGAAGTGTTGAGCTACCATAACACTTGCAGGGAGAACGAAGTCCAGGCCATGCTTGGTGATAAGGAAAACTTGAAAATAGATCTTAACGATTTTTACCTAGATCCTTTCAGTTTTGAAGAGTGTGAAAAATGCAAGTGTGTGGTTGTAATGTTCAATGATCTTTTTGGGTTGTCGAATTTTGATGTGACTACAGTCACAAGGTTCATATTGACTGTCAAGAAAAATTACAGGACTGTTCCGTATCATAATTTCGATCATGGTTGGTCAGTGGCTCATGCTATGTATGTCATATTAAAAAACGATAATAGAAAGCGATTTGATTTTAAGATGGTAAGTGTTAATCAACAGTTGACCTTGAATCGAAATAAATTAAGAGGAATAACAACGCCAACGACCTTGAAACTGAAAATCCCTGTCGGGCTCATCGAAAATTGTTGATTATTTCATGACGGAATGCTGTAGAACTTTTTTTTGTGTACAGATTGTAGGTGACATTTTGGTGTAGTTTTAAGACAAGAACCTCCTATTGGTGCAAAACCTATCCAAATTTTAGACAAAAAATGTCTGATTTGGCTAAAATGTCGATAGGCTTCAATACGTTTCGACATATTTGTATGAAAACCGCACTAAAATATCGAAAACAATTTCGCCTACAATCTGTACACAAAAAAAAGTTCTACGACATTCCGTCATGAAATAATCAACAATTTTCGATGCGCCCGACATGGATTTTCAGTTTTTCAGTATAGGGCCCTTAAGAGGAATAATAAGTTTATCTAAATTAAATTATATTTTTCAGCGACTAGCACTGTTCGTGGCTTGCCTGTGCCATGATTTGGACCATCGTGGTTATACCAATAAGTATATGAGTGAGACAGCGTCCCCTCTGGCTGCAATGTATACTACTTCTACTTTGGAACACCATCATTTCAATATTACTGTCACTATACTGCAGCAAGTAAGTATAAATACACCTACATTCTTATTTTAGACCATTTCGGAAATTTAAATTGTACCGATAAATATTATCTATTTCACACGCGTAAGTCCCGATCCCGTGGGAATATCGGGATCAAAAGTAAGCCTATGTTACTCAGGGTGAATGTAGCTTTCTAATGGTGAAAGAATTTTTGAAATCGGTCCAGTAGGTTCGGAGATTACCTCCAATATACATACATACATACATGTTACCAACGTTACCTCTTTATAATATTAGTAAGTATAGATTACATTATACCTGTGGAAGGTAAACAATGTAATATCATAAGTTGTCTTCGTTTATGTCCCATGTTCAGCAATATAGGAACTGTTAATCTCAAAACTGCGATTGTTTAAATTATTTTTGTTATGAACATGATGGTTATCTTTAAGAGAAAGACCTGTTTCACATTGTAACTTTATCGCTACAGTTACTACGTGTATCTATCCCTTTATCTACCCCACCATTATATTTATCCCCTTTTCCAGGATCAAACATAGCACTATTTATTTAGTAGGGTTTTACAAAATTGAAACGACTGTCTATTACAGCGATCAAAAATATAATGTAGTTATACCTAGTACTTAGATGATATCTTTTTACTCATAGCTTTGCTAAGCGAGTTGTTAACTAACATATTTTACTTCAGCGAAATTTATGAAAATAATTAATAAAAGCATTTATTAATTAATTTAGGCGCATAGTTATAATTACAATAGTTATAAACTAAAGCTCTATTGCTGCTGGACAATCTTATTTAAATTATATACGTTTTTAGTTTGTATATTGTGATTGTTTCTTGACAGGATGGTCACAACATATTTTCGCACATATCGAGCGAAGATTACAAGGAGATACTGGGCTTTATCAGGCAGAGTATCCTGGCGACTGACCTGGCTGCTTTCTTCCCGAACCTGGCGAGAATGAAGGAATTGTGCGGCGGAGAGTCTGTGCAGAAGTTTAGTTGGGCTGTGCCGGGACATAGGTAAGCCGGGTACAAAACTCCTTATAAAACGAAATAGCAACAGAAATTACTTGCCTTTGCTAAGTAAGTTCAGTAAGTAAAATATTTTGTTGCAGAGACCTTGCTATGGCCATTTCAATGACGGCTGCAGATCTGTCCGCGTCAACTAAACCCTGGGCAATTCAGATCAAGACCGTGAAGGTCATTTTTGAAGAATTCTATGATCAAGGCGATAAGGAGCGCGAAGCTGGAAGGCTTCCTATTCCGATGATGGACCGAAATAAACCGGAAGAACAGCCAGCTAGTCAGGTTATGGATTTAAAAACTTCTATTTTGGAATGCCAATAGAGACGTAACATCAGTGAATTGCAGGCTATTTACATAAATGGTGCCTGCATATAATCCTATCCTATTAATATCCTACTTTCTACTAATCCTATCCTACTAATATTATAAATGTGAAAGTTTGTATGGATGTTTGGATGTTTGTTACTTTTTCACGCAAAAACAACTGAACGGATTGCGATGAAACTTGGAATATAGATAGCTGGACACCTAGAATAACACATAGGTTACTTTTTATCCCGTAATTCCCGGGACCGGGACCGGGATCGGGACTTACGCGGGTGAAACTCGGGGCGCAGCTACTTTAAATATAATAATACACATTGATGGTAGGTATGGCATTCATGGTGCCTACATATAAAACCATGAATGCCATACCATCAATGTGTATGCTTTTCCCAAGAAAAGAAGTGAATTATGGATTTTTTACAACTTTCTCCATTAAAACCGGTCTATCCAGATATTTGAAAGAATTTATGTTCTCTACTGATTCGTCGATTATCTTTTTATATAACCGGACCATTAATCTCCCGACTTTTGTTTTAAACATGTTATCTATTTTTTTATTTTACAGGTTGGCTTTCTGAGTCAAATCTGCATCCCGTGCTACACTATGCTGCACAAAATTCTACCAAACACGAAGCCGATGCTGACGATGGCCATAAAGAACCTTGACCGCTGGCAGGCCAGAGCCGACAGGATAGTTAGAAATGTGAGGAGGATGTCTAAAGATAGGGCAATAGAAGGCATAGAATTAGAAAGGAGGACCAGTGAAGACAGGTACCTATCCTTTTAATCTTTGAGCTAGGATTTCGTTAGAAATTGTGATGATTTATTACGCTAAATGGTTATTCATCTTTTGGTATGAATGTTTCTAGAAGCTATTTAACATTTCTCTAATAATGGACACACTAAATATTTACATATTATCCCTATGTAATAATTAAGGTATTTACGTGTTTTTGAATTCTTTGACTAACACTAAATTCTTACTTACAGTGTCGATAAAACTGAATTGAAAGTCCCAGAAGTTTCAGAAGTAAATAGCACGAACAGTTCTATTTCCTGGGAGGAGGACGATGAGATTGTCATTGATAAGGAGGTGTTAAAGACGGGTGGAATAAAAAAGGAGGAAGATGTAGCGTCTTGGATTGATGATGACGAGGGTGTGGTAGTGGCAAAAGAGGCGCTGAAAGTCATATGCGGGTCCGGCGAAAGGAACTGAACTTTTTTAATTGGCATTGTTTTTTTTTTCTTTGACTATATTATGTCAATAGAAGAAGGTCATTATCGTTAGACGTCGACAAAAACGTTAAAATTATAATATTTGTTTGTACTTAGTATGTACTTTTTAGTGTTAGAGTAGTGAATCACTTGAAGGTAAGAAATAAATTACCTTTAGGTAACCTATAGTATTGTATTCTGCACATTCATACAAATACGTAATATTATTGAAATTAAACATGGTACCTTCCTAATTGCTGTATTCAATAAATATTACAAAAGGTACTTACTCTTTATCGCCATATTTCCCATGAGTTATTATTTTATATTCCAATATTTCCATGGAATCGGAAACCTAAATTGTGGCCGAACAAATTGCATGAAACTACAGGGAAACTAGCAGTGGCGTTTAGGAGATCGATGGCCTATTTGCGCTCAGGCTAAACCCCTTTGCCTATGCACGTTCAGTGTTATATGTAATGTACTTACTTATAATAAACGAAAATATTATATAGGTGTTAGATTTGTCTATTGAACTGAATAAATGTGTGAAATTTAAGCTGAATGTTTTTTTAAATTATCATTATTTACATTTTAGTAGGTAACTAGGTAAAGATAATATACCTACCTACCAATATGTGTGATCTGTAATACCTACTTAGATAAAACACCCTAATATGTTCTATCACTCAGAAAGACAGAAAGTTCATTATGATAAATAGTGACAAGGTGTTAAAATGAAAGAGGAAAAAAACTCGTACACCGTTACGTTTGCCTTGTATTTATATTTCATAATAAAACTAACAATAAATGTTAATTTTTAGCCAATTGTTTCACCGTTCTTTGCTATGTTATATGCAGCCAAGTCGTGGAACGTGAAATGTATTCTGTAACAAAACAAAAATATAATTTGAGTATTACATCAAGATATACCTGTGTCAAGAATAAATCGATCGCAATCAAGTGAGCGTGTAACTTGGTCATCGTATTAATCCTAGATAAAATCTCTCTGTATTTAAAGATTTAAAAAAAATGGCACGTGAATGACTTGAAAGTAATGTGTAAATATCTTTGAGCCGAATAGACGTCACATATCTCTTGAAAACATATAAACTTATAAAATATAAATTCGATGATATTAAACATTATAAATTTTTCAAAGTCATGTTAAGAGATAAAGTAATGACTGTTATCAATCAATACAATGATATATGGAAATGCATGCAGGCACAGCACACATCGGCGCGCCGCGCCGGTCGTACAGTGGGAGGTAACTAGGTATGTGTTTTAGACCGCTTTTTGTGTTTTTAGGGTTCCGTACCTAAAGGTAAAAACGGGACCCTATTACTGAGACTTCGCTGTCTGTTTTTTACTATACGTTACTGTCACAGTTTAATCACAATTCACCTAATCGGCGCTCTTTTTTGTAATCAAAACTACATGCGGTCTTTAATTTTCTGACGATGTGAACGCAACCCTGCTACTGTGTAGGGGAGTCCTGCGTAGATTGCGAGCTCACTCAAATACTTTCTACGAATATCATAGATATGCAATCGATATATTTTTTAGGGGTTTGACTTAAGATAAAGCTCGTTTACACTGTGCGTGCAAGCGCGTAGTTATATACTTTATGCCAGTAGCCCGGCTCGCTTTAGCTGTCATGTTATACATTACACGCACGTGCAAGTTCGGGCCCTTTTATTATCATGTGTGTTTGAGCCAGCGTGCGTATCTATCGTACAGCTAACTATCGTATCGTACATGTTTTAAATATAATGTACGCCACATGCACTCGGCGTGGTGAAATATATTCTGCTCAAAAAACGCATGACAATAAAAAGGCCCTTTCTCGAATGCTACGTCAAAACAGTGCAAGTTTCTGCAGCGCAGCAACTCGGAAGGCTGACTTGTACGCTAGCTATCATTGTGTAAACGATCTTTAAGGGTCCCATTCTGAAAAACTGAAAATCCATGTCGGGCGCATCGAAAATTGTTGATTATTTCATGACGGAATGTCGTAGAACTTTTTTTTTCCGATATTTTAGTGCAGTTTCCATACAAATATGTCGAAACGTATTGAAGCCTATCGACATTTTAGCCAAATCAGACATTTTTTGTCTAAAATTTGGATAGGCTTTGCAAAAATGGGAGGTTCTTGTCTTAAAACTACACCAAAATGTAGGAAACAATGTCACCTACAATCTGTGCACAAAAAAAAGTTCTACGACATTCCGTCATGAAATAATCAACAATTTTCGATGAGCCCGACAGGGATTTTCAGTTTCAAGGTCGTTGGCGTATATACTCCTCTTAACGCAAAATCACTTAATAATACTTATATGGAAGTATTTATACATTAGGTATCAATAATAAAAATTAATAGGTCGTGCAACTAGCTAGTCTACTTGTCAAACACAATAATCAAGTATTAATCGAGTGCAGGATCTGGACCATCCAAGATAAACTAGAACCAAAACAACCTAGCGTTTTTAGATCCTGTGATAGGTCATTCTTCTTTACACAAAATAACGAAACAAACTTTTCGCTCTAGCCCAAAAAAAAACACTGATCCAGCTAGGTATAGTATCCTGTTGGATTAGTACGAATTAATTAATAGGTTTACAATACCTTGGCCTAGCGATGCCCAGGTTCTTCTCAATGTAATCAGTGATATCCTTCGCTGCGACTTTGTTCTCCTTAGGTCCAAGGTGTCCAATGGATTCCAAAGACGCGCTTAAACTTGGACTTGTTTCGTCATTGTCTATAGATTGCAAGCAGTCAGTCGTTATTGATATTACGAATGACTGGAAGAATAAAAATAAAGTTATATCTCGAATGAACATTTCAGAGATATTTTATCGATGTTTACCAACTCCTAAAATTAAAATCAAGTATTTACTTACATTAAGAGGTTTATCCAAAGCTTTTGCCATAACAGGGATCAAATTTTTTATGAAGTCTTTTGGAATCTTATTCCTCTGCAAGTTGGTGACAACCTTTAAGCACGGCATTTTGACGTCTGCGTTCAATTTGATAATATTTTATTATGCAACCAAAAACTTGTTTGTTGGTTTTATAAGTCATGTTGTTATCAGTGTCTTATCAGTATTACGTGTGATACTTATGTGGAGTTTGTTGTGCTGAACTGCCAAGAGTATTTGAAGTTCAAAAAAATATTTCATTATCGAATTCTGAGGGATAACTTGATCAATGATAATATTGAAGAAAAATGGTGGAATGAGATAATTACGAAGTATTTATAATGTACTAGCTGCGCCCCGCGGTTTCACCCGCGTAAGTCCCGATCCCGCGGGAATTACGGGATAAAAAGTAGCATATGTGTTATTCTAGGTGTCCAGCTATCTATATTCCAAGTTTCATCGCAATCGGTTCAGTAGTTTTTGCGTGAAAGAGTAACAAACATCTAAACATCCATACAAACTTTCACATTTATAATATTAGTAGGATAGGATAATATTAGTAGGATAGGAAGGATTAGCATGATTCAATAACCGTAAACGTTTTAACATTTTTAACGTCAAAAATGATCAGAAGAATGTGAGCAACGCACTAGGTTGCATAATGGTTGCGACGAACCCAGAATAAATAGCAAATAAAACCTAGGTAGGTACCATGGACTAAATGGATCTTTAGTCTATGGTAGATACCTAGGTTTTGTGTAACCGAAAGTCTGTTCGACACAGTTATACATACAATCAATTAAGACGAAAATAAAACACATAATCTGAAAAAGTACCGAAAAAAGTTATAAATTCCATGGCTCCGCGCGGTTTGCGAAATCCAGTCGCCCAATTTTAAATTGCTAGACAGTTTTCCTTACACAATAATTCTTTGCGTAAAATTTCGTTTGCGTTCTTTACAAAAGTGTACGTAAAGGTATAATAATAATAAGTCTGACATAATATTGTGGTTTGAAAAGCGCCTAATAATACTTTCTGGGCAATAATAAAAGTTTATTCTAGTAGTAAAGTAATTAAATAAATTCAGGTGAATAAATGCTAATAGATTGGACTAATATCAGAGAAGAAAAAAAAACACATACATAAGCTATTTGATGTTATAATAATACTGTAATAGGTACTGATGGATGAATGATATAGGACCATTGTATGAGGTGGATCCAGTTTGTAGTTCGGCTGCCTGACTTCAGATAACGTAATAGAAAAGAACTAGGTAATTTTTTTTTCACATTTTGAATATTTGCCATGCTAAAGTGCTAAAATGATGTGCAAGAATCAAATTTACTAAGTGGGACCATAGTGGGACAAGTTTTAGTTATGTTTTTGATAATTCGAAATAGAATGAAAGATAACTCGACGAACATATCCTTTGACGAAAAGCGTTGTCGCGTGTAATTAGTAATGTCTTTTTTAACTTATTTAGCGTGATTTAGCTATGGGTCATAGAAAAATACATTATTAAGATAAACACAAACTTCTGCCAGTCATTGTTGACCGTCCAGAAGTCAACCAATGTTGTCACTACAAACAGGGTTTACTAATGTTTGTCAATTAGAGTTAAGGAACGGTTTCGTTGATGCGACTATCTTCAAAAACATACCTTCAATATTCGTTTGTCTAAACCGGTGCGACTGTTCGAGTAATCCTAATAAGTATCACGAATTTAAATAAACTGTTAATTTGTCAAAAAACTTTCTTTTAAGAAAAAAAAACTAGTTTTATGCTATTAACACGTTCACAGTCCAGTGTAAGCTGTTCTGTACACGGCAGGTGTACTCCATATTGTACCTACACTTATTTATTTTCATGCCAAGTAAATTTGTAGGTACCTATGTGTAATTTACGGATATTATTTCCAAACAACGAAACTAGTCATTGAGAAATAGAACTACAATAAAACAAATGAACATGCCATGAAAACACATAACATAATAATTAACAAAATACAAAAAAAAAATCTAGTACGGTTTCAAAAATTGTCATTCGTGGCTCTGTGGTCTTGGCCGTAAGTACTGACCTACGTTTTGCCGACCCTAAGTTGCAATTGATTATCGAGCGATTATTATATGTTAAAACTGCAAAATGCAGTCTGGCTGTCTAGAGTCACACAGGACACACAGGACAATGTGGGTATTAGCACCGGGCCGCAGAGTAAGGGCGTTTGCCTACTTATACGTATTCGGTTAATTCTGTTATTAATTTAGCCTTTGTTGAAAATTAAAAACAAAATCATACATATTTTAACCGCCTTAAAAAAACGAGGAGGTTCTCAATTCGTCGCGTTTGTTTTTTTTTGGATGTTGTTCATCCCAAAAAAAAACTTTTAGACAGCTTGACTTGATTATTTTTTTTAATTGCAAGGTGGGGAGCTCCGAAATGGATCTGATCTTCGGAGATCGAACAGAACGAGATTGGTCCTCAAAATTCAGTAAATATTTCATTTTCGATCAAAGGGCTTTAATTTCAGCAGATATGCGCTAGAACTGATATTCAAATACGAAGAAAAATTAAGAAATTCTAAAAAAAACCCCGTAAAGTCTGAAGTCGGGCAGATAAAATTATAAACAAATCCTACATAAAACTGCACGACTTCAAACTTCAGGCGTTATTTTACGATTTTTTAGAATAATATTAGAAAAAGAAATTTATTGTTACATTTTTTTAAACAAAATAATGTATTTATAATTTAAGAATTATGTTGTTGAACTTTTTAATTATTGCTCGTATATATCGACATCTTTGGGACTACGTGCAATCCTTATTGTGTCTTCTATTGTCTTATTGTGACGTCTAGTTGAAAGACGATTGCGGTATTTGTTTTTCAAGAAGCTTATTTTCGAAAATGAAGTCTTACAGAGATAAGCCCAAGAAAATAAAGTTAAAACAAATTGTGCGCAATCTTGTAGGTAAACGTTTTTAGTTGCTAGGTACTTTTTCCTAAATCAAATCTGTTTTGATATTATTTATGTAGCGTAACTACAGCCCTTTATCTCACGAGCGCGGGTTAAGTTTAAATGTAGACCGAGATCCCAGAAGAGGCAGACCTCGCGTATTTCCTGACGAACGAAATGTGGTCGATTGAGTAGTGTTAGTATGTACTAAGAACGCATGCCTACTTGCTAGCCTGCTCAACCCAACATAATTACTCGACTCATTTACACAGTGCGAGCAGCGTTATAGCATTCTTTCGAGTAGCTGCTCTGTAGTAACTGGCACTGTTTGAACGTACCTGGCACATTGTAGCTTAGGCGAACGAGCTATCTGCCAGCAGGCCAGACAGCTAATCGGTAACTCGCACGCTAGCTCGCACTGTGTAAAAGATCTATTAGTATCTAATAAAACCAAAAATGAATAGCTCGTTAAAATGCATGTTTTTTTATTCAAAGTTGTTTTATCTACTGCTAGAGTTCCGCTGCTTAAGTACTTACAAAGTACATACTTGGATACCTACTTTAACTTTCAAACAACTTAAAGTAAATGTAAAATTTGCACAGTAAACATTGTCAACCTTGACCTGATTGGGACAAAAGTGTAGGACCGTGTTTTTCTATTTGTATTACAAATTCTTGGTAGGTATGTTTGAAAATAGAATGTGATAATGGTCATGTTTAGCAGATATTGGCGCCCGTATTATTGACTAAATACAGCTAAGTACAGCCAGAGTAGAGAAAATAAGCGCCGCGAGGCGTACTAACAATTAGGTAAACTGTGGACAACAGAAACAGTCGCGTTGATCGCTATGTGAAGTTATAGGTAAACAATTAGTAATTATAAAGTCTTCATCTATATGTTGTAACGTTTTTCAGACTTTAATTTAGTGATTTGGCTCTTTGTATTTGTCATTTTTTCTTCAGGAAGATGTGTCAAATCATAGTCTATCATTATGTATATATAAACGAAGTAAGTATACCTACGTATGTAGCAGAAATATTTTTAATTTATCACAGTATATTTCAGTACGATCGCGATGATTTTATTGATGACAAAATCTGTAGTGTTTTCGGAGATTACCCCTAACATATTATACGTATAGTGTAAAGTAGTAAAGTTAACTCTATATAATTATTAGTATCGACACATAATCCATAAATAGTACAAGTGTATAGATTGAAATGAGTGGACAGTCCTATAAAAAAAGAATAAATATCTGGAATCGTCGCGTCGCGTCGGCGTAATTAGCAAAACTGTTCAAAATCTTGTAAATTTCTCATTTTAGGACTTTTACTCATCGATTACATTTTTTAAATTTAATGTATCGGTAGTTTTTATGCATAATGTTTATAAATATTTATAAGTTTATTGTTTATTTTCATAACACCCTGAGGAAGAGACCTATAAAGGTCTCGAAACGTTGAGCGCTAAAACAATGCTAAAAGTAATAAACACCACGCAATAAAACCGAAAAATGTCTTTAATTTCAATACCAAATCGCGAAATCAGAAGTAAAATCTAAACTCATTTAGAAAGAAATATTAAAATAACCCATAACGCTGGCAGCGTTGTATGGCAATAGCTAACCTTTGCACCAGGTACCAGCCGGAGCGGGGGTAAGTACCTATAAGGGGGAAATTCTTCATATTGCAACCTGTAATATTAGTGATTGATGAGTTTCCTGAAGAGAATAACATAACATAATAAATAATACAAATAACTAATAATCACACGTAGGTATATAATAATCCGAAAGTTTGTTTATTTATATACACTGTACTTTTGTTTGTTTGTTCCCTCTTCACGGTAAAACGATTAGACCGATTTGGATGAAAATTTGCATAGGGATAGATAATCCCGATAATCCCGCGGGATCGGGACTTACGTGGGTGAAACCGCGAGGCGCAGCTAGTAACTACATATTTAAGTAGTTATTTGATTATGTTTTAACGCTTACATGCGAACTGCAAAGTAAAGTAACAATATTTACAATTTGTTAATGAAACAGTAGTTATGTAGTTTGTTTTGAAAGGTGATCGCACATTGTCAGCCCCTTATGAAATGACTTGAAAACTCGCCCACTACACTCGCATTTAATTCCAAGGTTAAGTGAGTCGATCAAACAATGCCACTTTACACTTGTCTTTATTTACCTAGCTCTTTGCACCCAGGTGAAGAAAGTGGAATAATTCGTATACATCTCCATTCTAAAATTCGTGGCGCCCCTGACCGTGGCTAAGAACTGCAAATACAGTGTGTCCCAGTATGCAGTGTCATTCCCGAATCATCCCCATGAATGTACCTACTGCGATTTTTCGTAGTTTAGGAGTTATGGCCTTTTTCTTCCTACGCTCATTTTATGTAACTGTTTCGAGAGACTATTGTCATTATTGGAAAATACTCTGCAGGTAAATAATAAGAAAACCTAGTTAAGGGCCCTATTCTGAAAAACTGAAAATCCATGTCGGGCGCATCGAAAATTGTTGATTATTTCATGACGGAATGTCGTAGAACTTTTTTTTATGTACAGATTGTAGGCGACATTGTTTCCGATATTTTAGTGCAGTTTCCATACAAATATGTCTTTGCACCAATAGGAGGTTCTTGTCTTAAAACTACACCAAAATGTAGGAAATAATGTCACCTACAATCTGTACACAAAAAAAAGTTCTACGACATTCCGTCATGAAATAATCAACAATTTTCGATGAGCCCGACAGGGATTTTCAGTTTCAAGGTCGTTGGCGTATATACCTACTCCTCTTAATAAGGTTCCACTTATTAAAATGATATCCATTGGTAGGTCCTTTATTGTCAACTGATAACAATAATTATTAAATTAAATCGAAAACTAAACTAAATCTAACCTACCTATCGGGTTGATTAAGAAGTTACGTAAATATGTGTTAATATGATATTAATTTAACCAAATTAACAAACTTATTGAAATTTTACCATTGTGTCATGTCATGATAGTACCACTCCCTTTTATAATGTTAATAGATATTTGTTATGCCATAGGTGACCGAGTAACTATTTCGTCTACACCCACGAGCAAGGAAATTTATAAATACCTTGATTTATAATTTATTGAACATGACAGATGGGTGCTGGGTAAAATTTAATTCTATAGATAATGTAGGTATATGAAAACTAAGTAACTGTGTAAGTACCAACCTATTTGTAACTTAAAAATATTAAATCAAGATATAAATAAGTATTAGTATAAATAAAACGCAATAAATAAACAACTTAGTAAAAACCTACCTAATTAATTAATAAATAACATCATCATCATTTCAGCTGTAAGAAGTCCACTGCTGGACATAGATCCCCAGATGGTTCGGTCATAAGCGGTCTGCATCCACCGTCCACCCGCGTCTGTACCATCTGTATGGGATTTGATGTAAGGTTTATGAAAATATAAATTTTGTACTTGTTTTATCTTTACAATCGCCGTGAAACTGTAAAATTTCAATAAAATGACGATTTTTTACGATTTTCACGAGATTTTTCTATCGAGGCAAATCACTCTAATCGTGTTTCGAAGTGTATAACAATACAAAGCATTATTTTTACCTTTACGACAGTAGGAATATCATTCCATTGATTTTAGCGGTTGATATCCAAAAACTGTTTCTAACAAAATATACAGAAGCGTAAAATTCTGTCGCGATATTTTACGCTTCTGGTCTTACCACTTCCTCTTAACCATGTCGTCCGTCCATCTCGTTGGTGGACGTCCAACGCTGCGCTTTCCGATCCGCGGTCTCCGTTCGAGAACTTTTCGGCCCCAACGACCATCTGCTATCCGTGCTATATGTCCTGCCCACTGCCACTTCAAAGAGCTAATCCGTTTGGCTATGTCGGTGACCCTCGTTCTTCTACGTATCTCCTCATTTCTGATTCCATCCCGTAGAGAAACCGCACTGAGGTATTTTAGACGAAAAGACGTTGCGGAGCTTCCTGAACGCTGCCCATCCGAGCTGAATAAATAACACAATCCATTAATTTAATTTTATTTAAATTTATTAATTTTAAAGGCATTATTTGAACTTTTGTATTATATTAATACCTACGTACTAGGTATTAGGGGCTCCCATTTCTAACAATATTAGCTGCCTCTTTCACGAATCAAGAATCAAGAATATTTATTGAATAACTGTGTACATTAAGGTGACATGGAAATGTGTTACAAGTATCAACAGTTTGTCCATCCCGGACATACAATAGGTAGTAACTTAATCTAAGCATTACTTCTAAATAAAAATTAACAATTATTAATTATTAACATAATTAGAGTCAACAAATTAATCTTATGTAAAGTAAACATCTAAATCTAAATATTCTTTGACACTGTAGAAAGCCTTTGAGATCAACCATTTTCTTAGTCTATCACGATTCTCAAGTAAAGTTCCGAGTAGGCTAATGGCCAAGTAGAGTCCGAATTTCCTTTTGAACGCGTTTTACGACTCTCAACTCATTGGTTAAAATTGACTGATACTTGCGACTTTTAATTACTAATCAAGGTTACTTGTTAAGTAACTAATCAACTCTTTAATTGAGGCAGGTGTACTAAGCCCTATCATAACTTATGACATCAATAAAGTTCTAGGTAGGTACATTCATTCCGAAGAGCACGCTGTACCTACTTAGTTTATATAAATAAATATTTCATGACGTTAAACACAGGAATGATACATAGGAAATACCCAGACCGGAAACAACTATTTACTTTTAAGCATAAAAACTTGCATTGCACCCGGCGGGAATCGAACCCGCAACCTTTTGCATTGCACTCGGGTCATCCCCCGAGGCGCCACAGAGGTCGTCAAGTCGAGTCGTGTAGATATACTTTGAGGAATTTGTGAGAAAGAGTAGTTTCACTGCTCGTAGTTGTATGAATTAAATAACAATATTGGAACTAGACTGTTATGAAATAAGGCGCCATCTACGATATGATAATGGATGGTTTTTTTTGTTAGTAAATATCTTTATTAACTCGATATTCGTAGGTAGACCCTATGAAGCTAGTGCAGACGAGAAATTTAAAATAATTATGCCTTTACAAGTAATGGTAATAAATGTATAGAATAGGCTAAATGAATATAAAAAATCTCTTAGCCCAAGACACACATGAATCTCATTTTTACGTTAGTAAACATAACTTCAAATTGATAGAACATACGATTTTGATACGTACGATACGAAATTGATCAACAAACATTAAGAACCTCCTAGTTTTTTTGGAAGTCGGTTAGAAACAAATTAGGTCAGACTTCTAGATAGAATAACTCTTTTTATATTGCCACAGTTAACCTAATAGTTGTGCGTCTCGGCGCTTGTGTATAACCATGTAATTACGATGCTCTCGCTGAAACATGTATAATGAAATGTACTCGTATAAGATAAGTGACAAAACGAGGAAGAATATCTTTTGTTCTGTAACTATTAGCAGAACAAAAGATTTGTTTTGTTGTCTGCTTTATTATTACCTATGACACGGACATGATTATTAACCTGACAAATAGGTAGTTCGGTATAGGAGCTCATTCGCCTGGCTACACCCGCTGATATTGAATGTTCGTGCGGGTTAAGTAAGGCTTGGCGCTGTCATCACTTGGATGGGTGACACATAATTTGTGTGGCAAAAAGTCACTTAAGCGTGATTTATGCTATAGTGCATTTCATCTTTAATTACCTATGCCGTCATGTTGGTAGCAACACAAAAAAGTCTAGCCTTAATATTTTGAATGTGCTATACCCTAAACCTTAAATACAGGAAGATTCGTTCATTCATTCTTTATATATAAATCCCCTAAATTCAAGGTAGCACATTAATTTTTTTGTATTTTGCACTTTTTTGTTTTGCTACCAACATGACGGCATAGGTAATTAAAGATGAAACGCACTCTAGACCGGGCCGTGTCCGGGCCGGGGCTACTTTTGTATGAAGAAAGCACGGACGCGGCACGGACAACATGCAAAAAAAAAGCTGTCTTTATACAAAAGTAGCCCGTCCCCGCCCCGGCCCAGCCACGGCTCGGTCTAGCATAAATCATGCTACACGTGCTCCTCCGTGCTTCGAAAGGCATGTTGAGCAGTTGGTCCCGGTTGATATCTCTGATAGCAGTCGTTAGGTCATGTTAGATTCCTAAGGGCGGTGTAAACTCTAACACTAGGTGAGCCACACCACTACACGAAAAGAAGAAGATAGTACGGTGCAATGGTCGCCGACTATACGGCGGGATGCCGAAGATCGTGCGAAGTGGAGACGTAAAAGTAGGAAAGCGGACCCCGGGCTCTCGAGAGGGATGCAACCGGGAACATCGCTCGGATGATTATGATGAATGGTCGGCGACTTATCGGACGAACAATTAGTATTTAATCTGCATTCGTCTTGAGGAAACTTGGATTATGCGTTTACAAGCCTATTTAGGTCGTAAATGGTAGACATGTTGACATGTCAAACTTACTCTGACCCTTTATATTTGCATAATGTAGTATAGATTAACATATTGTTACAGATTTTAAAATTCTATAGCATTTTTTTGAATAGTTAAGTAGTACCTACTTAGGTAGGTGTGAATGTGAGAACTATAGCAAAAGATTATGTACCTACCTATATATTGATATACTAGAAACGTAAACTGACATAAGTATACTATTATCTATGTATACTATTACTTTACCATACTGAATATTTATTTGTTTGTTAGTTTGTAACGAATAGGCTTCAAACCTATTTCAAATATACTTTCATCTACATTATCGAGGAGTAACATATGCTACTTTTAATCCCGACATTCCCACAGGTTCGGGACTTACGCGGCTAAAACCGCGGGACACAACTGGTGAAATAATAAATATTAAGTAACTCATAAAAATAATCAAGGGCACTCTGTATAAATAATTAAAATATTTTCCGAGCCCCTTTGAGCTTCGGGAATAATCGAGAAGGAACGGAATGCAGTTGGTTCCGGTTGATATCTCCGATAGCAGTCGTTTGTTTAAAGAAGAGGCCTAAGGGTCAATTCACACGTACCACAACCACACCACGTCGCAGCGACAAAATGTGGTCAAGCTGTGGTTACGTGTGAATAGTGTCGCAGCGACTTTTTGCAGTTGCGTTGTGGTACCGACAAAATGTCGATGTGGTGTGGTTGTGGTACGTGTGAATTGACCCTGTCATGTCGTGGCGATGTGGCCGCGGTGCCGCCGCCGCGCCGGTGGTGGCGTTGCCGTCGCGATGTGGTTGCGATGTGGTCGTATTACACAGGTGGTCGATAAACAACGGCAAAATGTGGTACGTGTGAATTGTAATATTCATTTTCAATACAAAATATACGCCCGACCACGTTCCGTTAACTTCAAAATTTCATGTTACAGTCCTTTTACTTTTACAAACGTTACATAGAGTTAGCTATCGTTTATAGGTAAGGAGGTAGGTCTTTAGTACACCTAGTTGTCGCTATACGAAAAGAAGAAGATTAAAAAAGTGAATCATTTATGATTTGATACCTATAATAGCTATACCTAAATAGTATAGTTTATGATTGTAGTCCTATCTGTACCTACATATTATTTGGATTTCTGCATTTGGTACTCAAATTAAAGCTGCTTGATCGACTGCACCTAGCCTTAAAACAGACATTGCTAAAATATTGTAAACTCATATAGCAAAACGATAAAAACATGATAGGCATTTATTTAACATAAAATTATTACAATAGGCACTGTTATAAAACCATTAGAAACTTAACAATAGTATTCGGAATTTCCATAAGTGACGAAAGTCTCGCATTATTTGAACAAACAGCTTTGAACTCTGTGCCTTAATGAATAGCAAATAGATTCATTTAACTGGAATACATATAAAAAGATCGTAACCCGAAATGTGTTAAAACACGGACATTTTTAGTGTTAATCTTTCTTAATTTTTATGCCCAAATCGTAATCAAATAATGTTAAGAGGTTTTATATTGTGTAATATTAAATTTTCATTAATAGATAAGAACTTTATTTTAATAGTTGTTATCATTGAAAAAAGATAGAGTAGGATACCTACCTACCTACCTATACCTAGTATGGAAATCTTTGGGAGAGTCCTATGTCGCAAGACAAACTGTTTCCACAATACAGGATAGCACACTAAAAACATAATCTAGATTATACCTAAGTTTTAAATTAAGTAGATACAGATAAACGAAAATAATGTTAAGAGGAGTATCAACGCCAACGACCTTGAAACTGAAAATCCCTGTCGGGCTCATCGAAAATTGTTGATTATTTCATGACGGAATGTCGTAGAACTTTTTTTTGTGCACAGATTGTAGGTGACATTGTTTCCTACATTTTGGTGTAGTTTTAAGACAAGAACCTCCTATTGGTGCAAAGCCTATCCAAATTTTAGACAAAAAATGTCTGATTTGGCTAAAATATCGATAGGCTTCAATACGTTTCGACATATTTGTATGGAAACTGCACTAAAATATCGGAAACAATGTCGCCTACAATCTGTACACAAAAAAAAATCTACGACATTCCGTCATGAAATAATCAACAATTTTCGATGCGCCCGACATGGATTTTCAGTTTTTCAGAATAGGGCCCTTAAGTAAGTTGAAACAGTGATAAAGTCTAATTTTATTTTTATTAAAGTACCTATTTTATCATTGAAAAAATAGGTTTAGATAATAATGTTATTATGGTGTAAAGTATTGTACGTTACCGGATCTCTCTGCCGTTTAAAATTCGATTGCGATGTTTTCATAAGTTGATTGTAAGGAACCCAAAAAACAAAGGTTTTGAGGTAAGCCTGAAAAAGAAAAATAGGAACTCTTATAAAATCACCTGTTTGTCCGTCTGTATGTCTGTCTGTCACCTGCGATGTTCCTGAGGGACGGGTGGACCTAGTTTATTTAAAAGCTTGTAGTTAAGTCCAATTAAAAGTTGTTTATGTGTGTATTGTGTAGTAGTATTAGTATAGATATTTAATTGTTTGGTACTGTAACTTTTAATTAATGAATAAACATATTTTAATTAAAAGTTTATGAAGATCTGATGAAGATCCTTGAATTGATGAAACTTGGTAAATAGGTAAATCGAGGTTATAGAATTTTGGAGGATTTTTGAACGGTGGGATATTTTCCCCCTAGATACTGAGGTAAAGTAATTTCATAGCTGTATGGGATAAAAACGTTTTAAAATCTTAGATACATTATTATTACAGTTTTCCTCAGCTAGTTGATTACGTAAAAATGTTGCAAGATTGAAACAAAAGAATTGTTTCATGTTTCATTTTTACGATTTTGCAGGTATTCCTAATTTGACAGATAGTTTTAATGGATTTTTCTAATCAGCAACAGCTTTCAAACAGAAAAGATCAGCAACAATTTTACACAATCACCCCAATGAAATGATAAATAAAAATAAATTGTTTATTTCAGTAAACAAAATTATACTAGGAGGGGGAAGTTGGTCATCTTACCTCATTAGTACCAAGTGGAGACTTATATGGAGGGTGGAAAGAGTACTAAAAGTTATGCTAAAAAAAGTCGGTCAGCCTCGAGTCAGCCTGGGCCCGTCTGAACTCAGCCCGTTTTTAGGGGATCAATCGGGTCTGGGAACTTACCTCATCGAGTACCAAGTTGGGACGAATATGGTAGAAAGTAGACTAAAAGTTATGCCTAAAAAACTCGGCCAGCCACGAGTCAGCCTCGGCCCGTCCCTACCCCGATTGGTCCCCTAAAAACGGGCTGAGTTCAGACTGACTCGAGGCTGACCGACTTTTTTTAGCATAACTTTTACTACTCTTTCCACCATATTTGTCCCAACTTGGTACTCGATGAGGTAAGTTCCCAGGCCCGATTGCTCCCCTAAAAACAGGCTGAGCTCAGACGGGCCCAGGCTGAATCGCGGCTGACCAAGTTTTTGAGGCATAACTTTTACTACTCTTTCCACCATATAAGTCTCCACTTGATACTAATGAGGTAAGATAACCATCTTCCCCCTCCTAATCTAAATATACATATTACAATTTTTCCGGTTTGAGGCTTTCTTTTAAGCGAATAACGCTTGTGTCAGAAAGCCCCCTGTTCTCTTATTTTTCAAAACACCAGATTTTTTTAAGAGTATTGATTCGATCGTAATATATTCGATGTACTTACCTTTGTAAATTAGCTACTATCTGCTAAAATATCGTGTTTATTTGTGAGAGCGCGTCGAGGCGCGCAAACTACTTACTAGATAAACTATGATTTGTGTTCACATGATGTTCGCAAGGTCTACTGTTTACAGAACTGCTAGTAAATAATGTTTCAATGTGTATCTAATATACCATAAATAAGAATAAGATGTTGAGCCGTAGGTATATTTCGATTGCGTAAACCTAATATATTTACATAACAAAATATTACTCCATGTCAGCAGGTCATGGTAATTAAAAGCTACACTCTCTTTTGCCATAGACACAGAACGAACGTAAACTAGAAATATTTCGAAGTATCTACCTATAAAAATTGCTATGCTGTCTCTTATAATATTTTGTATTTTTAGGGTTCCGTAGCCAAATGGCAAAAAACGGAACCCTTATAGATTCGTCATGTCTGTCTGTCTGTCTGTCCGTCCGTATGTCACAGCCACTTTCTCCGAAACTATGAGAACTATACTGTTAAAACTTGGCAAGTAGATGCGGTCTGTGAACTGTTTTAAGATTTTCACACAAAAATAGAAAAAAAAATCATTTTTGGGGTTCCCCATACATAGAACTGAAACTCATTTTTTTTTTCAACAAACCTTTACGTGTGGGTTATCTAGGGATAGGTCTTCAAAAATGATATTGGGATTTCTCATATCATTTTTTTCTAAACTGTATAGTTTGCGCGAGAGACACTTCCAAAGTGGTAAAATGTAGTGACACACACCACTCCCTCGAGATTCCGCCACTCCCCAGTCTCCTCGTGTGCAGGCCGGTCTGGTCGTCGGTTTTGAGGCATGCTAAAGTGTTTTGGGCACTACATTTAAAAATTCAGAAATCTCCCGCTGTGTTCGCCTTTGACTTTGAAGCACCATGATTTGAGCAACTTGAAGTGCAGTTAGGACACTGTGTTTCAAACTTTGTTTCCAGCTTAATCCCTAAAATAAAAATAAAATGAAAACCATTAATGTCGCAAAACGTAGACACGAATATCCCAAACATTTACACGATCAGTTCCCGAAAAAAAACGATAATATGGCCAAAGTCCTAAACTCTTATCTTAATTATTAATTAATTATTAGCCTACTTTGTGCCACTATAAGGCAAAGGCCTCCCTTCTCCCCACCCTTCCCTGTCCAGTGCTGGTCAGGTCCAGTCCCTATTATGCGAGCCCATTTCATCCCGCCATCTCTTCCTGGGCCTACCGCGGGGTCGCCTGCTATTCGGTGCCCAGTCCGTGGTGGTTTGTAGGTAAGGATATGTAGTAGGTAAATTATTTTAAAGTTGATGTAAACATAGATTCTTCTTCTGTTTTCGCGATGTTGTATTGAAATAAAGACATTTTTCGGTTTGAATCGCGTGGTTTTTATTACTTTTAGCATTGTTACAACGCTCAACGTTTTCTACAATTTGATGTAAACAAATAACATAGGATACCATCATAATGGTCAAGCCTTGCATAAACCGACTTCCTGAATCATCGAGCTTCATCCACTAATCTACAGTAAGTCATTAGGTAACTGAGGTAAACCGCAAGAGCTAGGTATATTACACTTTACAAGTTACATTACCTACCGTATTACCTACAGTAAGTTTAGCTAACTACAGACTAAAGTTAATCGATTTTTTGTTGAGTGCGTTTGTCTAATTCTCACCGCAGATGGTAAGACTATGTGTTTTAAAGACGCTTAGGTCTTCAGATCATAGGTCCATGAATGTTTCCAATCCAATAATATTAAAATTAAATCTAAAACTTTAATACGTTTTTTTAATTCTAGACTACGAACTGACGTTTTGGTTCTTTGTATTTGACATTTTTCTTCAGGAATATGTGTCCAATCGAAATCTACAATCAAAAAGAAGGTTTAAGCTCCCGTAAAAGTCGAAATTCGCCAAATCTTAATGGAACGTTTGAAAGAAGATTGCCACAGAGATAGGGCGCCGCCGCATAACGGCGCGCAGGAGTTTTACCGACTCCTGTGGTAAGTGATTATAAGCGGACCCCGGCCTCGCGAGATGGATGCATTCGAGAACATCGCTCGGATGATGATGATACATACACGTTAGCAACGTTATAATCTAATATGTAAAATTTCCATGTGTGTTAGTGTTAGTTACCGTACTCCTCCGAAACGGCTTGACCGATTTTTATGACATTTTGTATACGTATTCAGTAGGTCTGAGAATCTTCTTTCGCTCTTGTAATGCTAGTAAGGATTATTATAGATTATTGCTCCAGTTCCACTTTTCTTCAATAATATATATGCGACAATGTAAATCACATGATTACTGCAAAAAAAATATACAAAAAAAAAAACCATGAGTTTCTTGTGTCTTCTTCTTATGTCATGGAGGTCGCGATTCGAAGACATAGTAGAGTAGATTAAATAAAAAAAAAATGGCATGTCAAAGAGATATCTTGCTTATATCCGAATGAATAAACGTACTTTGATTTTGATTGATTTTGATTTTCTAATATATAAAATTTCCATGTCACAGTGTTAGTTACCGTACTCCTCCGAAACGGCTTGACCGATTTTTATGAAATTTTGTATACGTATTCAGTAGGTCTGAGAATCGGCTACTATCTATAATTTATAAGGCAAAACAACGTTTGCCGGGTCAGCTAGTATTATATAGTCAATCGAACAACCCGCCGCTGAGCGTTCTCGAGAACCCGAGATTTCTACCAAACAAGTTCTAATTTATTGTTTGTTTTTTACCTTTTTCAAATAGATGGTTGGTTTGGGGAGCCACGTCGTCGGCCGATTAAAAAGTCATCAGCCTGTATTCTTTGTTATTTCTTTGCGGTCATATAATTGTCAGATTTTGAGTTAAATATCACAAGGAATTTTAAAAGCTTTTGTACAATAATTTGTATGTACAAAGGGCTATTTACATAAGTTTTTAGAAACAGCATTGTTTTTAACAGCAAGTTAGAATTTTGTATTCTAGAAATATAGGTACATAGGTAGGTACACGGTTATTTGATTTAAAATGGTGCATACAAAGTGAAGGAAAGGAAGGTATAAGGTAGTTAGGTTTTGGTTAAATATTTCCTTGGTAGAAGTTGGTAGCTTTTGGTAACTTAAATGAGCAGAACATTGGCTTTATTAAAACAGGCTAAAATAGTTTCGGCTAGGTGTATCCCGCGCGCATAAGTCTCAATCCCGTGGGAATAATAAACACACTATCCTATAAAGAACACACTCTCCAAATTTCAGCTCTCTACTATCAGCGGCTTAGGCTGTGCGTTGATAGATCAATCAGTCAGTCAGGACAAAGCATTTTATAGACAAAGATTTAGTTTCAACCGCATTGCTTTTTAACCTTATACGTTTGGAGAACTTTACAGTGTCTTTCTGGAAACCAAGTAGTATCGCAAACACCAAGGAAAATTTATAGGTAAATAATATACACGAATACTGGGGTACTGGAGTTGCCTGGAAGATATCGCCCTTAGGAGATAAGGCCGCCCATTGTGCCACTAGGTTTAAGTTTTTCTGTTTAATATTTGTTTAATTTAAGTTTCGGTACAATAAAGCATTTACCAATCATCTATTTACCTACAACAGCGGTATTGGTCTCGTCTTTAATTTTAAGGTAATTTTTTACTTTTACACCGCTATTATCTTGAAGGCAAACTTCGGGAGGAAACCAAGTCTGAAAAAAACATATACAATTTTATTATGAGGCTACGTATCAAAGTTTTTTTGTCTGTGTGTGTCTGTATGTTTGTTATGAATAAACTCAAAAACTACTGTGCCGATTTCTAAAATTCTTTCACCATTAGAAAGCTACATTCACCCTGAGTAACAGGCTACATTTGACCCGTTATTCCCACGAGATCGGGACTTACGCGGGTAAAACCGCGGGACGCAGTATCATCAATAATCATGCGTAATCGTAGCTTGAGAGAAACCACAAAGAGAAGCTTAGTAAAGTTACTTAGGTACCGAACTAAAAGAAGTTAATTTGTTAAGAAAATTGTGTACAAACTTAACTCGTTTACCTACTCTTATTTTTGCAAGTTACCAATTGAAACTGGACGATGACGACAAGACTTTGCTGCGGCGACTTTGCGGTGACTTTTTCTAAGGGAAATCTTAGTAATATTAAACAAAACAAACTGCCACAATAGACGGACGTTACAATCGCAGCATTTCTTTTGAAAACTAAACAAATGGGAATAAACTACAAAGTCGTCTGTTTTAATTAAGGATTTTATGTTTTGTTGATAACCCGCAGTCCTAACTACGTATAAGACAAGTTAATACCCACTTGTATACGTTACATCGTCTTAGGGATCTAAGGACCGTTCAATTATTACGTAAGCAGATTATTACCAATCATTAACCTCCCTTTCCCGCTCCAACACAACTTTTACGAATAAACTTTTTAAAATTTACATACGATTTGTTAACATAGTTCCATTTTCCCGGGTCTCCTCGCGACCAAGGCCTTTGTAACATGGTTGAAACTTCAAGGGAAGAAAATAAATAATAATACACGATTAAGACCCGGGGATATGTAACTATGAAAACTTTTATGCTTACAAAAAGCACTTTTATGCTTATTTATGCAAAGTTTGGTCCTTACATTTTTAAATTCTTTATTGATTATCTTAATTTCGATTTTTTGGTTCGAAAATAAATGTTAATTAAAAGTTCCCTTTCTTATCGGATGCCTCTATCATATAAATAACACACTCTCCAAATCTCAGCTCTCTACTATCAACAGTTTAGGCTGTGCGAGTCAGTCAGGACCAATCATTTTATAGATAGGTATAGATAATAATAATCAATCACCATCCAGAGAAACTCGTCGTGCTTACGTAATACTTGATTCGGTTTAAAATCGGTAAAAATCGGTTTATTTGTTTACTTTGTGGTTTTCGTGCGAATTCAGGATACTCTGGGAACGGGGTAGGTACGCGGGAAACAACCTGCGAAGCTGTTGCAAAGGATAGTACCATATTATCTAGTACCCATAGTACAAGCCTAGTGTTTAGTTTGGGGCTAGATTTCGCTGTGTTTAACGTCGTGCAATATTTATTTATTTATATGAGTTTTTTGTTACTTACTACGTGACGGTACCCCTCTCTACAAAAATAATGGTGAATAGAATCATGTGATTCGAGATTCAAGTCTCGATTCTCGAATCACATGCTAATTACCGTCAGACACTGAGCCGATTTACAACGCGTACTCTGTTGCATCATATCACGTGAAGGTACTCCGCTATCGTTGAGAAATCAACCAGTTTTTCTTTGGAATAGGAGCTTTTCTACTTTTCCTTTAAGGGGACAGTCTATACCTACTCATTTCTCCATACAAAATTTACAAACGTAGTCTACTGTTTCCTCCCTGGCTAAAGATATTAGAAAAAGTATGTTTATGCCATAAGTCCTATATCAGCCAAGACCATGCCCCTACGTTTTCATTTTTTACATTTTCTATTTTTTCTTAAATTTAATTCTATTCTAATTAGAAAATGAAAAAAAAAAAACAAAAACGTAGGGGCATATTAATGGCTAATATAGGACTTATGGCATAAACATATTTGCTCTAATGTTTTTATCCAGGGAGGAAACAGTCGACTACGTTTGTATGGAGAAAGAGTAGGTAGACTGTCCTCTTAACTGTGTTCGTAGTAGATATATTGTTAGGGTATTACGAAGGGAACATTGTTAAAAATATAAAAGAGAGCAATTATCTACTGCCACGTGTAAGTCTAAGAAAGTTTAGCACAAGTAGACAACAATGTACCCACCAATGTTGTGTGTACTTTATCATTAAATTTTTACCCACATTATTATTTATTATTTATTTATTTATTTATTTTGGGAGAACCAACAGCTATTACACAAATATAAGTAAACATTATAGAAATGGAGAGCCAATTAGAGGTTCCCACGAATAAACAACAACTATGCAACAAACAACAATTATGTTTCAATATTAATAGTTTGTTGTTAGCCCGTTAATTTGTTCCTCTGTAGCGCAAGAGCCTCCTCTTAGACAGTAAAACGCCTACTCCGGATTGGCAAATGTCTCATGCCTTCGGACCGTGCGTGGTGTTGAGTCCTAGAATATGTCGATTTCCTACTCCGGATTGGCAAATGTCTCATGCCTTCGGACCGTGCGTGGTGTTGAGTCCTAGAATATGTCGATTTCCTACTCCGGATTGGCAAATGTCTCATGCCTTCGGACCGTGCGTGGTGTTGAGTCCTAGAATATGTCGATTTCCTACTCCGGATTGGCAAATGTCTCATGCCTTCGGACCGTGCGTGGTGTTGAGTCCTAGAATATGTCGATTTCCTACTCCGGATTGGCAAATGTCTCATGCCTTCGGACCGTGCGTGGTGTTGAGTCCTAGAATATGTCGATTTTCTCACGGATGTTATAATTCACCTTAAGAGCAATGTTATTAGCGCACATAACTTTTAACAAATAAAGAATTTGATTGATTGATTGATTTTTCTTAAAGAAAAAGTCTTTGGTCGGCTGGATTTTAATATATAGGTAGGTAGGCCGCCTGACCTACCTACCTATTTATCCGTGTTATGTACACTTAGGAACAGAATGGATTCAGACGAGAAAACACTGCACAAACTTTCACATTTATAATATTAGTAGGATATAGATACAGAAAAATATTGGGCAAATGCGTACCTTGTCGGGCCACGCGCAGTGAAGGGTTTCGTTGTTTCTTTAAAAAAATATACTTTCTTTTCTTTTAAATACTCGTAAATTTGAAATGTGATAATTTTCCAGTAAACTTAATTATATGTACTACTAATCGTGAATACATAATATGACCAAGTATAACCATTTGACTTTCAGAAGGACCTCAATACCTTAAACCTCAATATATCGAGAACGGAACCCTAAAATGTTAAATGTTTTCCGAAACCCATAATGATTTCAAAAAAACTATCCAACGATACGTTTTTCTCGTTGCGTTTTTCTGTCCTTGAATCACGTTTGATGTATCGGAGCCCCTCTTGAATATTTGTTTTATTTTGTTTTTAGTATTTGTTGTTGTAGCGGCTACCGAAGTACATCTTCTGTGAAAATTTCAACCGTCTAGCTATTATGGTTCATGAGATACAGCCTGGTGACAGACGGACAGACAGCGAAGTCTCAGTAATGGGGTGTCACGTTTTTACCCTTTGGTTCCGTAGCTCCTAAAAAGTAACTTTTGATATGAATTTCCTAACAATCTATTTCTAGAATCCCAAAGTAACTCACTCTCCCAAAGACGACGTTCTTGAGATCAAACTGCGGCAGAGCTTTGAAGGTGATATTGAATGTACCGCACATCTCGTCGTTGTGGGTCATCCTCATTGATAGCAAACCTGGGACATTATATAAATAGAAAGTTTACTTTGATGGTCTCTCCATCTGAGGAGCATTGGTCTAGCTGCGTCGGCTGATCCTGTGTAGTCGGTATAGTTCCTACCTATACTAGTATAAGATATGGTATAAGTAATAGTAGAAGATGTCTACTAACCGGGCATGGAATGTGAGAAGTGGTAGTTCTCTGCGCCGATGATGGGCACGGAGCGGCCGCGCTGCGCGTAGCACCCGAACCCCTTGTTGTAGATCACATCGCCGCCGCTCCAGTACAGCCCGGGGACCTTGCTGCAGCACGATACGATAGATACACACTTTATATCTCTGTCGGTGATTGCCAAACTCTTTGGTCGGACCGCATTCAAACCGCATTTAATCTCAGGGGAGAAATAACCGTCAATTCACTTTCAAAACTTGACACAAATGTCACGTCAAGATGCTCAAATTGGTTTGGGTTTTCATTACATTTTTCACTAGTATGGCTATATGTTTTATGGTATTGAACTTAGAGTTGTTAAAAGAAGAGAAAAAGAAAACTAATTCAGAAACACCAGAACCCGCGTACAGGGTCCAGTAACAATGTTGGTTTCCGACTCTGTTATCAATGGGAACAACGAAGTTTTACTTAAGATCGTAAGCCCTGAAGGGCTTATTTTCACAGCTTATTTTCCCGAAGATACTCTAATCGAGGAAGTTAAAAACAGAGCTTTAGACTTCTTCTATCCAAGCGGCGAAACTGGATCCGGTAGATTCAAAATTGTGCGAGTTTTTGATACTTCGACTTTACACGACTTTCTGACAATCTCTCAAGAACAAATATTGACGCAAGAGGAGTTGTTATTGGTTGAGAGAAGGATTCCTGATGCGAGCGCGCTTTGGGACTTGGGAGCTGTGAGAGCTCCACAGACAGGAACTATTGCTGCTGCCACCGCTTCGCTGCCCGTCCCTCAAAACGCAATCAGACAACCGAATCTCCAATCACTACTATCAACAAATGAATTGTCGTTTGAACTGAGAAAGATTTTAATATCCCTAATCGAAGCGGGAGCAAGACTGGCAGCTTCAGGAAACAATTACGAAATGACACTCGCTGAGCTATCTGCGGCGTTAGACGAGCCGAGACGAGTGCAGCAAGGAGTCATACAAGTCGTCACCCCAGAAGACATAGCGACGAGACTCCGGGAGGAATCAATATCCGAAGATACGTCTATCAAACTGGATTCAAACGATATTTACAGACGGGCAGAACACCTGCAAAGATTTCTAGAGAAATTCCGCGCTTGGAGAACTAAGATGGCTGAACCACCCAATCCTGAAGCCGTGTCGGCATTGAAAGATCTTGGATTTACTCATGATGAAGCCGATAAAGCGCTACGAAACACTGGTTGTAACGTCCCTGCCGCTGCTTCTTGGTTGATTGGGGAAAGAGGCTCAAGTATCTTCGAGTTAGTTGACGGTTTACCCGACGGCATAATCCTACAGACTTTGCTCAAACAGCCGCAGATACAAAGAGGGTTGCTAAATACCAGGATGTTGATTGCTTTTATTGCAATGGTCGGGCAGACTGGTAGCGCGTCTTTATGGCTTAATTCTCCTCATGGAAGTCCGTTGCTGTCTCAAATATCGAGGACTTATCATTCGGAGAAGTACTGTTTGGCTGTCAACCAATTTTCTGAGCAACGCAGTACGCCGTCGAGTGTGCAAGGGTCTACAACGAATCCGTCAACTTCGAGACAAAGGAATTGATATATTTTTGGTGATTTTTAAGTGGTTTTGTTGTGTAAGTTTTTATTTGAGCTTTTTGTTAATAAATTATTGTACCTTTACGCAGTGTCTTTTAGCCTCAAACTTAGCAATTGCACATATTCTTCGGTTTTTGCGATGTTCATTGAAAATTTAACTCAATAATTCGAAAAAAGAATGCCTTAGTAAAATATTAAAAGATAATAGTTTCGGTTCAGCGGTTTAGGCGTGAAAACATAACAGACAGACAGACAGTTACTTTTGCATTTACAATATATTATGTAGAATGGTCCGATTGTCGCACTCCGTTACGTATAGAAGAAGATCATATAGGTAACAGTGACTCACGTATAGAAGCAGGTCCCGACGTAGCCATGCCCCAGACCGTCCCGTCAGCTAGCTCCAGGAACAGCCGGCAGGCGAGAGGACACACCTCCGTGAACACTTCCACCGTCAACTCGCCCAGGGCAGCTGCCCCGGCGATGCCGAGGAGGAGATGGACTCTGGGGAACAAGGACTGCAGTTGTATTCTTTAATACTCGAACATCACCTTTACTAAAGAGTAGGTAGAATACAACCTTGGAGTCCAAGTCTAGAGTGTATAGGTTTCTTCCTAGGCAAGCATGTTGCACCGTGAATCTCATCGTCGTGCGCCATCAGGTGAGGTGAGATCAAAACTAGGCTATGGCATGTAAAAAAAAAACCTGCACCTTCATTGCCAGGAAATTTGTTCTGGGTTTTGGGAAGTAATATATACTAATATTATAAAGAGGTAACGTTGGTAACATGTATGTATGTATGTATGTATGTATATTGGGGGTATGATTACCCCCAATATACATACATACATATTGTATATATACCGTATTGCATACGGTTCATATTTGGCCATGTCTCCGACATACGGTATACAACCGTTACCGTAATACGTTGTTATAGGCAACGTGTATAATGCAGGCATTCTATACATTTCCTAGGTATTGTATAGAATGCCGGGGTCGACCAGGCAATGTGTGAAATGATATTGAATGTTTAAACTATTTTACACTTTACCTAGGAAATGTATGGAATACCTAGGCATTGTACAGAATGCCGGTTGACGCATAGGTAATGTATGTAACGTGTTTTTTTGCATAGACAGCGTTTCTCACATAGCAGTTCCCTTCGGATAAACATTTACATTTACAAAGTACAGTCAAGTGCACGTAGAGTTTTACATTTTGACATTTCCACCTCTCTTATCTTCTGCGATATTAGGACAAAATCGAATGGCAAGTGTAAAGGTCTAAGTGCACTTGACCGTACCAAAAAAATGCTGCAGAAAGTCGCCCTGTTCATTTCTTACCACTTGATTATGGAAATTTGATCATGCATGATACAAAAAAAACCAACAGTTTTCATTTAAAATAAGCTTTTATAAATTAGCAGGGGGTTTGGGGGGGTACGTATTCGAATAGGTATCTAATATTAAAATATTTACAGTTAAAATCCCGATGCTATCTAACTATCTAAAGCACGGAAAAAATAAACGGAGCACCCCGACTTGGTTAGGTTAGATTGGGCCGCGAATATCCCTGATGGCGTCATCAGCAGACTCTTGCAAGTGCAGAGGCTGATGGCCATCAGGGTGACGCGGGGATACCGTACCATAACCAATAACAACTCCTCTTGCGTCAATATTTGTTCTTGAGAGATTGTCAGAATGTCGTGTAAAGTCGAAGTATCAAAAACTCGCACAATTTTGAATCTACCGGATCCAGTTTCGCCGCTGGGATAGAAGAAGTCGGTTGCACTTTAGAATCCTACGTCACGATTTTGGGGGTAGGGAGGGGTGGGGGGGAGGGGGGGATTGTTGTACAACCCCCCTAACATCTTCCCTCCTTGAGCAGATGCGTAATTTAAAAAATACCATAAATATAATAAAAATTTGGAGGTTATAATTTTGCTAAAATTTGAATATGTGTGGGCTCCAGCGCGACGCAAGGGCTGTAGCAGCAGCCCCTCAGCCCTTGCGTGACAAAACGCAGCACCAGACACTCACCTTTGCAGCTTTGGCAGCATTTTAGTCTTCGCAGCATAGTTTTATTTATAGATAGAATTAGGCGCTTTGGCGACCGCTGCCGCGGCACGCTCGCTTCGCTCGCTCGCCAAAGCGCTGCGCGTAATCATGTTCTAACATTAACCTAACCTATCCAAGTCGGGGTGATCCATATATTTTTTTCGAAGTTCAAGTAAAAATGTATGAAAATTTTTTTTTTCATTGCTCAATATAAAACTAGCAATAATGGTTAGCCCTATTTCTCCTCTATCTCCTACAAGTCTTTTTTTATACAAATTCGTGACGTAGGATTCTAAAGTGCACCCAAGAAGTCTAAAGCTCTGTTTTTAACTTCCTCGATTAGAGTATCTTCGGGAAAATAAGCTGTGAAAATAAGCCCTTCAGGGCTTACGATCTTAAGTAAAACTTCGTTGTTCCCATTGATAACAGAGTCGGAAACCAACATTGTTACTGGACCCTGTACGCGGGTTCTGGTGTTTCTGAATTAGTTTTCTTTTTCTCTTCTTTTAACAACTCTAAGTTCAATACCATAAAACATATTGCCATACTAGTGAAAAATGTTATGAAAACCCAAACCAATTTGAGCATCTTGACGTGACATTTGTGTCAAGTTTTGAAAGTGAATTGACGTATATTTCTCCCGTGAGATTAAATGCGGTTTTTATGCGGTCCGACCAATGAGTTTGGCAATCAATGACGGGAAAACGGAAGCAATTATATTTACTAGGAAACGCCTGTTACCTACCCGCAAACTTAAAATAGGTGAGTACTTTATACCCTGGAGTCGATCAGTTAAATACTTAGGTACTTTTTTAGATAGTAAACTTAACTGGTCCGAAAACACGTCTAAACTTCATGCAAAAGGTATCAAGGCCATGATTGCCTTAAACCCTTTACTAAACAGGCGTTCTCAACTTAGCAGTCGTACTAAATTGAGAATTTATTCCACCCTAATTCGACCATGCATCACCTACGCTTGTCCCGTTTGGAGTAGCACCTGCAAAAGTAATGTCAATAAACTACAGCTAATCCAAAATAAAGCCCTTAAATACGCTTACAACACTTCTTTTCGCACCAATTTAAAAAAGTTGCATTTACAAGTACGTTTGCCACGACTTGATATTTTTATTTTTAAGTTATCGGAAAAGTTTTATATTTATAATAATCCGTATAACAAAAACAAACTCATACAAAATATCTATAAAAGTCGTAGAAAAGACATCGCTTATATCGACACCTACAATCGATATAGATTGCCCCATCACTTATTTTTAAACGAGTACGGTGAGCGCAATGATTAAACTGTGTCGCACGCATAGGCGCGCGCGTCTCGCTGACCGGGAGCCACGAGCGCCGCTCCCTCCCGCATCTACCAGTCGGTGTACCGGGCGGCGGCACTGACCGGGCGGTGGCGGCGACCGCGTCGCGCGGAGGCGATCGCGTCCGCTTGAGAATGTGTCCACTCACGTTGATCGAAACGGTTCATGCTGCTTCGACAAACGGCCGAATGTGTTTTATGTATATACCGCCAATTTTGGCATTTTTGTAATCAAAATTATATCTGTATAAAAAGTAACTGCTAAACTTAGTACTAAAGCTTACTTTCATTAAATTATGTCCTAGATTGTTTTGCCAACTTCATCATTTATCATGTCATGTCAAAAGTTTTTATTGTCGAAGTGCTGTTAAAACAATTGTTATTATTTTGTTGTTTGTCATACTAGGATTAATCTACACTAATATGTAGGTACATAGATTTAAGCAATATTATCAAATAAAGAAATTTAAAAATTGAAATTGAATTGAATGAGTTTGGCAATCACGGACACAGATATAAAGTGTGTATCCATCGTATCGTGCTGCAGAAAGGTCCCCGGGTAGGGTTTCCAGATTGCCGGGATTTCCGGGAAAGTCCCGGAATTTAACGTGTTGTCCCGTGTCCAGTAATTTCACTTTACTGTCCCGGAATTCATGAGCACTAGTAGGAGTATGATTGATTATAGTATTTTAATTATTATCTAATACTCCAGTCCATTTGTGTTTTTGCTAGGAAAGTTTTGGGATACCTAGTTCTGTTTGTATTTTGGGGTGCTGAATCTGAATCAATTTTTTTGGGGATAAATAGATAAAATCCTCAGATTCGGATTTTGGACCCCAAAGTAGGTATAATATTGTATTTTGGGGTGATGAAAGTAATTGAATAAAAAAGAAAGACATTAGAACTAACCCAAAATTTTCTTACTAGACAACTTTTAGAGTCTAATTGCACTGAATTAAAAGTACCTACTTACCTACATATAGATTTTATGTCTCTAAAATAGTTTGCATATTTTAGTTCTAAAATAAGTACATAACTAGTAATTTTGTAATATTTTTGCTATTGCCCGTTCAACGGCAAACGTTTGTAGGTAGTTAGATTTTGACTCTACAATTCTAACTCCGTTTGTAAAACCAGAATTTCCAGGAAAATATGAGCCCGTATCTGGCAACCCTATCCCCGGGCTGTACTGGAGCGGCGGCGATGTGATCTACAACAAGGGGTTCGGGTGCTACGCGCAGCGCGGCCGCTCCGTGCCCATCATCGGCGCAGAGAACTACCACTTCTCACATTCCATGCCCGGTTAGTGGACATCTTCTACTATTACTTATACCATATCTTATACTAGTATAGGTAGGAACTATACCGACTACACAGGATCAGCCGACGCAGCTAGACCAATACTCCTCAGATGGAGAGACCATCAAAGTAAACTTTCTATTTATCTAATGTCCCAGGTTTGCTATCAATGAGGATGACCCACAACGACGAGATGTGCGGTACATTCAATATCACCTTCAAAGCTCTGCCGCAGTTTGATCTCTAGAACGTCGTCTTTGGGAGAGTGAGTTACTTTGGGATTCTAGAAATAGATTGTTAGGAAATTCATATCAAAAGTTACTTTTTAGGAGCTACGGAACCAAAGGGTAAAAACGGGACACCCCATTACTGAGACTTCGCTGTCTGTCCGTCTGTCACCAGGCTGTATCTCATGAACCATAATAGCTAGACGGTTGAAATTTTCACAGAAGATGTATTTCGTTAGCCGCTACAACAACAAATACTAAAAACAAAATAAAACAAATATTTAAGAGGGGCTCCGATAAATCAAACGTGATTCAAGGACAGAAAAACACAACGATACCGCGATGTATTTTGACTACTAGCGCCATCTAGTGATGCAACTGATGCAAGTGATAGACTTACGCTGGTAGTAAAAAAAAACTAACGTTTGCGTTGCGTTCACGGATTGGTAAACGGGCAAATGCGTGCCCGACAAGGCACGCATTTGCCCAATTTTTTTCTGTATCTATATCCTACTAATATAATAAATGTGAAAGTTTGTATGGATGTTTGTTACTCTTTCACGCAAAAACTACTGAACCGATTGCGATGAAACTTGGAATATAGATAGCTGGACACCTAGAATAACACATAGGCTACTTTTTATCCCGTAATTCCCGCGGGATCGGGACTTACGCGGGTGAAACCGCGGGGCGCAGCTAGTAAACAAATAAATAAATAAATGTCAACCTAAAGTTTTTTACCCGATTTAGGGCGCTCGCCCACGGCGACTTTTTGTAGCGATATAGTCGCGCGTTTAGCATACGCGCGACTAACGCGTGGTAGTCGCATTTGTAACGCGCTACAGTAGCGATGCTAACGCACTACCAACGCGCTCCTGCATCGCGACTAAATCGATGCAAACGCACGACCGTGTCGGACGACATCGGGAAAAAAACGGAGGGAGGGGACTAAATTGCGCTTGCATCGCGACTGAAGCGCGATGGTATCGCGTTTGCATCGCTACTGAATCTGAGCGCCCGCGCCCCGTGGGCGAGGGCACACAGCTAGCAGCTAGCGACCGCTTCGCGACTGTATCGATGCAGAATCGCGTTAGTATCGCTACAAAAAGTCGCCGTGGGCGAGCGGCCTTAAATTCAATCATTTATTGTTTGTAACAAAAATTAGGATTTCGCGCACGCCGATATCCATAGTACCTAAGTTGTTTTTGGGTAAAGAGAGAGTGATTTATGAGAATTAACGTTGTGGATGTTGATTACTAGACTTTCCTTTTGATCATTAATTTGTGTAGGTACCAACTTCCTTATTCGACCTACGATTAAACCTATGACCATGAAAACCAGAATTACCTAGACAGCCATATTTCTCTTTAAATGTTTTTTTTATATAGGTAGTTGTTATTGAATCGACATCTTAAATTGAGGTGTTTAAAGGAGCTTAGCATACATTTCCCTTACTGTGTAAAACAGCGAAATAGGTCATTTTTATTCCGATATTTATAAAAGAATTTTCCCATACGCTCCTAAGCAATGGGACGTTACAAGTTCGAGAAATAGTACTTACCTATTTCTCACTGAGCATTCCTAGTCGTAGTTACATAACAACTACGCTCAAACTTCGTTATTTAGCCTAATATGATGGTTCTAAGAACAATGAGAATTAAAGTGTGTTATGTAATGTTACGGCATGAGATTACACTTAGCATGTTTACACTATGCACCGCAACGCAACGGTCATAAATAGACCTACGCGTTGTTTATAAAGCAGGTAAGCGGCGCGGGCGCGGCGCGGGCGGGCAGAACGGCATAGGTAAACGATAGGTACGTATAGGTGTCCTACCTACCACTAGCGTTGCAGACCTATTGATGGTTTAAGAGGAGTAACAACGTCAACGACCTTGAAACTAAAAATCCCTGTCGGGCTCATCGAAAATTGTTGATTATTTCATGACGGAATGTCGTAGAACTTTTTTTTGTGCACAGATTTTAGGTGACATTATTTTCTACATTTTGGTGTAGTTTTAAGGGCCCTATTCTGAAAAACTGAAAATCCATGTCGGGCGCATCGAAAATTGTTGATTATTTCATGACGGAATGTCGTAGAACTTTTTTTTGTGTACAGATTGTAGGCGACATTGTTTCCGATATTATAGTGCAGTTTCCATACAAATATGTCGAAACGTATTGAAGCCTATCGACATTTTAGCCAAAACAAACATTTTTTGTCTAAAATTTGGATAGGCTTTGCACCAATAGGAGGTTCTTGTCTTAAAACTACACCAAAATGTAGGAAACAATGTCACCTACAATCTGTGCACAAAAAAAAATTCTACGACATTCCGTCATGAAATAATCAACAACTTTCGATGAGCCCGACAGGGATTTTCAGTTTCAAGGTCGTTGGCGTATATACTCCTCTTAAGACAAGAACCTCCTATTGGTGCAAAGCCTATCCAAATTTTAGACAAAAAATGTCTGATTTGGCTAAAATGTCGATAGGCTTCAATACGTTTCGACATATTCGTATGGAAACTGCACTAAACTATCGGAAACAATGTCGCCTACAATCTGTACACAAAAAAAAAGTACTACGACATTCCGTCATGAAATAATCAACAATTTTCGATGCGCCCGACATGGATTTTCAGTTTTTAACTATCGATGCTGGATCTTGTAAATCTAATATATAAAATTCCATGTCACAATGTTAGTTACCGTACTCCGCCGAAACGACGCGACCGATTTTTACCAAATTTTATATGCGTATTCGGTAGGTCTGAGAATCGGCTACTATCTATAATTTATAAGGCAAAACAACGTTTGCCGGGTCAGCTAGTCATCTATAATATTGATATGCCTATCGTAGGACTATCGATTGTAATATCGAGTATGACTATTGTAATATTAACACAGGTAGTTAATATTATTATCTTTAGTCTATCGATAGTAGGCTATGTGATTCCGATTATCGATGGGACCAAACTATCAACTAGTATCGACAGTATCGATTGTTACTGCGATATTCATAAGCCTTTCACCAGCTACTATCGACAGACTATCGACTATCGATCTGCAACAATATTTACCACCTGCTCCGACTTAACGACGAAAAGTACGACATTATTATACTTAAAATAGGTGTACTTACAATGTAAATTTTCGTGGTTGACTTCGGTGGACTGAGGACAAGGTGATCGCAGGAATAATAGGCCGATGGTGATCGTGGCGATCGGAGGTTTTAAGGATAGTCCCCATTCTCTTTCTCCATACAAACGTAGTTTACATTTTCCTCCCTGGATAAAGACATTAGAGTAAATATGTTTATGCCATAAAACCTATATCTGTCATGACCATGCATCTACCTTTTTATTTTTTTAATATTTTTATTAGGGAGGAAAATGTAAACTACGTTTGTTTGGAGAAAGAGAATGGAGACTATCCTCTTAACTCTGATTGATTCCGGAAGGTTACTCCTGGGAGTGGCCTGATGGTACAGCGGACCCCACCTGGATGCCTAAAGGTTTGCTGTCATTGGGGACGCTATAACATGTATTGTTAGATCAGTTGTTTAAGGGGTTGTAAAATGTACATAAAGTATTCTATATCTCAGCTAAAAACTAAATTTATTTTATTTTAAGTCTATTAAATAGACGGTTGCTTCTATCACAACCAATATTGTTCAGACTTGTCAGATCAATCTGAACATATTGACAAAATAATCTGCTAAAATCGCCCATTCGTTGTTGAGTCTAAAGGAATCTTCGTGAATACCTAGCTATAATAATCGCGATTTCAAATTCTTTTTCTTTGTTACAAAATTAATAAACGTTTAAATTATATAACCTGACTTTTTAATTTAGGCGAATGTATATAAGTATTAGGTAGATAGATGGGTGGGTACCTATTGATTAATGTACGACATCTTTGTATTAATTATACAAGAAGGTATGGTCTTGCTAAAACTGTATAAACGTAAACATATTATTATAATTCCATATACCTACCGTTATCTCACGCAATTTCATACAATTATCTACATTCTTTATGTTAATTTATTCTAAGAAGATTATAATTAAGGACGATCGTAGACTGAACATTTCAGATCGGTCGATGAATCGAATCAATGAAAACAAATAAAAAATTTCATACCGATGCCAGCCCTCGTTGCAGAAGCGTGTGTGATATATCGTTTGTTACTCCTTTATTAAAAAAATAAATAGATTAGTATGAAACTTATTGCAGCTATTTAAGTAGATCTCTAAAGGTAAACTGTCATAATATCAACTCTTAAAGCAGGGCCTAGGCTGTCCTGCTGAAAAACGGATGTACGTCGCTTACTAAAGCCGTTTTCAAAACAGCCTTGCTACGCGTTTGTTACGGTAAGCAAACGGCTTACGTAGAATAGTATCTCTTGTCAATACCTACTTGTCTTCTTTTGGCGGTAAATGGCGATTTTATAATAGGCAGGTGTATATTTTTTTTTTATATAAGTCATCGGCAGATTGCAAGTTTGTAGTTTGCATACGTCTAGAAGAGGTCAAATAATTATAAAAATCTCATATCTGAATGCAAAATTATAATTAATAGCATTGAGTAATTTTATGATTATTTAACTTGGCGCTTAATGATCTGGTGTCTCAACTCTCAACCCCAATTTGAAGATTGTTTGTAACCCGAAAGATCTATTCTTTCTATTGGATATATTATACGGAAACATTTATGAAGAACAGAACCAAAAAATTCGAGAGATGACTGCAGATTAGTGCAGGAGGGTTACTTCGGTTCGTTTCGATACGACAACGATACTGTCATAACGATGGTTCTACTGTCACCCTACTATCAGAATGTGACAGTAGAATCATCGTATGACAGTATCGATGTCGTATCGAAACGAACCGCAGTAACCCTCCTGATCATACAAATGACTGAATTCTAAGATAGGAATTGAACTCCTTCTGTACAAATGGCGGGTTTATCTTTATCCCTTGATTAAATAAGATGTCGTGACTTAATTTATTTTGCAATTACATTTCGTTCGGCCCGTTCGTTACCTTAATAATGAAAGCAAGTGTTACGCAAAAGGGAACTGACGAGCAACACTGCCGGTTCAAGCTAGTATTTAACATAAATTCTCTACTAATTGCTTCAAATTACAACAAGTCGAGGTGTCTGTTGAGCTCGAAGATGACTTCTCCGTATTCCCATGATTGTCTTAAAAGAAAAGTGACGCGTAAGTTCAAGAACATTTTCTTCCCACGGATAGAACATAGATTAAGGTGTACAGAATGTACTTGAATTGTATATGATAGAAGCTGGATCCAGCGGTTTCACCCCCGTAGACCAAATTCATACCTCACAGCGCCAACTAGCCCATGGTAAGCTTCTAAGCTTGTGTTGTAGTGACTAGACGGCGGATATAATGCCTATTTATATTAATTTTCCTTTTGTAAATCCATACCATACATCATACAAAGAGAAACGATCAGACCAGCAACAAATTTTTATTTTTAAGCATAAATCGTTCTCGATAGGAATCGAGCCTACCACCTCCTGCATCACAGTCTGGCATTCGCCCGACGCGGCACTGCCGTCGTAAATTATACATTTACGACTCAAATTACAGTAATGAAGATACAGGAAGAACTAAAACGTTCTTTTAACATCAATGGTCTTCGTTCTAAGGACAAAAGGGAACATACCCATAACAAAATGGCGTGGGGGTGGGGACCTTTTATGGTCTGTCCCCCACCCGTAAACTGCATTCTACGAAAGTCTTCTCTGCACATCAACATATTCTTCAACTATAACAACTTAATTGTGTGAAGCGACACGAGGAAGAGAAGAAAATATGCAGTTTGAGTGGCAGAATGACCGCGCACAGATTTCTACATATTATAGTAAAAACCATGATTGTTGGGATAAGCGACAGTAATCGCAAAGAGCTTTGTAACTGACGATGTAGACCACTAACTATTTTATCGGTCGATACTCGTCGATCGTCCTATCAATGAAGAAAGTATTTCTCTTCATGTAGCAATGAAAACTGCTAACTGAAGATTGGATTAAATGCTCGTTTGCGGAAAATGGTGGCACGAACTATGTACGTCTCATGAGAAAGGTTATTTTGTTTGTGATAATTGTTAAAAATTCTAATTTGATGTTCCAAAACTATAATGTTTAAATTTTATTGATGTCGTTGATTTGTTACAAAGATTATTATTATTAATTTTGTTTGGTACTTTGAAAACTAACGTTTATTATTTTGTGAGATCTCAATTACAAGATTTAATGATAGTGTTAGATTAAAATTGACTGATCTCAAATGACTTTAATACATAAAGCTACTATGTCATCGTTACGTTTAATAGTACAAATTATTTGATAAAAAATGAGAGGTCACTCAATGCTAAATGGAGAAACAGTGCACGCACACGTGTCTTGTTGTGCTTAATTTGAGTTTTGTAGAAATCCCATAAGAAATCCTTTTGTTTTGTTAATATTACTACGAAAGTTATTTGTGCCCGTAATAGTGGCTATGCAGTACGAGGGCCTATCGCTACGCCCTTTTTGGAGGAGTTAAGGATACCTGGCTGACATCACTCGACCCCAAACTGTCCAACGTCTCATGATCGCTGAGCTAAGACACCTAACCGGGATTGGAAAGGTTTCCTACGCAACTGAGATCCATGTGTAAAACCTTCCGCGTCCATAAAACTTAATTAGGCTATCATATAAGTATTTTTAATTAAGGTGTTTAGGTTATTAACCTTGTAGAATTAGTTTCGTAGATTTAAGTTGGTAGGTACCTACAAAAAGTATATATTAATTTGCTAAAATAAACTATAAGTTAGTAGGTAGTCTCCAGCAGTCTTTAATTAGCCTATTTCACCTAAAAACCACGTAATAAAGTCAATGTCTAGTATGAAGATTTGTAGATGTTAATATTGAAATACTTGTTATTTTTGTTAAATACATCATGCGCACACTTACCCGCAATATGGGGCAAGTGTACGCATTCCGACTTTCTCTGATTTTTTTGTGAGTGACTCTAAACTAATGAACTTGCTAATTATGTTATTTTTTTTAATTAAAGACTAATAAATACTCTATTCGAAATAATACTTTTATTTCCTGAATCTCATTGTTGTATTGCATAATAAGACTTAAAAGGTAAAAGTGCGCACACTTGATCCGTACGACTCTACTAAGTGGGTTCAGTAGACCTTTTTCGATAGGTGATATATGTTACCTTATTAAAAACAGTTCCACAGTACCTACCTACTAATTTTGTTGGAAACTTATACCGGTCGTATTAATGGCTACAACTTGACGGGATCTGTTTCCAATTTCATCGGATCCCGGTATCAGTGGATAGGTATGGTACGTGTATAAAACAAACTATACGTAATAATTCATATAATATAAAAAATAATACAAGTCTTTTGTTAGGTGTAACCCCCTACACCTACGTAGTAAGATAAGACATGGCAATAGGATAATGGCGACGATGAAGATTTGCATATTTAACTTGGAAAGTTACGAAACAGCAAATTGATTCAGCTATGGAACAAATCACGGAAGTTTTTACTTAATTGCCTGCTTTCAACGATAGAAATAAACGTCTACACCCATAGTCACGTCTTTTAAATTTTTATTCTTAGTCCGTAACTCATAACCGGAATAAGCTGTGCCGGAACGCGGGAGCGAGTCGGGGGCGAATATAAAATGAAATAAATAAATATTGCATGACGTTACACACAGCGCAATCTAGCCCCAAACTAAGCACTAGGCTTGTACTATGGGTACTAGACAACGGATATACTACATATTATACTTTTTTTTGTAAATACATACATATGATACATAGAAAACACTGAATATCCCATGTCATCGGACCATGGTGAGTCCTAGAACAAGTTGGTTTCCTCACGATGTTTTCCTTCACCGTAAGAGCGATGTTATTAGCGCACATACCTTTTTTCTTAAAGAAAAAGACATTGGTGCGCGGTCGGTCTGGATTCGAACCCACGACTCTCAGAATGAAAGCCGGGGTATCTACCACTAGACCAACACCGCTCAATATTTGGTCTATGCATATATTCAAGCTTGATACTAGCTTTTAAGCAAACTTTTTGGCTGCTATTTTGTATAGGTACCTAAATAGCAACAACGTATTGCTATCCAAAGGAGCAATGCAGCCGTGCAGCCTTTTGAGCACCATAACTAGGGTAGGTACCCATGCTCATTTTTGATCTCTAATTAAGTTTCTAATTTACAGTGTTTTGTAAGGAACCAGCTATTAATAAACTTGGTAAGAGAGCAAAAATCTATACTAATATTATAAAGAGGTATAACATTGGTAAAAATGTACCTATGTAAGTATTTTCTGGGTAAGCTCCGAAACCACGAAACTGATTTCAAACATTCTTTCACCAATAAAATCCTACATTATCGAGTAGGTAACATAGGCTATAATTTATAAGGGGTTAAACCGCGGGACACAGCTATTCTCAATAAAGCGATAGATAAACTTATTTCTTAAAAGGTTTTCTGAGGTAATTTTCTTAGCACAATGTCAAAAAAACACGAAAAGAGATTTTTTTATTAAGCTAATGAATGAAATACAGTTATATTGGTGAATATTCCATACTTACATCACATAACTGTTTTACTGTGTTTATGGGATTAATGTTGAGCAAAAGCAATCAATTTAACAACCATTACTTGTGGCGTTAAATAATGTAGAAACATATTTATGGAAATTAAAGTATAACTATATACTGTTTCTATTTTTAGATTTTATGGCCTAACGATTACCCATTGTAAGCACTCAATTGTGTTTTTATGCTTTTTATAAATTGGTAGGTAAGTACTTACTAGTTCATCGAGCATCCACCGCCAACCGTCCCAGTTTGCGTTGACATATGCGTTTGAAAAACTGGCTCAACTGTGTGAACTAAGTTAGTTTAATTAGCGGTACAATGCTTGCTGTTTTAAAAGCGTACTTCTACTTTTAAACAGCAGGTTTGCATGTTGCTTCCTACCCCACCTAAACGTTACATAAACTTAGTCATCGTTTATAAGTAAGAGGGTATTTCTCTTAGACTAGGCAGTAGTTTGGGCTCTGCGTTGATATAGGTATAGGTCAGTTAAATAAAATAAATAACTAAATAAGGGACCTGACTGATTGACTAAATAGTCCAGGGGTTCCCTAACTTATTTGAGCCGCGCCCCCTTTCGACCATAAAAAAAATCCGCGCCCCCCTTCCTCCAGTCCAGATTATCAGGTCGGAATAAGTATCAGTAATAGGATCCCGTTTTAACCTTTTGGGTATGGAACCCTAAATAGGATTCGATTACAAAATAAATTTATTTGATAAGTAGTACCAAATACGTTTAATAGCTCCCGTGAGGTTGGCGCGGGGACAATCCAAAGGCTGTTATGGTTTTTATTGTTCAGAAATCAGCCCACTGAAAAATCAATATTATGTTCTTGACGCGTTAATTTCAAATAATTTCATTGGTCGTATTAAACATTCTGAAATGCATTGTCTCAGCGATCGCAGGTAGCTCGCGCCCCCCTGTAAAGGTCCCTGCGCCCCCCCTGGGGGGCGCGCCCCCCACTTAGGGAACCCTTGAAATAGTCAATCAGTCAGGTCCCTTATTTATCTGCTTATTGAACATTGATTTTTATACGTATCGCTTAGATTATGTATGTTATATTGTAGAATATATTTAGTATTTATTTGTATTCTCTATTTAAGTAGGTACCTAATGTTAGTATTCTGTATCTCACTTACTCTCTGCCTACCACATAAGCTTTACTGAGCGTTTCCATCCAAAGGTTGCCTGGAAGAGATCGCTTTTAGCGATAAGGTCGCCCATTTGTACAACGTTTTTACTTTTAAGCTTTCCGTGTATCTTTCTTACTTTGATGTATAGGTACTAATTGTTTTCGTTTTGTTTTGCAAATAAAGTATTAATCTATCTATGTGGGCCAAACAAATCGGATAAATCGGATCCAAACAAATCGGATAACTTCTTTTGGCCCACCTTGTATATCTATGCGATACGATAGATAGAAGATATAAGTAGGTAATACGTATTTCATTGTGATTGAGTAACGAACAGGCGGACAAGCTAATTTACATTGATGTTAGTGTGATGACCTGTGAATACCAACATGTCACACCTAGACCTAGGCATTTAGGTTAAGAGGATAGTCTCCATTCTCATTCTCCATACAAACGTAGTTTAAATTTTCCTCCCTGGATAAAGACATTAGAGCAAATATGTTTATGCCATAAAACCTATATCTGTCATGACAATGCATCTACGTTTTTATTTTTTGTTATTTTCTAATTAAAATAAAAATCAAAAATCAAAAAATAATAAAACGAAAAAAATAAAAACGTAGATGCATTGTCATGACAGATATAGGTTTTATGGCATAAACATATTTGCTCTAATGTCTTTATCCAGGGAGGAAAATTTAAACTACGTTTGTATGGAGAAAGAGAATGGAGACTATCCTCTTAAATGCTGAAACTGCATATCGTATAAACAAAATAACTAAAAGCCGACGTCCACTTTACGGGAGCACAAGAAGTATGGTTGAAGAAGTAGGGTTGAAAAGATATGGATGTAGACTTGAGCCATACCTTAAGAGGATAGTCTCCATTCTCTTTCTCCATACAAACGTAGTTTAAATTTTCCTCCCTGGATAAAGACATTAGAGCAAATATGTTTATGCCATAAAACCTATATCTGTCCATGACAATGCATCTACCTTTTATTTTTTTTATTTTCTAATTAAAATAATAATAACAAAAAATTAAAAAAATATTAAAATGAAAAAATTTGTTCGTTGTTACCAACGTTACCTCTTTATAATATTAGCATAGATTAGTACCTATATATCACTGCTAAGCTTCTCTTATATTCCTTCTTAAACGAAATAAAAAAGCGGTTAAAGTTTATACTATTGCGGTATCAAACACGACAATAATATGAATAAGGAAGTAGGTAGACAAGTTCTCGTATTTCTGATAGCAGCGAAAGTGACCTGAGGTCGCGGGTTCACGTCACGGATCGTCAGATTACATGAGATAATGGAATATCAACACTATGACAAGGATTTCAAGCTAAATAAAGAAAATAAATTAGACTGCGTTTATTATAAAGGCATCTTCTTCTTCTCAGGGTGCTTCTTTAACTAGTGAAGTTAGTTAGGTAGTTTTATTCGATCTCTCGCGAGGCTAAAGGCATAAGCGCAGGTAAGTAAACCTAGACAGTAGGTACGTCCTCCTTAACTTAACTTGAATTGGTTCATTAACAATCATGATTAGGTACCTATACTTTGAAAAGTTCTGCATATGGTATTATACTGGGAAAGAATAGGGAACATCACTGTCGTTTTTCGAATTCCCCCCAAAAAAAATGAAATTCATATATCCACGGGAACGGGGTTTGAAGGATGTGGGGTCCGGGGTGTTCTTAGTGCACCGCACACTACAGATAATATCGGCCGATAGCTTGATTAGTTGTTGATAAGTTGCACCTCTAAAAACGGGCTGACTGAAGACGGGCCCAGACTGAATCGAGACTGACCGAGTTTTTTAGACATAATTTTAAATATAAATATATAAATATTGCACGACGTTACACACAGCGCAATCTAGCCCCAAACTAAGCACTAGGCTTGTACTATGGGTACTAGACAACGGATATACTACACATTATACTTTTTTTTTGTAAATACATACATATGATACATAGAAAACACTGAATATCCCATGTCTTCGGACCGTGGTGAGTCCTAGGACATGTTGGTTTCCTCACGATGTTTTCCTTCACCGTAAGAGCTATTATATTTTATTACTAGCAGCTCCCCGCGGTTTCACCCGCATAAGTCCTGATCCCGTGGGAATATCGGGATCAAAAATAGCCTATAGCCTTCCTCAATAAATGGACTATCTAACCCCGAAAGAATTTTTCAAATCGGACCAGTAGTTCCTGAGATTAGCGCGTTCAAACAAACAAACAAACGAAAAAACAAACAAACTTTTCCGCTTTATAATAGTAATAGAAGATATATTTTAAGTGCTATTTCCACCATATTAGTCTTCACTTAGTACTCGGAGGTTGCCAACGATCTCCCAGTCTAGTATAAATAGTGGGCCGGTACCACAGACCACTACCACACTAGCTAGATGATCGGTGTCCAGTACTAAATCGATGTAGTGTGCGCACTTTCATACAATATGTTCATACTGATCAAATTAACGCTGTATCTGTCGCCAAGTTTTGGGCAAAGTGCATTTGAAGTTGAGTCTTTGACACGAAGAAGAGACTGATCAAATTATCGGAAGATATCGACCGAGAGTTTAAAAAAACCGGTCAAGTGCGAGTCGAACTCGCGCACGAAGGGTTCCGTACCATTATCTATACTACAGATTTTGTTTTGAATGGTAAATTGCGGTTTACGATTTATGACGTTTTAAAAAAAACTACCTACTGGATCTGGTTCAAACCAATTTTCGTTGGAAGTTTGCAAAGTAATGTACATTATATACTTTTTTTAGTCTTATCATTCCATTAATTAAGAAGTTACAGGGGGGGGGACCAACATTTTACCACTTTGGAAGTGTCTCTCGCGCAAACTACTCAGTTTAGAAAAAAATGATTTTAGAAACCTCAATATCATTTTTGAAGACCTATCCATAGATACCCCACATGTATAGGTTTGGTGAAAAAAAATTTTTTGAGTTTCAGTTCTTAGTATGGGGAACCCCAAAAAGTATTTTTTTTTTCTATTTTTATGTAAAAATCTTAATGCGGTTCACAGAATACATCTACTTACCAAGTTTCAACAGTATAGCTCTTATAGTTTCGGAGAAAAGTGGCTGTGACATACGGACGGACGGACAGACAGACAGACAGACATGACGAATCTATAAGGGTTCCGTTTTTTGCCATTTGGCTACGGAACCCTAAAAATCGGAAATGTGCGGGAAGTCTAATCGCATAATACATTATTTCATAATAACTACATTGTCGGATTATGCATGAAAACAATTTGTTTTTATCGAGTCCGTTGACCTTTCTTTTGAGAAAAAAAATGATGTAACATGATTAGGCTATTTTAGGCGTTCTATTGATTTAATATTTAGCGCTTGACCTTTATTTTTTGAGTGTTTTTTGTGAACGATGACGATGACGATGATGAAAACCATTCATAGAATGTAATTGAATGCGATGGAAGATTTTTCTTTCAAGTTACAAACAGCTAAGTTCGTAATGTTGAATGTTGCTCTTCGCAAAATGTAACAAAGAATAATTTTATCAACAACATATTTTACGATTTATTATGTCATAGGTAGGTACCAGGTAGTAGAGAATTACTTGACGGGCAAATCAATGTGAATTCTCCATACGAGAGGAAATAAAGGCACTTTTCCGCCCTTAACATTAAATTTAAAAAGGAAAATGTTTAGGCTAGGGGTTTGTGAGATAATTACCTACTGCACGCCAAAAAATCATCGGAATCGGATAATGTTAAGCGGTGGAAAAAACTTTTTCCTCTTACCCAACTGCCAAGGAAAGGTTATGTTTTTCGCGCGTATCTTGTTCTTATGTTTGCATGTAATTACGTAATAAAAAGTCACGTGACCACTGACGCTGTCAAGATTGGCAAACTTATGATTATTTTAGTGCTTGATGGATGACACACGTTGATTTTTAGGGTTCTGTACCCAAAGGGTAAAAACGGGACCCTATTTTGAGCAACATTTACCCCCCCCCCCCCCCCTTACTTATAAACGATGAATACAGCTGCTTGATAAAAATCGTTTGTCTTTTAGAGTGCGTTTCATCTTTAATTTCCTAAGCCGTCATGTTGGTAGCAAAACAAAAAAGTGCAATATACAAAATAAATAATGTGCTACTATTAATTAAGAGAGATTTGTATATAAAGAATGAATGAACGAACCTTCCTGTATTCAAGGTTTAGGGTAAAGCACATTCAAGATATTAAGGCAAGACTTTTTTGTTTTGCTACCAACATGACGGCAAAGGTAATTAAAGATGAAACGCACTATACTGCGACATGAAGTTTCAAAATGACAGACAGAAACAAACGTTACATAACTTATGTCGAATGTTAATTATCTATACTAATATTATAAAGAGGAAAGATTTGGATTTGTGTGTGTGTGCGTGTCCGTATGTTTGTTATGAATAAACTCAAAAAATACTGGGTCGATTTCAAAAATTCTTTCATCATTAGAAAGCTACATTCACCCTGAGTAACAAAGGCTCCTTTTGATCCCGATATTTCGACAGGAGCGGGACTTACGCGGGTCAAACCGCGGAACGCAGCTAGTCGTTTATAAGTAAGGGGGCTTGTTTTTTACTACCGATAATATGTACGACATTTTGTAATATTCTCCGGAAACAATGCCCAACAAAATGTAACTGCAGTATGGGCGGAGTTCTTACGGTACAATGAGCGCAGATCTTGATGTCTACTATTACCCATACATAATATTAACGACAATCTTTTGTATTATATTACCTAGTAAAGAGATAAAATGTCTATCATACGTTAGAGAATCTATAAAAATCTTTTTCTTAAAATGGGTTTAAAGTTTTGTTTTTCGTAATTAGGTTATCCTACTAACCCCGAAAATTACTTATAAGTACAAATGTTTTTGTGTATAAGTAAAATTGAGTACCTATGTTTGTTACTCTTTCACGCAAAAGCGACGCAAATAAGCTGTATTTTAATATAATGTTAGCGATGGTAAATCTATCAAAAAACTGTCGCTAATCGACCTGTAAACCAGCAAAAAATTCATCGTGTGAAAGATATTTTTTACTTGCTTAATTATTCTTTTACATAGCTACTTCATGTATTTAACACGATATTGCAATAGCACAACTATGCCAATAATACATAATTTAGTAATAACGTCGTTTAAATTGTAGAATCTTATGTTGTCTCTTTACATCACCAAAAATTAAATGTCTTTAATCTCTCTGGGTTAAGTCTGATGGACGCAGCACCATTTTATTATTATCATCTGCCGATTTGGACATACGATTTTCACCATAACTGATTGCGAAGAACCATATTGGCAACATGACTTGCATTTGTATGCCTCTCACGGCTCGGTTGGTCAGCCCATATCTCAGCTCACTGTTCATAATCAATTGTCAAATAGGTACCTTCTACAGGTACCTACTTACCTAACTAAAAAATTCTGAACAAAAAAGTTCTGATTGACTGAAAGAGATATCTTTTACCGATAAGGTGGGCTTTCGTAAGCTTACATCTGTGCGTAAATAAATGTTACGCATACTTTAGCTTTATTTTCACACTCACACCGTGCCTGATTGATTGATTGATTTTAAAATTCTTTATTTAACAAAATAACTTTACAAATAGGTTACAAAAGATCTTATTCATTTTGTATACACAAACAGTAGCTTATAATGAATATAAGACTATGAAACACCGTACCTAGTAGCGATAGCTTTTAGCGATAGCGACTCAAATTAAAAAAAAACCCGGCAAGTGCGAAACTCGCGCACGAAGGGTTCCACTATCACTATCACAATTGGGTACCGAACCCTAAAATCGTTTACCAATTTTAAAATTTGATAGGAAAATGTGACATATTATTTAGCTTTGATTCTTACTTCCATCATACAACCACACCACTAAAAAAAAAGAAAAAAAAAACTTTGACACAAAGATAATCTGAAACTTATAATTAAGAAACTCATTGGTAAGTGAAGGCAGACTGGTATATTTGACAGATAGGGCAGCCATTTTGAATTTCTTGACCTACTCGATTCGATGTTTTTGAAACACATTTGTTGTATGGGAGCCCCCCTTGAATATTTGTTTTAATTTGTTTTTAGTGACAGACGGACGGACGGACAGACGGACAGACAGACAGCGAAGTCTCAGTAATAGGGTCCCGTTTTTACCCTTTGTACGGAACTCTAAAAAAAGAAAGCTAGGAAACTAGAGAACTGCAATAGAACGTGCATCTAAAGATTTTAAAATTCATTTCTGTCTATCTGTTTTCAGTTAGTTATGAATTAAAAACATACGTAGACTGATAAAAACTAAACCTTTCTTTGCGTCGCGCAGGCGGGTAACAGCTTCTGATTTTCAGTCTTGGATAGCTCCATATTTATTTTAAAGAACAAGTAAAACTCGAGTACCTAGTTAACGAAATTCTCCGGCCGCTCGCCTACTAAGCCATAGTATGTAGAAATTCACGAGTTCTTTGGTACTTTACCTATCTGATCAATAAGAAAATCCCACAACCCAGAACAGTCTGACCAGTGGGAGAACTCTGAAAACTGGAAAATCCACTGGAAATTAATATAACGTTTTAACGATTGAACTTTGTGATGTGAATGTTTCAATATAATAGTCACTCACTAAGCGCGGGCGGCGCCCTTCGCTTCGAGTAGTGTAAACAGCCAATGCCCTTGCAAACAGAACTTTACGGAAAAAACCACCCGATTTACCAAAGTTTGATTACAGTGTTATAATTGCAATAGAGGCGATTTGAAGGTGATTTCCAAACGGCACGGTTGAACAATATTTCATCATAACCTATGTAGCACTTTCGCTAAGAAACATCATGTTTAAAGGGCAAAGGTCTTCGGTGAATAGACACGTTATAAGATTGATAAAATCCTGCAGTTACTAATAATCAGGCCTTCTTAGGGTTTCGTACCCAAAGTGTAAAAATGGGACCCATTTACCTAAGACTTTACACACCATTTTGTAACAAACGAACTGGGTTCTATTTTCAAACATAAACGATAACCGGACACTAAGAAGATTTTTTTCTTCTCTAGTAGGTATGTAACAATTGCATGCCGTTATCTAATGAAAATTCATCGTTACCTACTGAACTTGGGGTCGACTCAGGCTCCTGAGAAAGATGCAACTGGGAACATTACTCGGATGAGAAGTGAAGATATAACAAAGGCATGCCAGTATTGTCAGTGTCAAGGTTTTTAATGGCGATACGAAGTGGCGCCTTTACAGCTAGTAAATCGACATAATAGGGCTTATTCATTGAAGATTTCTTACAAATGAACCACGAAATGAAATGAGTTATTATTATGAAGTAACGCTGCATGATATTATTATGTCCAATCATATTCGGGACAATTTTTCCGGTTTTTATGAATTCATTCAAACGGCCACCGTCTTACCACAAGGTACGTACGCATCATCAACATTATTACGAGTAATGTGATATTATTGTTGTATGGGAGCCCCACTTAATTTTTTTTTTTTAAATTCTATTTTTAGTTACATTGGTTGTTATAGCTGCGAATGAAATACCTACATCATCTGTAAAAATTTCAACTGCTATCATTATCATGGTTCATGTGACATTTAGCGTGGAGGGTTAGGTACTGCGGTTCTTTCGACAGGTGACGAACAGACAGTCAGCAGTTTAGGCTGTCCGTTTTCATCAGTCAGTCAGTCAGGACAAAGCTTACCTGAGTAACAGTATCTATTTTGAAACATTGATATTTACTAACGCTGTTCGCGCATTTATAAGTCGCAGCGATGGCGCGTCGCCGTAGAGTCGATATTTACCTACAACCTTATATTCTTCAAGTTTAGAGTGAATAGGTTTGTTCTAGGCCAGAATGTTACACCATCGACACCGCTTCCCATCAGGTGAGATGAGGTCAAATGCAAGCCTATCTCATCAACTCTCATGTAAAAAAAAGGCGATAGTAACAAAGGAATTCGCAATGCAACGGCGGCGATTTATCAATACTCGTTTAGAGTAACATATTACGTCACAAGTCAAAGTTACGTTAATTCTGTATCTTGATATAATTGCATTTCTAAATTTACTTGTACTTGTTAGGCCTGTTTTGAATTGACAAATGCTACGTTGAGAAAGTTTAGTTAAATCAATAGGTTAGTTAACCTTTATTCATGTTATAATGATTAAAAAAAAATTGGGTTTTTATGTATTAAGAGTTCCGTAAGGGGTAAAAGGGTAAAAGAGTTAACTTTAAGGGTAAAAGAGGAATCCATATAAGATTGTCAATTATCAAAATATATTGTCCGTCGTCGCAGACAGACAGAGTTACTTTCGCGCTTGTAATGCTGGTAAGGATTATTATAGTATAGATTCTTGCTCCAGTTCCACTATTGTTCAATCTATTATCTATCTATTACTATTATAAAGCGGAAGAGTTTGTTTGTTTTTTGTTTGTTTGTTTGTTTGTTTGTTTGTTTGTTTGAACGCGCTTTACTATTATAAAGCGGAAGAGTTTGTTTTTTTGTTTGTTTGTTTGTTTAAACGCGCTAATCTCAGGAACCGCGCTGGTCCGATTTGAAAAAATATTTCAGTGTTGGATAGTCCATTTATTGAGGAAGGCTATAGGCTACTTTTAATCCCGATATTCCGACGGGATCAGAACTTACGCGGGTGAAACCGCGGGGCGCAGCTAGTTACTATTATAAAGCGAAAGAGTTTTTTTGTTTTTTTGTTTGTTTGTTTGTTTGAACGCGCTAATCTCAGGAACCGCTGGTCCGATTTGAAAAAATCTTTCAGTGTTGGATAGTCCATTTATTCAGGAAGGCTATAGGCTGTTTGATCCCGATATTCCCACGGGATCGGGACTTACGCGGGTGAAACGCAGCTAGTAGTAAATATGCGAAAATGTAAATCACTTGATTATACTGCAAAAAAACCCCATAAGTTTCTTGTGCCTTCTTCTCATTGGAGGTCGCGTTCCGAAGACACAATGGATTACATTATTTAAGTGACTATTCAAAGAGGTATGTTGTTAATATCCAATTGAATACACATATTTGAGTTTTGAGTCGGTCTGCCGGTGTTACTAGTAAAGCTTCAAATATAGTCTGAGGTAGACTTACCTAAAACAGGTCACACCTAACCTACAACACACATGCACGAAAATCTTTACATGTGGGTGTAGGTGTGATCTGTTTCAGGTAAAGTGTTAGTGTAAGTGTATTTGAAGCTTAAATATTAAACAAATTTTGGTAAAATTTTGAATAGAATTCTAGAAAGTATTCTAAACACAGTCTCTCTGGTTGTATACAAATAACTTAATTTATCTAGGTAGGTATATCTGTTATTATGCTTTTTGACAGGTATGTAATGTATCCAATATCCATGCATATTTTGTGCTCGTTTTGAAATCAGTTTTTATAAAATATTGTCTAATAAACCGGATATTTTTTAATTTTAAACAAAATGTTATCATTCTTCTTGAAACACTTTTATCATAAAAGTCCTAATAGACGGGTGATATTTTAATTTCTAAGTTTTTTTTTCCTACATAATTATTACAAACTAAAATTACCTAACATCTGTAGCGATAAAATACCTTAAAAATCGTTAAAAGTTTCTCAATGCAAAAAGTTTTGGTTGCCAGCGAGACTACAAACTTAATTTGTTTTATATTTTCATTGCTTAGTCGTTTTCTCGCAATCAATCTTTTTCTAACCGACTTCCAATAAACCGAAGGAGGAGGTATCAATAATGAATTCTGATTCTGATTATTTTTCTGTTATCTGATTTCTTCTGATTTTGACTTCTTTCTTGTAATTTTGTAATATGGATTTGATAATCTGAAATAATTCTCTTTTTTTTTAATAATGCGTAAACTAAAATAATTTGTAAAAGAAATTTTAATGTTGGTATGTTCATCGTACTAGACGGGTTGACCGATTTAATTGTTTTTATTTGAAAGGTAGTTGCTCAAAGTTGGTCAAAAATCTGGTAATGATCTGATAAAGATCTTCGGAATGATGCTTTGAAATGCAGTAAATTGCTTACTTTTTGGTTGTTTTCCACCAGGGACGGTCTTTAAAATACCAGGTGAGAATTGACGAAGCACCTGGAACAATCTTTTCATCATAAAGCTCCTTAATGTTTTAAAAAATATATTTTCGCCAGTATCTATTAGTTGAAATAGTACTAAGTACCTAATACTAGCAGTTCTCTGTGGTTATACCCGTGTAAACGCCGTGGAAGAGTTCGAATAAATATACCTACCTATGTGTTATTTGTTTGTGTTATTCCAGGACTCAACTATGTAGGTATTTAAAATACTAAGTTTCATCGCAATAGTTCGAAAAGATGAAACAAAAAAACTTTCACATTTAATATTAAAAGGATTAATCATATACATCAACATCACTCATCGAAAGAAATGTAGGTATTTAGGTAAAGATGGTAACGAGTTTGCCGAGCGAGCTTTGAACTTTGTAGGAAAACCATGATTTGTTGAAAGCTTCGGAGTTTTTATGGAATAAATAAATCCTGCTGTGTAAATGTGAAACGTAGGTAAACTAGTATGTTTGTTACACTTTTTAGCATATGCTTATGCGCAAAAAGCTGAACTTTATATCCCGATATTCCCATGGGACTTACGTGGGTGAAATCGCGGGATTAGTATTTAAAAAAAAAAATATTTTATAAAAAATAGGTTTTAATTTAAATAAAATCAAGGGCGGCTTATTCTAATGACTTTTATTTTTGTAAACATTATTTCTTAGTGTTAATCCACACTTAGGATCCGCCGGGTACTAAAGTTTTTGAAAGCATTTTTTCAAAAAGCAGTATTTTTTATTTTTTATTTGTTTGTGTTATGTATGTAACATGTTAATTCTAAAATAATAAAAAAAACGTCTTTTAAATAATTATTAGTTGAAGGCATCTGATAGAGATTTTTGGTACGTCAATGGATCTATGACCAATCAAGCCATCTACAACTAAGCTAAGAGTCGAAACAATTTTCGAAGCGTCTTCTCCCTTTTAGTGGCTGTACCGACTTTTGTTGTATACTGCTCGGCGCAACGACTCACTTAGATAAGTGCTTGTCCGGTGACATACCAAGAGAAGACAGTAGTCAAACAAGGTAATAAATTATGCTGTTTTGAATCATAACATTTAACAACTCTCGTTTAAACCACACTATTCTTACCGAAAATATCCACGTGGTTTTTTCCGCACTAAAAGCCTAAGGCCTCGTCAAAACACAATCATGGTCAACCTACCGTAATCACCATCATCGTTAGATATACACGATATGATGTGAACAAACTTTCACTGATCTACAATTACACCGTACTAACTACTTTATAACCTGTGGCCTGACAAGTTTACGATAAACAAGTGGATATTTATGGAACTAATATATTCTCTACTATTTTGTCGTTGCCGTGAAGACATTAGCGCCGCGGTAGTTTTCGGTGAATGTTGGTAAACAATTTTAGTTTCACTATATTATGTCATAAACCCATAAATCATAATATCATATTGTTATTATTACGCGTTGGCACATGCTTTATAGTGAAACCGGTATGGTTACAATGACCAAGAGTCTCCACTGGTCACTAGTCTTTTTTTTTGTTTTCGAATCACGTATGCGAGGCCCTCCTACCCGGAAAAGGTGATGGGCACAATGGGATTCCGCGCCGCACCCCCAGTGCGACTTATTAATACTCGTTTGGTAAGTAGAATAAAAAAGATGGAAAGGTATTATTTGTTTATGCAAATACTCGTGGATAAATCGTTTCGAATTGCACGGCAACGTTTTAAGGGCCCACAACCCCAATAGCGTGACAGGGATAGCGATAGAGAATTACAGAAGTGTAAAAAAAGGCCGTAAGATGTGACTATGCAAAATATAGTAGGTACATAAAAACAAACTTGCTAATTACAAGATTTCAAACCTTAATTTTAAGTTCATATAGGGCACGTATCGAACTTTGTTCAGTTTATAATCAAAGTTTTATTAATATAGGTGTAGGTAATATCGACTGATTGTTGTTATTTATTTGTTAAATTAGAGGGAAGTTTGTGTAATTTTTCTATAGACATTTTTTTCAGGAATCGTGTTTTTAATAAAGTGACTTAGCGATCCTCGTTCCAAAACTGTTGTTTCAATTTTTATTTTCAATAATACCTTGTACTATTTATGTATTCTGTGATAATACCTATTCATTCAAGAAAAATCAGTTTTGGGCAAAGGTTCTGGGGTACGGCAGAGGCGCATTAAATATTATTTTGATGTCATTATCAGAAATATTAAATATGTTTTAGACATTATCTCTAGCACTAGTTAGAATGTTGTTCATAATACTCAGAAATAAAATCGAATTTGAATGATAGAAAAGCAAAATTAAAAGAATTGAAAAGTGCGTTTTCAGCACACGACAGATAACGCAATCCAAAATTCATCTTCACTAGATACTTTCAAGTTTCCATCTCGCAGCTCTAATCAATTGAGTTACATGGGTTATATTCCGATCGTAAAATCAATAGTCTACGTTTGCAATAAGTACCTAGAAATGTAGGTATTGCTTAACAAAATGTACGTATTTACGAGTGTCAAGTATGCTGGAGGGTCCTAGAATCGTGGCGTAATGAAGACGAAGATGATTTTATGAATACCTACTTACTTATGTATGACACTTTAACTACTAAGGAGATTGGATACCGTATGCGCGTGAATTAAAGTAATAAGAAAGTCGTGTAAGTTACTCTATTTGTAACTCAAGAACGGCTTAACCGATTTGGCTGAAAATTTGGTGGGGAGGTAGCTTTTTTTTTTTTTTTTTTTTTTTTTTTTTTTTTTTAAATCCCCTAGTAGGGGCTTCGGTCAATCCTCTGGGATAACCAGAGACTTTTTTACGTCATGTTTTATTTCTGACCAATAATATCTATGCTGCTAACCTATTTGAGGTAAAATCACAAAATATAATTGAAATAAATATATTAGATTAAAAATTGTAAAATAAATTTCAAGTCAAAATATTAAAATAAAGTAAAAATTTGTAAAAGTTATATAAAAGTACAACACAAAACACGAAGATTAAAAAGACTAGACGGTTAAAAAGGCATATAAATTAAATAAACAATGAATGGATTACGTGCTAAAATTACGCTTCATGTTCTGTTTTGGGACTTGTTCCTTGAGTTCTGCGGTGTTCTCTCTCTGATGCTTCTACGCTCGCGGTTTTCATCATAAAACCCGTAGGTAGAGCCCTCCTACTTATTTCTTTTCGTCACTTTTCCAGCAATTTTCACGCAGAACTCGAGGAACACGTCCCTCGTTTCGCGGTCCCCTACAAGTTTGGTTGCGTTTGCCGCCGTTATTGTGTTTCCCAACTTGCAAGACGCATCGTGCCTTTGGCGACCATAGACGGGGCAGTCGAAGAGAATGTGCGGTACAGTTTCTTCCGTGCCAGGTTCGCAGATGCACGATGGGTCCCCCTTACACTTGTAAGAGTACAGGTATTCGGGGAGGTAGCTTAGAACCAGGTGAAGGACATAAGATATTTTTTTGAGTGTGGTGTGGTAGGGTAGGGTAGTAGAAGGGTAGGGTAGTAGTAGGGTAGGGTAAGTAGCAGTGCAAAGTCCTAGGTTTTTATTTAATTTAACGTGCAGGACAACGACGGCTAATTAAAAATAAAAGAAATAGTTCTAAAGGTTTCAAAGCTTAAGATTTTTTATAATGTTAACTTTAATTTGAAAGGAATTTAATAAGTACCTAATTGCTGTTATTGGTAATGCGTTTCGGAGTACCTACCTGTGTACACAGTAGGTACATATTATACTTACCTATACATAACACAGCTTAAAATTAAAAAAAAACTTAAATTGGTAGTTAGCACCGCATCAAAATCCGTTGCGTAGATAAACAGACAGACATACAGTGATGACAGAGTGTCGCATAAAACAACTGATTTTTCATGACTACAAGAAGGGAGGGTAAATTCAAGGTAAAAAAGAAAAATAAATATAAGTATTATATTTTATATCCGTTGTCTAGTCACCGTAACACAAGCTTAGTCGCTTACCCCGGGGCTAGATGGCGCTGTGTGTTGTTCAGAGAATTTATTTATTTATTATTTATTTTTAATTTTTGAAGCTATCGGTGACTTATCCGTTTAGGATGGTGTTAGAAGCAAGTTTTTCAAGTACATTTCTTTGACTAAGTTATTTGGGCCAAAATGCAAGTGAACAGACAGATTGGCAATGCAACTTCAACCAATATGACAAGCGTAAATCACCTACGGGGAAGCGGTACGGACTGGCTACTGCGGCCGGTCAAATGTATGTTATTATAGGTACAGGTTTTATATCATGACCATTTATAGCAGCAGGGTTTAAACTGCTGTGTGAAAACTACTCTGAGCAGTAAAGAAAAACGTGTAATGTTTTGAAGTATCGGATCTCTAGTGCGCACTCTTTTATACAGGTTATTCTAAGGGATGACCACACGCTTGAGGTATGTGTGGCCTGGAATGTCGAGCGGGACGAACTGAGAGCAGTGGTGGGAGAGGACTTATCCCTACCGGGTGTTGTGGCAGCGATGGTGGAGGACGAGGCTGCATGGACAGCTGTCCTTCGTTTCGCCGAAACGGTGATGACTGCAAAGGAGGTCGCGGAAAGGGAGCGAGAGGCGTCCTCTCGAACCGACCGCATCCGCAGAGTACAACCCTCAGGGCGTCCGCGTCGTGACGACCTGATGCCTGCATAGATGGGCTCGTAGGCGACAGGCTCGGGGGAGCCTGCTGCCGTGCAAGAGCCCGGGCGGGGCGCACGTGGTTCCCGTGCGCCACTCATGAGGAAGTGGTCGTAAAACTTCTACGGAGCGGGGTCCGGCCGGATCGGACCATTGCCGTTGGGTACCGCGGAAGACTCGCAAGTGCCCGTAGTCCCTGACATCAAGGCGAGTGAGGAACCGGTGGAGCTTTTTAGTGGGTAAACCTATGGCCGCCTACCACCTTTAGGCCATAGGGAGCCCCACACACCGCGCCGCTCTCCCCCGAGAGTGGCGTGATGGTGCATAAGGCTGGATTTTCTCCACCCTAAAAAAAAAAAAAAAAAAAAAAAGGTTATTCTAAGGGATTAGTCGTCTACATACTACGTACGAGAACGAGAATGCTTACTTTTTATTTCGTACTTGGCATTCTTCCGGGTCTAAGATGTCTGTCGGCCCCATCGTTGAGTTTGTTGGGTTCCCCGATTTTTCCGGACGGTATACTACATGCGCTGGATGATCGGAGGGCTTTGCTCCGTGTGGCTTGTCAGCGGTTAAAGGACGTGTCCCCACATATGGCCCTGACGCTTCTAAGGTTCTGCTTCGCTGTCCCGAAGATTAATTACCTGCTCCGTACAGCTGCTCCCGTGTGGCTTCATGCGGATGGGGTGACTGATTTCGATGAGACTCTCAAGGTTTCGTTGGAGGACATTTTGAATATTTCCTTGGACGAGTTTCAGTGGATTCAGGCGTCGCTTTCCATTCGTTTGGGGGGCTTGGGAGTCAGGCGTGCCGGGGATGTTGGCCTGTCAGCGTTTTTGGCGTCTTCTCTTGGTTTGGTTGCTAGTTTGTTGACTTTAAATGGCGACCAGGTTTCGATTCCTTATGCGGAGGATGCTATTGAGGCTTGGCGGGCTCTCAATCCGGGCTCGGACCTTCCTTCGGTGCCGTGTGCGCAGCGGTTGTGGGATGAGGTGGGGGCGGGGAGAGTGTTGAAGCACCTGCAGGAGACTGCTTGGGGAGCGGACTTGGCGAGGATAAAGAGCGTCTCCAGGCCAGAGTCGGGGGCGTGGTTGCATGGTTTGCCTTCTCCTAATTTAGGGACTCTCTTGGACGGTGACTCTTTGCGGGTGGCCGTGGCTCTTCGCTTGGGCTGCAGGGTTTGTGAGCCGCATTCGTGCATCTGCGACGCCATTGTAGATGCTAGTGGCATTGTAGATGCAGTTGTCTTGGTAGGTTCCCGCGCCACCACGTTCTCAATGAGTTCATACGCCGGGCTTTGGTTTCGGCCAATGTTCCGTGTGTCCTGGAACCCCCTGGTCTTAGCCGCACGGACGACAAACGGCCGGACGGTTTAACGCTCGTCCCTTGGCACAGGGGTAAATGTCTGATTTGGGACGCGACCTGCGTCAATACGTATGCGTTAAGCCATTTACCTCATACTATGAGGGCGGCGGGTACGGCGGCGGAGGCAGCTGCGGGGAGTAAGCACGTAAATTATGCTCCGCTGTCGCAGAATTATATCTTTGGCCGTGGCCGTGGAGACGTCGGGGGGTTGGGGTCATGAAGGCTTGGCCTTCGTTAGAGAGGTCGGTGGCCGGTTAAGGGAGAGAGGGCATGATGTCCGTTCCGGAGCGTTCCTGTTGCGAAGGTTGTCCATTGCGGTTCAACGCGGGAATGCTGCTAGCATTTTGGGCAGCTTTGCATCGGGAACGCTTGGGGATGGTTTATTTTAGGTTAAGTGTTTTTTTTTCTTTTTTGGTTTGTTTGTTTAGTTATGATAAGTTTGATTGTTTTGTTTGATTGTATTTTCTTTTGGTAAATAGAATTTTTTTTTGTTTATATAAATTCTTATTGTTGAATAAATGTTGTTCTATAGAAGAGTAATGATTAATTAAATAAATAACAATGTATAAGTTTTGTACTGGTGTTAAAGTCTGTTGAAACGACGAACACAGCGCAGCCCTGGATCCACCCCACACACGCTCACTTGGTTTTACCACACACACGGTCACTTGGTTTTACCACACATGTGTCTGTGAAAACAGAAGACGTGTCGAAACTCCATTCCAACTTTCAATCCTATTCTAAGAGGATGATTATCGAAAAATCCCGACATTAAATGAACGTCTAACCACGCCAAACGAAACCCCATGCGTAACTTGCAACGTTAGTGAACCAGTGATTTTGTGATAAATATTAAATAGGTCAAATTACGCTGTAATCACAGATCTTATAAAACTAACTTACTTATAAAAGCCATATCGGAATAAACTCGACGAGACAACATAAGACGATTTTGTGCAATACAATGCACTCTATTGTCTTGAAGTCCCCAGTCTTGAAATTTGGGCACGCGTTGAACTTTTTTCTAAGTGAAACGAGCTTAGGTTATTCTGTAAGTAGCAAAAAAACTACCTACCGTGTTACGACTTATTACATGTAATTTTGATCTGTGGCTGTCCAAAAAAATATTTCTTACCATGAAAACTATAGGTATTTCCAAAAAATCTGGATGAAGGTCAAGGCTATCAAATTACTATGCAAACAACCCTCTGAAGTTACTTAACGCTATACGTTTTGAATATTTAAATAAAAAGACCGACGTGAACTTGGCCTCAATCACCTTATGGGCGCGTATGGGATTTGAATTTAGATCTAAGAGGGGCGTTTTTATCGTTTCACGCCGAGTTTCTTCACCGTTATTAAATGACAAATAGTAGCTGTAAGTGCTGTTAAATGGTCAATTAAGTTGACACATTGTGTGTGACATAACAAATCACATTGGCGAATTGTGAGCGGATTCGAAGCAAAGCGATCACGCAGCGAATTCGCTGCGAGTGCGCGGCGATTCAATTAGAACAAGTTCGCTCACAGTCGAGCTCGTGCCTAAGAATTCGCCGCGGTCCCCCGACGTTTTCGCTAACGGGGGAATTGTAGTGATGGCTTTGTCAAGTTTTTGTTCCTGATATGAGCAACGCGATAGCTATACAAGGTGCGTCTGGCCAGCTAGTAAATACATAAATCAATTTAAAACGCTAACGTGTACGGCGGGCAATCTAGATAGTAAACAAATTATCAATTGATTACTATTTATACAATGCTTTGTCCTGACTGACTTACTGATCGATCAATGTACATGAAAATCCATGTCGGGCGCATCGAAAATTGTTGATTATTTCATGACGGAATGTCGTAGAACTTTTTTTTGTGTACAGATTGTAGGCGACATTGTTTCCGATATTTAAGTGCAGTTTCCATACAAATATGTCGAAACGTATTGAAGCCTATCGACATTTTAGCCAAATCAGACATTTTTTGTCTAAAATTTGGATAGGCTTTGCACCAATAGGAGGTTCTTGTCTTAAAACTACACCAAAATGTAGGAAATAATGTCACCTTCAATCTGTGCACAAAAAAAAGTTCTACGACATTCCGTCATGAAATAATCAACAATTTTCGATGACCCCGACAGGGATTTTCAGTTTCAAGGTCGTTGACGTTGTTACTCCTCTTAACCGCTCTCTAAACTAATATGCTAAGGAGGTAGGTACAGTTTGGGTGTATGGTTGGTAGTGGCAATTTCTGGAAGTACTCTAAAGAAAAATGGAGTCTTTGAGAAGCTACCGAGCAAAAGATAGGTAGGTTTCAATAATATAGTTGTAACTTTGTAACCTGTCATCATCTATAGCCTCGCATTTGTATGGGAAACGGATACAATCCATTGTTGTCAGAGTTTCCCTTAGCAGTTGGAATTGCATGATTGAACCGTCAACTAAACCCTCGGGGTAACTTTCACTGGTCTACATACCTGGACGTATTAAGGGAGGAGGATGGGGGGAGTACAGTAACCTTACCTACTTGCCTATCCGAATAATAAAATTATAATATTTGATCTCTAAATAAAGTTCTAAGCACCCAAAAGTATACCGGGTAGCGACCCGGACCGAGCAGGCCCGACAATGTTGGGTGTTTGTGTGTGATACTAAAAATTGTGCCCATTAACTGCCCTGGAATACTACCTTCTATACTAAACTTAGAGGGCAAAAAAATATGTAGGTACTTAGTACTTAAAAAGTAAGTAACTTCAGGCAGATGTGCAATGTCAAAAAGGTAATCTGTTGCAGTCGGTACCTATTCGATGTGATACACCTATACGCAGGTCTTCTTGTGCCTTTTTACATAAGCACTCTTTTTTTATTGATTGCATCATCTCGTTACCCTGGAGGAGACTACGAGAGCACGCGAGGTTTCATCCGGCTTAGAGATGTTACGCTCTTAAAACCAATGGGTTATCCATCAAAAGTCGGGTTTATTGGGAGGTAAACGTAAATACTCGTACTTGCGCAGGCCCCTAGAAACGAAACCTTACGTCCAACACTGATCGAGCTAAAATCACACCGTCTAAGGGCAAATCATCGATTACGCAACAAGCAGTAACAACATTCTTTGCTACTTTAGTAATAGAGGTCAATTTGATGTAACAGAGAAATCTAAGTACCGCCTACTTACGTGCTCGATATACGCATCGTATAGAGTGCGTTTCATCTTTAAATTCCTATGCCGTCATGTTGGTAGCAAAACAACAAAGTGCAAAATACAAAAAAAATAATGTGCTACCTTGAGTTTAGGGGGATTTGTAGGTATATAAAGAATGAATTAACGAATCTTCCTGTTTTCAAGGTTTAGGGTATAGCACATTCAACATATTACGCCCTATTCTGAAAAACTGAAAATCCATGTCGGGCGCATTGAAAATTGTTGATTATTTAATGACGGAATGTCGTAGAACTTTTTTTTGTGTACAGATTGTAGGCGACATTGTTTCCGATATTTTAGTGCATTTTCCATACAAATATGTCGAAACGTATTGAAGCCTATCGACATTTTAGCCAAATCAGACATTTTTTGTCTAAAATTTGGATAGGCTTTGCACCAATAGGAGGTTCTTGTCTTAAAACTATACCAAAATGTAGGAAACAATGTCACCTACAATCTGTGCACAAAAAAAAGTTCTACGACATTCCGTCATGAAATAATCAACAATTTTCGATGAGCCCGACAGGGATTTTCAGTTTCAAGGTCGTTGGCGTATATACTCCTCTTAAGGCAAGACTTTTTTGTTTTGCTACCAACACGACGGCATAGGTAATTAAAGATGAAACGCACTATAGTGGCCGAGAGGAAGCTAGTTTGACACTGACTTGACATTATGTAGCGGTCAGCTGCACGTATTATAGTGTAGCCAGATCACGGAAGAATGATAGAGAGCCGGACTATGCTTCTTGAGTTGCTATCGCGCCACACTTGCGTAGTAGTCCAGGAGGTTTACTTCGGTTCGTATCGATACGACAACGATACTGTCATAGAATGCGTTTCATCTTTAAATTCCTATGCCGTCATGTTGGTAGCAAAACAAAAAAGTGCAAAATACAAAAAAAATAATGCGCTACCTTGAATTAAGGGAGATTTGTATATAAAGAATGAATGAACGAATCTTCCTGTATTCAAGGTTTAGGGTATAGGTATAGCATACATTCAAGATATTAAGGCAAGACTTTTTTGTTTTGCTACCAACATGACGGCATAGGTAATTAAAGATGAAACGCACTATAACGATGGTTCTACTGTCACCCTTCACCCTACTATCAGAATGTGACAGTAGAATCATCATATGACAGTATCGATGTCGTATCGAAACGAACCCCAGTAACCCTCCTGGATCCTTGGTACATTTTTGCAAATTTATTACTATCAAGCTAGTTTTCCGTGAGTAGCTTAATTTTGATGAGACGCCCAACAATTTCCAAAACGAAACTCTTGATTGTGGTAGATAACAGAGGTAGGATCTATACTACTAGTTTTGAGCGTTTAGGACCGAGATAACGTACCACGCAATTTGTAGGACAATATGACTGTTAAATTATATAAATACTAACTAGGTAAAAATAAAAAAATCTGCTGGTCAGTAATGATTTATGATGACCTCGTTATCGATATATTTTGGAAGGGGGGGGGGGACTCTTTGATCAAACCACAGATTTTTTAGGACACATATTTTTCATGTTAATAACCTATCTATATTATTTTATCTCTTTCTATGATTTATTTATAAAGCATTTTGAGTAACACGCAAGTGACCATAGTACGATAAATAATATAAATACGAACGAACATCCAAAAACAAAAAAAAAAGTTCTCTAGTCGCTCGTAAGTCGCGGTAACGACTCATCTAATAAATGACCCGTCAAGAAATATCAGTATGAAAAGTATAAGTACCTACCTACCTAGGTATTTGAACCTTTTTAGGGTTTCGGAGTCAACAAGAAACACATACTTACCTATAGTATCGTCATGTCCGTCCGTCTGTCCGTCCGTCCGTCCGTCCGCGGCCTAGCTACTAGCTTAGTACTAAATATCTGTAACTTAATAACTTTGCCTAAGAAACATTGACGACACCGATAGAATAGTAGGTAAGTGTATCTTCAATAAAAAAAAGAAAAACATTTAGAGGGTTCCTCCCCATCCATATAACGAGGGAGGTTTTCTTACTCGTCTACCTACTCCATTGTGTGGGGTGGGAAACCTATTGTTAGATTGGTCTTTTGAAGTCAGTTGGTTGTGATAAACCATTTTTTCATTTTAGGGTTCGGTTATGAAATATTGAGCATCAAGCTAGTTTATCAGAGTTATGTGTATCAGCCAAAGGGCGACTAGATCTCTAAAAGCTTAGTAGCTGTATACTTGGTTTTACGGCAAATGTATTCACGATACTAACCTAGTATAATTACAGAATACATAAATAATATTAAATAGGAATATCGACAAAGTCTATTTAGGTGGTTTGAAGCAGGCAAGCCATCAATAGGTGTAATGTATGAGGAGATGGTCTCAAAAAGAAAACAATTTAAAAATAGACTGCGTTGGTGTCAGAGTAATGAAGAGAGTATTAGATTAAACATATTAGCCTTAAGTAGGAAAGAAAAAGACTTTAAAAAATTTTGGAATCATACAAAGAAATTCAATTACAAACAGAGTGCACCGGTGAGCGTAGATGGCCTACAGGACCCGCAACAAATAGCCAACTTATTTGCGAATAGGTTTAAGGTACAGTCAAATCTAAAATCTGCCATTCCGTGTGGTGTAGGTTCACCTGTACAGGATGGCACGTTGTCGAGTTTACAATTCGTGCCAACTGAAATACTAAAAGTAATTCGTCTTATGAAACGTGGTAAGTCGCCAGGCCATGATGGCTTGTCTCTCGACCACATACTACACGCAGGAGGAGAACTAATAGTAAAGCTCTGTAGACTCTTTAATCTTTGTTTAAAGTTTACGTTCCTACCACAAAACTTAATGAAGACTGTGGTTATTCCAATCATAAAAAATAAAACCGGTAGCTGTAGTGCGGCAGATAATTATCGTCCTATTTCTCTGGGATCTGTGATTGGTAAGGTGCTAGAAAGGCTGCTACAACCGAAGCTTGCAAGTAGTGACAGCATTGATGATGCACAATTTGGTTTCCGTCCTGGTCTCTCAACGGACTCAGCTATCGTTGCTTTAAAGGCTACAGTAGAATACTATAAAGTGAGGAACACAACCGTCTACGCGTGTTTCCTAGACCTGAGTCGTGCATTTGACCTCGTGAATTATGATATTCTCTGGGGCAAACTCCGCGACTCTGGTGTCTCCAACGATATCGTGGGGCTGTTGAGATACTGGTACGGAAACCAAACAAACTATGTAAGATGGGGCGACACAACATCTAACGTGTATAAGTTAGAATGTGGAGTACGCCAGGGCGGGCTGACTTCTCCTGACCTTTTTAACAGCTACATCGATCCCTTGATTCGGGAACTGAGGAGCACTGGTGTCGGATGTCACATGGGTGGGGTTTGTGTGAACAACCTAAGCTATGCTGACGACATGGTGCTTCTTAGTCCCTCTATCAAGGGATTGATGAAGCTTCTTAGGATTTGTGAGCATTATGCTAATGAGCACGGCCTAACCTATAACGCTAGGAAAACCGTTTTAATGGTTTTTCGGGCGGGGAAGGGTCCGGAGAACATACCTGAGGTACGATGGAAGGATGGCAAAGCGGTTGATATTGTTCGGCAGTTTAGGTACTTGGGTCATATTCTTAGGGACGACTGCAAGGATGATGAGGATATCGAGCGGGAAAGACGGGCACTCTCGATTCGATGCAATATGCTTGCGCGCAGATTTGGCAAGTGTAGTGTTGACGTAAAACTGACTTTATTTAAGGCGTTCTGCCAGTGTTTTTACACTTGCCAACTTTGGACTAACTACAGCCGCAATAAATACAGTGTCATGAGGGTTCAATACAATGATGCTTTTCGAATCCTCATGAAAAAGCAGAGATATTGCAGTGCATCGAGTATGTTTGCGGAGGCGGGAGTGCCCGACTTTTTCGCTGTGCTGAGGTCGCGTATTGCTGGCTTTTGGGGTAGGTTAAATGACTCGCGCAATGGCATCCTCCAAGCGGTTAGCAGGAATCTACAGAGTGGTATCCTGAGGCAATGGATGACGGTCCACCAGAGTGGGAATAAAAAATGACGTTGATTTTTTAGTCTACAAAATATGTACCTATGTACATACAAAGTTTTATGTTTTTTTTAAGGACTGTATTAAGTGTATTTCTACTTTTTGTACCTTCTATGGGTCTTATGTGCCTGTTAATAAAGATTTATTATTATTATTATTATTATTATAAATAGTACAAGTAGTGTTATATAAATTACATAAGTTTAAAGGTAAAAATTAATATGGAATTATGTTTAAAACTTTAAATGACCAAAAGTATAATTTCGAAGGAATATAAGTTGTTAGTTGTAACGCCTTTTTCCAAACTCAATCGGTCGGTTTATGGAAGCTACGGAATCCTACAATGCGGGTGGCCCGACAAGGCACGCGCTTACCTAATTTTTGTTGTTGTGTTATGCGTGTTTATCTTTTGTCATGAACTTGGGCTCATTTGACTTAGTGAACTTGGCACGTTTACGTTTTAAGGATCGAGAACGTGTTGTAAGGTCGGTACATATTAGCAGCGCCCCGCCGCATTCCACCCGAGTTCATCCCCATACGATCGTGTGTCATTTCTGGTCGCCAGCTATCTCCATATCGAAGAGAAAATACAAGGTAACACGGAAACAAAAGATGATCGTGGGTTATCCATAAGTAGGTCAATCATACCTACCTAGCATACCAAGACCAAGTTACATTGAAATTTGTGAATTTTTGACTAAATGAAACATATTGAGTAGGATTTTAACCTTTAGTGCCAAAATGTTGAACTTCCCAAAATGTTGAATCTCAAAACGTTGAATTTCCAATAACACGATGAATATTTTCTGGTTTTAGACCAAGTTTTCGTTCTGTCCATTGCCGCAAGCCACTCACAGGAGATGATTAGACTAACCCAGTTCTTCACGTCCTCGTCGCTCGTTTCCAAAACGTTAGTTTTAACGATTATGTGTTAAGCCTTTTTAAAATTAACAAATTATTACACGCACAGCATAGCTCCTATTATTATATTAAAAAATAATTATTAAGTAATTATTTGTTAATTATTATATTCGCATTTTTAATGTATGATATACAGTTTTTCTTTCTATATCATAGAATGAGATCAAAGATGAGGTGTACTTTAATTCTCTAAAGAACGAATCATAGTATTAAAGTAGAGGCCCAGATCATCAATATTTAGAGTTATGGGGGCGTTATGATTTTGTTTCGATTGAGGTTGAGACTTTGGGGCCCTAGGCCTCTGTATTTTTAAGGACCTCGAAACGCGTGTCGACCATGATTCTGGGGATCAGAGGACGTTTGACTATTCAGAGGGGGAATGTTCGCCAGCCTTCTGGGGACGATACCTCGTGGTGACGCCCTCGAGGTCATATTTTGTATATAGTTTAATTTTTTATATTAAATAAGTTTTCATCTCTTCTAGTCATTTGAAGTTTTTTATGTGTGTACCAATTCTAGTTATTATATTAGTAAGTAATTTAAATTTCAAATAACCTATATATTAAAGTTTATGACATCAGCAAAAATATTAAAACAGACGGACAGCGAAGTCTCAGTAATAGGGTCCCGTTTTTACCCTTTGGGTACGGAACCCTAAAAGTAAATTGATAGTAACCTACTTAAAAAAATGTAAATAAATTGGCACTTAAAATCTTGATAGGTACTAAACTAAGAAATCTATACTTATATTATAAAAAGGCTAAAAAGGTAACGTTTGGTAACAGTATGTATCTATGTCGGGGGTAATCTCCAAAACCACTGGACCGATGTTTATGTTTAAAATAAATGTTTAATTTAATTTAATTTTTTTTTTGGTTTAGTTCCATGTTATTAAAATCCAAAGAGACCGCATGTTAATGGCATCCTACCTTGGAAATGATTATCGCATAACGTCAATCGCTGCAAAGTATATTTAAACCCGGAATATATAATACTAGCAGCTCCCCGCGGTTTCACCCGCATAAGTCCCGATCCCGTGGGAATATAGGGATCAAAAGTAGCCTATAGCCTTCCTCAATAAATGGACTATCCAACACCGAAAGAATTTTTCAAATCGGAACAGCGGTTCCTGAGATTAGCGCGTTCAAACAAACAAACAAACTCTTCCGCTTTATAATAGTAAAATAGATAGATTCCCATCCAGGTTGTAAACAATTGATAAGTTGTGTGATTAAAAGACAAATATTCAAATATCCTGAACTTTCGCATTATTAATATTATTGAAGTAACCTACCTACTTCAATACCTACTATACACACATATAATATTACAAATATACAGTCAGGCAATACAAATGGTTATCCACCGCAATTTGAATAATCGCAATTTATGTTTACAGACACACTCTATTTCACTAAACAGAATTGAAAAGTTCAAATTTTGTCCAAGTTTAAAGATTCCGAAAACCAGAAATTTTGATAAGAGCAAATTTTTGATCTCTACGGTGGATATCCTCTTTTACTGTCGACTGTTTTTATTTATCAGTTTATTAGGTACTTAACAAATTTTTATTTATTCTGTAGGTATTTGTGGTGCAAAAAGATATAAAAATAGGTATACATAGATTCAATTAGTAGCATACCTTCTTATATTTTTTTAAATTTAAAATATCTTTTGATCAAAGCAATTTCAATATATCTGTCACCCGATCTTAAAAACAACAAAAACATAAATGATTCGCAATAGCAATGATTATACTAAACATCTTACTGATGCGCCAGAGTCCTTCTACCGACATCGAGAGGGGCGCAATGATAAAAAGAAGTGTTCTGTGTTTGTGTCCACAGTCGCTCAGCTGTTCGTCACTCGATAATCATGAGAGCGCTGACACTGACGGTGGGTCATTATAACAAAAAAAAACAAAACTAAAAAAAATGTGCTGTAGAATGTAACAGTGTTGTGTTAATTGTACTTCGGGAAGTTCGATAGTGATTTTCTTCAAAAGTGTTATTTTCGCGAAGCGTGATTTTTGTTTCGTGTCTGTGTTTTTTTTTATCAATAATCAGTTGATTAGAGAAAGATTGTTATTGTTATAATTAGTTATAAAGTTTTTCACTTTATCATCATTGCGCTTTATAACTGTTACAATGTAGTTTTAAATTGGAAGCAGAGTGATCCTTATTTATAAACCTTTAATAATATAATTACGTGATTATGGATTATAATAAGCTTACTAGACTGCACATTGCAGATTAACAAAATCGTAATTGTGATATTGCGATTTTTTATCATTATTTTAATTATTAAAATCGATAAATCAAATAACTTTAATTATGCAGCAAACATTTTTATGAATTAAAATGAACATTCAAAATTTAAATATTTTTACACGACTCGAAAGTTGATTAGCATGATTAGCAAATTTAAAAAGTACCTATATTTAATGAAAATAATAAATAAGACCCGAAAATAGTTCTTTAGAATTTCGAAGATTTATGGACAATTCTTTAATTAATATTAATTAATTTGGTTATGAATATTAATTAATTTAATTAATAATCTCAAACAATACACAGACATATTAAAACGGAATTAAATAATAAACTTACGTGAAAGTTATTACATCGAGGTACTAAAAAGTTCAAAAATTTCAGTGCAAGTTATCGTTAATGCTATGAAAACAAATATTACATTTTAACGAAACTATTACAAAATCATACCAATTTACAAAAATAGACAACTCAGATAAACATGACTTGACTAAAATGTAGAGTTAACGAAATTGATATTTTAAACATTTTCATGTAGCTGATGAATATCGAAACTAACGATTTAGTAAAACCGGCTAATTAGGGAACCAACGGGTAAAAAGAATAACCCAACCCATTAAATTGTATTTGTCTACTTAAACTACGCAACGGATTTTTATGCAGTTAGTGCCATCATAATATAGATAATCTTATCCAGATGAATGATACGTGATATATTTCGTTGAAAATTAGTCAATTATCTGAACACCACTTATAATCTAGATGCCGTAAAATTTCCTACAATATTTTGTTTATGATCCGCGGAGATGCAGGAAATAACTTAATGCAGCTTATATTTTCTGTTCGTAGATATGGGTAGTGCTGGCATTTGCAGCATCACTGGCAGTCCCAATACAGGACCTTGCAAAGGATGCTGAGTTGACCAGAGAGAAGAGGTCTCCGGGAGGATGGCAATCCCCCCCGGAAGGAGTTTGGAAGAAGAAACTCGTATGGAAAGATGACTACAAACAAATATGGAAAACTGAAAAGAAATTAGCTTGGAAAACAGAATGGAAAAAGGAGAAAGTTCCAGCTTGGAAAACGGAACAAGTGCAACAGTGGAAAGAGGAGCAGGTACCTGCGTGGAAAATTGTGAAGAAGCCTATTTGGAAAGAAGTGCAAGTTCCCATCTGGAAAGAGGTAAGATATTTTATGTTTCAATCATTGCAATCTTTATCTGATCTATCAATATTTGTTTCCGGTTCTAAATCTTTCATTAAGACCCTACTTAATCTTCTTCTTCTAATATATAAAATTTCCATGTCACAGTGTTAGTTACCGTACTCCTCCGAAACGGCTTGACCAATTTTTATGAGATTTTGTATACATATTCAGTAGGTCTGAGAATCGGCTACTATCTATAATTTATAAGGCAAAACAACGTTTGCCGGGTACTGCTTTCACGTAATGGCTACTACCTGATAAGCGTGGTACTGTACTGAATACGATTCATAAATTGTGTTGATATAAGTGTATTTTCTAGATATAAAATCGAGTACACGTAAAAGAATAGAACTATTAAAGTAAATATACCTGTAACGTAGTTACTAGAATAAATTAAGTACCCACATTATATTCGTTGTCTAATTTAACTTACACAACCCTTAAGACTTAACTTTCATTTTATTTAGGTTCAAGTACCAGATTGGAAGAAGGTGAACAAACCTGTATGGAAGGAGGTTCAAGTGCCCATTACAAAAGACGTACAGGTCCCAGAATGGAAACAATCCTATGTGCCAGCTTGGGTTAAGGAGGGAGTTCCAGGGGAAAAGTACCTAGGTAAAGATGACCATGGTTGGGAGTACACTAGCCACGATCTCTGGAGGAAGAAGATGATCTGGAAACCGGTGTGGAAAAAGGTAATTCAATTATTCTAAATGTATAATAGGTAACTAAGTTTTATCTAGTTAAAGGACGTGACGGCCACATAAGTAAAAAACATAAAACTTGGTAATTTATTTCCAACTTGGATTTAATTTGACGATACTGATATTATTATCATGTTAATAAGTACAACAGAATGTGTTTTTGCTGCTATATAATTATAAGAATTTTAATTGGCATTTCAAAGCAGGTAGGTGCATAGTTCAAAAGTAGGTAACTTGCCTAGTTGACTCATTATGTCGGTAAAACTTTTGTTTTTAAAAGCTTGATCTTTGAAAGTGAAACTTGGAATGTTAGGTAATTATGGTTGTGGGAAAACAAGTTGTGTAACGTTACAAAGTTATTCGTAGACTAGAGTAAACCTTTCTTTATTAAACGATAACTTGGTTGGTTCTAGATCTTTTTTTAGGGTTCCGTACCTAATGGTAAAAACGGGACCCTACTACTGAGACTTCGCTGTCTGTCTGTCTGTCTGTCTGTCTGTCCGTCCGTCTGTCCGTCTGTCACCAGGCTGTATCTCATGAACCGTTATTTTATTATCGGGAATTAACGGCTAAACCGATGTTGATGAGTGAGGTGTCATTTGATTCACAAAACCAGCGCGGTTTTCAATAGGAGCCTAAATATAAATGATTTAGGATGCCTTGACCTGACATTTTTAATAACTTTATCTTCCGTTTTAGGTATGGAAAACAGTACAAAAACAAGAATGGGTGACTGAGAAGAAACTGGAATGGAAAGAAGGTACATACCAACATTAATAAAGTGTTTTTTTTCAGTTATTTGACATATTTATCCCAGGTCCAGGACTGGAATCATTTTGGATAGCTTCGCTTACATATTTATTATCACGTGACTTCATGATTAATGTGGCGGAATTATAAGATGGTGATGATCAACACCGACTCCCATGCTGTAATCATAATCACTCATCTTCACGCACAAACAATCATGCAAACACTTTTCCACACTATATCACTACATATCACACATATGTAATATTTTGTGTCACAAATAATTCATAATTTATTTGATATTTTATGACATGTAATTTGTAATACTACCTACAATTTGTTTTTAAGAATGGAAACAAATCTGGAGAACCGAAAAGAAGCAAGCTTGGGCTACTGAGAAGAAAGAAGAATGGGTAGAAGAGAAAGTACAAATCTGGAAGACCGTGAAAAAGGAGGTGTGGGTTCCAGTTCAAAAGAAAATCTGGATCGAGAAATGGAAACAAATTCAGGTCCCAGTTTGGAAAACTATAGAAGTTCCAGCTTGGAAAAAGGTTTGTAATCACGTTATAACAATTGTTTTCCGTTTGCAATCGTCTATATAGCAAGTTAATCAAAATCGGTAGGTACAGTTATTACATAAGAACACTCGCGCAAAAGTCATCTATCAACCAAAAAAAACTACATTGAAATCGGTTCATCCGCTACGATGCCACAGACAGATACACACACAGACAGACAGACAGACAGACAGACAGACACGTCAAACTTATAACACCCCTCTTTTTCCGTCGGGGGTTAAAAACATATTGATCACAACGCTATTTAATAATAGCGTTGCGTTAGTTAATACTAACAAATATTTTCAAAATACATTAAATGATTTCTAATTTAATTCACTTAGGTATCGAAACCTGTATGGGAAAAGGTGTGGGTCCCAATCCACCACGAACATCACGAACATCACGAGCACCATGAAGAGCAACACGGCTGGGACTGATTGCTCCTCTAGGTAACCGCCTATTGTACATATTTAGTTAAAATCATCTATAGTCATTTGTTAACTATTTGTTACCATCATCATAACCAATGTAAATATTGATATAAATACTCATCATACCTTTGTAAATAAGGGCCTGCTCACTTTGTATACGAATTCGCCAAAATTTGATTTCGGCGGAAACGTACGTACACGAATAATTCCAACCTTCAAAGTTCTATGTGAGCGAGTTCGTCGATGCATCTCCAGCGCTCGCTTACACTGGACGCGAGTTAGTTGTATTCAATTTACAAAAGTCGAAAATGACAACGTTTAATTCTCATGAATTCGCATCCAAAGTGATCGGGGCCTTACATAAATGTCGTACTATTATAGCTGATACTACAGTTTGTGAAACAGAAACGTATCAAAGAAATAAGATCGATCTTGCTATAATAATAAGATGTTCATGTTATACAGGTGGGAGGACAAGGCGTACGCAAATGCGAATTGTAGCTAAAGCGAGTGTCCGCGTTCATACGTGATCAAACAACTTGACGTCAAGCACATCATGCTATATATCCTGTGGCTCGATCGTTTGACTCAAGTATTTCGATTGTTACTGAACCGTTATTGTGATTTTGCATCAGCGAATTTATTCCTACTTCGCTTTGCGTGCGCCCTCGTAAATCTCGAATAGGTTTGTTACAAAGTAATTGTAACTAAATCTCCAAGATTCACTTCTTCGTCCAAAGATTGTACACACAATAACCCATTGTGTATACAACAAAATCTCACGGCATAAAAATAATTTTATGCACATAGGAAGTCATAATTTCCATACGAGTTCTTTTCAAATTGAGGACCAAAAGTATTTTTGAATTATTAATTCGAGAATTACGTATTATAATTTTAATGAAATTATTTTGCGTCTGTTCAAAGACGTAATTATTGTTATTTAATTCGTTTTCTTTGCTGATAAAAATAAATCATTTTTATAAGAAATCAAAACTAGATATTGGTGCTATTATTTTTACCAGTGGAGATTTAATAATTGGCAATAAGTATTAAATAATTAGTAATAAATGTTATTGTTTATTGAATTATTTAATCATTTATTGCTGGTTGTTGATTTTAGAGGCTCAAAAAATAAATCGATCGACCGTCGTCGTGGTAAGCGACGGAAAAAAGTACAACTTGTTTTTACGTTTTTATTTTTAAGTTTAAGCAATAAAAAATAATTAATATCTATTTGTTTAATTTAATAACCTTTTCGAACTGATAAAGTGTACCTTTTCCTAAATTTAATGCTCATTGTACCAGTGTACATATACAAAAAAACACAAGTAGCACAGAATACATAAAATGTACACAAGATAGTAGTCAATATTCATAAAGTAAAGAAATGTACAGATATATGTTACCGTTACATATCTAAAATGTAATGAAGATAGTTATAATAAACAGTAACCTAATCTAAAGAAGTAATTCAGAATTTCGCAGAAGTTCGTTTCATTGATTTCAGATTCCTGAAGTCTATTCTTTGTCTGCTACCTAGGTACATACATAAGAAGCCATCTGTCTTAGTTAGGCCACTGTTAGTTTTGGTTCTGAGATAATTCTTTTAATTCTGGATGCATCGGTCCGCACATGGACCTCAAACGCTGCTACAAACGCTATTACTTAAGAGCCCTATAGCCGCTAAACTCAAAATCCCTGTCGGGCTCATCGAAAATTGTCGTAGAACTTTTTTTTGTGTATGGATTGTATGTAGTGTAGGTGACATTGTTTCATACATGTTGGTGTAGTTTTAAGACAAAAACCTCCTATTGGTGCAAAGGCTTATCAAATTTAGACAAAAAATGTATGTTTTGGCTAAAATCTCGATAGGCTTCAATACGTTTCGACATATGTGTCTGGAAATTGCACTAAAATGTCGGAAACAATGTCGATTACAATCCTTACACAAAAAAAAGTTCAACAAAATTCCGTCATGAAATAATCAATAATTTTCGATGAACCCGACATGGATTTTGAGTGACATCAGGTGACCGGAGTGCTGGCTTGTATTTTGCCCAGAAAATAAGTATTTGTATACAACGGGGCAATGCAGCCAGTATTCTGGGCACTTTTCCCTCTACCAAGATTTTAGCTGATTTAGATTTTTTGATTGGTAATTAGTAATACTATAATAATAGGGCTCTTAAAGCTAACAGCTTAAAAGTTAGCAAAAGTTTGTCGTGTGTAGCATCCACCGGCGTGAACCGTTTGCGGCTTTGAGTCCATTTAGAATATAATGTAACAGGAGGCGATTTTATGGAGTAGCGTTGTCCGTGAAACAGAAACCAGGAACAGAATTCTATAAGACGTCCACAGCTTCAAGCAGAGACGCGAGAAAGAAGCGCTCACTGATCGTTTTTATAGTCGACTCTTGTACGCAAAGAAAACGATTATTATAAATTTTCCCTTTTCATTTCTTATTTCACTTTAACGATGGAAATCCGAGAAAGCTATTGTGTTTTCATGGAAAATGGTTTTAGTTTGTTCTTTTATTTCCTACTACGGTTCTATACCCAATTATAAAGAAAATTGTATGATGTAATAATCTTCGAAGTGATGTGATAAGTCTCAGTCAGTATACCTACTCACTATGGTCCGATGATATGGGGCATTCGCCAATCCCGAGTAGGCACCCGTAGCGTCTTATTGCCTAACCCCTCTATAAGGAAGCCCTGGCCCAACAGTGACACAAATTAACGGGCTAACAAAAACGTCTTTGAAGCCCTTGAAGCCTAATATAATTACCAAGAGTAAATGTGTCTATGGATTCGCAGTTATTAACTGAAGAAAAATCTACACTTTTCCTTTATTCAAAGTTCATTCACGATCATTGTCATAGCGAAACTTCGCTTTAAATCTCGATCGTCTGAAATGTTTTTGATCATTCGAAGGTACCTGTGGTACGTAAGAAAAACATAACCCTCCTTCGGCAGTCGGGTAAAAACTTAGTGAGATAGATAAATACAACATTTCGTTATGTTCAATCCGATCAATTCTCAGCCAGGATGACTAAAATAAAACATATACCTACCTAAAATAGCTACATCAATTACATTGGCTTCAAAGTAGAAGCCAAGGTCCTTTTTGATGTTATCGCTGAAATGCTTCAAAACTGTATTCATAATTTCCTTTCGCATTGTTCTAAGTAAATTAAGGAAGTGTTTGGTCTTATTTCAATCGAGGTATAATGACTAATTGTTTATATTCGAGCAAAAAAACAATCAAATTAATGCCTGTGAGAAAAAATTGTTATGCCCATAGGAAAGGAAGTAAAGCAAACCATATAGGTAGGTAGATATATTAGTCGTAGTTTAAAGTGGATTGATGGTGCGGTCCACACAAGTAAGAAAACAAACTAAATATAAAAATAAGAGGCGCGTCGTCGTAGCGTCGCGAATCCTTTTGACATAACTACGGAATAGGCGGTTTTCATAGAGGAATTTGCGACGTGACGACGACGCGATTCCGTCACAACTTGCAAATGACTCAAATTATTATTACTGAAAGGAAAGTTCCATAACTATAACAAAATGTCGAAAAACCAGCCAAGTGTGAGTCGGACTCGCGTATAAAGGGTTCCGTACTATTAGGTATCACGAAAAATCACGTTTGTTGTTCCTAAAAAAAATTTTATTAGTTGATGATTTGTTGCTATAGCGGCAACATAAATACATCATCTGTAAAAATTCGACTCTTTAGCTAACAGGGGTCATAAGATACAGCCTAGTAACAAACAGACAGACGGATAGACTGTAGTGGTGTCTTAGTAAAATGGCCCCTTTGGGTATGAAACTCTAAAAGAAAAAAAACTTCCTAAAATTTAGGATATAAGACAACCTCAAGGTGCATTTAGACTAAACGAACACAGAGCTAGGGCTAGAGCAAGAGCATTCTTTCGTTTGGTCTAAATGCACCTTTAGAGAATAATTTTATGGTCGATACTTTTTTAATGATGTGGAAGGCTGTTAAATATACTAGGTACTATCCTGAAGTAGCCTTCCTAGCCACCTGTGACCACCTCAGCACCTATTCTTTCTAATGGCCACCCCACAGAAACTTGCAAAACAACTTGCAAATCCGAACCATCGTAAATAGTATGTGACATTATGCATGCCTAACACACCTACATTTTGTGACAGCAACGTGTGGGTCGAAGTCGAAGTATTAACGACAGGACAGAGGTCACCATTTGATTGCAGGTCAAAACTGCTCATATTGAAATCGTTCTAATTCGTTAGTGTAGGTTTGATTTTGTAAGTTCGAAGATGAAATTTAATTTTTAAAAAGTTTCTCATCGAGAGTATAAAAAATAAGCTGTTTTTTATTCATAAACTTTGTGTCGCAATGATGCATAAATAACAGAATTTAGATTAATAAACACTACCTGGGTTGTCTGGAAGAGATCGCTTTAAGCAATAGCTCATTGTACCTTTCTTATAAATAGCTGTAAGTTTTTCTTTTTGTAATATGTTTTGTGTGCGTGAAAGCAGCCGCACCAACCTTGAGCGAGATTTCTGGTAAATGGGACGGAGGCGCTAAAGTATCGTCCCGTACCAAAAGCTGTCCCATCTTGTACATGTACTATACTATACTATAATACGTCGCTATTCTTAGATCGAACTTAGCAATTTGCTGAACTACTACTAACTAATATTAGTTTGGATCTTCTGCCCGTGGCTTCGTCCGCATGTCTTATATAGGAAACAGCATTAGGATATAATTAGAATTGAATTGGAATAGGATTAGGATCATCCCGCCCCCTACCTACTGTATAAAATACAGTGTAGGTATGTCGAACAATTTTCATGTCAATCGATTAAGAGAATAAAAAGTATCATACAAAATTGGAGCCCCCCTTTTCACAATTTCATAAAACCTTAGTGGATTTGCGAAATCTACACATGCGAGAGAACACACTATCTAAACTTTAAGTATCTAGGACCAGCAATTTAGGCTTTGCGTTGATATTACCTATGTAACTATTAGTTCAGTCAACTAGTCAGTCAGTCAGGACATTGAATTTTATAAATTACTAGCTGACCCGGCAAACGTTGTTTTGCCTTATAAATTATAAATAGTAGCCGATTCTCAGACCTACTAAATACGCATATAAAATTTGGTAAAAATCGGTCTTGCCGTTTCGGAGGAGTAGGTACTGACCCTAACATTGTGACATGGAAATTTTATATATTAGAAGATTAGATATTAGATAGGAAGTTTGCTTCCCACGAGATCCAGAATTTGGGAATTGCACGATTGAAATCATACCTAGACGCTATATTTGGGTAATACTGATTTGAATTGTGAGGCTAAGTGCGGAAAAAGCCCAGCGAAACTAACTAAGTTCAAACAAAAAATAAACCTTACATATTCTTATTGAAATAACTTAAGTAAGCCTTTATTTAGTTTTCTATAGTCTAGACTTGACTTTATGAATAGACGACATGTGAAACTATTACTGGATACAAAAGGCTTAAGAAACGTACAACTTTCCTTTAGGGTGTCATATTAATTATATTTTAATAATAGATTTAAGCTATATCGGCGTGGATGATACCTACTTATTAGCTCTACTCTATACTTTAAAAGCAGCTGTTAGATAAGTTATACCTAAACACCTACCTATAGTATAATCTTTCATTTATAACATAAAAAAAAATTCACAAATTGAGGGCCGAAATAGAACCCTAAAAAATATATGGATAGGAATCTAGGAAAGTTAGATTAGATAATGCTTTATTGTACCAAAATTAAATTAAATTACTAAAGAATTTAAAACATAAAATAACATAATAGGAAAACACACACGTTTGTGACAACACGTGTTTTCAGCAGTCAAAGAGATAATGACAATAGTAAAAAAATAGATGTTACGTAGGTACGACATATAAGAAAAAAAATAATATTTCTATAAAACAAATTTATAAGAAAAATATCGCAAATAATGATACTCATTAAATGGCACTTATACAAATTGGAAAGATTTAGTTCCAGAAACTTTTGAACAGAGTTTTCTCTTGTCGATGAAAAATTCCTAGACCCAACAATAAACACGTGTTGAATTTCACAATAACAACGTGAACGTTGATATTAAGTCCTCCTAATGAGAAGTTCAGAACCACTTGTTAACTTTATTTGAAAAGCAACAAGTTAAAAGGAAAATATGATAGAAACGGTCTTGTTAGACGTAACGCCTAATGAATGCCTGCTTCGACGGCCAAAGGCTGGATTGATTGTATAACCACAGAAAAATCAATATGCCCCCGGTTGGTCGCCGCCCGCGCCGCAGCCCGCGCCGTCTGCGCCGCGCTGCTCTTGATCAACCGCTTTTTAGGAATGAATGAGATGATAATAAAATAAACCTAGCAGCGTGAGCGCTGAGGCGCACCAACTAGGGGGTAAACTGTGGTGATCGTACCCTGTGAGAATGTTGGGGAAGCGATTCGAAATACCTGTATGCAGCAGTGTGAGAATTAAAACCAATTTAAAAAAATAAAGTGATTAATAGATTTGACATTTCGCTCAACTGGTCCCTACTTTCACTTTGTTTTGTGTACCTAGACATTAGAATGTAGACTTTTATGCTATTATAGTATTAAAATCTACATTCTAATGTTTTTATATTTATTTTATTAGTATTTACGGATTTCTAATGGAATTCTAAGACGGTATATTATACATCAATATCGACCATAAAATAGCAATTTATTTTTATTAAATAACCCTTTTTTAAATAATATACCTACCTTACTAGAAATCTATTTATATAGGTAGGTAGGTACCCATAAAGCCGATCGTTTACCGCCGAAATGACAATCTTAGAAACATTTCTTTCACGCCGAAACAAATAACCTGTTTTTAGGGTTCCGTAGCCAAATGGCAAAAAACGGAATCCTTATAGATAGTGATGTGCCGAGTCGCTGTTTTTGTGACTCGAGTCGACTCGAGTCGGTTTATACGGACTCGAGTCCGGACTCGAGTCCGGACTCGAGTCCGGGCTCGAATCCCAGACTCGTGTCCGGACTCGAATCCCAGACTCGAGTCCGGACTCGAATCCCGGACTCGAATCCCAGACTCGAATTCCGGACTCGAATCACCAATGTGTGTCAAGCGACTGTTATTCCTTAATCCCCAAGATTTATTATTGTTTTACAACATTTATGGTTTTATTCAAAGTTTAACTGAATTGAACTGCCACAAACAATAATATTGATTGATTGGACTACCACAGACAATATTATTCTTGAATAAAAAATCCCGCGTCATTCGTACGGACGGACAGTCGAAGTTTGACGGTTTGGCGGGAGCTATTTTTTCCAAGTAAATGTATGTATCTATGGAAAACGAAACATTGCGTGGAGTGAGTGGAACAGAGATCGAGAACGAGCGAGTCAACTTACTCAAGTCAGTTGGAATCGCATAATAGAATCGAGTAAGCAGTACGGAATCGAGTCCCTGACTCGAGTCCCAGAATCGAGTCCCGGACTCGAGTCCCGGACTCGAGTCCCAGAATCGAGTCCGGTACTCGAGTACGCCGGACTCGAGTCCCGGACTCGAGTCTGCGGACTCGAGTCAAAATAAATTTGGACTCGAGTAAGCGAGTCCACCGAAAGAATCGAGTCTGACTCGAGTCAAGCCATACTCGGCACATCACTACTTATAGATTCTTCATGTCTGTCCGTCCGTCCCATGCCACTTTATTCCGAAACTATAGAGCTATACTGTTGAAGCTTAGTAAGTAGATGTATTCGGTGAACCGCATTCAGATTTTCACAAAAAAATTAAAAAAAACCTCCGGTTTTTTTTTTTTTTTGTGGGGTATTATATGGATAGGTCTTCAAAAATGATATTGAGGTTTTTAATATCATTTCGAGAGACCCTTCCAAAGTGGTAAAATGTGTCCCCCCCCCCCCCCTTGTAACTTCTAAACTAAGTGAATGATATAACTAAAAAAAATATATGATGTACATTACCATGTAAACTTCCACTAAAAATTAGTTTGAATGAGATCCAGTCAGTAGTTTTTTTTAATACGTCAGAAATTGTAAACCACAACTTACCTTCCAAAATAAAACCTATTGTATAGATAATGGTACGGAACCCTTCGTGCGCGAGTCCGACTCGCACTTGGCCGGTTTTTATTATGATAGGGAAAAGATGTGGTTTCTTAGACCCGACGATCTTATTTATTCTGGAATAAGTAATAATAATAATTATAATAAGCCCGCAGGGCACCTTGAGGCGAGGTGTCGGGGAGTAGCGACTCCGCGGCTTCCCGAGTGCTCCAGGGGGAAATCACCGTTCCTCAACACCGGCTTGCCTTAGTTGGTTGGTCGGAGTGAACATTGATGAGGTAGCGGTCCCCCGCCTCTGGCTTGCCTTCACCGGCCGGTCAGAGTGGAGTCGCGAGAGCAGAAATGCTCGGAGGATGGACACCTCACGTCAGTGATGAGCTGGGCTGCTCTCTGGCATACCAGTGATGACTTAAAATCCAGGGAGGTATCTCCATCCTTCAGCCACGCACGCCTTCCAAAAGTCCGGGGCTCCATAGATAGCCCCTTGATACTGGACGTATAACAGACAATAATAATAATACATAAGTCAATTAATATGATTAGGTACCTATTTTATCTTTGATTTTGCATCAAATATCAAACAGGTTATAGTCTGATCGATGAAATAAATATAATCTCAATGCATTCTAAATAGAAACAACACAAGCCTGCCCATGGAAGTATAAAACTGAAGAAGTAACGGGTGCGCGTTACTTGAACCCCCAACATTTTTTAACTTAAAAACCGACTTATTTTAAATTTACGTACTTTATTAGAACTTTGCCGACTTTGGTATAACCAAAGTCGGCATCGTGCTTCTAGAAGTAATAAAGTTTATAATAGTAGCCAAAATTCTAATAAAGTACGTAAATTTAAAATAAGTCGGCAATCAGCGAACAAAAACATAGATTTTTTTTTAAGTCGGCACTCCGCTAATCTTTACATAGAATATTGCAAAAGTCGGCAAAGTGCGAAAGTCGGCACTCGGCGCCTAAATCATTACTAGGTACCTTAGGTACTAAGTAAGTTTTGGACTAAAACTTTCCTAGTAAGTAGTACTATTAAACTTACACTAATAAGTACCTAGGTACTAAGTTTTATACGAAACTAATAGACTTGGTAGTAATTACTACAAAGTTTGGTTTTCCGGTCTCATTCTCATTAATATTTCAAAGTCTTTGGGTATGGTAGAGTAAGTAAGTATACGGTATGACAAAGTTTGGCGATTAATTTCTGTGGTATAGGTAAAACTAATTTACGTGTAAATACAAATACTTAGTTATTAGGGGGTGTGGTGGTGCAAGGGATGGCTATTTCTAAACTAAATAGCTGCTAAATTCGAAATACCTGGCCAAGAGTAGGTCGCGAGTCCCACTCGTACTTGGCCGGTTTTTTTATTTGTAGATTACCATTATACCTATTCTAAATGTCAGTAAAACCATGAAATTTCACATTTTAACAATAAAAAATAATCACAAAGTTACGGCTAATTTTTATTAAATCAATTTACTAGTATTTGTAAAACTTTGCGTATAACTGAATCAATATAGTATAATATACATAGTATAAAACTATATTACTCAGGTCCTGTTCATCGTGCTTAGATAAAATAATAATACATTTTACCAGTAATCATCGTTTTTAGTGTTTTTACAAGAAATCATCGTTTTTTTTTCATACAATTCTATCCTACTCACTCCTATGCAACCGAAAAATGAAAGGTTTTTTTAATTCAAATGTAATTATGGGTTTTATTATCTGAAATAAATGAATTTTAATTTAATTTAATTATTATCTATCCCCGTCTTAATTGGGAAGGCACCTTTTTTTTTCATAGCCAACACTGTCAGTGATACCTACCTACTAATTATTCGCTTTTCATAGCCGACAAATTTAGTTCAACTCATTCTTACATTTATCAGTGTAATTTATTTGAAGTGTCAACGTGTCAAGTGATAATTATAAAGCCGAGCTTCGTTAGTTAATCCACCGCCAACAAATCTAAGTTCGCTTGATAGAGCCTGTTTTTCTTAGATTTGCGTCACAGCAAACTATGCTCTACCGTATACTATCCTCACTTATTTAAAAAAAACTGGCTAGCTAACTTAGTTTAGTTTGCGGTGTAGATGACGGACGAGTCGAAGCGCACCTCTCCATACCAACGAGCGAGGGTACAAATAAAATCTTTTTTGCCACCTCTTTTTTTTTTAAAATTATTCAATTCCGGTGCTTTTTCTAAATGTCATTAAGAAAAATCACCTCATAGAGACCTTGGCTTAAAATTTTTCCTATTACCTACATAAAATTTCGGTTTCGTAATTTTTATAAGTATCATTAATTGCAATTTGGAAAATATCGTTACAACTAACATATTGACTACGAAACCGTAGTAAAAAATGAAAAAGTTTAGGCCTTAGCTAAAATTTAGTATTTGTGAGATAATTCAACGAGCACACAAAAAATCAACGGACTGAGGGGTTACCGGTTATGGGGTGGAAACAGGTTTTTCTTTTTGTAACTCGTGTCATAGATTACTTAACTTCACTTACCTACTTTTAATCGCAAGTATGAAACATGACTACCATTTTAATCTCTCTTGAGACAGGTCACTTATACAAATATCTGTCGTGTCTAGATTCTCATTAGAAATCTAGATAAGCTAAGTCTGCATACCTAGATCTAAGTAGGTTAAGTATCATCATATTACGGAACTTATTACCTTATTCTCTTTTTGTTCATTCTGAACATTCTGAACCTAATTTTAGACATACCTAGCACGTTGTGAGCAGCGTTGGTCTAGTGGCTGTTACCCTGATTTTCATTCCGAGGTGAGGGTCGTAGGTTCGAATCCCTGCTGAAAAATTTCCAATTCTTTTCTTAAAGAATATGCACATTTTTCTGTGCGCTATTAACATCATTCTTACGATGAAGGATGCATACAAAATGTAAATTAACTTTTCCCCTAAACCTAATATAACTTTTTATACTGGGGCCTGATTACGTTACTCTGTTCCTAACAAATATCGATTAAAACAATTGAAATTATTGATTATTACGTTTACGGATGTACAATTTGACAGTTACAATTGCTAGTTTTAATTGAAATTCCAATTTGTTAGCGACTGAATGACGAAAAAGATGACATGTAATCATCAATTTCAATTGTTTCAATCGAGATTTGTTAGCAACATAGTGACGTAATCAGCTAGCTGGTATCCTTCTCAGAAGCATTATGCGAATAATGTTGCGAGGCAGAACTAGTGGTACCCTGTATGTACCTATAGTTACTTTCTCCTTTCTTCAACTTTGCCCTCTGAATAATGACTTGTTTTTTTATTTTGTATAGGTAATTTGATGAAGCCAATTAGGGCGCTCAATACGTCCCTAATAAAATAATAGGTTTATTTTTGTAGGGTCATTTGCTTGTAACTTGATTCTTTTGTGCTGACTATATTTAGAAGAGGTTTATATTTTTATCAATTGAGACTGATAGGGGCGCGCGGGCGTTATTGTGAAGCTCGTTATTGTGAAAAATTCGATACCTTGGGGCTTAAAGGGCGTAACCGCCATTTTGGCGAAAATGACTTTTTAATGCAGTCCTACTTATTTTTTCATTCTCTATCGATCTGTATATTTAAAATATTCCAATTCGCCAAAAAATGGCGTTTACAACCCCATTTTTTGAAGAAAATAAAACAGATTTTTCGACATTTTGGGTCGTAAGTTACATACCTAGTAACGTAATGGTGCTTACGCCCGAACATGATCATTTTTAAAGAATCGGCTTGCCCGATACGTCCGACATGTCTGTTCTCTAAGATAAAATGACATCGAAACCTCGGGGATGAAAGGGCGTGAGCCTTAGAATTCGATTTTACAGTAGAGCAAAACAAAATACATTTTTGACGTAACAGCATACCCCAAAAATCACAGGGTGGTGACTGATGGTTGTAACCGTCAATTTGCCTACTAATTCTATCAAATTTCTCTACAGTTTCTTTGTTTTTCTTAGTTGATGTTTTCTTTTCTCTCTTCTTTCATATTTATTGCAATTTTATACGCCAATATCTGAGTTGAAAATTAGTGATTTTTCTATATTATTTTCCTTTTGTAATGACAATGAATAAAGAATCAAGAATATTGATTGTTTAAGTGATGTACATAGGTGTCCTAAATAAAAATACTATGGATACAATCACTTACCCGGGTCCATATTGGCTCACATAAAATTTTAAGTCGTATTGTTTGTCTTACTACCGATTTGAATTCATAATAATCACTCTTCATAATTTTATCACTCATACTTTTTTTATTCAGACATTTTTATTACTACCATCGGAGCTCATAATAGTTAATGATCATAATTTTTTTATTAATACTGTTACTACCAAGAACAGTTTAAAATCATAATTTTTTTCTTCATAACATTTAATGATCATATTGCTTTAGTTCATAATTATTGTTACTAAGAACATATTTCAACTCATAATATCGTTGTTCAGAATAGCTTACTTTATAACAGACATTTATCATAATTTTTGTATTAATAACGGCAACTTTAACAAAACTTTTTATGAACTACCCCAATCAAACTCTTTGTGAAATTATAGATGGTTTTTGACTTGTGTTCTGGCGATCTTCTTTTTGAAACGGAGTTAACTCATAATGTAATTATATTTTCTATTCTATTATTATATTTCTTCTTAGAAATTACTCTTTAGTTAATAATGTTGTAATAAAAACACTTATGATTAAGATATATCAGGTTTTTTTCATTTATGTAATTAGGCGCTTTGGCGACCGCTGCCGCGGCACGCTCGCTACGCTCGCTCGCCAAAGCGCTGCGCGTAATCATGTTCTTACATTAACCTAACCTATCCGAGTTGGTGTGCTCCGTATACTTAATTTCAAAATTCAAGTAAGATGACAATAGTAGTTTTATGACAGTAATAGTTTTTATTTATAACATGATGAAGATGACAGTAATAGTTTTTATTTATAGTAATTAGGCGCTTTGGCGACCGCTGCCGCGGTACGCTCGCTACGCTCGCTCGCCAAAGCGCTGCGCGTAATCATGTTCTTACATTAACCTAACCTATCCGAGTCGGTGTGCTCCGTATATTTTATTTCAAAATTCAAGTAAGATGACAATAGTAGGTGAAACAAATGTATGAATAAAGATATTATGATTTTCAATAATTATGCATAAAACACTTATGATTAAGAAATTTATAAAAATGAATATTAGAATAAAACACATGTATGAATATCAAAGTTATTTATTGGAATGATTATGAGTTTCGAGCATTATGATAAACAAATATATTAAAACAAATATTAGTAAAATGAAGTGTATGAATAGTGATATTATGAATTTCAATTATTATATATTTTAATATTTAGTTTTTAAATTTTTTATGAAGAATGATCATTATGATTATAAATGGTATGTGAAACATTTTCGGACCTCCGATGATAGGAGTTAAAATTTTATGTAAGACGATCCGCCCCCCACTTACCCACTACAGGCATATAATATTTTAAGTTATGTACTTAATCTAAGGTAATTTAAGATCGCATACAAATAGATAGTTAGTCAATAACTATAAATTTATGTAAGATAAGTTAATGAATAGTACCTAAGACAGGACATTAGGAAAAATAAATAATTATTTGTTTGATTAGTTATCTGAGTTGACAAATAATGTATGGTAGGTACGTTAATTAAGGCCTTATAAAATTGGTGTTAAAAAGGAAATAAAAAAGAAAAGAAGACTGATAAAAACAAAGAAACTGTTAAAAAAAATATCAAATTAGTAGGCAAATTGTCGCTTACAACCATCAATCATCACACATCCATTGATTTTTGGGGTGTAAACCCCTCTAATATTCAATTTTCCGGGGCGTATAGCCAAGCTATTTTCTTAGCCTTAAATGTTTTTGAAATTATTATTCTACCGTGTTCTAATAAAACTAAGACTTTTGGTCGTTGAATGGTTTATTTAGGCCAAAAATTAAAAAAGTTATGTTCTAAATAAAAAAATATTTTTTGTTTTTTGGCTCTCCTGAAAAGTCGAGTTTTGGGGCTTACGCCCTTTGAGCCCCGAGGTATCGATATAGAATAATCCTACTTAGAAATATTTTACTCTGATAAAAATTTATCTGTGAGAAATATTTTTCCTATAAAAATGTTTATATCATTGTGGAGTGCAAGCTTTGTGCACTTCAAATAAATTTGTAGCATCAATAAGGTACCTATTAAAATGTTTTTCAAGAAAATGTTGCAAATGGTTTGTAGAATTTTATCTTTATGTTGGGTAGCTACGAGAAACTTTTTGATCTAAGTCTTATATTAGATGAAAACAAACAAGAGTAGATACGGTATATTCTAACATTGCGTATCCGAAAAATAAGCTAGAAACACCGAGGTACATGCATTTTCATAAAATTATTGTATTAAAAACATTTGTCTTTAAAAAAATGATTTATATATGGGTATTTTTATTTTTATTTTATTTCATTATTTGAGTCATTACGCGTGAAATATTTTTTTATTTTCCTGAATAATTCAGGCATTTGTAAAATGAGCAAGAAGGCATTCTAATTGATGCCAAAAAGATAATCGCAGTGTGACAGTCCGACATACAACTGAGGCTAGTGCGTCACCTAGACGCAGTTTTATTGCCGTGACTAGGTTCCGTATCTTTAGTTTTTTGTTTTAATCTAAGGATCTAAGTGAATATATAGATATGTGTGTATAAGTAGGTAGGTACTTATCAGACGCCTTTTGAATTGTATCTACAACGACCTTCCGTCCATTCAAGTTATGGTTAGCACAGACTATGGATTAAAACGTCGAAATTCTATCTCCATACAAACTTTACAACCATAGTCGACTGTTTTCTCCCTGGATAAAGATATTAAACAAAATATGTTTATGCCAATAGTCCAAATCAAAACGTTGGGCATGGTCATGGTCGATGCCATGACGATGCCCAACGTTTTGATTTGTTTTCATTTTCTAATTTTTCCCAATTTTATTTTTATTCTAATGGGGTGCCACGCGCAAAGCTGTTTGCAAAGGCGCTGGCATCGGATGATCTTTTTTTTTTTCGATGATGGTCCTCCACCAATGGAAACGCCGAGTTTTTTTTTATTCTTTCGGTCTCAGACCGATATGGCCAATTTGGCGCCGAGAGTTGTAAAAAACATCTGACGTTTGACAAACGTTTGACAGTAAAGATCATCCGACTACCGACCTCTGCCGGGATAAAAATTTAGTGTCCTTCCTCATTAGAAAAAGAAACCTAAACGTAGGGGCAAGGTCATTGTATATAGGTTTTATTCCATAAACATATTTGATCTAATGTCTTTATCCAGGGAGTAAACAGTCGACTACGTTTGTATGGAGAAAGAGTAGGTAGACTGTCCTCTTAAAAATGTCAAATATGTCACCTTATTTCATGGGAGATGATCCTATTTCTTAATATTTAGGGAGACATGACACTACAAAAGTTACCGTTTTCCTCAACATACCTACTCAGCCTAGGGTTTCCCCAATTCTAAGTACTTATGAACAACTGTGCTCTTAAATTCCTCAACTAGTTGAATAACAAGTTACCTAGAATAAGTTTAGTACAACCTATAAAGTCGGCCGATTTTAATTCAGCAGTCTGCATTTTAAAAATAAGATACTGCGATAGGTATGGACCGAAAACAAAGCGGTTATCTACTAACAATCAGTTCGTCTAGTCTGTTTGTCCGTTGAAACAGTAGCAATGAGGTCATGCTGTGTTAATAGGTACATTGAATCTAGACTTAGGTATACTTATACTTATGTTATTCTAGGGAAAAAATGCATAGACAATAGTAGCTGTAGGTACATTATTTTATTATCATTCAGGTACCAAACAATGGTACAGAATAAGTTTTATACCTAGTTTTTTGGGCCCTGTAGACCGAGTCTCAAAGAATCTGGCTACGGTATTCCCTGCTCATCGTAAAAGGCAACCAAATGGGGGTTTTTGGAAGGCTTCGGCAACGGTTACCTTCTACCGGTCTAAGTCGTAGCGCCAAGCAGCCTCGTTCATGTTCCGATACGTTGACCTGTGCAGCCAATAATTAAGACGAGTCGGATCTTGTTCCACTGCCGTCTTCCTTCTTCTAGATGAGCGTAGGTATCTTAGAACATTTCATCACTTACCATCGAGATAGACATGAAATTTGGTGGGTAAGGTTTTTGTGATGTACATAATATACTTATCTTTAGAATATTTTAAGTTTAAGGTTTACTTGAAAATCAACTGTTAAGTGGACAGTCTACCTACTATTTTCTCCATACAAACTTTACAAACGTAGTCGACTGCTTCCTCCTTGGATAAAGAAATAAGAAAAAATATGTTTATGCCATAAGTCTTATATCAGCTATGACCAAGAACCTACGTTTTGATTTTTCAATTTTTTTATTCTAATTTGTAAATTAAAAAAAAAAACAAAACGTAGAGGGTATAGTCATATCAGATATAGGTTTTATGGCATAAACATATTTGGTCTAATGTCTTTATCCAGGGAGGAAACAGTCGACTTCGTTTGTATGGAGAAAGAGGAGGTAGACTGTCCTTTAAAAATCAAATTTTGGACTATAACGGATCGTATGAGGTAATCTGCAATTACCTAGTTAATTTGCACAAACGTTTTCTGCAGTCTAATGTTAATATTTACACTGTTTAGTGTACACAGCGCCGAGGGCCACTAACTATTAGATAAACTAGATAGAGCGGTGTTGGTCTAGTGGTAGAAGAGCGGTGTTGGTCTAGTGGTAGATACCCCGGCTTTCATTCTGAGAGTCGTGGGTTCGAATCCAGACCGACCGCGCACCAATGTCTTTTTCTTTAAGAAAAAGGTATGTGCGCTAAAAGGGTCCATATTGGCTCACATAAAATTCTAAGTCATATTCTTTGTCTTACTATCGATTTGTGTTCATAATAATCACTCTCCATAATTTTACTTTTCATACTTTTTTTATTCAGACATTTTTATTACTACCATCGGAGCTCATAACAGTTAGTGATCATAACTTTTTTATTCATACTGTTACTACCAAGAACATTTTAAAATCATAATTTTATTTTTCAGATTTTTTTTTCTTCATAACATTCATGATCATATTGCTATAATTTATAATGTGTTACTAAGATTATTTATATTAATAAAGGCAACTGTAACAAAACTTCTTTTGTGAACTACCCCATTATCAAACTCTAACGGAAATTTTCGATTATTTTTAACTTGTGTTCTGTCGATCTTCATAAAAACGATGATTAAGATAAATCTCGCTTTTTTATGTATAGTATTAGGCGACCGCTGCGGCGCAGCGGCACGCTCGCTACGTTCGCTCGCCAAGGCGCTGCGTGTAATCATGTTCTAACGTAAACCTAACCTATCCGAGTCGGTGTGCTCCGTGTATTTTTTTCCAAGTTCGAGTACCGCGTTGTACCCGAACTTGAAAAAAAATACATGTTAAGATTACAATAGTAGGCGAAACAAATGTATGAATTTAGACATTATGATTTTCAATAATACGAATAAAAAACTTATGAATAAGAAATTTATTTAAACAAATTTTAGTAAAAACGAAATTCATAATAGTGATATTATGAATTTTAATGATTATGTATTTTAAATTTTATGTTTTAAAAAAAATATGAAGAATGATCATTATGATTTAAAATGGTATGTAAAACATTTTCGGACCTCCGATGTTAGGAGTTAAAAATTTATGTAAGACGATCCGCCCCCGCGCTAATAACATCGCTCTTACGGTGAAGGAAAAACATCGTGAGGAAACCAACATGTCCTAGGACTCACCACGGTCCGAAGACATGGGATATTCAGTGTTTTCTATGTATCATATGTATGTATTTACAAAAAAAAAAAGTATAATATGTAGTACCTATATCCGTTGTCTAGTACCCATAGTACAAGCCTAGTGCTTAGTTTGGGGCTAGATTGCACTGTGTGTAACGTCGTGCAATATTTAAACTGTGCTTTTGTACCCATAGCCAGCGGCGCCTCCGGGGCGGAGCTACAGCTCCTACTACTTTGTACTAATCTACTTCTCATCCGAGCGATGTTCCCGGTTGCATCCCTCTCAGGAGCCCGGGGTCCGCTGAACCCCAAATTGTTTTTTTTTTATTTGGGGTCGGCGCAGTCGGTAAGTCATCATTGACCATACCTTCTGCAATTAGATTTAGCAATGTTTTTACGGCCGGCCGCCTGCCTGACACCAACCCTCTTAGGGATCAAGTAGTTTATCCGCCACCACGCGGAGAGAACTTAAGGTTTGCTAATCTCCCTTAAGATCCCTTAGTCGCCTTTTACGACACCCACGGGATGAGATAGGATAACCCTATTCTATGCCGGGGCTACACGGCCTACTACTACGTAATAAATAAATAAATGAAATTTAATTTAACTTCTGAGTTTTTCCTCGTGGAAGTATCGACCAGAAAATTATCAGCCGATCATAAGGTCCGAAGATCGATAAGGTTTTTTAGTCTGCATTCTTGCAGGTCAGATATTCATTGATTCTCATTCATTGTCTGCATTATGCGGATGTTACGAAAATCTACTTTCTCATGCATTATTTTGAACTAAGCGTGTTAAGTCACTCGAATGACGGTAAAAGTGAATCCTGCGCATGTATTGTGCCTACGCAGGGAGAAAAGAGGGGTATTTCCCCCTGACGATAATGTCCGACCTCGACCTAATTTTATGCATTTTCCGCACCTAAAAAGAAATTAAGTTAAGTGTGGTATTTTTTCTTTAATATTTTTTATCTACCTAGTTGAAAAATGGTATAGATATAAGTAGATACTCATTAATTTTTACCGTTTTTCGCTGTGCTTTGATACCAGTCTGTCTGTCTGTTTATCCAGTAATTCCTCCTGAATCACACAATGGATGTTGATATTGATATTGATTCAAAGTTTCAGACAGAGAGAAACGTTACATAACTTGGTCATCTGTTAATCATCTATACTAATATTATAAAGAGGTAACGTTGGTAACAAATATGTATGTATGTATGTATGTATATTGGGGGTAATCTCCGGAACCGCTGGCTTATAAGTAGGTAAGGGAGTTAATTTTTATAGTAATTTTATGAATTTTCTCTCCACTTCTGGGCCCTGTCCAGTGCTAGTTGGGCCCAGTCCCTATTGTGCGAGCCCAACTCGTCCCGCCATCTCCTCCTGGGTCTGCCGCGAGGTCGCCTGGTATTCGGTACCCAGTCCGAAGGCCCTTGTCCTACAGTGGGACAAAATAGGCTAAAAAACGTGTGGCACTCGGGGACTGCCGCGGTAAAGCTATTGCATAGCATTTTTTTATCAACGTAAGCAATTATAATTATATAATTATGTTAGGTTTTTTTTCGTTACGGAATTTCTTGATTCGGTGGCCGCGCTTAAAGCCCGCGACATAAGCCTGTACAATAGCTTTTATCGCGGCAGTCCCCGAGTGACACACGTTTTTTGGCCTATTTTGTCCCAATAGCTTAAAAATATATAAATAAATTTATAAATTGGTAATAAAAATAAAAATATAAAAAAAAATATAAATTAGGGATGTTATGTATGAAGTACATTATGTATGTTTGTTATGTGTGTATGTTGATGGTGCTTTATTAAAACTCTACTAGGTCCATCACTGTGTGCACGGAAACCCGAGTCACGTACATGAACGGCCGTGCTTGCACGACTTTATCTCACGAGTGAATACACATGCCTTCATTACCTACCCATGTTTGTGCACACCATTACATAACGCAGTTTGGTTGATAAATAAATACTTTAATATAATTTTACCTTACTTCACTCATCTATAATTTTTCATACGCATTCAAAAAAAATCATTTGAGGCGAGGCTTGAACTCGCGTCTTTGGGTCGATACCCCAACCGTCTATTACAAAACTACACCACGCAAGTCCCTGCTTCGTGCCGTGAAAATTTCCAATGTTATTCGTCCTTGGTTGTTTACGATTAAGGCACGATAAAACGCCTTCTATCTAACTCATCTATTAAAAAATCACTAACTTATACTTACAAAGTTTCTTAGTGACTTCGAATAGCTAATAGGTACTTAATTTTTTTTTAAATTCATTCTTTAGTTTAATGAAGGGGTGCCTCCCCACGACACGTAACTAGGAAATCGTATCCAAATCGCTTTCTCAATTGGATTTTTCTCGAAAACGATTTAACTATGTTTGGTAATATTGCAAAATTACCAATAGTTGCTGCAACTTTTCGAGAAAAATCTAACGATGCAAAAGCGATGTTGGAATGATTTAGTTAAGAATACGTGCCAGGACCAGTATTTTTGAACCACTGGATTTTAATTCGTATAGGTCGTATAGGTACGAAAGTTCAAATTCCGCATGCTTACTTCTCGCTCATTGTGTATGTGCTTGAGCGAGACAGACAATAGCAATTCGAATTGGTTTCTGACGATTCAAAAATACTACGCCAGGTCTTTCAGTTGAATGAATGGGGTAGGTACTCGTATTTGTAAACGAAAGGGAAAAAGATCGTAACTGATACAGCCTCATTGACCTATTTATTGGTTTCTGTAAGTACCTACCTATCTGTAAGTATCATGCACAGCTGTTTATAGTCCGTTGTTTTTTAAATCTATACTAATATTATAAAGAGGAGGATTTGTATTTGTGTGTGTGTGTGTGTGTGTGTGTGTGTGCATCTGGTATGTTTGTTATGAATATGACCGATTTCAAAAATTCTTTCACCATTAGAAAGCTACATTCACCCTGAGAAACATAGGCTACTTTTGATTCCGATATTCCCACGGGATTGGGACTTAAGCGGGTGAAACCGTGGGACGCAGCTAACATACTAAACTACACATTATTTCTTAGTCTCTAACCATACGAGTGTCTTTTTACACACTAGTACCTATTAATCTTTTTTTTTTTAAATAATGTTTTAAGGGCCCTATTCTGAAAAACTGAAAATCCATGTCGGGCGCAGCGAAAATTGTTGATTATTTCATGACGGAATGTCGTAGAACTTTTTTTTGTGTACAGATTGTAGGCGACATTGTTTCCGATATTTTAGTGCAGTTTCCATACAAATATGTCTAAACGTATTGAAGCCTATCGACATTTTAGCCAAATCAGACATTTTTTGTCTAAAATTTGGATAGGCTTTGCACCAATAGGAGGTTCTTGTCTTAAAACTACACCAAAATGTAGGAAACAATGTCACCTACAATCTGTGCACAAAAAAAAGTTCTACGACATTCCGTCATGAAATAATCAACAATTTTCGATGAGCCCGACAGGGATTTTCAGTTTCAAGGTCGTTGGCGTACCTATATACTCCTCTTAAAAACTTTAACTGAAAAATACCAGTAGCCGCGAGGTTCGAGTCCCGCCGGGTAGGTACGGGTGATATTTGTTTGTAGTTTATAGTGATCCTTATAATATTAAGTTGTGGTCTAATATGAAAGTAGGTACCTAGGTTCTAAAATAAAAACACTAAAATCAACATAGGTAATTTACAAAAACTTAATGATGCTCTATGCCAATTTAACAGGTTTTGTATTCGGACAGGTACCTACATCTTAATTTTTTCTTCAGCCTAAAACGACTAGAAACAATGAAGTATGCAAATGTCTAAATCTAGAGATAACGAAACAATAGGATGGGTACCTAATCCATAGAATACCTAACTATATTTTCCTGTATTCAATGACAATAAAAACAGATATTAAATGCTATAAATCAAAATAACTTAGGAAAGATTTGTGATAAGTTTTAGTACCTACATACAATGTTAAAATTATTTAAACTCATTTTTCAGTTTCAATCTCGTTGCTTTTTAGGGTAATTTAAGGTATCCTATTACTGAGACACCGCTGTCTGTCCGTCTGTCTGTCTGTCCGTCCGTATGTCACCAGGCTGTATCTCATGAACCGTGATAGCTAGACAATTTAAACTTTCACAGATGATGTATTTCTGTAGCCGCTACAACAACAAGAACCTACTAAAAATAAAGTAAAACAAAGTTCACATTGTTACTATTCATTAAAATGAATACCTACCAAAACTTTTCTAGGGCATTGAAACGAAGTTCCTGAGTAGGTAGGTAACATTGCATCATAGTTACTCAATCGAAGCAGGGAGCTGGTTTAGAGTCAAGAGGAAGTGACGCAATAAGGTCCTCACCTCTTGATAAGCATCTGCTGCACAAGTACAGTCTGGGACATAAATGGTTTTAATACCATACCCACTCTATAAAGCCAATGCTTCGCCAATGTAGGTCGTTGGCGATTTTTAATGCAAACGTCCACAAACATTACCTTGTTTCAAAAACTCGTGGTTCGATTAATCGAACCAACTGGAAAAAAAGTTCACGTAGTTCGATCGAACTAGACAGTCGAACCACGTGGCCAGAGCCCCTTGATACTGTCAAATCTGGTAGATCAAACAAATAAGTGTCTGTTTATTACCTACGCTTTTATGTATTTTTATGTTTATTTGTATGTGTATTTTATTGTTTATATATTACTATCCAACCCCGAAAGAATTTTTCAAATCGGACCAGTGGTTCCTGAGATTAGCGCGTTCAAACAAACAAACTCTTCCGCTTTATAATAGTAATAGATATTTAAGTATATGTGTATAATATTTATATGTATGTATGATTAGCATAGTAACCTATATATATTTATAAATATATTGTATATTATTAATTTGTAACACATTTATATTTATTTATGTACTTGAATTGTTATCTATATTTCTCACCATTTAATTTATTTTCACGAGTTTATACCCACCCATCCCCTCCTACAATTCTTGTCCATCCAAAGGTTGCCTGGAAGAGATCGCTTTTAGCGATGAGGCCGCCCATTGTACCTATTCTAAAATTAGCTGTAAGTTTTGGTTTTTGTAATGTGTTTTGTAAAATTTTGGTGCAATAAAGTTTTTATCTATCTATCTATCTAAAGCTTATTTTATTTACTGAAAACAGTGAATAAAAAAAACAAAAAAAGAATTATCCAAATCGGTCCAGGCATCTTCGAGTAATCGGGGAACATACATAAAAAAAAAAATAAAAAAAAAATATCCCGACGAATTGAGAACCTCCTCCTTTTTTTGGAAGTCGGTTAAAAAGGCTTTTTAATCACTGTTTTGGTGTTTGAATTTAGAACACTCGTTTGCTCGTGATTTATCTATGGCCCTAGCCTTAAATCCGTCCTTTATTCACTAATTGCATACTATTATGATGTATGATGATACTGATGATCAGTTAACTTTAACAATGGTTAAAACACAGTAAAGATACGATTTATTATGAAATAATTTTAATATTATTGATGGATATGTTGTAAATCCTAATTGAGTTCATCTTTCGGGTTGTCGATGCATAACAATAATAGGTTATAGAACGAGTTTTTTTTCTATATTAGGAAATATTGCGTCTCGGGGTTCGCACAAGTTAAGTGTGTTGGCTAAATCAATCATGTGGGTTGATTTGGACATAGCCACATAACTAAGACTAATAAGCTCCACCATAGGTTTAATATAAGCACAGATAAAAATGCAGTTTGTTTAATAATATCGTCAAAAACGGTATACTTATATATTATTAGGATCATCTAACGCATTTTGAGTTGTTTTGATATTACTTCGAATCGACAATTTTAATCGAATTAGTTCTATGGCGTGATAAGAAAAGAAAACTGCCAGTATTTTACCATTAAAAGGGTTCCGTACCTCAAAAGGTAAAACAGGAACCCTTCTAAAATAACTCGCTTGTCAGTCTGTTGGTAGGTAGTACCTAACTCTAGACCTTAATTGAGATTATTATTATGTTATTCAGTAACTTGACTAGACTAGATTTCGAATTGAATAATTTAATTCGAAATCTAGTCTAGTCATAGTTATCCTATAGTTATAAATACAATTATTGTATTTATAACTATAGGTATTTTAAATTATAAATTTAACCGACATCACTTTCTTGACATTTTAGGCAGTCAAATGGTAAATGTTCTAAGATCAAAGTTTTCTAACCGACCTCTTTCCATAAATTTATCACATTTTAAATTCGAACAATAGACGTAATTTTATCGCCGACTGTACTTATTCAGAAGATCATCGCTTATAAGCACAGAGAAATTGCAAGCTACGAAAGGTCAGTTGACACGCAGTGAACTATGTAGGTACAGGTTGGTATAGGTTAGGTACAGTAATGCGTACAGTAGGTATTTGGTAAGTAAGTACCTAGGTATTTTTCAAATAATGGTCACTTTTTTGTTAATTATCTACACATATAAAAATCAATGTCCTGCGCTGCCTCAACGCCTGACTGATTGACTCAGCTGTATATCAAAGCAGTGCCCAAATCGCTGGTCCTAGAGACATGAAATTTGGAGAGTGTGTTCTTTATGATGTGTAGGTATCCGCTAAAAAAGGGTTTTTTGAAAATCTAATATTTTTCTAAATAGTCTAAGTCCAAAGACATATTACGTCCTTAATATTTAATAATTTTAGCCCGTAATCCAGCGTTTGCAATTTTACATTTAGGCACATCTTTCAAATAAATGCAACCGTGATGAGATTCTTTCCCACCCCTTCTGAAGATCCAAGCTTTCGCAGTAAGTACCTAACGACCCATCTATGAAACGATATTGTAATAATGTTAATGGCAGAAACAGGAATTGAACCCCTTGCTTGCTGGACACAGCCAGCCATTTGACCTCAACCGCTGCATTTTTTATAGATAATCTATGAAATCTTTCAATTGCACAATAAGGTTGAATTTAGATTTAAATTCATCGATGATATTGTGAGAAAGAGTTATTTTTTTATTTAATTTTCCTTATTATGGTCGTATGCCCTAATGGTCTAAAAATGTTTTCTTTGTGCTCGCTTACAAACCATAAGGATTTCATTCCAACTCTTAAAGCGATTTAAGTTTCTTAAAATTAGGGTAGTTAAGTAGCTAGTGAATCCCGATTCCGCGGGATTATCAGGATAAAGACTGTTAAGCCTAAGCCTAAGGCTGCAGCTATCGTATCGACATACCGACCTCATACCGACCTTTTGACGACCTCTGTGGCGCGTCGTGCGAAAGCGCGACTGCAATGCAGGAGGTTGCGGGTTCGATTCCCGACGGGTGCAAGTATTTATGCTTATAAAATAAATATTTGTGTCTGGTCTGGGTGTCCCTCTATGTATAATATGTATGTATTTCCTGGGTGATCCCAGGGCTGGCGGCTTTCTGTCTCAGCGAGTTAGTCTCGCTATTCAGAGGGGGAATGCCGCCAGCATCTTGGGGACCATGTCTCGGGAGGGTGTTATCGACGACGGGTTTTTTTCTTTTTAGATTTAAGTTTTAGTTTTAGTGTTGTTTGTTTTTCACCTTTTAATATTGTTACTTAATCTATTTGTGTGTTGTGTTTTATTGAATTAATTTATGGAACTAATATGAGAAAGATTACCTATTAAGTTACAAAGTTTCTTTCTTTACAAAAGAAAAATAAATATAAGTATTATATCCGTTGTCTAGTCACCGTAACACAAGCTTAGTCGCTTACCACGGGGCTAGATGGCGCTGTGTGTTGTTCACAGAATTTATTTATTTATTTATTTATTTTATTTATACCAATTTTCATCGCAATCGGACGAGTAGTAGTAAATGAAAGGGTTACTCCTTTCATTCATAGTAACTAATTATACTTACTTACACTTAAATCGTGAGATCATGTAATTGTCACCTGGTGTTATAGCTAAGTTACCTTAGTTTATACTTTTGTAATATAATAGCTGTTGGATTTCCTAGATAATAAATAATCAAACTTTCTCACAAACTTTCACCTTAATACTATTAGTAGGATAGGATGATGATACAAATTATAATTTGATTCAGAAAATATCATCATCATCATCCGAGCGATGTACCTGGTTGCATCCCTCTCGAGAGCCCGGGGTCCGCTTTCCTGCTTTTACGTCTCTACTTCGCAAGATTCAGAAAATATACTTATACTAGCTGACGCGGCAAACGTTGTTTTGCCTTATAAATTATAGATAGTAGCCGATTCTCAGACCTACTGAATACGCATATAAAATTTGGTAAAAATCGGTAAAGCCGTTTCGGAGGAGTACGGTAACTAACATTGTGACATGGAAATTTTATATATTAGAAGATTTAATGTTCAATTTGATAAAATCTGAGGAAACACTGTGGTGTAGATTGACCATTAAAGTGAGCGACTATGGTAACTTAACTCCATTGCCTAATGATTCTCAAACGTTTTACGCAACGAACTGATTCCTAACATGTAGGTGTGTTAGATAGTAGATATAAACCACATGCTTTGCACCTGTTGTACTTGTATATAATGTCCCAACTTGGTACTCGATGAGGTAAGTTCCCAGGCCCGATTGATCCCCTAAAAACGGGCTGAGTTCAGACGGGCCCAGGCTGACTCGAGGCTGACCGACTTTTTTTAGCATAACTTTTACTACTCTTTCCACCATATAAGTCTTCACTTGGTACTAATGAGGTAAGATGACCAACTTCCCCCTCCTAGTCTAAATAACAGTATTATTTTTCTTGTTTTATTTATTTCTCCTCAACATGGGTAACATAAACCCGCCTTGTAGCTCCGGCATAGTATAGGGTTACCCCATCTCTACCCGTGGGATTTAGGGACAACTAACAAAATTTAAGTTCTCCCCGCGCGATGGCGGGTCGGTGTCAGGCAGGCGGCCGGCCGTAAAAATATTGCAAAATCTATTAGCAGAAGGTATGGCCAATGATGACTTACCTACTGTGCCAACCCCAAATATATGGGGTTTAGCTGACCCCGGGCTCCCGAGAGGGATGTGCTATCTTCGTTATTTGCATACAAGATTAAAACAGCCAATGTAGTTATTAAAATAATGCTTTCTGAGTCACAAATCTGGACTGAGTCAGAAGTCGATTTTTCATGAAGTCGCAGGTAAATATAATGCGCGAACTTACCCCTTGCATGTCAGTATTATTCAAGATGTTTGCCGGCACCTGTTTCCCATTTTACTTTTAAAAAACACCATGCTGGCGCTAAAACTGTTGTCTCGGGTAATAATAAAATTACTGAAATCAATAATTAGTTCTATAAAACACACCCCCAGAGAAATGTGACCATAGAAACGCCTTGTTTAAAAAAAATTGTAAACAAATTATATCTACCCTATTAGGTAAACTGTGATTTTTGATGACTACAAAATATGAGGGTAAACCTCATATTTTGTAGTCATCAAAAATCAAAGAAAGCAGATCAAAAACTACTTGATTTTTATTTACGACATATCACTGCCTTTATTTACCCAACATTTATGGCGCCATCTGCTGGTGAACCTCTGTAGTACCTGCGTTAGATGAAGACTTCTAGCGTCTTGTATGTAAGACGCTAAGAAGCTATTAGAACAAGCGACATTAAAGCAAGACAAGGCATTAAGCCGCGCATAGGAGCTTTTATGAATAACGGGGCCTATACCTCAGAAGAAGTTGCTTAATCAGGTAAAGATGGCGCTGAGTGCAATGTTGAGCAATATTATAAATATTTATTTAATCTCAGTACTAAATTAGGTAGGTATGTTTTAAAGCTATAGGTATTTACTTAACATCTTAAATCCTAAGTAGCCTAAGTAAGTATATTGTTTACCTACTCGACCCATTGTTCTCGCTGACCCATTACGTAACCGCATTATGTAACGCATTGTGAACTAGAAAGGTTCGTCTGTAACGATGATGCTCTGTTTCATTTTGTAACCTTTGTGAGGTGTTGCGATTGTTGCGTAGCATGCTGATATACTCAGAGGCAGTTAAATAATATCGGCCCATATGACTAGCAGTGGATGGTTAAGGCAAGTGGCAATCCGCACATATAATTACTAGCAGTGCCCGCAACTTCGTCCACTTAATTTTTTTTAATTTATTTAATATAGCCTAGCCTTCCTCTATAATTGGACTATCTAACACTGAAAGATTTTTTCAAATCGAACCAGCGGTTCCAGAGATTAGTGCGTTCAAACAAACAAACAAACTCTTCATCTTAATAATATTGTAAGACTAGCTGCGTCCAAGATCAAGACTTAAGCGGGTTTCACCCGCTTAAGTCCAGATCCCGTGGGAATATCTGGATTAAAAGTAGCCTCTAGCCTTCCTCAATAAATGGAAATGGAATAAAGATTTTTTAAATCGGACCAGCAGTTCCAGATATATAGCGCGTTCGAACAAACAAACAATCAAATAAACTCTTCCGCTTTATAATAATAGACTAGCAGTGCCCCCGACTTCGTCCGCCTAATTGAAAAAAAAATATAATAAACTCTATAGCCTTCCTCAATAAATGGACTATCCAACACTGAAAGAATTTATCAAATCGGACCAGCGAGCGGTTCCTGAGATTAGGACAGCGGAGTTTTAGTAATGGGATCTCGTTTGTACCCAAAGGGTACGGAACCTTTGGAAATCTTAACGGAAAGTTAAAAATGATAATTCATTTTTTCAGTTTACACTTAAACTACCTAAATAGACCATTAAATTGTAAGAAATTAAGCTTATTGACATAAATTTCACTAAAGAAATTGAAAGAACAATTTACTCTAAATAAATGTACTATCCAATTTGACTTCAAAACTTTTCTCCCAATTACCTCCTCAGGATCGAATGGTAAGTGAAGGTGGTTTATGATGTAGCACCCTGAACATACAAGACTAGACTACCAAATTTAAATTTGTTTTTTTTTCTTTTGTTTGGAGTACCTATCTTGTTGGTACAACAATAGTAGTAGCAATAATAGTAGATTGTATAACTCAACAATAGTAGATTGTATAACAAGGGAGCAAAATAGTATTTTTACGGCGAGGGCGTTACTTTGAATCACGAGCAAAGCGAAGAATTCTAGAATATAATTCTAACATAGAATTCTGAGCGCAGCGAGGGATTCAAAGTATACATCGCCCGAGGCAAAAATAAATCCTACTCTACTTTTCATCCCCTTTCTATGAGAAAATTAAATAAGATGTGGTGTTACGTAATTCGTGAATATACCTATTTACTTAAACAAAAATGTTAGGTATAAAATTTTAATATCACGTTTATTATACAGAAGCCCTCTATAAATATTCGTTGGTTGTTATAGCGGCTACAGAAATACATCATCTGTGAAAATTTCATATAAAAACTAAAAAAAATAAGCAAAATAAATGAAACAAATGAAACTAATGAAACTAATGAAACTAATAAAACTAATGAAACTAATGAAACTAATGAAACTAATGAAACTAATGAAACTAATGAAACCAATGAAACTAATGAAACTAATGAAACTAATGAAACTAATGAAACTAATGAAACTAATGAAAATAATGAAACTAATGAAACTAATGATACTAATTAAACTATTGAAACTAATGAAACTAATGAAACTAATGAAAATAATGAAACTAATGACACTAATGAAACTAATAAAATAAATAAATTCTGTGAACAACACACAGCGCCATCTAGCTCCGTGGTAAGCGACTAAGCTTGTGTTACGGTGACTTAACACATATCAGCCAGTAATTCATATGTATGTATATTCATATCATATTTACGGTTGATTTCTATGAATGATACATGTGTTCCAAATTCAAATTGACTTTGCTCCCGGCTGTTTTATTTTGCTCCCGGCTGTTTTACTTAGCTCCCGGCTGTTTATCTTAACAGAAAAGAGCTACTTTGATCCAACTTATAGAGGACCAAAGTGACACTTTTTGAATAGAAGGGATGAAAACTATCTTTCTTTGTACATAGTTAAACTCAACTCAACCACTACACTGACGGCCAAATACTAAAATGCTACACGAAACTAACGAAACTAACGAAACTAACGAAACTAACGAAACTAACGAAACTAACGAAACTAATTAATCTAATAAAACTAATGAAACAAATGAAACTCGTGAAACTAATGAAACTAATGATCCTAATGTAACTAATGAAACTCACGAAACAAATGAAACTAATGAAACTAACGAAACTAACGAAACAAACGAAACAAACGAAACAAACGAAACAAACGAAACTAACGAAACTAATGAAACTCATGAAACAAATGAAACTAATGAACCTAATGAAACTAATGAACTTAATGAAACTAATGAAACAAATGTAACTAATGAACCTAATGAAACTAATGACACTAATGAAACTAATAAAATAAATAAATTCTGTGAACAACACACAGCGCCATCTAGCCCCGTGGTAAGCGACTAAGCTTGTGTTACGGTGACTCAACACCATATCAGCCAGTAATTCATATAATTTACGTTTGATTTCTATGAATGATACATAATGTTCCAAATTCAAATTGACTTTGCTCCCGGCTGTTTTATTTTGCTCCCGGCTGTTTTACTTTGCTCCCGCCTGTTTATCTCTTAACAGAAAAGAGCTACTTTGGTCGCACTTATAGAGGACCAAAGCGACACTTTTCGAATAGATGGGATGAAAACATGGGATGAAATTTGCTCTAATGTCTTTATCCAGGGAGAAAAATTTAAACTACGTTTGTATGGAGAAAGAAAATGGAGACTATCCTCTTAAGAGTATTAAATACTTAGCTATACTACGTCGGTGACTAAGGGATCTAAAAGGTGACTAAGGTATCTAAGAGAGATTAGCAAACTTTAAGTTCTCTCCGCGCGGTGGCGGATAAACTGCTTGATCCCTAAGAGGGTTGGTGCCAGGCAGGCGGCCGGCCGTAATAAGACTGCCCAATCTAATAGCAGAAGGTATGGTGACTGACTGACTGGGTCGACCCCAAATTTAAAAAACAATTTTAGGTTTTCCCGAGAGGGATGCAACCGGGAACATCGCTCGGATGAGAAGAGAAGAGAAATAACTGTACTACGTTTAAATTTAGACTCTGCTTAATTATCTAAGTAGCCCTTCTGTCTTCTACTTATCGTATGTAATGTGGCTTACCTAGTGTTAGATTTTTCAAGTCACCTTAGGGACTCTAACTTTACCTACCGACTGCTATGTCTGTAACAACTGCTTAACGTGTCTAGCGAGGCACAGAGGAACTCAAGAAAATGATTCGGTCACCCAACCAAGTAGTGACAGCAAGCGTTGCTTAACCCGCACGACCGTGCAAGATCGGCAGATACAGCTAGGCCAATGAGGTCATCTTTGTTTGTATTCAACCGTGTGTGTTTCAAATCATTTAAAAAATAAATAAACACTTGCAATAAATGAATACCATTTTAATTGACTGCAATTTGCTATTCAATTTTATAAAGGGACCTGTACATTGATACAAGACTACTTGAAGGCTTATTTTATTTTATTTAGCTCTAGCTATTTTTTAATGTGAATCCAGGAAAATGTTGTTAGAAACCGATTTTTTAGAGTTTGTTATACTTCCGATTTTAGGGTTTCGTACTCAAAGGGTAAAAACGGGACACCCTATTACTGCAAACGCAACGATACCACGATGTATTTTACTACTGGCGCCATCTTGTGATGGAGTGATAGACTGACTGGCGGAGAACTAAGGGTCTCCCCCTTTGGACCAGGGTACCGCGAGGTAGGGCTAGCCCGACAACCTGAAAGGCTGCATCTATCGGTGGCTGAGTAGGGGAATGTCGCCCATCATTGAAGTTTGACCTCGCGGGGGTTTGTTGGTTTAGCCGCAGAGGATGGCACGTTTGTCAACTCCGGTATGCTTGTCACCGGGGGTCGTTCTCATACGCGACGAGCGCTTGCACGTCGTTTCGACGAGTGCGCGAGGCTCAGGAGTGGCCTTTAGTAACGCCTTTCGGGGTATCGCATCTCCGGCTGCGCTGTGCCATAAAGCGTAGGGCTCTAGCTAGGTATGTCCGGTCCTTACCAAGATTTATGGGTTCATGGTAGCCATGTGGATCCTTGCCTTTAACAGCTCCGGTGTCACACAGGATATGTGGTAGTGGCTTATCCATCGGCCCTAGCAAGGTGAGAGGAGAGGAGCTAAGGACAAGCTCCTCTTTCGAGGAACGAGTGGTGAACGGCTTCATTGCTCCGGTACCAGTCTGGACAATCTGGTAGTGCTATTTTGGGCACGAGGTAGCTCTCTCGAGGTAGGTAGGTAGGTAGAGAACCAAACTAGCATTTGGGGACACGATCTGTCTAAAATAGATCCCTGACGGTTGCTCCTCGGAGCAAAGGATTCCTATCTGAATGCCCAAAGTGGCCATAGTCGAGGACGCTATAACATAATATATAAATAGGTTTTAGTGTTCGGGGTCCCGTATTCAACTGATAATACAGTATACTAGATAGTACAGTACAGTATAGTATCTAGTATACTTAAGAATTGGAAATATCCCAACTGTACAGCTGGGTAATGGAGACTCAGATTTAAATGGTAATTATTTAGCCTATATGGTGCGATTAAGTAAAGTGCCTTAAAGGGCCGTATTTCACCGGGGCACAACCGAAAGCATACCAACTACCAACCTAAATGTAACAGAACCAAAGAGAGTATCTCACCCATTGATCTTAACCTTAAAACAGCAGTATAGTAGCATAACATTAGATATGGCATCAGAAGAAAGACATCGGAACTCTGGTGGCGGGTCCCGGGGCGGGTTGAGTGTTTGTGGATGTGATAGTGTTTTTTTTTAATTTTTATATTTATTATAACTTATTTGAACAGATAGACAGAGTTACTTTCGCTCTTGTAATGCTAGTAAGGATTATTAAAAAAAAAATCAAAAATCAAAGTACGTTTATTCATTCGGATATTAGCAAGATATCTCTTTGACATGTCATTTTTTTTTTATTTAATCTTCTCTACTATGTCTTCGGATCGCGACCTCCATGACATGAGAAGAAGACACAAGAAACTCATGGGGTTTTTTTTTGTATATTTTTTTTTTGCAGTAATCATGTGATTTACATTGTCGCATATACACACATCAACATCGTCTAGGGATATTTTATATAAAGTTCTTAAACTTAAAAAATACTGGCCGATTTAAAAATATTTTAATGGAACCTTATTGTGTAGGCCTTATTGTATGATTCCAAATTTGAATTTTAAAAAAATAATTAAAAACATAAGATTAGCGCGGCAATTATTGTAGCGAGTTCGAAGGTTTAAATTTACTTAACGCAGTTTTAAGCATTTTGTTTAAACAAATTGAAGTTTTAATATTTTTTTTTGATTAATTACAATTTAATACAACTGTATGCATCATGCAGCGGCGTCATTTAACAAGAAACGAAATGTTAAGGGCAGTAGGAATGCTCCAAGCTGGGACTACTCAACGGAGTATTGATGAGGAGATTGGAACAAGACAAAACGTGATATCAAGATTGTGGTCACGTTATCGTGCTACTGGTGAAGTGGCTGAAAGGCATCCAGGCGGAAAGCGGATAACTACCCAAAGACAAGACCGATTTTTGCAAATGGCCGCGAGAAGACAACCAAATGTTACGGCCAAGCAGTTGGTTCAAACGCTCCAGTCAGACCACCAGGTGCTTGTCAGTGACCAAACTGTGAGGAGAAGACTGCACGAGGCTAACCTTCATTCTCGCAGGCCGCTTCGTACTCTAGCACTACGCAGAGGAAATCGTGGACGGAGATTACAGTGGGCTAGAGAATATTTGCCTTGGGAAGATATCGAGTGGTCGGTAGTGTTGTTTACCGATGAGTCCCGATTCGGATTTCATCCTGATTCACGTAGAGTACGCGTATGGCGAGCTTCTGGTCGTGACAACCGTCTGCAACACCCTCAGGAGGTCCATCCATACCATGGCGGAACAATTATGGTTTGGGCGGGAATTCGTATTGGTAAAAGAACAGACCTCGTTTGGATCAGAAACACTATGACTGCCGAAAAATACCGTAATCAGGTGCTAGCACCAATAATCTATCCCCATCGACTGCAAATGGGCCAAGTTTTCACGCTCATGCACGACAACGCCCGTCCGCACACTGCGCGAGTGGTGACCAGCTGGCTAGAGGAGCACGACGTATCGGTCTTAGACTGGCCCGCGCAGTCACCAGACCTAAACCCCATAGAGCACGCGTGGGATATACTTCAAAGGAGGGCTTTGAGGAATTTGCCTCCAAATGTTGCGACTGAAGAGCAACTTTTTTGCATCTTAGCAGGACCTGGGACAATATTCCGCAGCAAGATATTGGATATTAACGTCATGGGTGGTTTCACTGACTACTAATTTTAACTTCAAATAAAAAAACCTAATAATTTCGTTTTACTTTATTTTTTTCCTTAGATAGACATTTTATCTTAAATTTAACATTATTTCACTTTTTGCGTTTTTCTAAATAAAAAAATATTTAAGCATAAAACAATATTTTGTTCTATTCTAAATCATAGTCTGATAAGTAGGCTTTACAAAAATATATACATGTTGTTTGTTAGTAAACACAATTTTTGAGTAAATTGAGAAATTCTGAATATCCCTAGACGATGTTGATGTGGTATAATATTATTGAAGAAAAGTGGAACTGGAGCAATAATCCATACTTACTATAATAATCCTTACTAGCATTACAACAGCGAAAGTAACTCTGTCTGTCTGTCTATCTGTTCAAATAAGTTATAATATACAAAATAATAAACATAAAAAAAAATATTTACTTAAAACACTATCTCATCCACAAACACACAACCCGTCCAACACCGCCCAAACCGCCCCGGGACCCACCACCAGAGTTCTGTGGTGCTAGCCTTGCATTCCTTTCCTACACTCTAGAATTTTATTATAAAATTCGTAGGTAGAACCATCTATTTACTCCTTTCCAAAACTTATCCTGCTACTTTACCACAGAACTCCATGAATACGCCCCAGGACGAACCGAACCGAGCCGAACGAACCAAAATGTATAGATTATTGCTCCAGTTCCACTATTGTTCAATAATATTATGCGACATGTGAATCACATGATTACTGCAAAAAAATATATACTTATACAAAAAAAACCTCATGAGTTTCTTGTGTCTTCTTCTCATTGGAGGTCGCGTTCCGAAGACTCAGTAAATTAAATTGTAACGATTCAAAGAGATATATTGTAATATCCGAATGAATAAAAGAACTTTGATTTTGATTCGATTTTACAATTTAAGAGGATAGTCTCCATTCTCTTTCTCCATACAAACGTAGTTTACATTTTCCTCCCTGGATAAAGACATTAGAGCAAATATGTTTATGCCATAAAACTTATAGGTGTCTGTCTTGCATGACAATGCATCTACCTTTTTATTTTTTTCATTTTATTATTTTTTAATTTTTAATTATTATTTTATTTAGAAAATAATAAAAAGGTAGATGCATAGTCATGCATGACAGATATGTTTTATGGCATAAACATATTTGCTCTAATGTCTTTATCCAGGGAGGAAAAATTAAACTACGTTTGTATGGAGAAAGAGAATGGAGACTATCCTCACAAGCCACTGAAGTAACGCTACCTCAAATGAGGAGGAACACTAACTTTTTATCCCGGCAGAGGGCGTTAGTCGGATGATCTTTGATTTGAATTAAGAACTGTCAAACAGTTGCTTTTTACAACTCTCGGTGCCAAATTGGCCATATCGGCCTGAGACCGAAAGAATAAAAAAAAAACTCGGCGTTTCCATTGGTGGAGGACCATCATCGAAACAAAAAAGATCATCTGATGCCAGCGGCATCTACTTACAGCTTTGCGTGTGGCACCCGATTGAAAGATATTTTTGACGTTTTAAGTGTCATTCCTCATTCATCGACTTCATCTTAGGGTAGGTACTAAGATGAAGTCGGTGAATGATTGCAGCGATTATCATTCCATTTTTACGATACACGTATAACAATATTGTCGGCGTTGCATATTTGTTTCGCTTACAAGGACTATGAAATATGTTTGAGACGTCATCTCTAGTAGGTACTAGTAATAATATCTCGATGATCTCACCTTGGTTTGTTGTACCACCAACACAGTACATTTTGTTGGAAGTAATGTGGATGCCATGGTGTCCGTCAGGATGAAAAGTCACTATTTTTTTATCGGCGTATTTTACGTTTAATTTATGCCCATGAATTGCTTCCCAATTGCTTCTATTTACTTCCTATTCTCAGAATATTGCTTCCATCGTATTCTTGGAGTAACAAAACATTTTAAGGTGACCGTTCATTCTGATGTCTCGACGGCAGGTCACCTAGGCGTAGTGTCCTTGATAATGAAAATAATTGAAATTCATGGTGGCCATTAATTGCTTCCCAATTGCTTCTATTTACTTCCTATTCTTAGAATATTGCTGCCATCGTATTTTAGAAGAAACAAAACATTTTTAAGGTGACTGTTCATTCTGCTGTCTCTACGGCCGGTCACCTAGGCGTAGTGTCCTTGATGATGAAAATATTTGAAACTTACGGTGGCCATTAATTGCTTCCCAATTGCTTCTATTTACTTCCTATTCTCAGAATATTGCTTCCATCATATTTTAAAAGAAACAAATCATTTAAAAGTGACCGTTCATTCTGATTCATTGATGATTCATTCTTCATTCATGGGTGTCTCGGTGAAGTACAGCCCTAACTGCTAATAATTATGCATAGGTGTAATTTCCCCGATCGATTGATTTCTATAAACGATGTAGGTATAGTAGGAAAGTCTTACATCGTTACTAGTCCTCATGTTTCAGACGAATGCACGGAGGGAATACGAACGCACCGCAGTCGCATTGTATCTGCCACACTTATGTGATATACCATTTTGAGTCTTTCATCAGCTGAGCGCATTCTTTAAAACAACGTGTAAACAACGCAACGAAGTGTTTTAGAAAAAAAAAACCAGTTGTTTGTTTGTTCAGCTAAAATGTTGTTTTACAAGTACGATAATAGGAGAAGGTGAGTTGTTCGTCTCGAATTGTTCATTCATCGTGTTGTTTTGTAGTACTTATTCAAATAATTATAGACAAAATTATTTTTAGAAGTGTTATATGTGTGTAAATATAGAAATTTTATGTGCTTTTATACAAATACTACTTAAGTAAGTAACCTATGTAATATTAACGTAGACATCTTAAATAGTTATATTTCATTTCATTTATTTATTTCTAAAACAATATTTACATTGTGTCGGAAAATTAGGTTATTAAAATTATTAATGAAATACATTTAAAAGAAAGATAAAATAATAAAAACTTAAATTATTCTTTAAAAAATATCATGTCACAAATTCACTGGTCACAATTCAATACATTTATCAATTTATCTTATCACTGTAGATTTAGGCGCCGAGTGCCGACTTTCGCACTTTGCCGACATTTGCGAGTGCCGACTTAAAAAAAATTCTATGTTTTTGTTCGCTGATTGCCGACTTTCGCGTAGTGCCGATTTTTGATTTGTTTAGGCAGTCAGTCACTTCACTTATATTAGCATAAAAATGTAAATTAATAAAATTATAAATATTAACGTTTACAAAATTAGTCACGCAATAATTAAAACAATCAAATACCTGGTTCTATGCGGCCAAAAGTGCTCAATATGCTGGCGGCATTCCCCCGCTGAATGGCCAAAGACACATTCTGCGCCAAATATTCACCAGACCGGGGGCCATGGCCACTCTCTCTGATGCGGCGCCCAAGCTCAGCAACTAAACCCTTGGCGCTAAAACCCCACGACACGACAGAAGTCTCAACAGCAAACGGAACAAAAACATACGCCGACTCCAGGCAAGCGTATTTGAGTCGTTTGGCCCGAGCTGCCGCTTCGGCACCCGCCCCTGCCACCCGCTGAGTTGCAGAAATGTGACAGCAGCGAAGGTACTCACGCAAGTAGAATCCCAAACCATGCAGCGCCCCTTATGCCAAGGAATCAGCGTAAGATCATCCAGACGTCTACCGTCGGAACGAGATAGACCGGGGGGCTCCAACACCGAAGGCACCTCCGGCCGAATCAGGGCTCGCCGAATTAATTCGTTGAGCGCGTGATGCCTAGGCCTCCGACCCAGACACTTCACGCAGCTCAAACCATGGTGGCCCAAAGATTCCACCCACGCACCGCAACCCGCACATACGTGTGGTTCACACAAAGCGCAACCAAGCCTGAGGCCTACAGCCACACGGATGCTGTCACAGTCTAGGAGCGTACCCATGTGAGGAGATGGTAGGGCGTGTAAGCTCCTGACTCAGTCTTTAAGGATGTATTTAGGCGGGCCAAGTGAGCGCCAGAACTACTTTCGCGCAATTGCTCCAGCACTTTAAAAGAGGTGATGTCGTCCCTACCCCTCTGATTTTTTGATTTTTTTTACCCCAGAAGGATGACAAAAAAGCGGCAGGGTCAATTTCCCTTAGCCGGCGAATCCCTAAACTACCATGATGAACTGGAAAGCTAGCCTGACTCCATTGAGTATTATTAATATTAATTAATAATAATATTAATATAATATTATTAGTATTATATATATTCATAAAGATATTCGCAATCTCCTCCACCAACTGCTTCAGGGTGTCATCAAAAACTAACACCTCATTAGGATTCTTCCAAGTTGGAGCCGTTCTGACAAAATAAATCAATTTGGGCATCGCAAAGCAGCTCCTGAGAAGCGTCAATGACACGTGTGCTGGGAGATTCTGAACATGTACACCTAAAGATGATAGCATCTCAGTCTTGGAATGCAAGGCCTCAGGAATACCCTTAACAAAAATGGGAGCACCTAGCAGACACAGCAAACTACGATCCACTATTCTCAAGCCAGGAAGTTTCATGTTATTAAAAAATATAACAGATACGTGCCATTGTTTGCTGGTTTGGGGGTAGATTGCGGTTTGTCCAATTGTCTACGCACAAAGCATAAAATGTACCTACGTTGTACATTACATAATCTATAGGTACTTATAATAAAGGAAGAGGGGAAAACAATATAATGAGTAGGTACGTATGATTTGTTACATCTTCGTCGAGAATAGGAAAACTTTATTGAGTTTCTCAATTCTTCTTCTTATCGTATCGATTCCTTTTTTCATTATGTCAATAAGTGGCTACCTGTCTACAGATTCGTTTGATTATTCGGTTTAAATTTTTTTACTGAGTTTTTGAATTTTATCTTTATAGTAGGTACCTATGTGTAAAAGAGTACCTAGGTAATAATAAAAAGGAGTAAAAATATATTCATTAATAATTAACTTAATTTATTTACATCTAATATAAATAAATAAATAATAAATATTGCACGACGTTACACACAGCGCAATCTAGCCCCAAACTAAGCACTAGGCTTGTACTATGGGTACTAGACAACGGATATACTACATATTATACTTTTTTTTTGTAAATACATACATATGATACATAGAAAACACTGAATATCCCATGTCTTCGGACCGTGGTGAGTCCTAGGACATGTTGGTTTCCTCACGATGTTTTTCCTTCACCGTATTGAGCGATGTTATTAGCGCACATAACTTTTTTCTTAAAGAAAAAGACATTGGTGCGCGGTCGGCCTGGATTCGAACCCACGACTCTCGGAATGAAAGCCGGGGTATCTACCACTAGACCAACACCGCTCAAATATTGTGTTGATAATATTATATAAGTCCATATTGTTCCTTTTATGTCGAGTCTCTTTACGTATAGCCTTATAGATAAATAGTAAAAGAACCGTTAAATAGTAATTTATTTAATCGGATTCGTAGCATTGCCACTAACTCACTGAGTAATTATTATAATGTCCAACTAAGGAAATCTGTAATTGGCTGTAACAATTTTTCAAACTTAGGTATACTTTAAAACTGATGTTGGTTTTCAGAATAGCTATGTTATAGTATGAACCTGTGAAGCATTAACAATGGCATGGCATATTCCTTTACAAATATAATTAGCTACATTATTGAGTAAAATTAATAACGGGAGAATAAATCTTGAGCCGTAGACAAAGGTTCTAATTTCGTTGGTTTCGTTTCATTCATGAAGCTTGACCATTATATTTAACCAAAGAGCTGTTTATACAAATGTCCCGTGCCCTCTTTTACTTCTACATCCTTCCTATAACGCAATCGTCTCTTACCTACTTTTTCACTTTTACTGTGTGTTTCCGCAACTAGTCCTATAACTAGCCCTTTTTGCGTGACTTTAAGTCGTAGGTTTCCTCACGATGTTTTCCTTCACCGTGAGAGCGATGTTAATTATAGCGCACTTCGGTCGGCCAGGATTCGAAACCACGACCTTCGGAATGAAAGTCGTGTACCACTAGACAAACACCACTCTCAAAATCTTCCCCTTTCTATACCTATCTATAATTTGAACAGGAGCAATAAAATGTCCCTCCTGCCTGCGCACGCTCCTAGTTCTGTACCAACTCTCTTGGCGACATGAGTTTCCACTCTCTGCAGACTGTAATGGCTGCTACTTCCTAATTCTATCCATTCTTGTTACACAACATATCAATCTCAACATTCACATCTCCGTGACATGCAGTTTCCTTTCATCAATCTTCTTGGTTCCAGCACTCCGCTCCACATAACACCACAGACCTAATGATAGTCTTGTAGACTTTTTTCCAAGTTTCAGGGGCATTCTCCTATCACACGTAATCCCCGTGACCTGTCTCCAATTCACCCATCCCGCATTTATTCTATTACGTCAGCGGTTCTCAAACTTATTTTGTCTACAGCCCTTGTCTACATTTTTTCACCTACTTAAAACCCCTACCGTTTTATACAGGAATGCACAAATCGGGTTATTTAACAAATGCTTGTTACCTAGAACATGATTGTCCGCGGTCTATTATATAAATGACGACCTCTGTGGCGCGTCGTGCGAGAGCGCGACTGCAATGCAGGAGGTTGCGGGTTCGATTCCCGCCGGGTGCAAGTATTTATGCTTAAAAATAAATATTTGTGTCTGGTCTGGGTGTCCTTCTATGTATAATATGTATGTATTTACAAAAGAAAAATAAATATAAGTATTATATCCGTTGTCTAGTCACCGTAACACAAGCTTAGTCGCTTACCACGGGGCTAGATGGCGCTGTGTGTTGTTCACAGAATTTATTTATTTATTTATTTATTTTATAAATACGAAGCTACGAAAATGCCCTATCTAGGAATAGTCGGTGTCTGAAAGTCGGTGTCAGAGTCCTCCTAGATGAAATTACACAACAAACCCTTTTTCTGGGTTTCTTACTTTTCTTACCTTACATTTTACCCTTTAGGCCTGCAGCGCCCACAAGGGGATTTATCGCTCACTTTTAGAACCCCTGTATTACTCCTTAGCAAACTCACCATCATTCTGAACAAGTTACTGAAGTAGCGGAAATCAAATATCTCTTGTCTGTAGTAGAAAGAGGCTCAATATCGGCGATTAAAACCAATAGATTTTACCTTTTAATAGAACCGCAGAAGATGTATTATACAGTTGGTTTGATGGGTGGGTTACTAGCGCTTTAGTACCACACCACTATATTTAATTATTTTCAAAGCCTTCACTCATTTATTCCCTTTGGGTAGATAATGCGAAACAGAAGACTTGGTAAAGTTATAAAACGCACGGACGGAAATTGTGTTTCTAAATAACTGAATTTAATTATGCAGAAGAAGACTAACTCTTTTCTTCTTTTATGGTTAGACGGTTATGGTTACACCATAAAGCTGCTTGCGCCGCGATTCTATACTTTAACTCCTTAAGCTAACACCGTTACTTATAAACGATGACAAATTTATGTAACTGTCTTTTACAGTGACATGAAGGTTTCAAAGTTAACAGAAAGAGACACATTTTACATAAAGTTAGTCATCATTTATAATTAAGGGGGTAAATGTTTATTTCTATACTTGAATAAAATCTGATCAGCTGATAGTTTGTATCGGAAATCGGTACAAACACTTGTGTAACAATACCTGTAGTACTAATAGTAATTAGCACTGGCGTGCTATCGTAAAATACCGGCTACCTGCGATAGCCGCGCGTCCGCGGGCTTTTCCAACAACTGGCAACAGACGACGACGATTAGATCCCGTCTTAGGCGCGAGATCGGGATCAAACTCACCTCAAACCATTCTTAGGGTCCCGTCTGTCTGTAGGTTTATCTTATTTTATGAAATAACGTGCAGCGGTTTAGACGTTTTAAAAAAATAATGGTTTTTTTTTATCTAATACCTAAATTGTAAGTATTTTTATGATACATATCTAGATAATAAAGTAGATATTTTTAGAGAATTTTATCTGATTTAGCGACAATTTAAAAATGGATAGATGGATAGTTGATATTTTACATTTGTCCACTTTTGTTTATTAACAGGAATAATACGTGGTAAGTATATACAAACTAACCCACCTATCAAGTAGGTACGTTGGTTGGTGTGTTTCGTGCGAATATAGTGCCGTAAGTAAACACAATTTAACTAATAGGTAGGTATAAAATGTTTTATAGAAACCTATTTGTGTAGGTAGTTAGTTTATTAGTTACCATATTCGTTTAATGTAATCGCGAAACTGCCTAGCTGGTGCGAGTCGTTTACGACTTTCAGTTTTTAAAAATATAATGAAAATAAACTTATTGTTAAAAAGATAGGAAAAAGTGTGAAATGTACCAATATATTTTTTAAGGTAAAATAATACAAAAAAAGAAATCTACAATAACGTACAAACTAAATATAATAAAATGTCACAAAAAAATGATAATAATTCATATTTTCTCCCGTTAATACGTTTGTGCAGAATTTCTTGTTCAAAAACAGTTAGATTAATTATAAATATAGTTAGTGGAAAGTGCAAGTATTGTAATATAAAACGTGATTATGGATTTTTTAAAAGGTAAGTACAATGAACACACAAGCTTGTGCTAGACTAGTAAAATATAGTAATCATTTATAGTAGCCTTAACAGACCCACTTTCCAAGCACTTCTGAGTGTTCGCAGCTGTGTTTTGTTATTGTTATTTAGGGGTTAATCTCAATATTCACTCGAATTACATCGTTGTAGACAGAGCCATCCAATCCTAAAAAGAAAAAAAGGGACTTGTATTATGGGTAGGTAATATCATCATCTTCCGAGCGTTGTTCCCAGTTGCATCTCTCTCGAGAGCCTGGGGTCCGCTTTCCTACGTTTACGTCTCTACTTCGCACGATCTTCGGAATCCCGTGTAGTGAGGCCATTTGCACGCATAGGGTACATGTATGGGTAGGTAATAATATAATAGTTACTTTTTCGTAAATACATAATATAAAATAAATTCACCCAGCAAGTGCTAGATAAATTGCTCCTACTACAGTAGGTAGGTATCTACCTAGTTGTATGTAATCAATAAAAATGATTGTTTAATTAAGAAATGCCAATAAAACCAGGCAACTAGCGTTTAAACAAGAATTATGGCTACTAACTATGCTGCTTGGTTTACGGAATACGGTGGGTGGTATCAAATAGGGAAATAATTGTTTGATAAGTACAAAAAATGTGTATATTTTTATACATTCTTCAGACTATTCACAGCTTAAGAGGATAGTCTCTATTCTCTTTCTCCATACACACGTAGTTTACATTTTCCTCCCTGGATAAAGACATTAGAGCAAATATTTTTATGCCATAAAACCTATATCTGTCATGACAATGCATCTACCTTTTTTTTTTTCTAATTAAAATAATAATAAAAAATAAAAAACTAATAAAAGGTAGATGCATTGTCATGACAGATATAGGTTTTATGGCATAAACATAAGAATATAAGTTTCGATTGCACTTCAGCTTACAATTTGTAATGACCCCTCAGTTTCTGGTTGATATGACCTTTGATTGCGCGATTTTTTTTAGGTTACAGAGGCGTCCTTACATCGGTTTCTTCATTTTTGTATGGGGAAACCCTTGATTAGAGTATGTGAATTGCTCTTGTGAATACCGTGGCTAATACTTAAAAAAATCACCTATTTTGGGAGATATTTTTTTTTGTGCTGTTAGGTCTTAGTTGTAGGTGAAACCTGTAGGTTTTTTTCATATTTCTTCATAAATCGAAAACTGTAGGTATTATTAGGTACGTATATCATAAAATCCGTTTAAGCTTGTCCATATGAAGGTCTCTCATACGACACTCCACATGACAGTTTAAGGGTGACTCTCGCTACACCGTGCCGGGCCCGAGGCGATTGTCGGCCGTAGCACGGTCAAGTATTGTTACATTATAATGTTGTATGGACGCACTCACGCCGATATACCGAGCGAGTCCCAAGCTACGCACGAAGAAACGCGCTACGCTACGGCCGATATAATATCTTGTAAATTTTGATACCCTTGGGAGTGCTTCAAGGGTATCCAAATCTTCACTTTTTGCGTTAACTTAGATGTTTGATTGTTTACAATTTCAAGGAATAGGTACCGGAGTATGATGATTTTTATTTTAACGTTCCGAGAACGGGTTAGGGTTCTTGAAAGAAGTTCGAACAGACAGACAACAAAGACATCTTTTTTTCGGTTCCCTTTTCACTTTTTAAGGTACAGACAGAACCCTAAAATAATAATCTCAATCGGACTAGCCGTCTACAAAATTGTAAAATATATCTCTTATAGATTGAGAACCGCTTCTTTCGGAAAAGTCTTGTATAGGTATTGGCAACTTTTTAGATTATAATATTACCTTTTTTTTTATTCCATAAGATTGACAAAGGCATTGTACCACATTGTCAACACAGTATTCAATAATAATGTATTATTATGGAGTAGGTGCATGAAATAACCGGGAAAATGAATTATGAGTTATCCTATAAAATTTAAACATGTAAATTGCAATGTATAACCTAAATTAGGTCCATATTCGGTGTAAATCAAAGTGCCGAAGATCGTGCGAAGTGGAGACGTAAAAGTAGGAAAGCGGACCCCGGGCTCTCGAGAGAGATGCAACCGGGAACAACGCTCGGATGATGATGATTCGGTGTAAATCAAAGTGTTGAACAATGTGTGAGCAATGAAATTAGTGAAAACATTACATAAGGTAATGTTATATTTTTTTTATTTACGTTCTAGCTGTACCCCGCTAGCCTTATTAATAAACGTGGAGGAAGGTTGGCGTAACTTTTTTCTACTTTAAGTTCTATTGGTAAAACATTACAAATTTTGGATCTAATCGCGCATTATTATTCATTTTCTTACCTTTACGTTTCAACCATTTAACAATGGTAAGTGGTTCAAACTATACTACTATTATTAGAGAAAAAAGAGGCGCCAAATACAAATACAAGGAACAAAAATTTCAGACTATAATCTGACATTTTTTCTTTAGAAAGATGTAACAAATCGTATTCTTAAAACATGACGAATCAATAAGGGTTCCGTTTTTTGCCATTTGGCTACGGAACCCTAAAAACCAAGGTAAAATACTTACGTAAACTGTTGTTTAGCCATTTCTGTTGGCCCCACAACCGTCCTATTAAATATTAAGGCAAATGATTTGAATCGATAACGTAATTTCTAGGTAAGCACTGCAACAGTCACGCAAGTTTGCTTTATAATGTAAGTTAACCACAAGCACCTAGGTATACCCTATTTCAGAAACATAGCTTAAAAAAACTTTGGCACCAAGAAAATCTGAAACTTATAAAAACTTTTTGGTTAGTGAAGGCAGACTGGTATATTTGACAGACAGGGCAGCCATTTTGAATTCCATGACGAACTTGATTTGACTCTGACCAATCAGAAGCGACCTCACATTCTAATAAATTTCCCTTGGTGTTTTTGAAACACGTTTGTTATATGGGAGCCCCTCTTAAATGTTTGTTTTATTTTGTTTTTAGTATTTGTTGTTGTAGTGGCTACCGAAATACATCTTCTGGGAAAATTTTAACCGTCTAGCTATTACGGTTCATGAGATACAGCCTGGTGACAGACAGACGGACAGACGGACAGACAGCCGAGTCTCAGTAATATGGTTTTTACCCTTTGGGTACGGAACCCTAAAAAGGTAAACAAAGAACTGTCAATTTTTAAAAGGAAAAAGTAAATTAAGAGCTTTCACTTTATGTCAAAGTTTTGTTTACCTTTTTAGGGTTCCGTAGGCAAATGGCAAAAAAACGGAACCCTTATAGATTCGCCATGTCTGTCTGAGCTATACTGTTGAAACTTGGTAAGTAATGTAGATGTAGGTATTCGGTGAACCGCATTAAGATTTTCACACAAGAAAAGAAAAAGAGACAATACATTTTTGGGGTTCCTACTTACCGACATACTTAGAACGGAAACTCAAAAAAAAAAAAAACATCAAACCCATAGGCATAGGTGTGGAGTGTGGGGTATCTATGGATAGGTCTTCAAAAATGATATTGATTCTTGAATAGTTTGGGCGAGAGACACTTCAAATGTGTCCCCCCCCCCCCCCCCTATAACTTTTAAACAAAAAAAAATGATGTACATAACCATACGACGACCTCTGTGACGCGTCGTGCGAAAGCGCGATTGCAATGGAGAAGGTTGCGGGTTCGATTCCCGCCGGGTGCAAGTATTTATGTTTAAAAAATAAATATTTGTGTCCGGTCTGGGTGCCTCTACGTATAATATGTATGTATTTACAAAAGAAAAATAAATATATAGAGTATATCCGTTGTCTAGTCACCGTAACACAAGCTTAGTCGCTTACCACGGGGCTAGATGGCACTGTGTGTTGTTCACAGAATTTATTTATTTATTATTTATAAAAACATTCACCAAAATTGATTTGAACAAGATTTAGTCAATAGTTTTTTTGAATACCTACGTCATAAATCGTAAACCGCAGTTTACTTTTCAAAACATAACCTGTTGTATAGATAATGGTACGGAACCCTTCGTGCACGAGTCCGACTCGCAGTTGGCCGGGTTTTTATCTAAGTTTCTGAAATAACTAGCCCATACTATACTATAGAGGTACTCAGTTGACCTATACCGTTTTAATCTAATCTTGATCCCCCGAAACTATAACATAAGTATTAGAAGAAATGAACAATGAACTTGATGTTTTCTCATAATAATATAATTTACCCAAAAGTTATTGGGGCACGTTGAGATGTGGTTCTAGAATGGTATATGACGTTCAGTTATGCTACCAGTTGATAGAGGACATCACATCAAGACGAATTAATAAACTAAATGGTAAGATTAAATGAAAAATGATTAAAGAAACCTAATGATTTTATATTACCTATTCAACGATACCCTTGATACGATACACTTGATATAGTCAATCAACTTTTGTTTTCTTAACCAACTATAAGTCGTTGTAGATCCTAAATAATTAAATTAAATGGAAAATGATCTAGGAAAACTCAGAATTATTTTTTAATACCTATTCGACAATACCCCACTCGACATAGTCAGTCGATTTTTAGGGTTTCGTACCTAAAGGTAAAAACGGGACCCTATTACTGAGACTTCGCTGTCTGTCTGTCTGTCTGTCTGTCCGTCCGTCTGTCCGTCTGTCACCAGGCTGTATCTCATGAACCGTAATAGCTAGAAGGTTGAAATTTTCACAGAAGATGTATTTCGGTTGCCGCTACAACAACAAATACTAAAAACAAAATAAAACAATTATTTAAAAGGGGCTCCCATACAACAAACGTGTTTCAAAAATAACAAGGAGTTTAGTAAAATGTGAGGTCGTTTCTGATTGGTCAGGACAAATCGAGTTGGTCATGGAATTCAAAATGGGTGTGCCCTATCTGTCAAATATACCAGTCTGCCTTACTTACCAAAGAGTTTCTTATAAGTTTCAGAATTTCTTTGTGCCAAGGTTTTTTTTTGTTTAGTGATTCGGTCGTTTGATGAGAGTAAGAATCGAAGATAAATATTTCATATTTTCCTATAAAATTTAAAAATTGGTTGTTGTAAACCATTTTAGGGTTCCGTATCCAATTGTGATAGTGGTACGGAACCTTTTGTGCGCGAGTGTCGCACTTGCCCCGTTTTTATTTCTTTATTTTTCACAATATGGCGTCTGGTGGTCGCCATTTTGAATTTTATTTTATGTAACCTATCATCTAAGAACCATTGGAGGGATGAGACGAATTATCCCTAATTAAAACTAATCCGTTGAGTGGTTTAGAAGATACGAGGGAATAAAGAATTTTACAAACATACAAGATAGGCTCGAAAAACATAACCCTTTCCTTGCAGCCGGGTGATGAAAGCGGCTTAACTTCTAAGTTCAATCTCTCTATTGTTGTTAATTGGCAAAAAATATTAATCAAACACCCCTCTTTGTACTTGTACCTACGTAAATAAATAAATAATAAATTAATTAATTAATTCTGTGAACAACACACTGCGCCATCTAGCCCCGAGGTAAGCGACTAAGCTTGTGTTACGGTGACTAGACAACGGATATAATACTTATATTTATTTATCTTTTGTAAATACATACATATTATACATAGAGGGACACCCAGACCAGACACAAATATTTATTTTATCAGCAAAAATACTTGCACCCGGCGGGAATCGAACCCGCAACCTTCTGCATTGCAGTCGCGCTTTCGCACGACGCGCTACAGAGGTCGTCAAATTAAAATGAACAAAACGCTAAATCAAATGATAACAATGAAATATTTTGTATATTTATAGACATTGTGTATCGAAGAGGGTAACATAATCCAAAAGTAAGTTGTCCTAAAATAAACGTCTAGCCAAAACAATATAGTGGAATTAACACTTTGTTTTACCAAAATAGAACCAATAGGAATATTGTGGTTTCTTGTACTCCAGTACATAATCTCTGGAACGTGCTCTGATTGGTCGATTCTTCAGGTGACACATCCCACAAGTATCCTTTTCGTACTTTTCTAAGAGTATAAAAGTCCGTCGTAAGTTAAAATAAAATCAGAAAATATCGGAATTTAGTCGCGATCGTATCGGGAATTTCTCTGGTCCCTTATCGGTGCGGGAAAAGCGGGCCGTCCGCGTCCGTTCGTGAGACGGCACCGTGCCGTGGCACGGCGACGGGTGGCGCCTTCGCTGCTCGTCGCCGTGGCTGAGCCGCGGTACGGTGCTGAGTTCGGTACATCGCGCCCTGACTATGTTGGATGTATCGAGGCAATTATCGGCTATGGCTCCTCGTTTATTACTTTATTCATCTTCTTAAAATAACAAGAGACAATATTATGTCGTTCTTCAGTTCATTATCCAAATAATAATACCCACAATAGAATTGTCCGAAATCCTTGTTTTAAAATCGGTTATAAGTTGCAAACTTTAGTTCATTATGTTTGAAACGATCAAGGGTTGCTGTGGTAAGCCGGAGAGATAAGCGCCGTAAACGGCCACTACTACCAATGGCAGGGCGAAAGCGAAGACGGTGACGACGATACCGTCACGGCAGCATCGCCTGCTTTTACCATTCACGATGGTAGTAGAGGTGCCCTCAGTAAGTCCCTATGTTAAAAATTATTAGCGAAAGTTTTGGCAATTATTATTATGTATGATGATGATGACTGAGGGTATTACTAGACAAATTTTAAGTTTCTTTTCTTTCTACTCCTTTTGTTTTATAAAAAAAATATGCTAACTTACGAAATATAATTAATATTCTCACATATAATTTTATTGTAGTTCAAAATAAATATATTTCATTAAATACCTAACAAATATGTATCTCAAATGTTGCTCAAAACTTTCTTTATAAACGCATTATGTACCTACCTAATGTTTTGTACTATCTAGGAAATAAATTACACTGGATTTGTATTTTTAATAATTTATATTTTTCTGAATAAAGACTTTTGAAAACTGACAATATTTTAGGCAAGACTAGCGGGCTCTTATCTTACTTTTAAGCTTACTAGGTTTACAAATAAAAAAAAAATTAAAAACCGACTTAAAAAAAAAGCATAAAATAACCTCGCCTACGTCTGTACGTAGGCGAGGTTATTTTATGCTTTTTAGTCGGTGGCACTGTTGCCACCGACTTATCTGTAATGTAATCTGAAGTCGGGCAGCCAAACTACTACCAATCCTACCCAACCAACCCAGTAAATCTGCCTTTATCTATTCTTTATGACGTGGACTCGTGTACGAAGGGTTCCGTATTCTGAGAGACTACTCAGAGACATGTAATTCGTCTTATAAGTTTTATACAGTGGTCGAGGAGTTCAACTACTCTTAAAAACTTTTCTTGGCATCCCTTATTACAATGGTGTACTACATGTAGCATAAAAATCTACCAACTTGTCAAACACAAGGCTTATGGGAAAAATGGAGTGAAAATTCAAAGGAAAAATTACACATTTGAATTTTTTTTATTACGAATTTTGTTCAAAAACATGTCCCCTATTTCCAATACATAATGTGCGCATCAGGTAGAGGTAAAATAATAGAGAGTTCTTAGACAGAGCGTTCGTTCCTAACTAGAGAGTTCAAAAACTCGTGGATTAGATGACTTGGCCCCATTTCATGGGCTCTACCTGTCGCGCACATTATGTATTGGAACTATGCGAGATGTTTTTGAACAAAATTCGTTATTAAAAAAAAATTAAATGTGTAATTTTTCCTTTGAATTTTCACTCCATTTTCCCCATAAACCTTGTTTTTGCCAAGTTGGTAGATTTTTATGCTATATGTAGTACACCGTTGTAATAAGGGATGTCAAGAGAAATTTTTAAGAGTATTTGAACTCCTCGATCACTATTCGTTTTTTTTTTTATCGATGTTTAGTTGACCTTTCAGACAACATTTTTTTATTTTCTTAACTTTGGGAGCCCATAACTAATTATTTTCTCACTATTTCGGATTAATAATGCCTTTGATAGATCAAGGATACATCTGGGACTAAAATCAAATAAAAAGTTTAAGTAAAAACATGTACAAAAATAAAGTTGTAGGGGTAAAGAGGTAAAATTTGGGAAAAAAATATAACAATAAAAAAATATTGTGAAGAGTTAGGATCTTTTCCTTCAAATTGTTTATTACAAATAGGTCCACCTACATGCCCACCAAGTTTGTCTAACCCTCCACCAAACACCCTGTATATTATAGCTAGCTTGGCTTAGCTAGCTTAGCCTAGTTTAGGTAGCTTAGCTTGGCTTGGCTTGGCTTGGCTTGGCTTGGCTTGGCTTAGTACTATGTATACGTAGATGTGTGCCAAAATGTCTTCATCGTTCGACGACATCGTCATAATTGAGAAAACGTTCGCGTGCATCCAATACGCCCATGCAGCCCGGCGTACTGTTTTCGTACGCCGGGCTGCACGGGCGTCACGAAATCGTACGCGGACGCGCCTCGTTGATGGAGTTTCGTACGCCGGGCTGCACAGGCGCATCGGTGTATTTTGCAGCTACGCTGCCGTGGACAGTGGCGCTTACTCTTTCTTTTAAAATTGACAGTTCTTTGCTGACATTTCTGGTCAAAGTTTTTGAAATAGGGTATAAACTGAAATTAGCAGTATAAAATGACGTAATCCTGTCCTGCATATCCTAACAGGTTATCATCCGCCTCTCTGATTATATTGATAAGAACTTATCGACACGTTGTAGATAACAATTAGTCAGTAAATTAACAGATATCGCATTGTCAGTACAAGGCCTTAGTTTATATTTATATTCAATACGATTTGAATGTGTCAGTATAATTAGTGAGATGAATAACGAAGGAGATCAGTCAAAAGTTCTTTATTCATTGCCGCATAAAAGGTACATTATGTTTTCTATGCATCAAATTATGTGTGTATTTACAAAAAAAAAGTATTATCCGTCGTCTAGTACCCATAGTACAAGCCTAGTTCTTAGTTTGGGGCTAATATACGCTGTGGGTAACGTCGTGCAATATTTATTTATGTACAGCTAACTTTATAATTTTATTAGATCTACGAGTAAAGCTCTCTGCATAGGTACGTAACATTTCCCGGACGGGACAATGTCTGCATACAAAAATCCCTTCGCGGCGACGATGGACGGGATTTTTGTATGTAGAAATTGACACGTCCCGTCCGGGAAACGTTACGTATGCAGAGAACCTATACGTAAACCTTAACTGTGCATTGCCTATTTGCCCAGCATAGATAAACTCACATCGCGATCTTTATTGTGGCACAGTGTAAAGTGCCACTCTACAAATATCGAAGAATTACTACAACTATTAAAATGTTGCGTAACTCATTTTGAGCATCTAACAGACGAGCACAGGGTCTTACAAAATGATTGTGTCTTAAGTTAAGAGGAATATATTTCACGTAATTGTCTTTCCATACAAAAACAACCTATTTTCCAACCCTGAACATTATCGGATCACTGTGTTTTAAATTTTATGTCTTAAATAAAAATCACAAAGTTACGTCGAATTTTAACTAAACTCAATTTATTTTTAAATCTTTGCAAAGGTACCTTACATTACTTCACTGAGTCAAAACTTTAATACATATACTTAGTATAAAACTACACTATAAAGAGACTATTCTCAGTGCTTGAAAAGAGAATGTAGTACATTTCACTAGTAATAATCGTTTTTACGAGAAATCATCGTTTATTCATGCACTGCCATCTCACAAAAAATAGACAATAAATTAGGAAATCATGTTCTACATGAATTAATAGTTTTTCATGATTATCGGTCTGTTTTTTCTGTTACTTATGGACTGTAACTATTGAACCGATTAAAATTTGGTAAGGCACTATTGGGTAGCTGTATTTAAAGGAACGTGGTAAACTTTGCATCGAAAGCCATTTCAATGACATTTCAAAGAGATATCTTGCTAATATCCGAATGAATAAACGTACTTTGATTTTTTTTTTTATAGGTACTACCTATAATTAGTTTATAATTAACCGGTTTCTTACGTTTGTCAACAGGCAAAGTATGGGGCAAGCTACGTGCTGCTTAAGAAGTCCATTCAACCCTAGAAAAAAATTCTTCTTGTCACTTATTATATTCTGTTTCATTTCTTCCTTCATGCTGTTATATTTTACGATTAACTGTGAGTATATAACCACAGTTTACCTAATCGGCGCATATTACTGATATTACATAATTTAGTGTTGTCGTTAAGAGGACAGTTTACCTTCTCTATTTCCATACAAATGTAGTCGACTGTTTCCTCCCTGGAAAAAGATATTAGAGCAAATATGTTTATGCCATAAAATCTATATCTGCCATGGCCTGGACAATACGTTTTGGTTTTTTTCATTTTCTAATTAGAATAGAAATAAAATTATAAAAATAGAAAATGAAAAAAAAAAACAAAATGTAGGGTCATGATCATGGCTGATATAGGACTTATGGTACGAGGCATGCCTTTTAAGTTCTGTCGTTTGAAGAAAAAAAAAACTATATAACCTTATAGTACCTTTTATTGTTTTTCAAAGTATTCACCACGAAGTTTAATACACTTTTCCATTCGCTCGAACCAGTTATTATAACATTTATTCCACTCCAAAGTGGGGGTGTTCAAAATGGCTGACATGAAAGCGTCGACCGCTTTTTCACTGCACTGGAACCTTTGACCACGAAGAGTTTTCTTAATTTTAGGAAATGTAAAGAAATCGTTAGGGCTTAGGTCAGGACTGTATGCAGGATGGTCAAGAATTTCTACGTTTTCCTGCTTCAAATACTCAATCGTTTGACGAGCGGTGTGTGAGCTTGCGTTGTCATGGTGCAGGATGATGCGTCGCTTTGGGCTAGATTTCCGAAGTTCGGCGATGACTTGTGGTAAACAAACTGTGGTATACCACTCCGCATTAACCGTTCTACGATCTTCAAGTGCAATCGTCGCAACATGACCGGTTCTCGCCACGAACGTAGCCATTATCTTCTTTGAAGTGCTTCGAGAGCGAACAACTTTAGTCGGCTTTGGCTCGTTTTGGAAAACCCAGACTGTAGATTGTTGTTTGGAATCAGGATCGTAGGCATAGATCCAAGATTCGTCACCACTGATGATGTCGTAGACGTGATTTGACTCTCCTCGGTTAAACCTCTGAAGAGTTTTCTTACACCATCTGACGCGGGCCGCCTTATGATCGTCGGAAAGCAAATGCGGGATCCAACGGCAAACTAGTTTTCTCACACCAAGCGCCTCATACAATATCTTTTAAATGGTTGTCCCTGAGATGCCTAATAACGCCTCTATCTCTCGATATGTCACATGACGATCTTCGACGATTAGTTGTCTCACAGCAACGATGTTATCTTCAGTGAAAGCGGATTTTGGACGTCCTTCACGAGATTTGTCACTAAGTGTGGTATGTCCACGCTCAAATTCCAAATACCAGCGTTCGATGGTCCGCAGACATGGGACTTCATCAAGGAATACAGATGTTAACTCTTCGAAACACTGAAGTCGCGTGAGGCCTCTTCGAAAGTTATAGAAAATTATTGCACGAACATTTTCCTTAGTAAGATTCATTTTCGTACGTGACCTGACAGATTCAAACCAACGCTGTGACTAAACAATTGCATTAATCCTAATGCTTTCAATTGTTTTGATATTCGAAATTCTAACAAATTTGACTTTTGAAAAGTTCTAATTTTAAAATTGGCGGCAAATATACAAACGACAGAACTTAAAAGGCATGCCTAGTATACGAGTATTTTGTCTAAAAACCTTATACAGGGATTAAACAGTCAAGGAAACTACGTTTGTAAAGTTTGTATGGAGAAAAGAGTAGGTAGACTGTCCTCTTAACTCAGGGAAAATGAGACAAGATACAGTACTGAAATCGCTATTGGATTTTTTAATGATAGCTTGTTCTTTATAGTTCCGTTTTGAACTTTTAGTTGCGTTGTATTTCGAAAAAGTTAATTTTGTTTCTCAGATCGGATAGATCAGAAGGATAACGTTCAGAGTCAAATATCCCTACTGAAAACAAAGTTAATGTATCTAGAATCACAATACGCAGGAAAACAAGAAGAAATATTTTATTTACAGGTATCTCTTCATTTATTTTTATTGATTTCAATTCTATCTTACTAATATTATAAACGCGAAACTTTGCCGCTATATACAGGATGTTCCGTAATAAGTGGATAATCCTGCATGTGCGTATGCGGGGGCATTGCATGGAACCACCCCCAGAATTTCAGTTTTCTATTCCAAACCGTTTGAGCTGTAGGCCATTTTTTGTGAAAATTTTGAAAAAATCCATCTTTTCCCACATATATGAGTATCAAGTCCACAGTTTAAGTCATAACTGTGGACGACCAAAAAGTTGGTGCTATGACTTAAACTGTGGACGTGATACCCATAAATGTGGGAAAAGGTAAAAAAATTCAAAATTTCACAAGAAATGGCCTATGGTTTGTCAAATATAGCTTGATTCCTGTGACACATTAACGTCATGAAGTATTGTATTTATTTTTGGTTAACTGTACCACGCGTATTGTCATATTTCATCGACGGGACTCGCCCACTCGAGGGACGGGAAAAACCACAGACTATCGAAAATCGGTATGAATATAAAAAATATCGATATTCCAAAGTTCGTAATCCATTAATATGAATTATTTTATCAATTTATTACATTGATACGTATCTTAAATACTAAAATATTCCACCGCTTTTCAATGTGATGTGTAGTTTACGAGATTAATATGAGCTGGTAGTTTGAAAAAATAATATTGTTGAGATTATTTCCTTTGGTTTGTCATTTGAGAATTATTCGCGTAATTTAATTATAGTTATGCTACTAAGGAATCTAGGGGAGACGAGCTAACCTCGAGTTTCGGCGGATAAACTTCTTGGTCACTAGGAGGGTTGGAGCCAAGCAGGCGGCCGTACAAATATTGCCAAATCTATTTGCAGCAGTAACTTACCCGGGCCGACCCAAAATAATTTGGGGTCCCCGGGCCTCCAGGGTCTGCTAATACCTCGCTAAAACGAAGAGGTATGCAATCGCTCAGATGAGAAAATAATATACACATATAAAAATCTTTCAAAAAAAATCCTGTTATGTATTAAAATAATAAAATGGATTTACTTGAGGTGATTTTACTTATCGAAAATATGATTAGTGATCTGATCACTGACAATTACCGACTTCTTTGGTAAACTAAAAGTTAGAAAATATTTTTAAGGAGAAATACATCATCAAAAATCCTCCCATGACAGGATTCGAACCTGTGCCCCTCGCTTGCCGGGCGAGTGCGCTACCGCTGCGCTACACGGGAACCCACGTGTCATGGTGAATTTTTGATTATGATTTCTCACTGTTTACCGACTAAGGCTCGGTTTGAACGCCATCTACCAGTATAGTTTTGCAACTATTGACTAGCTCAGATGGTTAACTTTACAGTTAACGCTTCTGACGTGAGATGTCGTTCTTTCTCCTCTTTAATATTTCTTATGTTTTTATTGCTCAAGGCATTTTTTACTAGAAAATATTTTTAAGGAGAAATACAGAGTGCGCTACCGCTGCGCTACACGGGAACCCACGTGTCATGGTGAATTTTTGATTATGATTTCTCACTGTTTACCGACTAAGGCTCGGTTTGAACGCCATCTACCAGTATAGTTTTGCAACTATTGACTAGCTCAGATGGTTAACTTTACAGTTAACGCTTCTGACGTGAGATGTCGTTCTTTCTCCTATTTAATATTTCTTATGTTTTTATTGCTCAAGGCATTTTTTACTAGAAAATATTTTTAAGGAGAAATACATCATCAAAAATCCTCCCATGACAGGATTCGAACCTGTGCCCCTCGCTTGCCGGGCGAGTGCGCTACCGCTGCGCTACACGGGAACCCACGTGTCATGGTGAATTTTTGAGCTAGTCAATAGTTGCAAAACTATACTGGTAGATGGCGTTCAAACCGAGCCTTAGTCGGTAAACAGTGAGAAATCATAATCAAAAATTCACCATGACACGTGGGTTCCCGTGTAGCGCAGCGGTAGCGCACTCGCCCGGCAAGCGAGGGGCACAGGTTCGAATCCTGTCATGGGAGGATTTTTGATGATGTATTTCTCCTTAAAAATAATTTCTAGTAAAAAATGCCTTGAGCAATAAAAACATAAGAAATAAACTAAAAGTTTACTAAACAACTTTGCTACTTTGTAAACTAAAGTAAAGTAGTAAAGGTATACTTTAACTACTTTGTTTGTACTTAAGCAAAACACAATGCCAACAGGCCATGTTATAGTTCGGTTCCTTTTTTTATTTAACAAAAATTCAGATAAAAATAAATTCCTTTATAATAAATATCTAATGTGTTCATTTCACCCAAAGGCCGATTTCAATTCGCACGTATTCTACACTGTCTGGTTGACAGAACATAATACATAGTAGTCGAAATTGCCGCTGTGGTAAAGCATATTAAAGTAAAGAAAAGCTTATTACAAAATTCCGGAATTAACATGTAACTATCGATTCAAAGTCTTAAAGCCTTATTAATAAACGTGGAGTAAGGTCGGAGTAGTGAGAACATATTTTGTCTTTTTCCGTGAAAAGAACTTTCAAGTTGACAGACAGAAACAACAAGTAGTAAAATTATTCTAACCTTATTCCATGTTCACTAATAAAGCTTTATAGCCTTATTAGTTTTTTTTCTCTTATGTAACGTCTACAAAGTAGCAAAGTTATAAATCCATAATCGAATAGATCCAGTAACGATTAAACACTACCCCATCCCTTCGGAGACCTGTCACAGGAATCAAGCTATATTTGACAATGCATAGAGCTCGAACGGCTTGGAATAGAAAACTGAAATTCAGGGGGTGGTTCCACGCCTTGGCCCCACGTACGCACGTGCAGGATTATCCACTCATTACGGAACACTCTGTATGTATGCAACTTTGTTACTCTTTCGCGCAAAAACGAATGAATTGATTGCGATGACACTTGTTATGCAGTTAGCTGGAGATCGAGTTCTCTTTATCCCGGTATTCCCGCGGGATCGGGACTTAGTAATAATAATAAGCATCATTACTAATCTATTTTGTGTTTATTTATTTTGACTTTTGTATTTTCAAACAACAAATGATTTTAACTTTAAAAAATAATTTACTAATTTACCAACAGGCGAGGAACTTTGGGAACATCAATGCCACAAATTTTAATTTCAAACTGGATGCTAGCAGTACTATCGCTCCAAAAGTGTTAGCCTTACTGCAGAATATAACTGGTAATTGTTTTTTTTACACAGAATACTCATAAAGAATAATACAATCCTATAGGTGAGCGACCGGGTGTGTCTTGTTTTTTTTTACGATCATAATGTTTTATCGACTTTTTTCGATTGTCTTTTGTTTTCTTTTAAATTATTGTATTTTGTATAAAATTCGATCATCTTTCGTTATATTTTTCGATCGATATAAGTAGTACAAAGACCAAGGAGTAGGTAATCCTTAATAGATTAGGAGGGGGAAGTTGGTTATCTTACCTCATTAGTACCAAGTGGAGACTTATATGGTGGAAAGAGTAGTAAAAGTTATGCCTAAAAAACTCGGTCAGCCGCGATTCAGCCTGGGCCCATCTGAGCTCAACCCGTTTTTAGAGGAGCAATCGGGCCTGGGAACTTACCTCATCGAGTACCAAGTTGGGACTAATATGGTGGAAACGGGTAACGGGTCCCCTTGAATGGTTTTAAATTACCCGTGGCCCAAACCAACGTGGCCACGGGGAATGACCCCATATAGCAACGTGACATAATGGCGGTCATACTTTGGCCACAATTACGTACGACCATCGCATTCGACGAATACTTGATAAAATATTCGCGTTGCGTTTGACGCGTTTGTCGTTCGACTAGGACAGCGGGTTAGTTAAGAAATACGTTGTTATACTTTCTTTCACTGACTTTGACGCCAAAAAAGTCCAGCACTGACCTTACTATGTTAGTTTAGCTGAGCTTCGCTTAGTCGAACCAATTTCTCATACAAAATGTGAGTAAACCGCAAACTACTAACTTTAGGCGACGGTGAACGATGGTCTTTAATCTTACATTTGGTTTCTGATACTAGGAAGTCGAGCAGCTGAAGCACTGCTGGCTCATTCAACGTCGACAGCAATTAACACTCCGTTTTCACTACGACTGATGCCTCATCTCATGGAAAACCCTGACAGTCTCAGGCCAGCTTATCTCATGCATGCTGACAGGTCATACGTTGACGTAGTCATAGGAGTTCCGACTGTCAATAGAGATAAAGAAAGCTATTTATTGACAACTCTCGAGGTTAGTATCCTATAACCTAGTTAGTAACGGTATGTTACTTAATATCATCATGCCTTATCATCATCATTATCTCCATTACCATAATTGATATATTGAGTAAGTTTTTCTACTTATTTCAATTTTTTTTTACACAATACCAAATTGTTGTGACTGATTCGATCTCATTCAGATATTAAGTTAGGAAAGTTGCTTAGAAGTATGCAGTTCCACTGAACTCGTGCGCTAGTCCGCTGACTTCCAACGTGTAGGTGAAGTGTTCCGCCTTAAAGCAGTAGTTCAAACATATTTAATTACTTGTAACGAAATAGGTGGATTACATTTTACCATAAGCCTTATCAGTCTTCATTTTCTACAGCATTTGATAGGTGGTTTGGAAGAAAAACAGAGAAACACAACACTAATCGTCGTTTTTGTCGGAGAAACTGATTTGAATTATGTCATCAATGTAGCGCATAAGATAGAGAACGCGTGAGTAACTGTTGAACTATTTTCTCTCTTATTTCGTGCGGGGAGAACCCTAGCTTCGCTAGTCTCCCCCAGATCCCTTTGTCGCCATTTACGACACCCACGGGAAGAGATGGGGAAGCCCTGTTATATGTCGGAGCTATATCCAATATAAGCGGTGTGGTCTAGACGTGGTAGACCCGACTCTCATTCCGAGAGTCGTGGGTTCGAATCCAGGCTGACCACGCACCTATGTCTTTTTCTTTAAGAACAAGTTATGAGCGCTAATAACTTCGCTCTTACTGTGAAGGAAAACATCGTGAGGAAACCCACATGGCCTTGGATACAACTCGGTCCGAAGAGATGGTATATTCGCAAATCTGGATTAGGCTCCCGTGGCATCTAGGGTAGCATATAGGGTAGCATTTGACCTCATCTCACCTGATAGGAAGCGACGATGAGGTCAACGGTGTAACATGCTTGCTTTGAAGAAACCTTTTCACTTTTGACTTGAAGACTCCAAGGATGTAGTTAACATCACTACCGTTGAAACTAAAAAATACCCAGACAGCTGATTTCAGCTTGGAGCTGTTAATTTCAGCTTAGGTACATATTTGCGCTAACAATACATTTTAAAATTTGTAACAAGGTTCCCAACTCACGTCACGAGTGGCCTGATTGAGGTTATGTCTCCCCACTCATCCTACTACCCTGACTTCGAAGCCCTTCCGCTTACTCTTGGGGACACAAAGAAACGTGTTATATGGCGCACAAAGCAGAATCTTGATGCAGTGTACCTTATGGCTTATGCCAGCTCCAAGGGAACCTTCTATCTGATGATTGAAGATGATGTGGTCGCTAAGAAGTCTTATATGACGGTGAGTTAAATTAGGCCAAGCTCTTGGACACCGCATAAGCCCCCGTAACACGCAGTAAGCAAAGTAATAATTTGTTAACAAAGTTACATTTTTCCGGGTCTTAAGGGCCCTATTCTGAAAAACTGAAAATCCATGTCGGGCGCATCGAAAATTATTGATTATTTCATGACGGAATGTCGTAGAACTTTTTTTTGTGTACAGATTGTAGGCGACATTGTTTCCGATATTTTAGTGCAGTTTCCATACAAATATGTCGAAACGTGTTGAAGCCTATCGACATTTTAGCCAAATCAGACATTTTTTGTCTAAAGTTTGGATAGGCTTTGCACCAATAGGAGGTTCTTGTCTTAAAACTACACTAAAATGTAGGAAACAATGTCACCTACAATCTATGCACAAAAAAAAGTTCTACGACATTCCGTCATGAAATAATCAACAATTTTCGATGAGCCCGACAGGGATTTTCAGTTTCAAGATCGTTGGCGTTTATACTCCTCTTAATCGCGTATTATTATTTATTTTCTTACCTCGACGTTTCAACCATGTTACAATGGCCTTGGGTGCGAGGGGGACTCAATAAATAATAATTCGCGATTGAGACCCGAGAAAATGTAACTATGTTAACAAATCGTGTGAATTTAAAAACTTCATTCAATAATTTGTTATTTCGTGAACGGCTTCTGGGGTGCGTCGGGTGAATACCCGGTTGCAACACTGAAGGTTGCTGGTTCGAGTATTTGTGCAGACTTTAAAGGCTCGTTTCTGGTTCTAGGTATAAAAACCCAGGACCAGAAACGAGTAATAAATATCTACAAAAAAAGTATTATTTGTCCTATATTCGTTACCTAGTACCCATAGTATAAGTCTAGTTGCTAGGGGCTAGATTGCACGGTGTCCTTCAATGTTTATTTCAAGTTCATTTACTTTTGTTTTTTTACGTTTTTTACCTAATTGAGTACTTGTATCAAAATACGAGAAATATTTTTAGTACGATTTGGCAACAAAAATAGATTAATTTTTAATTGGTTCATTAGGTATGTTTTTATTTGGCTTCTTTTTTTGTACATTGGGGAGTACCTACTTGCTTGTTTACTATCATTTATTTTAAGCCCTGGTAGGATAATTGACTGTAACTAGGCAGGTTTTCATGATTTAAATAATACAGGGCAATAGTAAGTCGGAACTTGATGGCAGTATTTAGTGAATTTAAGTAATACCTAAATTAATAACAAATATTTATGAAGATTTAACTGACACCGAAACGCATCGAAATATATTTATTTTAGTTAATTTGAAATTTATTCAGGATCATAGATACATTTTTAAGCTATTGCATAGCTTTTATGGCGGGCTTGGAGCGCGGCGACCTAATCAAAAAATTCCGTTGCGAAAATAAAACCCAAAACCCACACTAATTAAAAAAAAATGCTGTGCTCTACCCCGGCAGTTCGTGAGTGCCACACGTTTTTTTCTTATTTTTTTATGTTTCTTTCAATTCGGAACATTTGTTAATTGTATGCGTTACTATAGCAGCAGCGCCCCACCGTTCTACCAGCTTAAGTCCCGATTCCTCGGGAATATTGGGATAAAAAGTATTAAAGATTAGGTACATGTAATCTCCATACTAGTATCTGCATATCGAGTTGATACCATTCGGTTCAACAGTTTTTGCGCGAAAATGCACCCACTTGCGCACAAACTTTTACATTTATGATATTAGTAGGATATCTTATAAATAAAATTTCCATGTCCCAATGTTAGTTACCGTACTCCTCCGAAACGGCTTCACTGATCTCCACCAAACTTCACATGCGCATTCAGTAGGTCTGAGAATCGGCTACTATCTATAATTTATAAGGCAAAACAACGTTTGCCGGGTCAGCTAGTTATATTATAAGTATAGGTGCTGGGCAAGCCTACTCCACCTAACAATGTCCCGGGCACTACAGCGCCATAAATAGAATGAATTAAAAGTTGCTCGGACTGTATAAATCATCAAAAATTAAATGAAAAAGGCCAATTATTATTAAATTCGAAAAATAAAACGAGAAAAAGAAACGTAAGACTTATGCTCGGTTTTTAACGCCTAAGAAAGAAGATTCGAAACTTATTGATTGAAATTGTTAAAAATTTCTTAAAATTCATTGCTATATCTATCAAAATCTACAAAAGCCGAGCAAGTCTCTTTAAAATGATGACTGTAAAAACGACAAAAAAGTATTTTTTTTTAATTTGTTGTATTGACTGTAATTTAAGGCCCGAATTATACAGAAAAAGCGTAAAGTAAAGGCGCTGCGCAGGCATGGCTCCAAACATTTCCATACAAAATGTACGTTGGCGAGACGGCGTGAATTATACTGGAGCGTCGCGCAACTGACATTTTCCAATTTTAAATTTTCCGCCTGCTTCACGCCTTCACCTTACGCCTTTTCTGTATAATTCGGGCCTTAACCTTTCATTTCCTCAAATCAGAATTTAAAAACTTGTATCACGTTGCGAAATACATTTGTAAATTGATGAAGAGGAAATTTATCCCATTGTTAATCTGTCGAGTTTTCCTCTTCACCGATTTATATGTATTTAGAAGATTATGATAAGATGTATTAAGAATATTGGTCTAGATTATCGCGAATTGCTAAGATATCGAGCTGAATTATCTCTTCACAGGAAATACTGAAATACGTCTCGACCACCACCGTTTCAACTCCCGATTGGTTCTTCATCAACTTCTCGACAGTCGGTGGGATTGGGAAGCTGTTCCGTTCAACTGACCTTGTACGATTTATAACTTATGTTCAGATATTTTATTACAACATGCCCATTGATTGGCTGCTTGAGAGCTACCTGGCCGACAGAATTTGTGGCATTGATAAGTCTTCTGTAAGTATATAATTTTTATGTGAAGGTACGAGTTGGCAACGTGCGACATGAGGCAGCGGACGACGTGTGGCGGCGACACTACTGGTTTCTATGTATTTCTATGAAATTCTCTACGTTCGCACGCGTCGTCGCTTGCTTCGTGTCGCTGACTACGTAGAGAATTTTGTAGAAATACATAGAAACCAGGAGCGGTATTACACTAAATGACACAAGATGACAATACTATTACGATTATATCGACACACTATTGCTATTATATCGAGACTGGGAAAAATTTGGTAGACTTTAATAGTATCGTAATGGTGTCTCAGTGGAATTGCAATAGTAACCATGGTAACCAACCTTCTCTGTCTGTCTGTCTGTCAAATCTGTTAAAAATCTATCCTGTCATTAGAGTTTTGACAACTATGGAGACTCCATCAGTGGCATCTTAGTGTGTCAATAGAATAGTTAACATAGGAAACTGCCAATTGTGTCAAATACACGTCAAATATGAAGATTAATATTCTATCGACACACTATTGAAACACGATTGCGGAGCGTAATACCGACCCAGCAGTGTCGCCGCGACACGCCGTCAGCTGCCGCCTCATGTCGCCCGTTGCCAACTCGTACCTTTACTCTTAAAATCATACTGCAGGCATTTCTTGCCAAGATCCTCTTGCTTTTTTATGATATTTTTCAAAATGCACCTTGGTAAATCATATTTTTTACTTACAGAAAGTTTGCGGAGATCTAAAAGGCAAAATAAGACCAACATACAAAGGCAGTCTTTTCCAGCACATAGGTCTTTACTCTTCTCTCAAGGGAAAGATCCAGAAAGTAAAGGTGAGACTGACAAAACTAATGAACATCCAAAAACCTAAAAATCGAACTAGACTAACTAACGTACTCAGAAATGTTTCTGTTAGTTCTGTACTGAAAGTGAATATAAGTCAATGAATAATAAAATGAGTATAAACACCGAGCTGTGAAGTGAAAATTACAGTCCTATGACGTGCAGGTGGTTTGATTCAAAATAATTATTAACCTGTCCTTCTATTTTCATTTGTATATCGATCAATAATTATGAATAATAACTATAATTATTTAATAGGTTTCCGATATTGTTTTGTATTTTTATATTATGTATCACTTTTGTATAATTGTTAGGTAGGTACCAATAATTTGCGTAAAGTCAGTGTACATTAATTAGGTATTAATGAACATTACCTGGCTAAGTCAGTTAAACTGCGAAAAATTGTTTCATTTCGCACATTAACTTGGTAATCTGCAGATTCCCTGAATACGAAATTCTGCACTCTAAGGTAAAAAATAAACTTGACCACCGCCGAGACGACCATAGCAGATGGGATTATTTTTGTTGAAGTTTTTACAGTATTTCGCATATATGTTTCTTGTTGCCCTCAGACACTTTTAATTAAGTAATATCGGCGTTAATACAAGCATTTATTTATTTTAATGCAAGCCGGCCCTAAAGTAGGCACATTTATTTAGGACATTCTAATAATGAACATAAGTACCAACCTGATCTGATACGATCGTTAGAACGTACCTATCTATTTAAAAAGAATCGTTTTTGAGTATCAAATCTTATCTTTAGATAATTTAGTTTACAGTACCAATATCAGCTAGTTACAGTTCACGATTTTACCTACTCGAGAGATGATTGTGACGTTTTCAAAATGAGGATCCTAAAGTAAGCTCTACAAACGTGTGTATTTACACACTTCTTACACATATTTGTAGATATTCTAATTTATTTTTATATATATATATACAAGTGTTTAGATTAAGTAAGTAAATAATTAATCAGGTATTATTTATGATTGATTAGTTAGTTGTATTATACTATTTACGCTCGATGTCTATGGAGTCACGCACGACAGCAAATTAAAAAAAATATTTTTGATGATTATTTATGTTTTTCGGTTTGTTTCGAGTACAGATAACTATTTTAGTTTTTTTAACCCTACCTTAATTAGAAAGAGCGGAAGAGTGTATTTAAACATAAAAGGTAGTATTTTGAAGTAAATGAGAGTTTTAAGTAAATACAGAATTATTAGTATTAGCTTCTGGTGACCAAAGGGCTGGCGGCTACTTTGGCTGTCGGTATAGTAAATAATATTTATTCATTTAAAAATATTATTGTTAAACTTTTGTAATACAACTGTTACTTGTAATTGGAATCTGTAGTTAAAAGTATACTTAGTGAATTTACTTAGTCAGATAAACCATGAAGTACCTAGATAACTTAGGAGTTTCGAAGGGAGTTTCTATATATCCTATAGAAACTCCAACTCCATCTATTGAACGATAGTAATTAAAATCACTAGATTATGTTACATTGAAAACATTGCATTTTACATTTTGAACAGAACTTGAAATTAAATACCTAATTGAATAAGGGACTTCTTGGCGCGTCTTGTCGAGGTGTGTGGTGATCCTAGGGCTGGCAATTTCTTGTCCCAGCGGGTTAGCCTAGCTATCCAGCGAGGGAACGTTGCCAGCGTTTTGGAAACCATGCCGCGCGAGGGCGGTGCCGACAACTTCTTGTTGGTTTAAGTTTTAAGAGGATAGTCTCCATTCTCTTTCTCCATACAAACGTAGTTAACATTTTCCTCCCTGGATAAAGACATTAGAGCAAATATGTTTATGCCATAGAACCTATATCTGTCATGACAATGCATCTACCTTTTAATTTTTTTTTATTTTCTAATTAAAATAATAATAAAAAATAACAAAATAATAAAATGAAAAAAATAAAAAGGTAGATGCATAGTCATAGTCATAGACAGATATAAGTTTTATGGCATAAACATATTTGCTCTAAAGTCTTTATCCAGGGAGGAAAATTTAAACTACGTTTGTATGGAGAAAGAGAATGGAGACTATCCTCTTAAGTCTTATTCCATTTTGTGTTTTGTTGAAGTAAATTATTTGCCTTATTTTTGTTAATAATTGAAAAATACTTTAGTGAATATAATCATTGTTTCAGGACAAACGTTTTGGTAAGATGCCGCTGTACTTTTCCCACAACAATCCTGAACTCTTGAATATCAATTGCACTATTAAAGAACATAAAAACAACACCATCAAGAAAGCCTACGAGGGTAGCGATTTCTTCTGGGGCATGCTACCAAAAAAGGGAGACGTGGTGGAGTTTTGGTTTAAAGAACCTTCAAATGTTTCTAAGTAAGATTTCAACGTATCTAGTCAAGTAAAAATCAGAAAACTTACAATGATGGCTTATAGTAATGCAATTATTTTTTTAACACAACAAGAAAACGATTAAACTTAAAACGACTTTCTTAACGGAGCGCGGGACAGTTTAGACGGGATAGTTCTGCTAAACGAGTTGGTAGTATGGCTCCTGGTCACTCAGACATCTTAGTTTATGATGAAAAGATAGTTTCAGGAGAGTGCTATCAATGTACCTTGTAGATAAAGGGCCAGTAGTGTCGCTGCGACACGTCGTCTGCTGCCGCCTCATGTCGCCCGTTGCCAATTCGTACCCTAACACTGACAACAAGATTTTTATATGAACTAGTTAATATTTGGTTTCCAGGTTCATCTTCAGAACGGGCAATATTGAGCACACTACGGATAAGCTAACGGACGCGGTAATCGAAGTGCTGTCTACTGTTCCTAGTTCCAACTTCACTATCGTCGGATCTTTTGACGAATTTGGTTTAGCGGAAGGCAAAGTATGTGGGAATTGGATAATTCATTTTTATAGCAATCATTGATGTACCTGGGGCTATATTTTTGAATAGCTTGTGCCACTTCGAGCGATTTAAATAGCTCGATTTCTTCTGATTTTCGTTTGATTTCAGCATTTTTTCTATGTGAATCGCACGAACGACCGTGAGTCCGACATTGAACGAAAATCAGCAGAAATCGAGCTTTTTATGTTGCCCGAAATGGCACGAGAGATTCAAAAATAAGTCTCCGGGCCTCTACTTTAATTCTACGAACGATAAAACAAACGATAATTCTAGAAGAAAACTTTATTTTCGGACGCTTTTGAAAGACGGATGACAGATTTTCTTTCTTTCGTTCATACGTTCGTAGAATTAAAGTAGGTACCTATCCTGTCTATTTATATTGTATCATACAATAATACTAGATTGAATTTAGCGAAGGTACCTATTTTATGAAGTTTTTTTTTACGGATAAGACGTGGCATTTTGCGATTATACCTAATAGTATAATTAAGTATTATAAAGACCATTGCGAGTGTTTATGTTCCCTTTCAACAAACTGTGCGATTGGCTCTATCATTTCGGTGTTTTTTTCATAATTCTGTACTATTGACCGTATAAGACATTGTTGCACCTAGACTTTTGGATCTTGAGTAGTAGGTACTTTTTTAGGAAAAAAATATTCATATTCTTTGAAGTGATTTGTTAGATACCAACTAATTCCAACAACAATTTTCAAATAAGGGACTTACGGCCGAATACTGAAACACTACTAAAAACTTCATGACAATTTAAACAACAAAGCAGATCCCAAACTTAATAAATTGAGCATACCTACTCATTTTCAATTTATTAATATTTAAGTAACTCTCTAATTTAAGTGGCTTTAGTATTCTAATCTCACTAATGTTTGTACTATTTATGTATTATGTGCTAATATTATAAATGCGAAAGTTACTCTGTCTGTTTGCCTGTCTATCTGTCTGCCTGTTACGCTTTCACGCCTAAGCCGCTGATCTGATATTGATGAATTTTGGTAAAGATATAGATAAGACCTTGGAGTAGAATATAGGCTACTTTTGATCCCGTATATCCCGCAGGATCGGGACTTAGTTAAAGCGCAGGCGCAGTTGCAGTGACGACCTAAAGGCGACGATAGTATAATATGGCATTTTAAAGATTTTTTTCATATAAATAAGATGGACTTTACTCGTACATATTCATGAAAGTTATTTTGTTAACCACTAGCTGCATCCCGCGGTTTCACCCGCGTAAGTCCCGATCCCGTGGAAATATGGATCAAAAGTAGCCTATGTTACTCCTCGATAGTATAGCTTTAATTTGGAGAAAGAATTTTTGAAATCGGTTCGTTTTTTGAGTTTATTAATTACAAACATACAGACACACACACACCAAAATACAAATCTCTCATCTTTATAATAATAGTGTGGATTAAAATTGCATAATCTGTTTCCTCAGATAGATTCCAGCCACCTTCCGATGTCGGCCATTCGATTGAGAGTTGAAGAAAACAGCAAATACTGGATCATCATTTCAGAGGTATTGGGCTCCTATACAAAATATAATAACTACCTAGTGTGAAGGTGAAAGTTTGTGGGTGTGTATATGAGTGTGTGCTCCATCACGCACAAACCGCTGAACCGATTGCGATTAAACTCAGATAGCATAAGACCTAGAATGACACATAGGCTTATTTTGATAATCGATTATTCTCCGGACTTAAGAGGACAGTCTTGACTTGTAATTTTTTGTTACCAATAAATGAGTATTTGAGTATTTTAGTATTTGAGTATTTCAGTCTACCTACTCTTACTCTTACCTACTCTCCATACAAACGTAGTCTACTGTTTCATCCCTGGATAATGACATTATAGCAAATATGTTTATACCATAAACCCTATATCTGCAATGACTATGCCCCTACGTTATGTTTTTTTTTTCATTTTCTGATTAGAATCGAAATAAAATTCAGAAAAATCAAAACGAGAAATAAATCAAAACGTAAGGGCATGGTCATGGCTGATTATGACTTTTGCCTTAAAACTATTTTTTCTAATATCTTTATCTAGGGAGGAAACAGTCAACAACCTTTGTAAAGTTTGTATGGAGAAAAGAGTAGGTAGACTGTCCCCTTAAGCAGGTAAAGCTGCGGGCACTACAGTAACGTGTTGGTATAAAAAGTGTAAGTGCTATTTAACCACAATGCCTATTAGGTAGTGAAAATAATAAATAGTAATAATAAATAAATAGTGCACGACGTTACACACAGCGAAATCTAGCCCCAAACTAAGCACTAGGCTTGTACTATGGGTACTAGACAACGGATATACTACATATTATTATACTTTTTTTGTAAATACATACACATGCTACATAGAAAACACCCAGACCTGAAACAAATATTTATTTTTAAGCATAAATATCTGCACCCGGCGGGAATCGAACCCGCCGAGTTTAAGAGGAAACTTTTCCTATAATGGTGCTTTTAGGGATTTTTAGGTTAACTTGTTTATGACTAATACCTTCTGTATTTTCTTTACAGATTGAGCTGAGAACGGAAGATTCTAAATAAGATCTTTGGATCTTCGATATAACTTTTCGGCTTTTTAGTACCTATCTGTAATGTATCATTTAGACGGTGCTGATTACCGAGTCAATCCACAAAACAGGGATAGTGTTAACACACCAATTCAATGGTTACATTAAAAATTAGCACACTACACTAGAGAAAGCTGTAAAAACTGAACTTTTATCAGTATAGCTTTTTTTTCATCATCTAAATAATATAATTCTGTGATTGGATTTCTTTTAAGTGTTACCTATTGTACAGTAATTATATTTTTGTATGAAAACGAAAAACCTACCCTCTATGTAATCTAATTTTGTTAAACTAAATCTGCATGGCTGCAGTGTGCCATTATATTCCCGTAACTGACATGAACTCTGGGTCCGTTCACAAATATTAATACACGCACGCTAGCGTGCTCTCCGAGCCGGTCTGTTCACACAGACGAGAGGAGAGCAGATCTTTTATCACGTTTAAAACAGAGTTTTGAACTATTGTAATAAGGTTTATTTTTACATGTCACTTCTTTTATTATTGAGATTGCTTGAGAGCAAACCCTAAAAAAAGTGTCATGTGAAAATAAACCCGATTACAATACTACAAAACTCAGTTTTAAATGTTATAAAAATCTGCTCTCCTCTCCGAGTCGGTCTGTGTGAACAGACCTCGTTTTCGTGGAATAGCACGCTAGCGTGCGTGTATTAATAATTAGGCGTTTAATTGGCTTAGGGGGCTTCTCACAAACAAAAAATCTGTTTAATTGTAGTTCCAAATAATTTATTGTTGTCATCGGTGTCTATATCTGATTCGTTTTTCGTAGAATAATTATATTTGTCGGATGTATGGAAGACAACTTAGTGAGATTAAAGCTATTCGTAGGTAAGATACTTGTGTTGTTTTATGTCTTAACAAAATGACTTTTATTAGATTTAGGGTGGGATTTCGTGAAAAACTACTTTTAATATATTGTCTGTGTCTTTAATACTAGGGACTTATTATAATGCCATTTTTTGATTTCTTCTTAACTTTTTTATTTATTTGTCTTTTTGTGATTATTATCCTACATGTAGTAACTGCTGCGCTGTTTACTTGTATTTAGTGATAACCTGTTTAATTAGAGTTGTATTTATTAAAATATTATATTTGTCGGATTTAAGGTATTAAAATTAGTGAGATTTAACAATAATGGTAGTTAGGGACTTGCATTAGCTTATGTCTATATTAATATGTATTTTTAAGAAATTTTATTAGATTTAGGGCTGGATTTTGTAAATAAATACTTTTTAATAGTGTTAATATTTTCTGTTTCTAGTATACTTGTTACAATGCCATTTTTAATCGAATTATTCGTTATTTACTATTTATTAGGATACAATTAACTGACCCTTACTTATATCGTTAATAAATCACTGTTTAATTTGAGTTGTTATTGTTCCAATATTAGGTATGTTTGTCGGATTGATGGTAGAAAAACTAGTGAGATATTATAACATAGGTATTGGTAAGTAGGTTACTTTTTCTTTTAAAATGTACATAAAATGTATTTTAAGAAATTTGACTAGATTTAGGGCGGGATTTTGTAAAAAAATCTACTTTTTAATAGTTAATAGTTAAATACAACATTGTCTGTGTATATAGTACTTATTATAATGCTATTTTTAATCTACAATTAGTGATAATTAGCCATCATTTAGTTAGGATATTTATTGTTATCTAATAAGTATTACTATTCGCAGTTTGTCTGTGAGTTTGAGATCATCAGAATTGCTGTGATAGTTTTTAAATTAGGTATAAAATGTAATGAACTAGTCACATCTGGCTCGGAGCGAAATGGCCGGAAATCAATGGCCAATGTTAGTTGATAATTGAAATGTAGAAATTCTACTAAGGAACTTCCGATTTGTTTGCTTACTTACAGTTATACTTTTGGCAATATTAGCTTTTATAGATGATGTAGTTTATTATTGACCGTTGTCTGATGTAGACCGTTATCACACTAGCGGTATGCAAAGGGGGTTCGTGCCGTGGGCCCGTCGCGAAAAAATATTCTATGTGCTTCTCCTGGTTCTAAGCTACCTGCCTACCAATTTTCAGCCAAATCGGTTCTGCTGTTCTTGAGTTATAAATAGTGCAACTAACACGACTTTCTTTTATAAATATATACAAGATTTGGGGTAAGGGTTCGTAGTCACGCAGCTTGCCATTTATGTTTTGGGCACTCTGATGAGAAGAAACCACAAGAAAATCATGGGGGTTTACGTTACAATCGCACTAAGACCAACTCGTACGTACACACTCACATTGCGTTCCTGCGACGGGACATCCTCGTACATAAATATTTCGTCCCGCCCATAGCTAACCCGCCCTCAAATGTGTGATAGATAACGCCTTAATATGGTATTTTTAGATAATAATAGCTAATTTTAGATAAATATAATTTATATGCGCTTACACGTACCTAAGTAATTAAGCATTGTAGCCAGCTATATGCAGCTGAAATGTTTTTCGTTGATTTAGAATACGTGATAACTGTATATTACTGTTTTAGTGTTGTAGAATACATAAAATGTAATTATTGTAGCCAGCTATTGTCCTGCCGTCCTATAGGTACGTAATTTACATTTTTTAGGGATAGTTAGGCACTATATATTATGTAAAAATAATAAATATTAAGCATCTGGAGTAGAACATTCGGTCGGCTATTTGTATTTAGTATTTATATATTTATAGAAGAAAAAAAATCAAGCCGTATTTAGACTTTGTCAACTTAGAGGTAAAATAGATAAAAAATATAAAAGAAGAAAAAAAGTTACTTTTGTTATTGTGTAAATAATATTATAATTAATGTAAGTGTATCTATATTATGCATACCTATCTATGTAAGATATACCTAATGACTTTCCTCTGTCAGTATGTTGCTTTTCCTCCCCAAAAGGGGTACTTTAATTCTACGAACGTACGTACGAAAGAAAGAAAATCTGTCATCCGTCCTTCAAAATCGTAAGAAAATTTTATTTTGAATTGATTATTACCTTATGGAATTGTCGTTCATTTTATCGTTCGTAGAATTAAAGTAGAGGCCCAGGTCGGATTTCTCATCCGGGTTTCATCAATCTTGGTATTTTGTGTTACTGTATAGTATAGTATAGCTATTGTATTATTGTTATATAAGTATGTAGTAAAATGTTTTATACACTCACGTTTGTTGACTCACGTCGGTTGTAAATGCATTTACCCAACTTTTAAACTTAATAATAATAGTTTTAATAGAACGTTTACTCCCTGTATCACCGACGTGGGTGGACAAACGCTGAGTTGCTTGGTCATGAGAATTGAGAGATATGCGTTCAAAGCCCGCCTATGTTGTGTTTTTGTTGCAAATGTATTTTTCCCTTTAAAACTATGTAGGTACATAAATCACGTTTTTCGTAGTCCAACACGAAAATTAGTAATTTTGATAAAAAAAGAAAAATAAATTGGGCCGGATAGAGTAAGTGTTAAGTTAAGCCGGGTACTCATTGGTGAGCAAAAATCATTAAGTGTATAAATACCACTAATAAGTACCTGACTGAAAATAATCGGAACTGTAGAAGTCGGTTAAAACTGAAGTGTTTTTCATACAACAAGAAACGGTTTCTTTAAAATTTGACTAACTTCTGCTGCCTAGATAGTTTTCTTAGTTACTGATTTAACATAGATACGCAGGGCACCTTGAGGCGAGGTGTCGGGGAGTAGCGACCCCGCGTATTCCCGATTGCTCCAGGGGGGAAGTCACCGTTCCTCACCTCCGGCTTGCCTTAGTTGGCTGGTCGGAGTGAACACTGACGAGGAAGCGGTCCCCCGCCTCTGACTTGCCTTCACCAGCCGGTCAGAGTAGAGTCGCGAGAGCAGAAATACTCGGAGGATGGACATCTCACGTCAGTGATAAGTTCTTTTGTAAACCATGGATGACTTCAAATCCAGTGAGTTCATTCCATCCTTTAGCCTCTCACGTTCCTGTTGCTCCCTAGTTGTAATTTGCTCAGCTGATAAGGGTAGCTCATTTTCTGAGTTGGCGAGTCTCCGTCTGCCATTTTAACGTGTTTATTGGACATTGTTGCGGCAGGCGCCATAATCCCCATAGTTCCTTAGTAGCCGACCTACAACTATCACGTGTTAGTTATCATCCGTAGATTTCTCAATAGTTAATCCGATCCAATGGTAGCCTTGGCTGCATTTTATAGTGCAGACAGAGATAATAGCCGGTTCTACGTGTTGGCTTCGATTCCGCTCGAAACAAAAAAAACCTTAATGTTGTTGTATATAAAACCCTAAAATTTGTAAAAATGTTGGAATTGTAAATAATTTATTTATTTCTGTATATAAATAGATACAATACAGCAATGCAATGGATTGATCCCTCGCTTATCTAGGTATATATAATATCTCGCGGATGTACAGTACTAGGTTCTGGCGAGCACCGAGGAGTTTTAGTGGGTATACCTCTGGCCACCTACCATTACAAGCAAGAGGGGACCCCCACTCACCGGGCCGCTCTCCGCTGAGGGCGGCCTGATGGTCTTAATCAGATTTCTCCTCGTTTAAAAAAAAAAAAAAAAAAAGGTATACACCTACAATAATAATGTTAGGATTGTTATGAATTTTATTATGCTTACAGTTTCAACATTTTTTACTAATTAAATATTGTTAGCTTCTTTGAATTCAATTTTACTACAAACATGTCATTAGGTGTTACTTAATATTATTGTATATTACCTTAATTTTGAACCAGCGCGTCGCGGCGGATAACAAGAGCCTAAAGAACCCCTGCTTCATGTATTTTTGAATCGCTCGAGCCACTGCGACCGACTTAAATAGCTCGTTTTTACAGATTCCCGTTCGATGTTGGTTATTTTTCTATGAGACTCGCACGACCGCAACGGAGTGGTCTCAGCCACCCACCGCAGGAGTCCGACATCGAACGAAAATCTGCTGAAATCGAGATATTTAAATCGCCGGAAGCAGCACGAGCGATTCAAAAAAAAGGGTCCAGGTCGGCTATCATGGCGTTCCGAGCGCGGCCGGTCCGCTTCATAGCTGCCTGAATCTTGTGTGAAGCGTTGTCTGAATCTTTCATTGATCACAATTCTCATACACCAATTCATTAGTGAAATATGTACCTATCAATAATAAACAATAAAAGTAAGAACTACATACTGTCGGCCTAACAATGTTATTTTTGGAGATGCACGTTAAGAATTGAGGTAGGAATTGCTTTATTGAAAATATATTATGTTATTTAAAAAGTAATTCCTCGCACTTGTAATGTGCATGTCCCAAAAGACCCCTTTTTAGGCCGGTTGTTGTAAAATAACGAATTACACAACAACATTTTCTTTTTATTTCCCCTTTTTCTAGCTATACCTACCGAATGACTGAAAATCTAACTGGCACCCAAAATATGACCTGACATCTTAAGTTACCTACCATATGACGTAACGTCTTAAGTTACCATATTTTGTAACGTCGTATGTATTTTGGGTGGTTCAAAGTCCAGTGAGGTCTCTCCAATTCTCCATCCTCCAGCTTTTCACATCTCTGTAGGTTTTCCAAGGTCCGGGTGCTCCATAGCTCCGAGATCACAAACGGTAACAACAAAATATATACTCGTATAAGAAATAAGATAGTATTATGTAGATTGTAGGTACACGTACCTAATAGCCGTAACAGACGATCGAACCCGCACCTCATCGTACCGCCAAATTATTTACCGATTATTATGTATTCGCACATTATTATTACTAATGTCAATTGTGCTGCGATACGGTTCGATCGTCTGTTCACTACGAAACCCCAAATAGCTAAAATATTAGCATAGACTAGGTCTACTTTAGGACATAAAAAGGTGAACTATTCAGCATAGGTACGTACACCATATGTAGCCCTCTATCATTTACCCCCTTACTTATAAACGAATACTAAGTTAATGTAACGTTTGTCTCTGGCTGTTAACTTTGAAACTTCAAGTCACAGTAAAAGACAAACAATACATAGCTTATGCAGCTGTTTATAAGTTATGTGGTTAGCTGGAGGAAAAACGCATACCCTTATTAAACTAAACTTAAATACACGCTTTTTACTGGCTTAGTGGAATTACTTGGAATCGTCACCATGTGAGGGGTTCTCTATGTGTAAATCTTGTAACAGCGCCCTCTGGAGAGGTTCGATTGTACTACGTGAATGAAGCGCTCTAGCTATTGCTGCAGCCGTGTGCTACTCCTATCTTCGTAGTTGGTACGGTAAAAACTAGATGGCTTTGATTACTAAAATTTAGCTTTTAACTTTCATATGCTACTTCGAAGCACTACTTAAAAAAAGTTCGTTCAGATACCAAATTTTTCTGGCTTATTGGACTGACTTGGAATCGTCACTATTACAGTGGTCCTCTATGTGTAAATCTTGTAACAGCGCCCTCTAGAGAGGTTCGATTGTACTACGTGAATGACGCGCTCTAGCTTACTGCTGCGGCCTTGTGCTCCTTTTATCCTCGTAGTTGGTACGGCAAAACTAGATGGCGTTGATTACTAAAATTTAACTTTCACTCTAAGTAATTTTGATAGATATTTTTAAATGTATATAAGTAGTGTTAGTGTACTAAAAGTTAGTTAGTAGTTTATAAGTATATAATGTCGATAGTGTTAGTGTAATAAAGTTAGTTAGTTAGTAGTGTAGTAAAAGTTGGTTAGTTAGTAGTTTAAGTTTGTTGTGTTTAGTTTTAGTTTTAACTTAGGTATTAAGTTTAGTTTGGTTTGTTTTTTGTTTGTTTATAGTTTTAGTTTGTAATTGGCAATTTTAGTTTTTAGTTTTAGTGTATAGATTTAGATTTTTAAAATTGTAATAGGCTAAAACGACTCCTGTGAAAGTGGAGATATTTTAAAGTTTTTTAACAATTAAAAAAAACGTGCTACTCCGAAGCACTTTAAATTGTTTAAATTGTTCAACCTGTATAAAGTTGAACAATTTAAACGGGCCTTCAGGGGGATATCCTAAACTATAAGAGAAAGCGACAAATGCTGAAAGAAGTTGCGTCTCCAATTTTAACAAAAACTAAAATGACATTGATGTATTTTTGAAAAATTCATTATCCTAGCCGGGAATCGAACCTTGTCTTTTTGCAAATAGATAAATATTCTATATTATTGTACCAATAGATAGTGTTGCTGACAAAGATCAAGAAACTGAACAGAATAAAAAAAAAGTTTTGGATGCGTTTTTCATACATTGTTTACATGGAGGTAATAAACAGTCGGCACGAATTGTCATTTTTAGGGTTCCGTACCTAAAGGTAAAAACGGGACCCTATTACTGAGACTTCGCTGTCTGTCTGTCTGTCTGTCTGTCCGTCCGTCCGTCTGTCCGTCTGTCACCAGGCTGTATCTCATGAACCGTAATAGCTAGAAGGTTGAAATTTTCACAGAAGATGTATTTCGGTTGCCGCTACAACAACAAATACTAAAAACAAAATAAAACAATTATTTAAAAGGGGCTCCCATACAACAAACGTGTTTCAAACATAACAAGGAGTCAGGACAGGAAGAGGGACAGGAGGACAAATCGAGTTGGTCATGGAATTCAAAATGGCTGCCCTATCTGTCAAATATACCAGTCTGCCTTCACTTACCAAAGAGTTTCTTTTATGTTTCAGATTTTCTTTGTGCCAAGGTTTTTTTTTTTTTTGAGTGATTCGGTCGTTTGATGGGAGTAAGAATCGAAGATAAATATTTCATATTTTCCTATAAAATTTAAAAATTGGTTGTTGTAAACCATTTTAGGGTTCCGTATCCAATTGTGATAGTGGTACGGAACCCTTTATGCGCGAGTGTCGCACTTGCCCCGTTTTTTTTTTTTACACGACGTTACACACAGCGCAATCTAGCCCCAAACTAAGCACTAGGCTTGTACTATGGGTATACTAGACAACGGATATACTACATATTAAACTTTTTTTTTTTTTAAATACATACATATTATACATAGAAAACACTGAATATCCCATGTCTTCAGACCGTGGTGAGACTGGTGAGTCCTAGGACATGTTGGATTCCTCACGATGTTTTCCTTCACCGTAAGAGCGATGTTATTAGCGCACATAACTTTTTCTTAAAGAAAAAGACATTGGTGCGCGGTCGGCCTGGATTCGAACCCACGACTCTCGGAATGAAAGCCGGGGTATCTACCACTAGACCAACACGTTACCTCTCTCGTCATCCCGGTGACAACTGGGAAGAAAATTCCCAGCCGTCACTCGAGGGACAGGGCTAAAGGGGACTGCTGGGAATAATTCTTGAGGTCTTATGAATATTGAAAATACTTAATAATTTTCAATTACGTTGCGGCGTGTGATTGTCGTTTCTATCTAGCAAAAGTTCACACTGGGGATTGTGGGAACAAATAGGCCTGTCATAAAATATAAATAATAATAACCGACTTCAAAAAACGGAAGAGTTTTCGGTTGTGTCTATTTTTTTATGGATGTTCCCCGATTACTTAAAAACGACTTGGAGCCTTATTTTTGAATCGCTCGGTACACATCGGGCGATTTAAATATCTCTCTCTCCAGTGTGGCGTCGGCGAGACGACGGTTGGCCAGCGTTTTCTTTGGGGGGGATCACTGAGATCATTATCTCATTAGTAAAAAGAAAAACAAAAAAATCTCATGGTTATTATTGGGATCACTTTATTGTTATCTGTTTTTTGTTTTTTTTTTGTAATTTATTGTTGTTATTTTTTTTTCCTTTATATATGTACTATTGTTGCTTTATAGATTTTTTGTAACGTGTTCAATTCTTTGCGTGTTGATTTCATACACTTTTATTTGTATGTTATTTCTATTCGTGGGAACCTCTAATTGGCTCTCCGGTTTTTAGTTTTTTTAAGTTATATTGTTAAGCAGCTGTTGGTTCTCCTACAAATAAATAAATAAATAATCTCTTTTTCTGCCCATTGTCGTTCGATGTCGGACGCCTGCAGCGAGTGGTTGAAACCACTCGTTGCAGTCTTGCGATTCACATAGAAAAAATACCGATATCGAACGTTAATCAGTAGAAATCGAGATTTTCAAGTCATTCGAAGTAGCACAAGCGATTCAAAAATACAGCCCCTGGTCGTTTGTAATGACGTTATGTTGGAAAGAGAATAGTGCAAGGGCGGTCCCATTAAAATTTGATGAGGATCTGACGAGGATCTTTGTAGTAATGAGCAGAATAGTTCTTCAAAATCCCGAAAATTGTTTACTTTTGGACACGTACAATCTGACCTTGCTACTACTGGTTAGGGATAGTCAGAACACTTTCTCATCACAGAACTCCTCAATTGGAACGTTATGGGTTACAATTTGGAGAATTTTGTACACTTACTTTTGTTTGATCAAGTGTAATAATTTTCAGTGACTATTGTCACTGAATATAACCACTAAAAATTATGAAATAAAACTTAAATATAAAAAAATTAAAACAGACTTAAAAAAGGGAAAAATAAGAATTACACCTACATTATCCGAAGTCGAGCATCCAAACTATAAAACACAAAACTGCACGACTTCAATTATTATTTATCCCTTTTAAATTTTAAGTCAGCTTTTTTTTATTATTTTAATTATAAACTCTAGGGACTACTAAAGCTCTAAAAGGTGCTGCAGAAGGAGTGGCGCCATCCACATGATCTAACGACGGTAGCGGTTCCATGGGGGCTGGTAGAAACGAAAACCTTTGCAGCATGGTTGTGGTGAAAACGAAAATGTTGCACTTAGCTAAGATGTCTCCCATGCATCTGTGAATTGATAATAAAACATGGTTGTGAAAAAACACTTTCAAAAACATTACCTATCAAAAGTTTTAGCACATAACACATTTTGTTCACGACCTTTTGCCTTTAGCGAGCACGACATAAACGCGTTACACATTATTGCGGAAGTGACGTTCAGCGTCCATCTCCGGGCAATTATTCCACTATCTATGCAAATCCAATATGGCTGTACGTCCGTCAGGCTAATATGCCAATTAAAGCTCAGCGTCCACATTTAGGCATCGTACGCATTATGACAAACGGATCGTCATATTCTTTGTATAGAAAGTCACAGAAGTGCGTCCACGAATCCGCATCGTAAGGATCGCTCGAATCTGCTCATCGGCAATGTCGACGCCGGCCAACCGGCCATTGCTTCGAGAGACAACTTTTACAACGCGTCGTGTCAAAGGCAATCCGGTTGGTCTTAGTTGCGACGGCAAATGCGATGGCTGCCGATCAGGTGGACGCATTGTGAAAAAATCATTCGTTTGATGCGATTACGATGTCCAAAACGACGCTTAGCTTTAGTGCCCAATCTCCAATTTTTAAAAAAGCTCATCATTACCTACATTATTTTTTACTAGCTTGGATTGGCTCCAAGATCGGCTCCGTGTAAATGACTCATTTTGTCGTCTATAACCACGACGCAATGTATGAATTCATAAAAAACCCAACTATAAACATGGACCTAGCATTGGTTTATGATGAGATAAAGTATGATTTTACCTGTGCTTTGCAAGACCAAAGGGGAAGTAATGGTCGGGTAGGGTGACTTTTCCATCTTGTAGGAATCGTTCTGGGCGGAAGGCATATGGATCGGGATAGAGAGAATCATCCATCAGTATGTTAGTAAAATTACTGACCACCATTGTATCCTGGAAAGTGATAATATTTATGTGTAGGTACATGGAGATAATTTGGGAAAAATGCAAAACTGACCATGCAAAATCAATCTCTTTCAGCTCGACCTATAGGTACGTAGCATGTCGGGCAAACCGAACATCCGGCTAAGATTTTTAATTCGCGCCGCTAAGCCGTATATAAATTACGTGAGGTGTTTTTTGAAATTTTCTGACCCTCCCTCCCCCCCTGGTGAGATGTCGTGAGATTTTATCCGTGAGATCCTCCAATCTCACGTGAGATTTTTCAAAATGTGGGTTTCTTACGTAAACGCTTTGGATTGTTATAGTAAAAAGAAAAAAAAATGCTTCGTGCTTTTATTTACGACTAGTTAAGAACGTGGCGACTGTTACCATTTCCATACAAACTTAATACCTACCAAAATAAATTATGACAAAATTTAGTTTTCTACCTTAATATCGATATTGTTTGGATTAAGATTTTACTTTTAAAGGGTCCCCACCGCAAGGTTTTCCAAAATATTCATTCACATTCAAATAAAACAGAGAAACATTTTTCAATGAACAAAATGTTTCTCCGCTTTATTTTATTTCACGTAATTTATGGACGCCCCGCTAAGTAAATAATTGATACCATCATCAGATATTTGTTGAAGTTTGAGGTGTTTTTTACGTAAGTTTATCAAATCAATAAACCTGTTTTAATGAAAATCCATAAATACTACTCCTTAATTGTATGTACATTATAACAAATGATATAAGTAGCTAGGTATTAATATATTATGTGTTAAAAAGTATTTTAAGTAGTTACATATCACTACTTAGTTTAAGGCTAGATGGCACTCTATGCAGACTTGCAATATTTAAAATACTTATAAATAGCTTTAATATTTTGTAATTTTTTTTATTTTATAAAGGCTTATGTTACCTCTGGTATGGAGTACCCTGCAAGGTTGGTGTCTTTGAGAGCCCGATGTGGTACTCCGAAGGTTCGACCCATGAAGTGTCGGACACTCTCGTGCACAATCGCTTCGTTGTACGGCATACTGTAATAATGTACGTATTTTAACTTGATATATCTAAAAATATAAAAATGTAGTCATTCAGGATAGACATAAGATGTTATTATTATTTAAATTTGTTGCACACAAAAAAATATAATTTATAAAAAATCATAAACGACTTATATCATCGTATCTTATCACTTAAAGCGATCTCTACAAGGCAACCTTTGGATGGAGAAAACTAGAATACGGGTGTTTAGTCAGGGGAAAAGTAACTTAAAAATATTATAATAATAGTGTGACACGTAGGTACTTATGAAGATAAGACTTATGAAGATCGTACTTCCTCAGCAAGGCTTAGAACTTAACTTTTACATAATCTATATCTATAGGGACTAACATTATAAAGAGGTAACGTTGGTAACATGTATGTATGTATGTATATTGGGGGTAATCTCCGAAACTACTGAACCGATTTCAAGAATTCTTTCATCATTAGAAAGCTACATTCACCCTGAGAAACATAGGCTACTTTTGATCCGATATTCCCACGGGATCGGGACTTACGTGGGTGAAACCGCGGGAATCTGCTTGTTATTAATATTTTAACTATCATCAAAGGTAACAGTAATGTAAACTGAAAAAATGATTTTTAAAACCCACAATGATTCCTAAGAGCTGTCTAACAATACCCCAAATGATGGAGTAGACCAGAAAAAAAAATATTCTCTAATTTACACTTTGGAGAGGTGGGTTAGGTACCAACCCTAAATGTGGTGATATATTTTTTTTAACTTTTTTGGGATTATCAATAGGTATACCTACTCCTGCGGACAGACAGACGGACATGACAAAACAATAAGGGTTTCTCCATGAACTCGTTAAAATTGTAGAAAATCGCTGTACGAGTGCATTGCAATACAGTAGGTGTATGCAGTCCGAGCAACATTTTATCAAAGTTGCTTACCTACAAAATTCACACATTCATTACTAACATATCTAATATACCTATTATACAAATTAATTAAATATCTAAAAATAAATGATGAATACATTTCTAAAATTATGTCCATAACAACATTTAAATTATTTTAATAGTACCTACTTAATTATTTAAATAGTAGTACCTAATTTGTTGGAAATAACTTTTTTTTAATTGTGAGAATAAATGTAAACAATAGTAAGCTTGGCATAAGATAATTAAGCGGAAAAAATATTCATAATTTATACAAATTAAATTAGGTATACCTATTGGTAGATATTTCAAAGTATTTTCACGAAATCAACCAATTGCAACATAATTGCAATTCTATGAATAATTTACCACCATTTACAGGGGTAAATGGTAAACGATATTAAGTGTAATTACGTATTACATTGGTAGCCGATCGATGGCAACCCTACCTCATAGAGTACCTACCAAGTGGAGACTAATATCACAAGGTGGTAAGGACACTAAAAGTTATGCTTAAAAAACTCGGTCAGCCGCTATTCAGCCTAGGCCTGTCTTCAGTCAGCCCGGTTTTAGGGGAGCAATTGAGGGGTCAACCCTACCTCATCGAGTACTAAGTTGAGACTAATATGGTGGAATGAACACTAATAGATAGGTCAAGAAATGGTCAAGAGCAAGATAATAAGTTGATTGGTAATAACCAGGCAGCGACTAGACTAACAATATTAAACGCGTATAGCCTTATTAATAAACGTGAAGTAAGGTCGGAATAGTGAGAACATGCTTTGTCTTTTTCCGTGGCAAAAACTTTCAAAGTTGACAGACAGAAACAAAAAGTCGTAAAATTATTTCGACTTTACTCCATGTTTATTAATAGGGCTAGTAAGGTTTAGCTTGTAAATAAATGCAAACTTACTTTGGTCGGTCGTCCAGACACGGGTATCGATCTTTGCCCACCACTCTATCAATTTCTTCTTGCGCCTTCTTCTGAACTTCTTGTTCCCTCACTAAGTAGCTGAATGAGAAGCTCATACTTTTACTAGTGGTTTCCGTGCCAGCCATAAACATATCCATACACATCGCCACCAACTGCCCTTCAGAATACGTGTTCACTTCACCATGTTCCCGCAAAACCCTGATATAGACATCCATGAAGTCTTTGTCTTCTTTTTCAGGTTCGAAATTCTCCTTGTGACGGGTTAGTTCCTCGCGTAGGAATTTCCAAATACGCTTGTGAGTTTTAATGAAATCTTTGTACCCGGACTTGGTTGGAGCCAAAATGCTCAGTATTGGGAAGTGACTGAACATTGTCCCTACCATATCGACTGCCGCAAATAGATCGAACATAAGTTTCTGAAGTAACACCATTTGCGGATCAGTGGGTTTGTGTCTTATTCCAGCCATCATAGTCCATAAAGTGTTAAGAATGTAAACGTTGAAGAAGTTATGCATTTGTATGATAGCCGGTTTCTTGTTATTGTTATTGATGATCTCTGTGACGTCATTGGTCATATGATAAGCTTCCAGTTTGGCTATATTACCCATCCCTCTTCTGCCAAAACCGAATTCCTTGAGATGCTTTATGAGGAACTTCCTTTGTTCCTTCCATAATTCTCCATCAGTGAGGAGTACTCCGCGTCTTTCTCCCCAGGTTCTTGTTTGGTAGAAGATGCCTTTTGGTCTGCCATCAATATCTTCGTTGTACAGCATCTCTTTGTTAGCTTCCAGAGTGTTCACCATGACAATTCTGTCTTTGCCGATTCTGAGACCGAGTAACGCTGCATTGTTGCATTCTGTCATTAACACTTTGACTGCTTTGTACAAATACCCAGTTTTTTCACGAAGATTGTAAATTTCATTCGCACACCCGAGTATAGGCCTCCATTTAGGACCTGGTGGGAATCTTTTTGGTTTCATAGTATCCAAATAAAGATATAAAACGATCGCACATACTACAATTAGCACTGCGAGCCACATCTGTAGAAGAAAAATAGAAACATGTTATAATACTTCTACTCTTGATACGTGTCCATAGGCTACGTCCTAAGCAGCCTAGAAAAAAATGTATTTTACTATAATATACGTCATTTTGCCAAGGTTGTAGTTATATAGTCATATTAATTTAAAAAAAAAAAACTGACAGACAAACAAAAAGTGATAAAATTATTCCGACCTTACGCCACGTTTATTAATAAGGCTATTAGTGTTTTCTATTTAGAATATGGAGAAACTAGCTCTTGCAATAAATAGAAACTGAAAATAACACATATGGGTTTGGTCATCATGTCATATATATATATATATAGGTTTTTATGGCATTAACATATTATTTATTCTAATAATTTAGTCCAGGGAGGAAACAGTTGACTACGTTTTTGTTAAAACGAGTGGGTTACTGTTTGTCTTGCTATTTTGATTGACAAATCAACGCATAGGGTTGTTTGCGAATACAGTCTTCGACAATGCTACCTACAACCTCTCCACGCAGGCGTATGTTCGCCCAAGGAACCCTCAATGATCGTAATGCCCTATACCAATGCAACTGTTGCATGTTTTGCGTAATCCTATACCAGAACCGTTACTAGAATTTACTTAACCAGTGAAGTGTTACGCGAAAATTGCATTTTGCATCACATAATACACAGATAACTTACGTTATGCAAACAAAGAGAGGTCATAATCTTTCGCGATTCCTTCAAGTTTTACTAGCCTAAACATTGTGATGCGATTTGATAAGAAGACGAGGATTTAAGAGGATAGTCTCCATTCTCTTTCTCCATACAAACGTAGTTTAAATTTTCCTCGTTTTATTGTTTTAAATTGATGTTTCTATTTCCAGCGACCCGCTAGTGGTTTACGAGAAGTTACCAAATAAGTGGTCGAAAGCGACTTTGTTTTACAATGTTAGGATTAGGCAAACAGTTGTCAGTAATGTCCATAACTGAGCAGCTCATCTATCATATTCCTATTGCCTTACTTGAGGTTTCTAGGCCCGTGCACACTGCACAATTAAATTACCAAAATACTAATATTCCACTACTATTTCTTTTAGTTTCAGGTTCGTGAAAAGTTAAATGCTAACTCGATTTGAAACCCATTTCAGACACTTAGATCAAAAAGGTAAACAAACATAAAACCATTATTTTGCTACCAATGCAACAAAATTACATTAGTTCCTTCAAAAACGCTTTGTCCATTACAAACGATCGATCGAATATGAGTCAGAGGGAGCTTCGGTACTGAGAACTTAAGATTGTCCTATTTTATTTAAAAAAGTTGTTAATTGTTTTTTTTTTAATGTAGATAGTATGAATATACCTAGCTGTTAATGATGAAAGAAAACTTGTCCCCTGAATCGCGTGGGTATAAATTAATCGAATAAGAAAACAAACTAGTAAATACGTACTAACTAGGTACAGATAGATTGCATTTATTAATCTTGAAACAGTCTATAACATGTGATGCACGCCAATTATTTTAACAGCTGATTGCATTTTCATGCAAAGACAGGAATTCAAACACAACAAGCTTTGAAGAACCAATTAGTTCTCTCGCTGTCGTTATCAAGTCTCTACTAATGACCTTTCTGCAAGTTATTTATTATATTAATGATCATAATATTATTTGAAAATACGTGTTTAATACAATAAAAAGAAAGTTCAATTAAAATCCACATAACTTCTGCTGAAAACAACCTTATCGCTGGAAAGCGATGTCATAAGTACCATAGAACATTTTTAAGTGAAAATTAATTAAAACAACAATAAATACCGAATTAACAGATAACCAAAATTCTAAGTGACTTCTAGCCGATCTACAAACTTGAAATGTTGTACACACATAATATTAAGGGAGGAGGTAAAGGGAAAACTCCAAAACCAAAAGAAATTATTATTATCTAATTCGGTTAAACGTTTATAGGTGAGAAATATAGTTTTATAAGTTGTTGAAATTTGTGTCAGAAATTGAGGTTCATGTTTCAAAATTATTTATGAATTACGTAGTATATTTTTTCTAGCGCCTCAGGCATTCTTGCGTGTGGTGTAAGTCTGTGAGGATCTGCATATTGCATAATCCAAACTTTGTTTGTAGGTATATTTATTTTTTTGTTTGTTCACGATCAAACAGTTCAACCAATTCGGATGGAAAAAATGCATAGGGATAGTTAAAGTGATGGAAAGTAACATAACACATACTATTGATCCCGATAACCCACGATCAGGACTTACGCGGCTGAAACCGCGGAGCGCTGCCCTAAATAAATAAATAAACTCCAACAAATAGCGCTAATGATAACTTTAGATCGCGCTATTATTGCATTTTATTAATTTGCGCTGCGCCCCGCGGTTTCACCTACGTAAGTCCCGATCCCGCGGTATTTTCTAAAAACCATTTCTTAGTGGATCGCTACACACCACAAAGAACACACTCTCCAAATTTCATGTCTCTAGGACCAGCGGTTTGGGCTCTACGTTGATATATAGATCAGTCAGGACTTTGAATTTTATATATATAGATGAGGTTCAGAATAAATTACAGTTAAATCTATCTTTACCCGATATACCTAATACCCAAAAACAATGAAGATGGTTGGTCACCACCGGGAATATGTATGAAAATTAAATACTTGTTGACATAAATATTCGTTTCAGGTCTGGGCGTGTCTCTCTATGTATAATTATACGTTCAGTATCACTGGGCTATGGAGCCTCGGACCTTTTGAAAGCGTGCGTGGAGCCGAAGCCAACGCGTACTGCGAAGAGGCAGGCCCTTTTCAATAACAATTTTACTCGCAAACTATGAAGTGGGGCTAAGCCCGCGATTTTCCCTGTCTGCGCTATAAAATGCAGCCAAGGATAATCATCGGATTGAATAGAGCTATTGAGAAATCTACGGATGAAAACAACATGGACTATAATGATGTGATGGTAGTGGATCGGCAACTGGGGGAACTATACTAGTGATTATGGCCTGCCGTAACAATGTCCGACACACACTTAAAAATGGCGTAATATACAATTATTATTATGAGCCTGTACTGTTCCACTGCAAGGCAAAGGCCTCTCTACCTATGCTTAGATAATATGTATGTATTAGAAAATAAATCTATAAATAAATAAATAAATATACAGGGTGTTCTGTAATGAATGGTTAACCCGGCACGTGCGTATGCGGGGCCAAGGCGTGGATCCACTCCCTGAATTTCAGTTTTCTATTCCAAGCCGTTTGAGCTCTAGACCATTTTTTGTAAATTTTTGTAAATTTCTACCTTTTCCCACATTTATGGGTATCACGTCCACAGTTTAAGTCATAGCACCATTTTTTTCTTTAAATATCTTCCCTAATAATGGTGTTTGTAAATTGCAAATTATTTCGTTAGCTGGTCGTAATAAAGTACAAGACGCCCCTAAACCTAAATTTTAGTTTAATGTTTTTTTATCTGCCAACTTTGAGCACCTGTGGTGTAAAAACAAAGTGCAGGACCTATGTGTTCAACCATTTTAAAAACTAGCCCACATTATGAGGATTCTAAAACAGTAGCCAAGTATGTACTTTAGATCATGAAATTTCTGAGATATTGCCATTCGAGTATCGAAATAGTTACAAAATCTCAATAGACAGTTTGTTACAAAAAAGTTTCATTTTTGATTAAAATTCTTTATCAGGGTTTGCGGGAGATCAAATTCAGCAACAAACACTGAGAAACATCAAGGTAACAACGACGCCAACAACAGTAAAACACCAACCAAATCTGGAACATTCGACGAAGCAAAATCCGTGAACGTAAGTACATTATTAGATGGCGCCAGTTGTAAAAATAAATCGCGCCTTTATTCTATTTGTATTTGTTGTTATAGCGGGTACAGAAATACATCATCTGTGAAAATTTCAACTGTCTAGTTATCACGGTTCATGAGATACAGCCTGGTGACAGAGGGACAGACAGACAGACCCCTGTCTCAGTAATAGGGTTCCATTTTGAGGGTTTTACCCTTTGGATACGGAACCCTAAATGCTTGCTCTGCATCTTTTAACAAACGACCTTTTCAATCTACTTGCATGTCGTTGTTGTGTAATTTTTTGCGCAGCTGATTGTACTCGCTCCCGGAGCTCCTCTACCAAGTTAATCGGATCTTTGTACACCTTTTCTTTTAGGCAATCCCAGTAAACAAATACAAATAAAATAAAGGCGCGATTTATTTTTACAACTAGCGCCATCTAGTAATGTACTTGCGCCAGTGGTAAAATGGATAGTAACGTTACGTTCACGGATTTTGTTTCGTCGAATGTTCCAGATTTGGTTGTTGTTGGTGTTTTTACTGTTGTTGGCGTCGTTGTTACTTTGATGTTTCTCAGTGTTTGTTGATGAATTCAATCTCCCGCAAACCCTGATAAAGAATTTTAATCAAAAATGAAACTTATTTGAACAAACTGTCTATTGAGATTTTGTAACTAAAATTACTTATTTCGATACTCAAATGGCAATATCTCCGAAATTTCATGATGTATAAGAGAAGATATTTAAAGAAAAAAAATGGTGCTATGACTTAAACTGTGGACGTGACACCCATAAATGTATGAAAAGGTAGAAATTTTCAAAATTTCACTAAAAATAGCTTAGAGCTCAAACGGCTTGGAATAGAAAACTGAAATTCAGGGGGTGGATCCACGCCTTGGCCCCGCATACGCACGTGCTGGGTTAACCATTCATTACGGAACACCCTGTATAAGTAAATAAATAAATAACCTTGAGCTACATAAATCTAGATGATATAATTTTAATGCTTTGTCCTGACTGACTGATCAACGCACAGCATAAACCGCTGATAGTAGAGAGCTAAAATTTGAAGAGTGTGTTCTTTTTGTGATGTTAGCACCCGTTATGAAAGGATTTAAAAAAAAATCCACGAGATCGGAACTTATGCGGGTGAAAGTCTCGCAACGCAATCAAAAGACAAAAATACCGTAAGAAATATTATGAGATTGAATTATATTATTTGCCCGCAGCTGCAGCTGCACTCGCATTGTTTGAAAAAATAATAATATGGAAAAACACTATTTCCGGACATCCGGATAATAAGTGTTAAATATTATGTTAACCCGATTAAAATAATTTTAAAGAAAATAAATTTTGTATATGAATTTGTAAATAACTAGCTGACCCGGCAAACGTTGTTTTGCCTTATAAATTATAGATAATTAAATTTTTCCTGAATTTTCTTTGCTATAAACCTCACGGAGCCCGAGACCTTTCCAACGAATGCAAAACCGTGGAAATCGGTTCTTGCGTTCTGGAGTTATAGCGTCAGGAAGGAAAACCCGACTTATTTTTATATAGTAGATTATCCGAAATATTCAATGATTGAATTGAATTAACTCAAAGCTGTTATTATCCAAATCTGCAAATCAAATTCGGTTGAAATTGGGTTCGCCATTTCAGAGATTAGCGCGCACAGATGCACAGACAAACACAAACACAGATGAACGAACATAGTCAAACAAAAAATCAGAAAAATATTATAAAAATTGCGTTAAACTGTGTAAATACCTACTAATTAAATTTGTTTTTAAATTAGTATCTTCGAAAAACAGACATCCCTCAGTTACCGTTTTGTCACGTATTAAAGATGAATTTTATAATACTTACAGATAATATAAATGTAAAGTTTTTTCAGTCAGTTTTTTTTGTTAATGTCTATTAAACACTTTTTATCAACAAATTGTTATCTACACCTTTTAACATTCATGGCTAGGCATGATGATACGATCACGTATCAATGTTATAGCCGGTTACGTATCATAATGACTATTTTCATCTGCACTATTTTCAACTTAACTACGGTCGACTCGACTACGGTCATTTCGAATATTGGTCGGCTGAACTACAGTTTAACTCCCCTAAGTTTGATTAAACTATGGTTATTTGAAATATTAGATTTTTCAACTACGGATGACTCGACTACTGCGCGCCGAGCTGCATTTTGTTTAATAAAATGAGGGTAGCGCAAGACATGGTGGACATAAATAAATAAATAAATTCTGTGAACAACACACAGCGCCATCTAGCCCCGTGGTAAGCGACTAAGCTTGTGTTACGGTGACTAGACAACGGATATAATACTTATATTTATTTTTCTTTTGTAAATACATACATATTATACATAGAGGGACACCCAGACCAGACACAAATATATATTTTGTAAGCATAAATACTTGCACCCGGCGGGAATCGAACCCGCAACCTCCTGCATTGCAGTTGCGCTTTCGCACGACGCGCCACAGAGGTCGTCACATGTTATGTTATTGTCATGTGTCAATCCTGTTACACATTATATTTACTTACGTATTTTGTGACTGAGTAGAAATTGATATAAATATTGTATTTATGGCCGAAAATATTGTGAAATTATCATAACATTAGGCCCACAAAAAGTAAAACTGAGCACCCCGACTACGGTAGGTTAGGTTATTATTAGAACATGATTACGAGCAGCGCTTTGGCGAGCGAGCGAAGCGAGTGTGCCGCGGCAGCGGTCGCCAAAGCTACGTTTTGATATTTTTCATGTTCAAATTTTTCGGAAATTTATTTCTATTCTAATTAGAAAATAAAAATCAAAACGTAACGGGCATAGTCATGGCAGATATAGGTTTTAAATTATGGCATAAACATATTTGATCTAATGTCTTTATCCAGGGAGGGAACAGTCGACTACGTTTGTATGGAGTAAAAGTAGGTAGACTGTCCTCTTCTGTAGGGTAAGGGGCACCTAACAAACTAAACAAAAATATTTACAAACAATAATTGCCAAGTCATGATAAATAGCAGAAATAAAGATGCCTAAACTTGACACGGTCGCTATAAAGGTTATGTTGAAAGGTTATTTTAGTTGTTGTAATAGGTTATTTCATACACCAACTAAAATAACTGACTTGGCTTTACATCTTACTAGCTGACCCGGCAAACGTTGTTTTGCCTTGTAAATTATAGATAGTAGCCGATTCTCAGACCTACTGAATATGTATACAAAATTAAGTACGGTAACTAACACTGTGACATAGAAATTTTATATATTAGAAAACATAGCGAATAGCGATATCTGTTTTCGAAAGATTTTTTCATTTTATTTCGTCCTCTTTATTATTTTAATAGGTATAATTAAACTACTGCTTGGTAGGTTTCAAACTTGGTTAAGAACTCGATGTAGTGTCATCCTGGTTTCCAGCGACTGAGGTTTGTCGTTGTGGGGAACCAAAAGGAATCAAGTACCTAATTAATGTTTTTTTTTGGATACCTACCTACTTAATTACCCCCTGGAGCACGCGGGGGGCACTCGGGGGGCACTTGGGGTTGCTACTCCCCGACACTGGCACGGATTTATTTTTATTTATCTTTAGCAAATAAAATAAAAAGTTTACTTTTAAAAGCATTTTAATTAGTTTTGTCTATCCCGTTGTATTTGTAATCAAATTTCGCAAAGTCGAATTTGGACGACTTCGTCTGTTTTGCATTAGTTTACTTACTTATTTTTTAACGAACTGTTTTCTCAACATATTGAACCGAATCTACGCAAAAAAACATGTTACTTATTGAGTTCTAATTTTAATCTCTGTTTCAAATACGGACCTACCTACAGATGTTTTATTTCTAAAACTAGTTTAAATATCAATTCACAATAATTGTCAGACAAATTATTTGTATCGTAACAATTCATTTTATTTTATTTCCGGAAACCAAATAACTTTTTTTTACTGTTAAATAGAAAAATAGCCATTAAAATCTATGTATTATGTACATTGGGTATTTTTAATAGCGGCCTTGTATTTTATAAAATACTACAATGAGATTTTTTATAATAAATAAATAAATTCTGAGAACAACACACAGCGCCATCTAGCCCCGTGGTAAACGACTAAGCTTGTGTTACGGTGACTACACAATGGATATAATACTTATATTTATTTTTCTTGTGTAAACATACATATACACCCAGACCAGATACAAATATTTATTTTTAATAAATACTACAATGAAATAAATTCGGATATACCGTAAACGGGTCGTCGGAACAAAATTCGCTATGCAATAATTTATGAAACTGGTTACCTTTAGTGGAGGTCTTGCTTTCACCGGAACACGTTAACACACTGGGTTCGTATGCACCGGCGGCTTTCATACTCGATCGCGCCCCCTCCCCGGAGGACGACTCTATCGCGATATCGGAGGGGATCTGCAAAGCTAAAGAATGAATTAAGACATTGACGGCTGAAACACCAATCAATTTTTTTGTTCTTTGAGGGCAGTCTACCTACTCTTTTTCCATACAAACGTAGTCGGTTTCCTCACTGGATAATGACATTAGAGCAAATACGTTTATGCCATAAGTCCTATATCAGCCATGACTATAGTTATAGTTATGACTATACTATAGTTACGTTTGGTTTTATATTTATTTTCTAATTAAAATAAAATTCAGAAAAATTAGAAAATGAAAAATATCAAAACGTAGGGACATGGTCAATGGTCATGGCTGTTATAGGACTTATGGCACAAACATAATTTTTCAAATATCTTTATCCAGGGAGGAAACAGTCGACTACGTTTGTAAAGTTAGTATGGAGAAAAGAGTAGGTAGACTGTCCCCTTAATCACAGCATTTCTGTATTCTGCAATGTTAAGGCTATTCACGGGTCACGTGACTCTCCATATTTTTTTCCAGTTTTATTTAAAAATAAAATAGAAAACTGTTAAATCACAGTTCACCTATTAATTCACCAATCGGAGCTAACTTTCAACTTTTTAAAAACAAAGATTTTTATTTTACAACGAAACGGGATTTATTTGAACATTGGTTTTTCCTATATTTATTAGTAACAGTAGTTATTTGCACTGCATATAGGTAGTACAGTGTACGCTATTCAGCAAATACCTAAGTTATTAATATTAAACGAGAAATACTGTTTTGGCTCTCACGACGCGACGAACGGCGACGCACGACGACGTCGCAACTCGAGCTAGCTACCGCGCGACAATGACTTTAGTTCATTAATGCTTCTCCCTAATTTTGAGGTTTTCTCAGTCGCAAGTAAAGTATCTTCTAGGTAAACATGCAAACAGAAAGCGTCTAGTTTACCATTAGTCGTATAAAATTTAGTAGATATTTAATATTTATATTATAATTGTAAATCAAAAATTATTTGGATTTATGTAATTTAAACACGTGTCTACACGTGTTTAATTGACTATTTAATTTTCTTAATTCTATTTTGTAACATTTGACATGTAATGATTATTTACGAATAAATGACTATTTGAGTAGTTGTCGTAGTGGTACTTATTCCAATGCTGACCGACCAACCTGTAGGGTTGGTAAATAAGTCCTGTGAACATCACACAACGCCATCTAGCCCCGTGGTAAGCTACTAAGCTTGTGTTACAATGACTAGACAACGGATATAATACTTATATTTATTTATATTTTCTTTTGTAATCACATGCATATTATACACAGAAAACACCCAGACCAGATAGAAATATTTATTTTTAAGCATAAATACTTGCACCCGGCGGGAATCGAACTCGCAACCTTATGCATTGCAGTAGGTCAATAGCACGCCGCGCCACGTGAAGGAAAACATAAAGTAATTTAATGTTTGTTAAATTGCAATGAATATGCTCTGAAACTACTGAAAGGATTTTGTTGCGACTTTATAGAAATACTAGCTGCGCGGTTTCATCCGCTTAAGTCCCGTTCCCATGGGAATATTAAGATCAAAAGTAGCCTATGTTACTCAGGGTGAATGTAGCTTTCTAATGGTGAAATCGGTTTAGTAGTTTTTGAGTTTATACATAACAAACATACAGACGCCCACACACACAAACACACATGACTTTAAGTAACGTTTGTCTTTTACTGTCACATGAAGTCTCAAAGTTGACAGATAGAGGCAAATTTGACATAAACTTAGTCATCGTTTATAAGTAAGAAGAGGGTTAGTGTTTATTCCAGTATGTACGAATCGAACGTAAGATCCTTACTAGTAACTATTAAACGTTTGGAAAGTGAAACATCGTCTTTTTAGGGTTCCGTACCTAAAGGTAAAAACGGGACCCTATTACTGAGACTTCGCTGTTTGTCCGTCCGTCCGTCTGTCCGTCTGTCTGTCCGTCCGTCCGTCCGTCTGTCACCAGGCTGTATCTCATGAACCGTAATAGCTAGAAGGTTTAAATTTTCACAGAAGATGTATTTCGGTTGCCGCTACAACAACAAATACTAAAAACAAATTAAAACAAATATTTAAGGGGGGCTCCCATACAACAAACGTGTTTCAAAAACATCGAATCGAGTAGGTCATGAAATTCAAAATGGCTGCCCTATCTGTCAAATATACCAGTCTGCCTTCACTTACCAAAGAGTTTCTTAATTATAAGTTTCAGATTGTCTTTGTGCCAAAGTTTTTTTTCTTTCATTTTTTTTAGTCGGATGGAAGTAAGAATCGAAGCTAAATACCTATGTCACATTTTCCTATCAAATTTTAAAATTGGTAAACGATTTTAGGGCACGGAACCCTTCGTGCGCGAGTTTCGCACTTGCCGGGTTTTTTTAATTAGAGCAGTCTCTAATTAAAAAAACCCGGCAAGTGTTTAATAAACGACTTATAAGTAGATTTAAGAAATATTCAGCTCCTGATTAAAATAAAAAGTAAAAGATGAACAGTTACTTGCTCGCTGCTTAGCCACAGGCTTTTACGGCTTATCTTTAACTCCGATTAAGGTTGCGCGCCTTTTGGACACGTTTTATTCTGAATTTCATTCGTGCGAGAGCTTACGTGGACGCACGAACAATCTCATCCTTCCACGTGCCTCCTCCTCCATAGTCGGCCCCTCTTCTTCTCATCCGAGCGATGTTTCCGGTTGCATCCCTCTCGGGAGCCCGGGGTCCGCTAAACCCCAAATTGTTTTTTTATTTGGGGTCGGCGCAGTCGGTAAGTCATCATTGGCCATACCTTCTGCAATTAGATTTGGCAATCTTTTTACGGGCGGCCGCCTGCCTGACACCAACCCTCTTAGAGACCAAGCAGTTTATCCGCCATCGCGCGGGGAGAATTTAAGGTCTCCTAATCTCCCTCAGATCCCTTAGTCGCCTTTTACGACACCCACGGGATGAGATGGGGTAACCCTATTCTATGCCGGGGGGCAACACGGCACGTGTTTATGATAGTCGGTCCCTCATGGTTGAGGATTGTGACTCCGTGCTACGTCGTGTACAAGACGTCTCCATTTGCTGCGGTCTTCATCTTGCCGCAGTGCGATGTTTACCCACTGGCATCCCAGTCTAAGTGCAATAGAATCGTGTACGAATTGTATTTCGTATTATTTCGTGTATTTGTTCGTGTACTTTTGTCCGAAAAAAATCCGAACATGTTAGTAAAAAAACCTGGCCAAGTGCGAGGCTCGCACACGAAAAGTTCCGTACCACTATCACAATTGGGTACGGAACCCTCAAATGAACACTGGATCAACCAATTTGTGAACACAACCCGAACGTTACAATTTATTTAACCACAAGATGGGAACCAGAAACCCAATTAGGCTTCGGATAGTTCCGATTTCATCAGGTTAAGTGGTTTACAACAACCAATTTTAAAATTTGATAGGAAAATGTGAAATATTTAGCTTCGATATTCTTACTCCCATCATACGACCGCATCTCTCAAAATACAAAGAAAAAAAGCTTTAGCACAAAGAAAATCTAAAACTTATTTTTTTTTATTGATGACAGACTGGTATATTTGACAGACATTTTGAATTCCACGACCTACTCGATTTGACTCCGACCAATCAGAAGCGACCTACCCCTAAGTCACATTGTAAAAAAATCCCCTTGATTTTGAAACACGTTTGTTGTATAGGGGCCCCTCTTAAATATTTTTTTTATTTTGTTTTTAGTTTGTTGTATTTGTTGTTGTAGCGGCTACTGAAATACATCTTCTGTGAAAATTTTAACCGTCTAGCTATTACGGTTCATGAGATACAGCCTGGTGACAGGCGGGCGGACGGACGGATAGACGGACAGACAGCGAAGTCTTAGTAATAGGGTCCCGTTAAAAAGGCATAAAGTGTGCGCACTAAACATCGTGTGGTATAACATTTTCTGTTTATTTAGGTCTCCTCTATCCAAAAAATATAGGTCCCGTTGTCTGACAAGTGATCGACAAAAAATAAAGATATCTGCTGGCTGACTGTGCCAAAGTATGAAAATGCCCTTTTTAGGTTTCCAACTTATCATTAATGCAAAAACTTATATAGGTAAGTGGGTAACTTAAACTAAAAATGTTTTATAGATATACCTACATAGATAGATGACTATAGATTAGCGGGCACAGGTAATCTAGATGCTTATATAGATCAGCTGTGCCCGCGACTTTGTCCTACCGCTGAGCTGAAATCCACACTTAACGGTCGCCCCTCGAAGTACAGATAGCACTGCCAGCTTTTGTTGTAAATTGTAAGATTGTAACGTAAGTCCTGCTCGAAAATATACTGTAATAGTTCTGCGACCAGTAGACCTCGCGAGCACGAACTTTATTGCTAAGTAAGACCCAGGTACAGCGACTACAAGTTTTACTGACGCCCATTAAAGAGTTTGTGATGAAAAGGTGGTTCTAGGTGCGTCATCAATCTCTTCCTTGTAGTTAAAGGGCTTACACTCTATTGAGAGAAATCTAAACGTAAGCAATTACTGAGCAATACAAAAATAGCATTTTGAAACTTCTTTACTTTGTCGGAGGATCCCCCAACCACTATCAAACATCACCTTGGCCCTTGGTGGTGAACTCGGAGGATTGTACCACCAGATTTGAGGGCTTCGAGACGGTGGCGTTTCCGCGCCTTTCGGAGAGGGATTGTGATTCTGTACAGAGGGCCTGAAGAGGCCGCTGCCGTGGTTGGTGGATGTAGTCCGTAAGGAATCCCCGCTGTCATACCAAAACCCTTATTTTTTGGCCTAATTTGATCGGACTATATACAGAGTTGTTGTGGTTAGTTTTAAGTGGTGTTAGCTATTCCGGTAATGTCGTGGTATGTAACAAGCTCGTTTTCTATCTGAGTGTGTGATTGATTCTATAATTGATTGATTTTGATGAATCGAACACACTTACATCATAAATGAAAACCTGAAACTGAATATTACTGTAGCAGCTGCGCTTTACGTCATTTTAGGTGAAACAGGAGGGTTACTGCGGTTCGTTTCGATACGATATCGATACTGTCATACGATGATTCTACTGTCACTTTCTGATAGTAGGGTGACAGTAGAACCATCGTTATGACAGTATCGTTGTCGTATCGAAACGAACCGAAGTAACCCTCCAGGAACCTATCACTGAGACTCCCCTATTACTGTCTGTCCGTCTGTCACAAGGCTGTATCTAAAGAACCGTGATAGATAGACGGATGAAATTTTCACAGATTACGTATTTCTGTAGCCGCTATAAAAACATATAGACTTATAAACGAATCAAAACAAATTATGTGATATTTAAATTTGAAACACAACGATATCGCGATTTATTTTGACCACTGGCGCCATTAAGTGGTGCCATTCGTAAAAATAAATGCCAACGTTGCGTAGGTAACGTTCCTTGTCAAGGATTTTTTTGTATCGATAACGGTAAGGGACCCGCGCGAGTCCCACGAAGGGTTCCGTACCGTTCCATGGGTTGGTCTTAAGCCAGCGAAAACTCATAATTTCTCACTAGCGGATGGTGGTTGGCTGCCTTAGTCTTTTCATGACTTCTCAGGTTCTACTCGTTTAATATCTGCATAGGTAAAATATATCACAACCTTTAAAAAAAACATTTAAAATCATCCCTTATAATAAGTAACAATTACACACACTAGTTTTTTTATTTTCGCAGGGCCTTTTTCCGCACTTAGCCTCACAATTGACGCCACGTGCCTACTCCCGATTGGCGACCATTCCATGGTTTCGAGCCGTGGTGAGTCCTAGGACAAGTCTGTTTCCTCACGATGTTTTCCTTCACCGTAAGAGCGATATTATTAGCGCACATAACTTTTCTTAAAGAAAAGACATTTGGTGCGCGGTCGGCCTGAATTAGAACTCACGACTCTCGGAATGAAAGTCGGGGTTTCTACCACTAGACCAGCAACGAACTACACAGACATTTTGACGCTCACACCGCAGAGCGAAATGTTTAAATTATAATAACCTTAAGGTGAGATGTCGGGGAGTAGCGACCCCGCAGCTTCTCGAGTGCTCCAGTGGGAAAACGTTCTGTTCCTGACCTCCGGCTTGCCTTAGCTGCATTTTATTGTGCAGACAGGGATAATCGCCGGCTTGGTGTCCACTTTATAGTTTGCGAGTAAAATTGTTATTGAAACGGGACTCTGCGTGTTGGCTTCAGCTCCACGCATGCCTTCCAAAAGTCCCGGGCTCCATAGCCCCGTGATACTGGACGTATAACAGACAATAATAATAGTAATCTTTATTTCCATAAAAGTGTTGGGTAACTAACAATTATTTTCTAAATTCTTTCTGATTTTGGCTTAAATTACTCTCAGGGCTTATAGAAACGGTAATAATGCTAATAATTGACCTTTTACATCTAACTTAGATAATTAATTTATGCATCGTAATAAACTTTAACCTATGCTATATGATCGCGGTGTAAAGCCCGGAGCACTAACTAAACTGTCAGTTCAGAGGAAATCAGTTTAGTAACCTATCTAAAACTGCCTAACTCAGGAACGATGTTTTACTAGCGCACACCTTTGAGATATTATGAACCTTCCTACGAAGTTGAGATCAATGAGCGCATATAACTTTTGCATAAGAAAATTTAAACAAAATATTTGTAGGATGGTGATATCATATATATATATACAGTGGTAATTATTTGTCCAGCTTCAGTACTGTTTGAATGTGATACTTTGGTAAAATCAATATAATGTGAAAAAATAGTTAGCGATTTCATTATTTATTCCTAAGCCACGTTGCTCTATTAATGTGGCTATTTTATAACATAACTAGATGCTTCTCAGAAGGTACACATCTCTGTGTGTGGCACGATTTATATAAAAAACTCCTAGAACTTCAAATCGTTCTTAATTATATGACCACAACTGTATATACACATATATCATATCTATCACAATATTTTTAAACTTACATCCCTACTTGGATGTAAGTTTAAAAATAAAGAGTCTAACACCAGTATTTATAAACGAGTAGAGTAATAATTACTTGGAGTAAGTAATGCATTTGTCATGCTCTTGTCGGTTATTTTCAGCGTCTGCGAAAATGTTACAGAGAATTTACTTAGCCAGAGTAATAAAATTACTCGATTCGTCTGTAAATACGGGTGTTAGGCACGTAAGATAGAAGTAGATCGCGAATTATTTTTTTTAAAGTACATGTTGTCTGTCGTTTTCTCTGTTAGTCGTGCATTCATTTGGTTTTCACTAATGGATAGGTACTAAATGTCTAAATGTCCGGGATGCCGAAGATCGTGCGAAGTGGACACGTAAAAGTAGGAAAGCGGACCCCGGGCTCTCGAGAGGGATGCAACCGGGAACTTCGGGATGATGATGAAGATTCCTAAATTTTTACACTTTTAATCGAAGTCAATAAAGAAGTGTCAAAGAATGAAATACTGACCCAGCCACCCGCTGGAGGAAACTTCTGATTTTTCAACTGGATCGTGTCGTGATCAGGGGAAATCGCAGGGCACAGCTAGTTAAATAAATAAAAACATAAATCTAGTAGTAATATGTATAGTAAGAGCAATAATTGCTCTCACCACACTTTAAATATTTTTATAAGACGTTTGTAAAAAAATTTACTTAAAAAAATAATAAAAGGACCCAACTTTCTGCAATCGTAACATTTCTTAATAAGATTGTTGGCGTAGGATGTTTAATATTGGTTCCATTTCGATTGTCTTTTTGTTTCGAATATCAGAATAATATTATAGCTTCTTAGAGGGGGCATAATGTCCGTTCCGGGGCGTTCCTGCTGCAAAGGTTGATCACGGGAATGCTGCCAGCATTTTGGGCAGCTTTGCATCTGGTTGGTGGTTGGGGATGGTTTATTTTTGTTTGTTTTTTTTTTTAAATAGATATATTTAATGTTTTTTAAGATAATAAGATTTTTAGAATATCAATATTTATTTGTATAAAATTGAAATGATAGGTACATCTTAAGTTTCATTAAATAAATGATTTGGATTTGGGCCTTTTAAATTATCATAATCATCGTTTTAAAGCCTTTATTTTGATACACAACTCGAATTTATTTGTTTTTAAATATTATCCTTAAGCTCTAAGTACGTAGTATCAGTAGTGATTCTGATTATAAAATAAATAATAACAGTAAATAAATTGTAGGTAACCTTACCTATCCTTCCAGTATCCACGTACAAATTGACTATACCTCAGTAAATACTAGGTACCTACTAGTAAGAATCAGATACCTTCTACTAGCCCAAATTGGAAAAATAGTTACGTATCTAATTAGATAGTAGTAGCATGTGATAGTAGTAACGTAACGTATCCCAGGTAAAAGGAAAACATCCTCTTTACTTCGTCGTAATGGAGAGTATTTTTTTTCTAATTACCTACCAATAAATGAATACCTAAATCTTTCCAATAACTTAGGCAAAAAAGGTAAGTAGCGCAGGTACAATAATTCATAGGAATTCGTAGAACAGTCACAGAATGTCAACATTTCGGTCATGGGGTTAAGTAATATTAATGAATATCTCGCATCGCGACCGTCATAGTACGCACAAATCCGTCGGCATCAGGGATAAAAGGACGAAAAAAGAGAAAGGAGTATATCTCCATTCTTTAGTTGTACGTTGGAGGATAAATAGCGGGGAGTGCGAGGGAGTGCGGCAACGGAGCGAGGGGGAGGGGAGGGAAACGCTTAGCGCTTCAGTCGAGCGCGCACTGCCAGCCGGGACTACCGCGCTTTGTGTCGCCAGCGCCGGTCCGCGTCACATGTAAGCACGATGGACGTGTTGCCGAGCGGCAATTTGTTCCGCGAGCTGGAGCACGTCACCGATACCGGCTACTTCGAGTGGAAGCTGTCTCTCGAGGACTACTGGCAACAGGTGAGTCATGTCATGCTGCACGACCACTGCAGGCCCGCGACGCGCGCCTTAAGTAACGTGCTGCGCGCAATTATTGTTAAACAATTTCGAATGACAGTGGTCGGGTCGGGAGAGCGCGCTTGCGTGCACGTAGCCCGACCAAAACGGTCGATTTTCGAAACTCTCTTATCCCGGAGTAGAGACCACAACGGGTATGCCTTTTATAAATCATCACCATTAGTTCACACTGAGTGAGGTATGGGCTTCTTACGCCACTACTAAAAATATCCCGGCGTTTTAAGAGGCTCAGTTTAGTTTACGGTTACTTTCGAAGTTTGTGTAGATATATGAACCTACCTACTGTAAACTGTAGAAACAAAGTATCACGAACAGGGTATTTGTTCCTAAAGTTTGGTTGCTGCAGTCCACAGTAAACTGCATTTCCCGTTAAATTTGAATCCCAGCAAATACATACTCCGTTCCCGGTATTGAAGTTCATGGAATAGGTACGAACGCGAAGTCTATAGTACCTAGGTACTTTGCGGATGAAGTTAGAAACAACTTTTCCGCCGATGAACTCATTCACTCTCGTAGATATAGTTTTGTGCCGACTGCCGATTCACAGTTGGATTCAGCGGTCTAGTTTACTGAAACAAAAATACCATTTCGCTATTAAATTAAAGCGTCGTTTCCGCGATTTGGAAGGCCAGTTAACCCACAGAATTCAGTATCGACGTGACAGAAGAGCGTCCCCTTATATCATCTTACCGTCGATCGACTCAAAGAAAACTCTTACATTCGCGAAGAAAATATTTTACACGACACCTTTGGTAAACTCACTTCAAAGAAAACTGTTTTAGACGGTATCCGAGCATCGTAAAAGGGCTTGGAAGATTCCTATAAAAGTATATTTAGTTTAAAATATTTTTGATGTGCAAACATGGTTCAAATACGTTCAAATTCAGTTACACAATATCTTGTTATAATGTATAGTTATATATTATTTAATATTGTGTAAAATATGTATGAATATATACCTATAATTAATGGTCATTTGCTCGTATACTTATAGTAAATTCAGTCTCCAGAGTCGCCACATTGATAATGTTTACTTGCACGTTGTGTTCGTTTATTAAAATTTAATTTACGTTTGTTTGTGTCTGTGTAGAAGGCATGTGGGACGTCATCACGAAACGACCTCCCGAATCCAAGCAATGGCTTTCGTAGTCACTCTTAGTTAAACTATGGTTACCGCCAACTCGCAGGATGTTTAAACAACACCGGCTATAAATAGAAACTCACTCTTGACGAATAAACTGATCACTAAACACCTTTTCAAAATAGATAGCTTTATATCTTCCTTTCCTGAAATAACAGTAAGTACTTTTATAAATAATGAAATGTTGATGTATGTTTACGAAAAAATAAAATATTCTTGAAGAGAGACAACTGTTAACAATTTATCAACATGAACATTACATTGTCAAAATATCTACGAATAAAAACTGAATTGAAATGATACAATATTACTTTTTTACTTAAATTACTTTTGCACTACGGACACGAGAAGTGGCTTACTATTATTTTAATACACTTGAAAATAAAGTTAAATATTGTATGAATTTAAATATAAATTAATTCTACTAAGATTTCAATTTCCAACTGAGACGCTATGCAGTTAAAAAATGACAAACTCAAAGAGTGAAGTGCAAACACTTCAATTTGCATCATATAACGACTGAAACTGGAACTGAATGAGGAGAGAAATTCTAGTTTTTTATTTTCATTTTCTAATTAAAAAAGAAATAACGTCAAAATATCTACAGTTATATTATACCCAATGTTGATTTATGTTTACGAAAAAATACAATATTCTTGAGGAGAGACAACTGTTAACAATTTATCAACATGAACATTACATTGTCAAAATATCTACGAATAAAAACTGTATTGAAATTAAACAATATTCAAGACTTCGGACACGTAAAGTTGAAAACTATTATTTTATTACACTTGAAAATAAAGTTGAATATTGTATGAAGTTAAATATAAATTAATTCTACTAAGATTCCAACTGAGACGCTATGCAGTTAAAAAATGACAAACTCAAAGAGTGAAGTGCAAACACTTCAATTTGCATCATATAACGACTGAAACTGGAACTGAATGAGGAGAGAAATTCTAGTTTTTTATTTTCATTTTCTAATTAAAAAAGAAATAACGTCAAAATATCTACAGTTATATTATACCCAATGTTGATTTATGTTTACGAAAAAATACAATATTCTTGAAGAGAGACAACTGTTAACAATTTATCAACATGAACATTACATTGTCAAAATATCTACGAATAAAAACTGTATTGAAAATAAACAATATTTAAGACTTTTGCACTACGGACACGTAAAGTTCATAACTATTATTTTAATACACTTGAAAATAAAGTTTAATATTGTATGAAGTTAAATGTAAGCTAATTCTACTAAGATTCCAACTGAGACGCTATGCAGTTAAAAAAAGACAAACCCAACCAGTGAAGTGCAAACCCTTCAATTTGCATCACATAATGGCTGAAACTGGAACTGAATGAGGCGAGAAATAGGTACTATTTTTTTTTTCATTTTCTAATTAGAAAAGAAATAATATTTAGAAAAAAAATAATCTGAAAAATTCTAAACGTAGGCTCTATTATTATTATATTTTTAAATATTTTCTCTAATGTCTTTATTCAGGAAAGAAACAGCCGATTACGTCTGTATGGAGAAAACACTGGGTATCCTTTCCCCTTAGTTTGTGCATCAAGCTAGTAACAAAATAAAATAACATATCTTTGAATGTATTATCATCTTGGTAGAAAATAAGAAGCACTGAGGGGCAAACTACTAGGCAAACTGTGGTATTATCTACATTACAAACAATACACATTCAAACCTGAAGTAGGGACCTGTAAAAGTCCCGAAACGTTGAGCGTTGAAATAATGCTAAAAGTAATAATCACCACGCGATTAAAACCGAAAAATGTCTTTAGTTTCAACATTTTGTGTGTTCAACAAAACAGTGACGGGATAGACAGCTGATAATCTACCTGATTGTTGTCCTCTTGGGAACAATAAAAAAAAATTCAAATTTAGAAAATGTTAAAAATTTTCAGGTATCTACACTTTTAACAACTGCAATTAATTAGAAACAAAACGTAAACCTTCAACGTACATGCAATGCAAATAAAACAGAACTGATGTTGATTAGTTCATGTGGTAGTTTGCAAAACTGCAAGTTGTTAGTTGAAGGTTGACGGTCTTGAAAGGAGGTCAGATTCACACATCACACATGTATTAAATCTTCTATATTTAAGAACGAGGGTACTGTTACCATTTCCATACAAACATAATACCAAAATAAATTATGAAAAATTTAGTTTTCTACCTTAATATCGATATTATTCGGATTAAGATTTTATTTTTCAAGGGTTCCACCACAAGGTTCTCCTAAATATTCATTCGATATGAAATAAAACGGAGAAACATTTTTTTTTATTTTTCCAGCGTAAATTACTAGTTTACATCTCATTTACATCTCATTTGTTTTATATAATTCCTAATAAAAAGTATTTTATGGTGGAAAAATGAATGGAAATGTATGGAAATGGTAACAGTATCCACCTTCTTAAAACGTTGAATAATGTCGTTGATACAATTAATAAAAAAATAAGTACCTGTTTACAGGATTAAATTATCCAAGTCCTTACATTTTGGGTCTGATTCGTCAAGCAATGCAAAAGTCCTAATACGGCAAAGTCTTAATTTGCCAAGCCGTATTTTTTTTCCAAATGGTCAAGTCAATAAAAAGTTCTGATGCGACAAAAACAATCGCAACCGGAGCAAAAGACAATCGAAAGAAATGTAATGTCCGGTCTACTTGATAAACGCTTGACTAATTAAAACCTTTTGGCACTTGACGACTAAGGTACTAAATTAAATAAGGTAGTATTGTAGTAGGTACAATCGCTGAAGATTATTATCTACAAAAACCCTTGAGTTGGTTTTCAATTGTAGGCCATGCTGTCATACTTAATATTAATATTGAGATGATTCAAGTTGATGAATATACTTAGGAAATATGAAATTACTAGCTCCGTCCCACGGTTTCAGCCGAGTAAGTTCCGAGATCGTGGGAATATCGGAATCAAAGGTTACTCCTCGATAATGTAGTTTAAAATTGAGTATTTTAGAAATCGGTTCAGTAGTTTCTTAGCCTATTCCTAACAAATTAACAAACAAGTTTTATTCCTTTGCATAAATAGATGCACTTATTGTTAATTGAACATTTGTAAGACAAACTACTATTAAATACTTAATATACATTAAAATGTTCGTATTTTTATACAAAATGCTATAGGATATGAAGGGTGCTATAAATTAACACATTTGGTATGAACCTATTTAATTCAACGCATAGTTGAGCTTATGAAATTATTCATAATCAAATATTCAAATGCAGCACAGGACACTGAGTGAACATGGACAATACATGCTCGTCCAACAATTGTTTGGTCACAAACGACAGAGATAAACCCGCTTAGCGTGACGATTGGTAGTAATTACCGGCAATTAGATGACTCTAAACTAAGGTCACTTTACATTTTAGTACGTTATCTGTACATTCTTTGAGTGCTCACCAACTATACCGACTTACCAACATTCCATTGGCTTGAGTGTTTGTACTATCAAAGGTTCGTGTGAATTCAAAGGGATCGCCGATTACGTTCGGTTAGTTGGCAATTACGACATGGGAATTTGAATACTAGGTAACGTTAGGCACTATGTTAAAGTGGAACTACGCGCAATTTCTGTTAGGTAGGCTGGGGCTGCAGCTCGTTACTAAATCTCTGACACTAGCTTACGGTTTGCCCCTTCATTCTGCTTTTAAAATATTATACCGATCATAGTAACAAAATAGTATCTACTTATAACGATATTAGTCAGAGTTTTAGTTTGATCATCAGACAGAACTGAAGTCGACATCATAAAAATATTAACATTTATGGATTTGGCATTGACGCCAACAGATACGATACCATACAGTCTCAAACATTTGTAAATGTGAAGCAGACATTTAGAGAATTCATCAAAATGAACTGTATCAGGCATTATAGATACAATGGTTGGTTTAGATACCTGATCATGTTGATCATGGCACCTTTATCAATCAGAACCAGAACCCATAAACCACCAAACTTACCTATATAGTGGACAGGACTTACCTTGCTTACTTAGCACTATACTTCGTTTTCTAATTGTAGACTATGATTTGACAGATCTTCCTGAAGAAAAAACGTCAGACACAAAGAACCAGATTATAGTTTTAAATTAGAAACGAAGTATAGGCTTGATTTAAGCAAACCCCCTTTTTAGAACTTTATCAATAAAACGGGAGTTTTTTTGCCTTGCAGTGAAATATCATTATAGTTAAAAAAATACCATGAAACTATCGACAAATACGTAAGTAACAATGACACGAAACATCATCGTCTGAGTATTCAAACAACCTTGCACATTCTGTACCTACTAACTACTAATACATTTACATATTATTTACTACTCTCTGACTCATAGAACAGCCATTACAGTCAGTGGGCAATGGTTTCAATGCAAATGATAGAACGGTTGCTCCGTTTGATGGACTCATCTCGTAATGAGAGAGACTTGCTATCCTTTGAAATGTGTTTTCAAACAGAAGTCCTGTTGTATTTCATGATTACCTAGTAGTTTTGTGCATTTGTGCTCTAAAAGCGGCTTAGTAGGATAGCTTTGGGGTAGTTCTAATTACTTTCATGTTGTATTTTGGGGTGTTATATCTGAATCTGAGGTTTGCGGACAAAATTTCGTGACGCAACATTAAAAAATCGCAATAACTTCTGCTTCTTTCCAGTTTTTTACGTAACACTCGAAAACTAATATTTGAGTAAATGGTATGTTTCCAGGACTGTTTTTGTGAATCAATGCATTACATTTTTTTATCTAAGTTAAAACAATACTATTTTCTTTTTAAGACCTAAATAATCTCTACCTATTCGTTATCTGGTTCCCATATTATATTTTCTTTTGTTTTCGCGATGTGGGATTGGGATTTTGGCTCCCATATTTCAAGCCTAATTGCTTGGGGCTAGATGGCACTATGTGCAACGTCCTTAAATATAACTATTGGCGTGAAAGCTTTTCATGAAACACAGGAGCATCTGGGTCCATACCGTTCCTCCTAATTCTATACCTTATTATCTATATTACCTTCATTTGTGCTAACAAATGTATAAGCATAGTAAGTATTTGGTAAACTGGTAGGTATGAAACCTATTCACTAGTATACTGAATCAGCTGATCACAGAGGCCCACTATCAGCTCCAGATAACATTGATAACAGAGTACTATGTTTGTTACCGTCATTCGTTTGATAAAAACTATCTACTTACTTTACTTTGAAAACTGCATTCAGTTTATTTCTATTTATCAGGTTATTGTTAGGTTTTAAGTATCGTATACGTTTTGATATTTAATTTTATGACTATGGTACCTACAAGTATTCAATTTGTTATTGGTTGTACCTACTTGATACTATAAATTACGTAGGTAGGTTGAGTTCCGTGCAAGATTTGTGTTTCGCACAAAAACTTAACCGAATCTTTAACTTACAATTGTAATCTTTTTAGGTTAGGTACCTACTTATTTTTAATAGATGAAGTGGGCTAGAACACCTTTGATGCAGGTCACCGGGTAGTTATTGGTTTTATTTCTTCGACGTTTAATCAAATTGGTAAAATGGTTAACCAGGCAGTGGTTTATTAAACAAATTCAAAGTTGTATTATAGCAGACCCAAATCAGGAACATCGCAACAACAATATGAGAGAGTTAGGTATTCCAGAACTCCTAGTGAGTGGGAAACAATTCCTATATAAATAATAGAAACTAAATACTAGCAAAGAAGACCGCAATTTGCAAGTAACTTATTTTTTTCTAAGGCAAAAATAACAACTACTAATACCACGTACAGACATTGCGAGGCATGTGTCACGAATGGTTTGTCAAGCATGCCTCGGGCTGTCTGGACCGACTCCCGTCTTCCATGTTGCCTGGAAGAGATCTCTTTTAGCGATAAGGCCGCCCATTATAACTTTTGTTACATTAGCTGTAAGTAAGCTTAAGGTGCCTCGAGCGGGCATTATTTTAGCCGGTGCCTTTCGGGACACATGCATACATATACCGACGTAATAGGTATGCCTTAGGTTGAGTCATGCGTGCACTTCAAACGCCTCGCGACGTCTGTGGTACGCAGTATTATAAGTCTCTCTTGAAAAAAAATAAAACGAAGAAGAACGCTACCCGTATTTTCCGGATTAGCTTTGCGCTTACTTAAAAAATCCGGAAATCCGGACCAGTCTTGCGTAGACACGCTGCAGACGGGCGGCACGGTATTTGAAACAGACTGAATTTTAATGGATACCTATTTGAAAGTTTTAACTTGGTAGGGTTAAGTTTTTAAATCACAATTTAAATAATAAGAAACGTTGCAATAACAATAACTAAGCGCTTTTCTTACTGAATCAAAGTAAATTAAATCAGTTAAAAAAACAAAACGTTTCACAATTATAATGAGTTATTTACCTATGATATTATCTACACTAATATTATAAAGAAACATTTTTTTTGGGTGTCTGTATGTTTGTAATGAATAAACTCAAAAACTACTGTGTCGATTTCAAAAATTCTTTCACCATTTGAAAGCAACATTCATCTTGAGTAACATAGGCTACTTTTGATCCCGATATTCCTACGGGATCGGGACTTACGCGGGTGAAACCGCGGGACGCAGCTAGTGCTATATAAAATACTTACTAGTTAGGTATATTTAGAAGGTGCCTTAATTCTGGTCAAAAAGGGCTAATTCGCCGTATCTTGTTAGGAATATAAAATTTAAAGTAAAGGCATTAAATCATTAAACATTGCCTAACCTCAAGGCTCTCCGAGATATGTTTACGCGTCGAACACGTATACGTATCGTACTGACTCATCAGCCCACTAACAAGCTGGTCAAAGATTGTGTCATCGCATCGTTAAAGGACATACATAAATAATAATACTGTTTAAAGTATTAATATAAACACCTTTATCAGTTCTCGGGTTTGCCTTGCTTCGTGGTTCGTACGTGTACAATGGAGATATACAATAAAGAGTTGATACACTAGAGAAACTTAAGAATGCGGCGACTGTTACCATTTCCATACAAACTTAATACCAAAATAAATTATGAAAAATTTAGTTTTCTACCTTAATATCGATATTATTCGGATTAAGATTTAACTTTTATAGGGCCCCCACCACAAGGTTTTCCAAAATATTCATGCGAAATGAAATAAAACGGAGAAATATTTTAAGGTTTTATAGTATAAACATATTTATTTGCTCTAATGTCTTTATCCAGGGAGGAAACAGTTGATTACGTTTGTATGGAGAAAGAGTTAGGTAGACTGACTTATTACAAGTCTACAATACTATAGTTTCCTCGCGTTTCGTGCCTTCGGCAGGACTACCGGCAGTTTTTCGTGCAACATCACAGACTACGAGGATTACAAATAGACAATTGAGAATGTATGCTGTGATCTCCGACCAGGGAAATATATTTAACCAGCAGCTTTCTGCTCCCGATCCCGCGGGATTTTACAAAATAATAAATAAATAAATAATAAATAATTTCTCCGAACAACACACAGTGCCATCTAGCCCCGTGGTAAGCGACTAAGCTTGTGTTACGGTGACTAGACAACGGATATAATACTTATATTTATTTTTCTTTTGTAAATACATACATATTATACATAGAGGGACACCCAGACCAGACACAAATATTTATTTTTTAAGCATAAATACTTGCACCCGGCGGGAATCGAACCCGCAACCTCCTGCATTGCAGTCGCGCTTTCGCACGACGCGCCACCGAGGTCGTCTCCCTTTCTTATCCCGGTATATAATCCCTTTCTTAGTGTACCCATATACACACCACAAAGAACACTCTCTCCAAATTTCATGTCTCTAGGACCAGCGGTTTGGGCTCTACGTTGATATATCAGTCAGATCAGTCAGGACTTTAAATTTTATAAATATAAATTATTATAAGAGTTTACAAAAAAAAATGCTTTTCGAGGTACCTAATGATGTCGTGTCGTCTACGACGTGTCCGACGATAGCGACCTTGGGCTATCTTCTGGAGTGTGCTCGTAAGTGGCAGGCATCTCGAATTTTCAAAAGACTCGCCTGTCCGACCTGGAGGGTTAATTCGGTTCGTTTCGATACGACAACGATACTGTCATAACGATGGTTCTACTGTCACCCTACTATCAGAATGTAACAGTAGAATCATCGTATGACAGTATCGATGTCGTATCGAAACGAACCGCAGTAACCCTCCTGGACCTGAAACCGTATTTTTTAACTACTATGCAGGAAATGTATTCGTATGAGAAAGTTCGAATTTCGTATGCTTGCTCTCGCTCGTTGTGTATCTGCGTGAGAGAGACCGCGTAGTCTTTCCCATACGAAAGAGTTTTCTAACAGTTCAAAAATACCACTTCTGAAACTTCAAATCCGTAAGAATCGACCAAAGCCCTCTAACAACTATACCTTCAATAACATCGGACAACTCTACTGTGCGGACTGTGACCGGGTGCTCAAGACAAAGTTCGGTTTTGCCAGCCACATACGAGCACACTTCGAGGTAATACTTATTACCTGAGTGCTAGAATGTTTCCTATCTCCTAACTTGGGTTCACTAATTACTTAATGGCCGTGGGACAAGAGCCACAACCCCACAAACTAGGATTGAACTTTAACTAACCCCCCTTTGATATCTAAAAGATAAAATGTTGTTCTCTGACCAATGCACGCTAAGCCCAAAAAAAATGTAACATTTCAATGGACTATAACTATTTTATGTGATCTCATATTACAATCTATATCTATAAAGTGCTTTGTCCTGACTGGCTGACTGACTGACTGATCAACGCACAGCCTAAACCGCTGATAGTAGAGAGCTGAAATTTGGAGAGTGTGTTCTTTATGTCATGTAGGCATTCGATACGAAAGGATTTTTGAAAATTCCCACGGGATCGGGATTTATGCGGGTAAAACCGCGGGCCACAGCTAGTAATTCATAAAATTGTACCATCAAATTAAGTAAGTAAAACATAAAAATCATTGGGCGCCGTTCATCGGTGTAAAGAGATTTTTTTCTGGCGATACCTTTTTTTCCAGATGGCTCGGTTCGCCGAAAGAATGTTGGAATGTTCATTCAGAAATGAGCCAGACAGTTGCAATTGTGTGACTGTAGACCGTGATTTTCCTTCTTTAACAATAATTTCATAACGGTTCGAACCTTTCAAAAGTGTTGTTATGATTCGTTAAAAATCCTTGGATCTTGTAATTGCTGAATTATGGAATCCTATAGATAAGCAGTGCGCGTTACCTCCACACGTTACCTCCCACTGTGCAAAATTCCACACTAATCGGTGGCCAATTGAAGTACGGACCGTGCAAGGCGCTGCACGTACACAAAGGTTAAAGGAGAAAGTTTTCAATGTGGCTGGATATAAACAACATCTGATGATCACCGTTAAAAATAATAAAGTTGATGAAATTAACTTGTATTTAATTTGTTAAAAAGTAGTTGCAGTTACAGGCCCTTTTTTCTATCAAATCAAGATGATTTACCCAGCGCAAGCAACTTTTAACCCATGCTGTTCCTTTATGGGGCTGTAGTGCCCGGTATATTATTAGTTGGAGTAGGCTTGCCCAGCACCTTTAGCACCCTCCCAACCTCCTAACCCAAGTTAGCCATGCCCAGAGAAGAAAACAGGTCAATACGTCTGGGGCTAACTAGGCCGGGGTATAGGTTAATTATAACTTGTGTAAAATTCACATATTATTCGGATGAAATGTGACTGTTTTTAAGCAAGGAATTTTATATTCACGCTCGTCATATACGAGTACCTACATGGTCAAACAAAACATCTCTTAAGAAAATTACTTAATTAGGAACGAAGTATACCTTTTGTTCCCTAAAATCTACTTCAAAAGTGTATTTACAATTTCGTTTCGCTTTGTTCTGAGCAAAGTTAAGAAGTGTCTGTTCTTATATTGTTTCAATCAAGGTATAATGACCAATTGTTATGAAACTCGAAATATGGCATCAAAGTAATTTAATGAAAATAAAAGAATGTTTTGCTTTAGAAGTACATCGATTCGGAAAGTTATCTCTACATACTTTTGAGTAACCATGGAAATTGAAATTATATACATTTTTCGGTTTTAAAATCGCGTGTATAAAAAAATAACAAAGACTTATTACTTTTAGCATTGTTTCAACGCTCAACGTTTCAAGACCTTTCCAGGTCTCTTCTTCAGGATTTACTGAGATGTGACTTGTCATTCTAATGTATTAAAAAGTTACAGTGAAACTACCATCTTACCAAAATTAAATATTGAAAAGGTATCAAAACGTTCCTATGTACGCAGACTCTAAATTGCAAAGACTAGGTATTATTTATAACTATAATACTACTATATAACTACATATATAACTATATATATATAACTGCATATAACTATGCACAAATCACCTTTTCCTCGGTTAATTTTATGACTACGTGACTTCGGAAACGCGCCCATACATGAGAAGAATACAACATCGCGAGAATAGAAGAAAAATCTAACCATAGAAATGTTAATAATAAGTATTTCATTCACGGCAGGAATCGTACCGGCAAACTTCTGGGTCGTTAGTTGTTCGCCTACTGGGCTGGGTTCGTCAAATACAATATACAATGTGTAATGCATGCATACGAACTTTTTGCTTATAACCAGCCATCCACGATGAAAGTCTAGTTGGCAATTTGTCTATGATATTTGTCAAAGATTCAAAAGAGATAGTGAAGTGGTCGCTCTAAATTTTATCGATAAAATTTATAAAAACCGATTCGGACATTTAGCGGCTACTTCTTTTTTTGCAAACGACTGTTTGCTTTTTAGGCTTTACTGGGCCCTTTACACTGTGTCCATTTCCAAATTATTCTACTAAAAGCAAGTACAGTGCGCTGGTAAAAAACATTAACAAAATGTATCACTGGATTGTCAGACTTGTAACCATAGCAGCCACTGAAGTCATCATCATCGTCATCTACAGTTTGTTTCTATACACAGCTGGACGTACGTAAGCCAGTGCCATCCCTTACGATTCTATGCCACAACCCGTGATCCCACCTGTCATTACCGCGCCTGGCGAAGTGCCCTGCCCAGTCCTACCTAAATTCGCTATTCGTAACTGCTGGACTGTACCAGTGGAATGGAGCGAGACCCTGCGCCCGCGCGGCCGTGTGGATTGATAGTGAATCAATAAACGTCTCTATTTAGACTAACAACGAGAGTAATTCATCGCCTCGTTCTAACACCCGCAGATATACATTGAATTATAACAGACAGAGGGGCTGACGAGACGACCCTACTTATTAAGTTAAACATCGAATGTAACTAGCCAGTAACTAGCTAGCTAACCTTCCTGTAGCGTTTTGGCGGGAACGAGTCAACAACGTGTCGTTTTGTAATTTATTGGAGTGATAAACCGAGTTGAAGTGCAGGTCATTGCTCACACACAACGCTATCTAGACGAAACCAAGCAACTTGGCTTGTAGCATGGTAGGGTAATACACAGAAAAAAAACAGTTTCTTTCTAATAGGTACTAACCCCCGTATTTATAGACAAGTCGAGTAATTACTTTGGCTAAGTAATAAATTTGTCTCGCTCTTGTCAGTGGTTGTCAACGTTTGCAAAAATGTGACAAAGATTTTACTTAGCCAGGGTAATGACTCAATTCGTCTATAAATACGGGGTTAGAGTGTTTCTGTACACAATTAGATCAGTAACTGATATCTGTAACATAATAAATATTTGTTTGTGTTCGGCTTGACACAACATGGTCCAGAACAATTCATTGGGCATTTTTATATAATTTTACTAGTTGTTCAGAAGTTAAGAGGAAATAAACGAATCAAACATCATCAAAATCGGTAAAGCCGTTTTTAAGATCTTGCATAGAAATGCACTTGCACCTTGGTTTTATGTAATTGGTAGATGTTGCAGATTATCACTAATTATTTAACTAGGTACTTGGAAATTTCAAAATACAAATATTTTGAAGGCAACCCACAACAGGAAATACCTACTAGTAAAATTAAAACAATCACTCTGTTAGGGAAACGATAAAATGTACCTATTAACATACGGATTTATGTAGGTCCAGTCTGCAACAAAAGTATAACTCAACCGTACATTACTAATATTGATACAAATATAATGTTTTCGATTGTAAGTCAAAACAATGGTAAAATAATAATTTATGTTGGATAATGCACTTGTTCTCTAACTGTGTAAATTAAATGACTAAGTATTAAAATAAAGTAGGTATAATATCAATTATTAATAGTATTCCAAAACACTGTAATGCCCTGCGTCGAGATAGCCTGAGAACAGTAAATGCCTAACATTTCTTCCATGCCCATAGTCAATAGTCTTCGTGCACCCATCTCGATGCACTTTGAACGCATAGTCGGTGTAAATTTCACTCACACAATGGAGTTCAACATGACCCGCATACTCTCCGTCTCGAGACATCAAATGTCTGTAATCATTCGAATTGTTTATATAGTGACCATACGACCGATCGCCGATTATAAAATCTTTGTAACGAGACCAGTTTTCAACGACTCTTTCGACAACTCGCATCCTTATGTCACGATGACGTTCCTGATTCGAGTAAATGCAGTAGGAGATTGATCTAAATAAACAATTACCATCACCTCTGATTGGGATCACTTGTCTTGCCATCCTCGGTCTCCGTATTATCGATAACTCTCGATGTCGATACATTGGTGTCACATCACTTGCCTCAACCGTTGAAATAAAAGTTCCTTTTGCAGGCACTGTTGTGTTGGTCTTCTCCGTCTTCTAAAAACTCTCTTTAATTATTTAATTTTGCGAAAAAATACAGTTAATTGTAAAATGGAAACGTGAATAAAACGTTTTACAAAAATAAATTGGACTGAAATTTTTCCAATCATCTGTTTTTGACGTGTCGCGTCTCAATTTGACGGATCGTGATTCACGATATTCATAAAAAAAAGTGTTTTTGACAAAGTATAAAGTTGATGTAACCAGTGGTAGCTCTAGATAAAGCTGTTAAACTTATTTCAATAAACATTTTATAAATATCATAAATAATAATTTCTAAGAAATGCAAGAAATCTTTTCTAAGAATTGAAATGAAGTGTTGGAAAAACTGTAATCCGCTCAGGATTTATCGAAGAAGCGTGAAGAAAATGAAACGATTATTATATTTCGCTTGATTAGGTACGTTTGCTGCAGTCTGACTCCGACGAAGGCAAGTTTTGTATTAAACTTATCCCTCAGATTGCTCTTTAAATTGCTTCGATGCCATTTTATCATATTTTTATAATATTTTTTCTGCATTTTATTCCGTAATAAAGTGATTGAGTTTGAAGTTACTCTTCGAATTCCATCAACAACTAACTAGAAATTCTGCTTGGGAATCCTGCTATAATTTAATAAATAGCTCCGTGGTTTTTTGCTTAAGTCCCGATCGCGCAGGAATAATTTGATAAAAGTAGCTATTTATTATTCCTGGTTTCCAGCTATCTATTTTCTATGTTTCATTGCACTGGTTTTGTGTGATAGAGTCACAAAGCCAAATAGATTAGTGCAAATTTTCGCGTTTGTTATTTATTAGTAGGATAGGGTGTAAAAGTTTGTGAGGAAGCAAGTAAGGGTGCGTTCACATATAACGTCCAATATTACAGGATCCATTTTGTCTAAAAGATTGCTGTTTATTTTTCGGATCCGGACTCGGATCCGGATCCAGAATACTGTAATTCTGTGTGAACTCGCTCATAGAACTAAATATGCTAATAACATATACTTACGTTTAAACGGAACCTGTAAAACGGACGTTATATGTGTACGCGCCCTTAGTGTATGTTTACGCAAAAACTACTGAATCGATTGCGATGATACGTTTTTTCTAATATTTTCATGAGATCGCGACCTACACGATTAGCACAAAGCCGTTAAATCATTTTAGTTTTCAAACTCAACATGGAGAAAATGGGTTCATTGTCTCATTACTAAATAAAATATTTCATCAGAGTCAGGGTAAATTGTTAACCCTGGTATCATCCAGCCTAAATATGTCAGGACTTAAGTTCGTTGACGTAGTTGCTTCCGATTGTAGAGAAAGTGTATTTCAAGTCGGTTAATAATACCAAGTGTAGGTAATGTCCGCTACAGTGACCCACTTCGTATCCGTACATTTTGATTTAGAAGCGGCGGCGTCTATCTTGGTATCTTGGTCAGAGTTCGTTTTCAACCCTAGACGGGGTCGAGGTCAGCTGACAGTCGGAGGGCGCAAGCGAAGTGGAGAGCGAGAACTAGCGTTAAAAATAAAAATGAGAAAATTAGATTGCGCACAGACAATAACAAACAAACCGACAATCTGTCACCATAAATGCATATACCTGCTCCGTTCTCGCGTCGTTAATAAATAAATAAACAAACTTTAAACTGATTCGAAACCAGTATAATTTTTCACTCGATCGGTATTAGAATTATTCATACGATGCGTGTGAGTCACCCAATCGCTGATTACGGTGTCAATGTCACGGTCACCCGTTGACATTATGTATGTTGAAGAAATTCGTGAGATTATTGTTTTGGTTTATGTTAGGGGAGATAGCGTTATTTTTGCAATTATTATTATGTTGGTACTTTAAACATAGATAGATATATAGTGTACCTACTTGTATTTATTTAAAAGAAAACATTACACATAACGATTAAAATATGTATTTGATTTGAATTACTATCATTTTGGGTATGGACATTGTTCTTTAATATAGTTAAACAAATTTCATTTTCTGTAAGATCTTTGTAAAAAACGTACCTATATTGAGGAATACGTGAATTAATTGATTGAAGGATATGGACAATAATGAATGGACCTACTGGGATTTGAACATTCTGAGATATAGACAGTTTCTCAGGACATTATGAACCTGAACGCTTTAGAATAAATATTACAGTTTACTAAGTATACATAGTAGGTATTGGGCGTACAGTAGGTAGGTACACAGGTCTGCGTGGATACAACCCCCATACACAAAATTTGTGTGGGTTCATTTCCCGTCGTCGAACAATATTTATTGCTAAATTGTATGTTACATTTGTTGTTAAGATAAATATTTGATCTTATATTTGTTCCTCTTTCAGAATACAATTTTTTAAAAATCAAAATAGTATATTTTTCTCGTTAAGTTTTGCAACAAAATAACCAATATTAAATTAAAATTTAAATAAAAACATAAACTACTTAAATCTAGGTGGCACAATGCTTTCAGGCGATCTTTTTGTTTCTCTTCTTTCTTGAAATATTGCTTTTTCAAATAGGTATGTGAAATTTTAAATTAGACAATACGGTAGGTACCTACTCAAAACACAAAAAATAATAACTACTAATACCCACCTATAAGTAGGTGCCCTATTTCAAAAACTTAGATCAAAAATGTAAACAAAAATCTCATGTATACATTTATTTGAAAGTGACAGCTCTTTATTTACTTTTTCCTTTAAAATTGAAAGTTCTGATCTAATTTTCTGAAATTGTGTATACCTAATTATTTAAATTGTACGTTACCAACCTTTGTCAAAGTTTTGACTTTAGACCACACATTAAAATTATCATCAGTACCTAAAATAGATATTAATGTTTCGCAAAACAGGTTTTGTTAATACAATATTAAAAACTAGCTAGACACCGCGGCTTCATCGGCAGTTATTCTACGCTTAAATCAATTTTTCCTTTGACGATGTTTGCATAAGAAATTATGGCTTATCTTTGTAGGCCACAGGCCTATATTCCGCGTCTTATGTTATTTATTTTCTAATCATAAACATTTCTAGTGATTCTAGGTTTGTTTACGTACAGGTGCACTTTTATTAGCCACACTGACTTTGTATTGGTTACATTGGATACTTTAATACAAGAAAACATTAAATTAGCTATCTATGACGAAATTTGTTTTTAGGTAACGCTGAAATTTTATTGTGGTCGTAGGTAATTCTAAATGTAACACATTACCACCTGGTGAGATGGTGGTCAAAATAAGGATTCATTACAAGGAATTATAAGGAATTATAAAATGATACGACCAATTAGGAATAGGGCGTAATAGATCATTATTATTATTCGCAATTCTCAAGACATTCAAGTTCAACGACCTAACGTTACATAATATCAAAGGTTTTTAAACCCACATAAAGGTTCTTAAACTAGATTCTATTAGACGACCTTGTATCAGACAGAATTATTATGAGGTCAGTCAAGATCAATACTCATTATCTTGACATTACTAGCTGACCCGGCGCACTTTGTGTCGCCTAGAAAACAAAAATCACTTTATACTGAGCAGTCAGTTACTCCTCTTTGTTAGGTTCAAAATGTATGGGAAAAATACTTATCGTAGTGACCGAGCGGGCAATGCGATATATTTATTATGTATTTGTGTTGCTTCTCCTCTACATGTCGTACTTTTCAAACGATTAGTAATGATGAAACTTGGTATTTTTCTATTTGCTGAGAATCTACATAGTGATGAGAAGCTGAGTTTTTATACATCTGTATGTAGACTGGTCACTTTTCGACTTCAACTTCTAGAATTATGTCCTTTATTTGTTTATAAGAAGGTCCAGTAAGTCGGTCAAAAAGTATCATGTGAACAGACCTGTCCTAAAAGGCCTACTGGCCTATAAAGCCTTCCAAGCTAAGTTAAGCCAGTAAACTAAACCAATGAACAAAGAGCAGATGGCGCTGGCATCGGATGATCTTTTTTTTTTTGTTGATAGTCCCCCACGAATGAAAACACCGAGTTTTTTTTTTCTTTCGGTCTGAGACTGATATGGCCAATTTGGCGCCGAGAGTTGTAAAAAACACCTGTTTGACAGTTCTTAATTCAAACCTAAGATCATTCGACTAACGCCCTCTGCCGGGATAAAAAGTTAGTGTTCGTCCTCATTGGTCACTGCGCTACAGTGGGATGAACTGTACTACACTATTTGTAAGTGGGCAGCTGCGCTGGTCACAAGATTTCACAACTAGCTTACAACGTTATTCAAATAGTGCCTTTTAAATAAAACAGAATTATATTTTATTAAATAAGTTTTGGTTTGTCGAAAGTATGTAAGATTCCTTTCGAGTATTTTCTTGGTGAACGTTTGTAATTTAAAATATTTTGTTCAGCTCAAATGCCAAGGTTGTCTTCTCTATAATGGAAACCTGTTTGTGAAACGTGATGCTTTTCGTTTTCGTTGCTTTATAGAGATAAAATTTACCAAAATAGAGTGTGTACCAAGCTTTATACAGAGCGTTTACCTCAGGTTGCGCAAGGCCTGGGCCTTAATCGGTCGAGGTCCCCTTTAGCCTGTGGCTACATTATCGCGATTACGCGAATATTCGCGTTTTCTCTGCACGTCTGGCCCAAAAAATTACCCTATCGGGATGTTTTATATTCATCATCCAAGCGATGTTCCCGCTTTCCTACTTTTACGTCTCCACTTCGCACGATCTTCGGCATCCCGTGTAGTGAGGCCATTTGCACGCATATCCGATATTACGACGTCAAGCCAGCACTTCTTGGGTCTTCCCAATCTGCCGCGGACGGGCGGAGGCGCCATAGCAAGACATTTGTTCTCCACGTAACTAGCCGGTTTTCATAAAACGTAGCACTGTAAACGGCATTCTTGTAATTTATTTGCAATGTCTCGGACATGAAGGCTGCCCCTGATGCGGGAGTTTTGCGGGATCGATCACTTAGTTCTTATCGCGATAAATCAACACGAATAAGGGCCCTATTCTGAAAAACTGAAAATCCATGTCGGGCGCATCGAAAATCGTTGATTATTTCATGACGGAATGTCGTAGAACTTTTTTTTGTGTACAGATTGTAGGCGACATTGTTTCCGATATTTTAGTGCAGTTTCCATACAAATATGTCGAAACGTATTGAAACCTATCGACATTTTAGCCAAATCAGACATTTTTTGTCTAAAATTTGGATAGGCTTTGCACCAATAGGAGGTTCTTGTCTCAAAACTACACCAAAATGTAGGAAACAATGTCACCTACAATCTGTGCACAAAAAAAAGTTCTACGACATTCCGTCATGAAATAATCAACAATTTTCGATGAGCCCGACAGGGATTTTCAGTTTCAAGGTCGTTGGCGTATATACTCCTCTAAGGCATGTATTCAACCCTTCACGGCATCAAACACAGCATCACATGATCATTGTCAGCAATAATACGCCGATTTGATTCTGCTGGACGTAGCCGTCTCCCGTCTTTCACTTGCAGCGTAGCTTCCGACATCATTCTGTGATCCCGTGACCTGCCAAAGGCCCCACTACCTTTGCCGAGTCGTGCTCTCGATTCGTAGATCGTACGACCGAGTACGGGTATAAATTATTCTGTAACGTGAAGTAACGCTCACGTATCGCGGTATCACGAAAATGCATGGAGGTCTAGAGGCTGAGAATTTTTGACTTGTAATGTTTTAGTAATATTACCTACAATGTAGTAATGTATAGTGAAAAACCCTGCTAAAGATGCAAAAAAAATATAAGTCATTAGGTACCTACCTATACCTATACCAGAATCAAAGTATTAATACTGTAATTTTCGAATGTTCTCTTAGTTAAAGTAAAACTATTTTATATTTTTGGTGTTTGTATCTAATAATGTGCACTACAGATACTCGTATAGTCATATCTTCCAACATCGACTATGTTAATCACTAATAGCCATCCGCAGCTTCATTCGCTTAATTTGATCACGGTGGAATATCGTTAAAAGAACATGCCCATTGGTTGATATCTAGGGATTAACTACCTTCTAGCAGGCAAAGAAAAATGGGGCCCAAACGGTCACCTGATCTTAATAAAAAACTTACCTTAAAAAGCACTTTGAGAAAATGCTAAAAATTAACAAAAAGGTTAGGGGCTTTCGTCATCAATTGACCATGCAGTTGCCAGTCTCGTTATTACGAACAATAATAATAGTAAAAAACAAAAAGATTACCTACCCAACTCACTAAGAATCATTTATTTCAGATTACAATTAGGTCCAATTCAATCATAATAAAAATTAAAAACACAAACTTAAAATAAAACAATTAAATCCACATAAACAAGAAACTCACTAACTAAGTAAATCAATAAATCACTAAGTCAATCAGTTAGTAAATCCATCACTCATGGGGTTACCTAGAACTCTCTGTAGTGCACTCAGCTGTCTAAAATGTCCATACCATTTTAGACAGCTGAGTGCCACGAGTAACAAAACGTGTTAAAAATTGTGCTGTCAAAGGCTTCCTCCACTCACATTGATTTTTAGGGTTCCGTAACCAAATGGCAAAGAAACGGAACCCTTATAGATTCGTCATGTCTGTCTGTCCGTCTGTCCGTCCGTCCGTATGTCACAGCCACTTTTTTCCAAAACTACAAGAGCTATTTTACTGTTGAAACTTGGTAAGTAGATGTAATCGGTGAACCGCATTAAGATTTTCACACAAAAATAGAAAAAAACAACAAATTTTTGGTTAAACCCCTCTGTAACTTATAAATAAAATAATGATAAAACTAAAAAAAATATATGGTGTAGGTACATTACCATGTAAACTTCCACCGAAAATTGGTTTGAACGAGATCTAGTAAGTAGTTTTTTTTAATACGTCATAAATCGTAAACCCAATTTACCTTTCAAAACAAAACATGGTAGATAGATAATGGTACGGAACCCTTCGTGCGCGAGTCCGACTCGCACTTGGCCGGTTTTTGAATAACCTTTTCCACGAATACTGGGTCGGATAGGTTAGTTAGTACTGTAGGTAACTACGTATGGAAGCGAGTAAAAAGAAATTGAAAATTCTCAACTGAAAAGTTCTTGTCAAGAAAAGTTTACGTGGAACAGTATACTACTGATACGACCACGAAAGTAACTCAATATGATAGTTTGACGTTTGGGGCGGTATATTTGAGTGTCTATTTCTCGCGTATTTGTTGCTTAGATGAAAACAAAAATAGTAGATACGGTATATTCTAACATTGCGTATTTGAAAAATGAGCCAGAAACCCCTACATGCATTTTCATAAAATTATTGTATTTTAAAACATTTGTCTTTAAGAATGATTCAGGCATTTGTAAATAAGCAAAAAGGTATTCTTATGGATTTCAAAAAGATGACAGCAGTGTGACAGCACGTGCTCACGCGGCAACGGTTCGACATACAACTGAGGCTAGTGCGTCAGCTAGACGCAGTTTTATCGTCTCATTTTTTGAGACTAGGTACTGTATCTTTAGTTTTTTGCTTTAATCGAAGATTTGTTGTTGTTATCTCGTAACACCTTCCAAGTCTTTATCTTTAAAAGGAAAGTTACCTATTTATCTGTACTTACTTAAAAATACTAATAAACTGGTAAGTGAAACATCTCCATTTGTAAAAATCAGATAGCAAACTATAGTGCGTTTCATCTTTAAATTCCTATGCCGTTATGTAGCAAAACAAAAAAGTCTTGCCTTAATATCTTGAATGTGCTATACCCTAAACCTTGAATAAAGGAAGATTGGTTCATTCATTCTTCATAATATACGAATCTCCCTTAATTCAAGGTAGCACATGAAATTTTTTGTATTTTGCACTTTGTTGTTTTGCTACCAACATGACGGCATAGGAATTTAAAGATGAAACGCACTCTACCATGAAACTTAACAATATTCAGGGAAAGAGTTAGTAAGAACGTCATTAGATATCATTGCATGGCATCATTCACATTCATTTGTAAATAACTTTTGTTTACAAGAAAGTCACGGACCACACGGATGACCGCGCTATGCCTACCCCTGTGTTAATCCAATCATTTAGTTATAAGTGGATTTATTAATTAAATTTCAACGCAATCTGGTCTCTAATCGTTGTGAAAGGGTATTTTGAGTTGCGTTTTTTCGGTCGCGCAATTTTCGCTCCATTCAGTTTTATATAAAAGCCCTATTTTGTCACACTGCGGCGTTAAATGAGTTATCTATTTTCTACGAAACCGAATTTCGCTCCCGATAAAAATTACACTATGGCCGCACGTAGGTACCGTGGATACCTGAACAAGCTTGCAGTAAAATACATAAAATTATTGGGTATGTTTTGTATTTTTTTGCTAAATACAAAATTCATTAGCACCAACTTAAATCTGTGTAGGTATGTAGGAAGAGGAACGTCTAACTAATCAGTGGGTGACAAAATATCATAGATATTTCTCTAAAATGTCTAAAATCTACATGCCTAAAACCAACAAACTCGTTCGTTAGTAAAAATAAAACCGCTCGCTTGCGGCACCTTTCGGCGTGTGAATGGTAAATATTAATATTGTCTGGCGAAAAATCGTTAGCTATTTGAATTCTACTAACTAATACCTATAAATAAAAATATTATAATTACATATCTCGAATTTGTGAATTACCCATTTGTAAAAATATATCGACGCAAATACCTAGTAAATATTCACAGACATACATTTAACAATGAACTAACACGAGTTCAAAGGTTCTCTTTTCTTATCTGCCTACTTATATATCTACATTGATATCTATCTTTGTATTGTACCTGTGTATCATGAATGAATTGAATACTGTCTTTTTTAAGGTTCCGTAGCCAAATGGCAAAAAACGGAACCCTGACTAGACTGAAGTTTTAAAACAATTGTCTGGGTCCCAGGATAGGCAGTAAATCAAGAACTTATAGTTTTTTTTAATTTATGTTTGTTGTTTCTGTTACTTGTGCATTGAAAAGCTACTGAACCGATTATTTGATAGCTCATTTTTAAAGTAAAGTTGTGATGTACTTTTAATCCAAATCCAACAAGTAAATCCCGAGTAATCCACGAAAGATTGAACCAGCCAACCGACCGCTCATGGAAATCTCTGAGTTTATTGTTTTCCACTGGATCAACAGTAACGCGGGTGAAATCGCAGGGCGCAGCTAGTTATCTAATTAAATGTACCTACTTTAAATAACATACATTTAAGCTAGGTACGTTAGTATGTAAGTTATCACCACATAGAGAAGAGCTCTCCGAACAATGTTGTACTAAATTCTCAGAATACGAAATGCAAACTCAAAGCATTCTTGGACAAAAAGATCTTAAAATAATATGTAGTACAAAGACATACCTAAAATCCGACATAATTCTGTTATTGTGCCGACCGACGACGTGCTAAAGGTTTTTCAATAATAAATAAATAAATAAATAAGGTATTTTGTATTTTTTGCTAATACTTATGTGGAGGTGTGAGTGGGTGTCTGTTTTGTTACCTTTCATATAACCTCTAAAAATTTGTAAACCTGTTGTTCGGTACCTATCTTTACACGTGTAGGGGATCAGGGTTTGATCCCGAACATACTTATCACACGTGGCAAGATAGATAAGCTTAGGTTTTAATTTTAATTTTTGGTTTTAGAATTTCGAAATAATGGGGCGGCACACGCAAAGCTGTGAGCAGATGGCGCTGGGGTCGGATGATCTTTTTTTTATTTGATAATGGTCCCCCACCAATGAAACCGCCGAGTTGTAAAAATCACAGTTCTTAATTCAAACCTAAGATCAGTCGACCAACGCCATCTGCCGGGATAAAAAGTTAGTGTTCCTCCTCATTGAATGAATGCATTATTTGCACAACAAACATTACAATTAGTATACATACATGACAAGTTAGACAAAAACACAGAAAGCTTCAGAGTAAATCTTCGTACAAATAAAAAAGGGCGACCTTATCGCTAAAAAGCGATTTCTACCAGGCAACCTTTGGAAGGAAAGGGTCAGTAAAGTTTGTGTGGTAGGCCGAGAGAAGCTGATATTCAGATAGGAAAAATTAGGGGCTTTCGAGATTCTAAAATCTGACTTACGGCTTATAATTTACTACATTGGTATACTTTATATAGAAAACCAGCAACATAATTATAGAAATCCCTTTAAAAATTACAAATTAAATCACACAACAAATAGAAATTAAAAAGAACTTAAGTGCTGGTCTCCAAATTAACCTACAACCTAAAAAACGATAGACACTAGACTCATTCATTACTAAGTACTTGTTGTTGTGGGGAACTCGATAAACACATTTTTAATTTTTATTATAGAACGAGCAATTACTAAGTAATGACTGCCACCCGCACCCATGGAAACTTCTGAGTTTTCCACCGGATCAAGACCTAATCAATATCATATAATAAAACTGTTCTCAGAACTTTTAATCAGTTTTAAAAAAACACAGTATTGTTTTCGTTTCCCGACTTTTGGATCATTAGTGTGCGCTATGAATGGACTCGTTCAGAGTTAGAACTGGCGTTCCATATTCGAACAATGGATGCGGTAAATTAGTGTTTATGCAACTGGTTTGAGTTAATGGGTTAACTGATGCTGAGGGCCGTGAATATTAGATTATTTATGCGGAGAACAACCGCATCTGACACAGATGCGGTTGTTCTCTGTAAGTTGGCTGTGGGTTCAAAGTAGCCTATGTTACTAATGGTGAATGTAGCTTTCTAATGCTGAAAGAATTTTCGAAATCGGTCTAGTAGTTTTTGAGTTTATTTATTACAAACATACAGACATACACACACAAAAATACAAATCTTTCCTCTTTATAATATTAGTATAGACTAGCTGCGCCCCGTAAGATTATCGGAATTAAAAGTATCCTATGCTACTCTACGTTACTTAAACAATCCCTGTGCAAATTTTCATCCAAATCGGTCAAATTGTTTGACCGTAAACAGGGAACAAACAAACAGACATACTTTCGATTAATAATATTAGTGTGATTTGTGTGACCTATAATCTACAAGATACCTATTTGTTTCTCGATTATGGATGTTTATTTACTTATCAAAATCTTGAAAAATACTTCTAAAACACACCAGCTTTTAAGAATTTTAAAATATTTTTTTACAAAATTATTTGAAATTCGCAATTATCTTTAAGACTTACCAATCTTTGGTATGGATCATTCTCAGTAGATGACCGACCTTTAATTATCTTTAACTGACTTTAAAAAGAAGGAGGTTCTTATTCGGTTGTGGCAATTTTTTTATGGCCGCCGGCTTGTCCGATTGTGATGATTATTTTTTTATTTATCATGTTATCGATCAAATCCAAACCAGTATCTACATATAGACACAAAATCTTGATTTACTTTGAGACAAATATTATTATTAAATTTTGGACCTAATTCTCGTAACTAATCGAAACGTAGAGGAAGCTGCCGCGAGCCAACCGGAACCGTACAGTAGGCGCCTACTTGATCGATAGGGTTGCCTGTTCTTGCAATCACGGAGCATGGATGGGCTCAATTTGGATCTATGTTATAAAAACAATATTTTGTACCTATAAGGTATTTACGTTGCAAATGCTTTTTTTATTGTTTTTTTTTGCAAACATTTGGTATTATATTTTGTAATCTTTACTTACTTATTAAATTCAAAGTTTTGAGAAATTGACTGACTGAAATATTTATACGTACTAGCTGACCCGGCATACATTGTTTTGCCTTATAAATTATAGATAGTAGCCGATTCTCAGCCCTACTGAATACGCATATAAAATTTGGTAAAAATCGTTCGCGCCTTTTCGGAGGAGTACGGTAACTAACATTGTGACATAGAAATTTTATATATTAGAAAGATATATACGCAGAGTCTAAACAGTAGGTTCTAAAACAATTAAAGTTAAAAGGTGTGTGCTTTGTGATGTAGGTAATAGATATCGACTAAAAATTTATTTTTTCGAAAACCCATAGGATCGGAACTTAATTTGGGAACTAGTTATTTATAAACGGTTGTTACTAAATGTTGCCTACTTAGAAAAAAAACAACGCTTGTAGTTAGTAGGTACAGGTATTTATAAATTGTATTCCGAAGTTACTTCAACATGTCAACAAAAAATATACTTACTTAAAACTGGAAATACGTAAAAAATAACAAAATAAGTGAACACGAAAACAAATCGGATAGTGTAACAAATTATACCCGTCTCGCAAAATAAGTCGTTTCAAAGTTAAAGAAAAACGATTTCTTATATCACGACTACCTGCTGATCAACCTAACCTAACCAAGTACGAATGTGTGGTTTGGAAATGCGCCAACCGTTGAGAAAAAAACCATACGAAATTAATAAAGGTTCTGTAACGAGGTCAAGATTAAATTTTTAAAGTAATTTTTACGTGGGAAGGATAAATATATATTAACATAGCAGTGCCCGCGACTATTTCCGCCTATTTTTTTTGAAAATATAACATAGCCTATAATATAGCCTTTTTCAATAAATGGACTATCCAACACTGAAATATTTTTTAAAATAGGATTAGCGCGAGCGGTTCCTGAAATTAGCGCTTTCAAACAAACAAACTCTTCAGATTTATAATATTAGTATAGATTTTTGTCACATTGGAACAATTAAAATCACTTCAACACTGGCAACCCTAAGGTGCCTTTGGCTATACGACATACAAACCCATAGGGTGGGGGACGGATCGATTCGAACGAGACCCAACTGTCATAGAATACCAGGAAGCAAAACTTTGTCGCGAATTGTTCAACCACGCAGTTACTAATCGGAAACTTTCGAGAAAAACTTCGAAATTTGCCCAAAATAACAAATTAAACTGAGTAACCAAAAGTATCTCCGTCCGTTTTTGGATAATTCACTACGATCTGCTTAATTAATATGTTCACTTTATCTTGAAGATTGGGTTTTACATTTGTCTCGGAATTTGGCGATTTTGTCATTTCTGAATGCATGATTATCGAAATTCTTCCATGTTTGAATTGGGTCACCTACTACGTTTCGAAATGTTTAAGCTGAGATTACTTTTGATGATGTGAATGATCATCAAAATAAATAAATAAATAGGTGATTATTATAAATAAAAACAAATCATTGGTTTCTTGTTATTTATTACTAAAGTAAATATTGATAAAGGGACGTAGCGTGTGATTAAGTTATTAAGATAGTTTACATTTATCTATTTTAGCGCCCTATCAGTTTTTGATGAAGTACCTACGTACCTTTTAGAGAACATGCGCTGAATAGGAATTCCATAGAATATTGAATTTCGAATAATATTCGGTGCCGCGATACGCAGTCTTGGCGCGCAAACAGCGCGTAAAATTTGTTTCTCTAGTTTAAGAGGAGTATATACGCCAACGACCTTGAAACTGAAAATCCCTGTCGGGCTCATCGAAAATTGTTGATTATTTCATGACGGAATGTCGTAGAACTTTTTTTTGTACACAGATTGTAGGTGACATTGTTTCCTACATTTAGGTGTAGTTTTAAGACAAGAACCTCCTATCGGTGCCAAGCCTATCCAAATTTTAGACAAAAAATGTCTGATTTGGCTAAAATGTCGATAGGCTTCAATACGTTTAGACATATTTGTATGGAAACTGCACTAAAATATCGGAAACAATGTCGCCTACAATCTGTACACAAAAAAAAGTTCTACGACATTCCGTCATGAAATAATCAACAATTTTCGATGCGCCGACATGGATTTTCAGTTTTTCAGAATAGGGCCCATAAGAAATTGAAGATTATGATATCGGTAGGCCATTATCATAATCTATTTAATTTCTTCACCCTTTTTCTTTACGTACTTTTATAAATCTAATTAACTATCCGTCTTATCTAAATACATTTATAATGAATGTAGATATTCATGTACATTTGAGATATTTAAAAAAAAATACTAATCCAGGGCGTAACGTTAACCTAATGAACCAACTAAGGGTCTCTGCACACGTAACGTTTCCCGGACGGGACGTGCCAATTTCTACATACAAAAATCCTGTCGGGGCGACGTTGGGGGGGATGGCACAGCCTAATTTCTACAGTTTTTGCAATGTTTGTGTGTGTCTGTTTAAATGAGCACGAATCACGTAAAAACTACTGAACCGATTATAATGAAATTTAGGTTGGAGCTAGCTGATTACTTGGGTTAGGTACAATATACATAACTTTTTATCTGAATCCTTCCGAGTATTAAACGTTGATAAAAATACTTACTTACTGGTGTAAAAAATCCACACTTAAACGATTCGAACTGATGCTGCCAAGCGCGATGCCGCTCCTGTCAGCATCTGTACTGCGATGGACGGCCGCTTAAGTGTGGACCTTGTGGGACAGCAGCGGCTGATAAGTGTTCGAACCACGAGGGTGAAGCCGCGGGCAAAACTAGTTTGAACTAAAAATGTTGTTGGTGAAATGATTTTTTGGAAAAAAAAAAGACTTTGTATTTTGGCTTTGTTTGATCGACTAAATAACGCAATGGTAGATAGTTAAACAATCAGTAAGCTTTTAACCTGAAATGGTTTAATCGGATATATTCGTCACCAAAACTGAATATTCCATGGATTCCAATAGTTAACAAATATTCGACGCATCCCTAGTACCTATACTTAATCAAAAACTGATAGGACGTTAAATCGTTATAAAATATATTAACAGGTAGGTTAATAATGTATACCCAACAAATGTAACTAGTGGCTAGCTGTATCCAGCGGGTTACCCGAGTAAGTTCGGTATCGGAATTGGGATAAAATTAAAAATCCATTTTCAAGATCCCACCCACCTCAATTCATATGGCATTTAAATTCATCAAAGCCTTTCGGACAACATATTTTTTATTTTCTTAACTTTGAGAGCCCATAACTAATTATTTTCTCATTATTTTGGACTAACAATGCCTTCGATAGATCAAGGATACATCTGGGACCAAAATCGAATAAAAAGTTTAAGCGAAAACATGTACAAAAAAAAGTTGTAAGGGTAAAGAGGTAAAATTTGGGAAAAAAATAAAAAATCTCAAAAATTATTATAAAAAAAAATGTGAAGAGTTAGGGTCTTTTCCTTCAAATTGTTTTTTACAAATAGGTCCAGCTACACGCCCACCAGGTTTGTCTAACCCTCCACCAAACACCCTGTATATATTTATTTCTATTTTCAACAATAACAATTATTTAAAAGCATTTTTTAATATGCAAAGATGTGTTCTATTTTCCTTTATTTTCTCGTACAATAGTAGCCTACGGTCAGGCATTATTCTAAAGAAATTCACAACAAACATTCATTAGGTGCGCGAACGTATGACCTACTTCTGTGGGGTTGAATGCCTGGGTCTTTATCTTCATATTTCTACAAATATGAGATGCATTATACAGGGCATAACATGAACTAGATTTCAAAAGAAATTGCGGTTAGTACGCATTTCAATAAAACTTTAAAATAACATAACAAAAGGCTCTTATTGAGTTTTTGGGAGCAACTTGGGCTAATTAATTTTATCAACCAATTTAAGGGGAAGATACCAACGGGAATGGGATTTATGTAGGTGAAACCGGGGGGCGTAGCTATTATTGTTGAAGCTGTGTATTCTGAATCTTTAAACTTGGTTTTAAATACGCACTTACTGTGCCCCGTGGGTTCCTAAACGGGGCCCGCGGGTTTGCGGGCGGGGCAATTTCCAACCGAGATAAAAGTATCCTATATGTAAATCCAGGTTATCTTACCTGTGCGAAATTATAAAATTTAGTCAAATCTGTCGTTTTTACGTGACAGGCATCCAAACAACAAACACACATAATTATCGGCTTATTCCCAATCGGGCCACTCCTTCAATTGTTTCACTGTTTTGCTTCCATACCTTGAGTTCTAATCGGGCCAAAACAAAATTAGATAGTCATTTTATTGTGAAAATATTTTCATACTTCATTTCCTCTTCGGGCCAAAATGATTTTGGTACGGTCAACAAAAAAAAAAAGTTAATTTCTAATAGACTAAAGAGTAAAAGCACACACTACAATATTTGAAAATGTGATAACGATTACTGTTGCGTCACTTACATGTAGTACCTAAGTGTTTTTGGCTTATAAGTTTCCACTCGAGACTTGTACTTAGCTTAGGATTAAAATAAAACAATCACGAAATAGTAAGGAAAAGGATGTAGTGGACAATTGGTCAAGCCAAAAAATAGTGTCAATTGGTCAAGCGTATAGTTACCGCAAATGAAAGTGTCAATTGGTCAAGTCTTCGAAGAGTGTCAACTGGTCAAGTCCTTTTTTTTTAATACAACAAAAGACGATCGGAGTAGAAACAAAAGACGATCGTTATGAAAACAAAAGACGATCGAAATGGAAACAAAAGACGATAGAAATGGAAAAAAAAAAACGATCGAAATGGAAACAAAAGACGATCGAAATGGAAACTAAAGATGATCGAAAAAGGCACAAAATATGACAGCAAGACAGCCTGTCAAACTTAAAACGTCAATATCTTGGAAATTATTGGCCCTAGACCACTAATTCCTTAGCATAAGTGATAGAGCTCTTCAAGATATTTGTTTTTGATGACAGCTATCAAACTTAAAACGTCAATATCTCGGAAACTATTGGCCCTAGACCACTACTTCCTTAGCATAAGTGATAGAGCTCTTCAAGATCTTTGTTTTTGATGACAGCTGTCAAACTTCAAACGTCAATGTCTCGTAAACTATTAACCCTAGACCACTACTTCGTTAGCATAAGTGATAGTGTTCTTCAAGATCTTCATTTTGGATGACAGCTGTCAAACTTAAAACGTCAATATCTTGGAAACTATTGACCCCAGACACTACTTCCTTAGCATAAGTGTCAATGGTTTTCGAGATATTGACGTTTAAAGTTTGACAGCTGTCATCCAAAACGAAGATCTTGACGAGCTCTATCACTTATGGTAAGGAAGAAGTGGTCTAGGGTCAACAGTTTCCGAGATATTGGCCGTTTAAGTTTGACAGCTGTCATCTAAAATGAAGATCTTGACGAGCTCTATCACTTATGCTAAGGAAGTAGTGGTCTAGGGTCAATAGTTTCCGAGATATTAACGGTTCAAGTTTGACACTATTTGACAGGCTGTCTGGCTGTCATATTTTGTGCCTATTTCGATCGTCTTTTGTTTTTCAACTAATCGCCTCAAAAAAAAACTATTTATTTATATAAAAAAATAAAAAAAATTGTAAAATAGTCAACCCTCGGGCGATTATTATTTTAAATAGCTACATGGTAACCATGGAAACATGGTAGGCGGAGTGGGGGGGTGTTAGGTTTTTTCGTTACGAAATTTGTTCAATCAAAGCTCAAGGCCCGCGAAAAAAGCTATGCAATAGCTTAAAAAAACAAATTCTCAGTATTTTCTTGCTGTTTGAACTTAAAACATTTTGGCCCGTTGCGGAAAAAAGATTTGGTATTCGAAATTTTGTTTTGGCCCGAATAGAAAAAAAAATGGCCCGAATGGGACTATCAACGCACAGCCTAAGCCGCTGATAGTATAGAGCTGAAATTTGGAGAGTGTATTCTTTATGTGATGTAGGCATAATATCCCACGGGAACGCCGGAACAACGCCGGAAAAACAGCGGGGTGCAGCTGGTAAATAATATAAGTTTAGCGTAGACAATTTTAAATTCATCCTATTACTGGCCCGGAACATTGTTTTGTGGAGTAATTTTGCACAGCACCTATTTCCACCTGTTAGTGGTATGAGACATAGATTTAATGGACGCCGAACACTGAACTGAATTATATGGACAGGAAGTCTCGCACTGAATTTTGAGCCTATTTGATTTGGGCCATGTTGCGCTGTTGTCGCGCGTTTTCTATTGAAAGTGATGGTGACCGTCCATGGAACTAATAGTTCCGGAGACGGCACAAAGATCTAATGTCATTTTGTAATGTAATGTATGGTATAGCAATTCCAGCGGGTACGCTGGGATTACAAGTAGGTATACTTGTATAGTTTCATTTCAGTGACGCCGAACATTACGAACATAGAAAATGGAATCGAACTTGAAACTTTCTGCATAACAGGCGTTCATCTGCTAAACCACAGAGATCGTCATATGCTAGATAGGTACAAACATACTATATCGGTATCTATAGGCCAATATTGATTCCTTGAAACACCAGTGAATTAAATGAATGTAAACATTTAACTGACGCGTACCCACTTAATATAAAATGGAATCGTCCATTACGTGTGTAAGAAATGATTCTCGAGCGGTACGAAACTGAAAGACCACAGATTTTTCGCGACGTTGGATTGAAATTAAACTCATTTTTCGATTTTAATTTAGCTTAGCTCTTCTTCAGGCTTGACTCCAGATTTTCAATCCTGAAGAACGTTATGTTAGAAATGATTCTCACGTGGTACGAAACTGAAAGAACACCGATTTTTCTTCTCTTTTCACGACGTTGGATTAAAATTAAACTCATTTTTCGATTTTAGTTAACCTTTAGACTACTTTTTTTCAGGTTTTCATCCCGAAGAAGAGATTTGTAAAAAGTTGTGAAAAGTTAATCAATTGAATTGAAGCAATGCTAAAAGTAACCACGCTATTACCTCAACTTAAAATTGAGTTTTATTTCAACTGAAAGGTCATTTTAAACTTTCAAAATATCTGTTGCATTTAAATTCAAAGTCCTGTGTGTGTTCTTTGTCAAGTGTAGGTATCTTAGACAGTCCCCTAAGAAATAGTTTTCAGAAATTCCTACGGAATCTGAATTTACGCTGGCGAATTCGCCAGCGTAAATCGAAACCTACCAATTCTACAAGAGGTTGGAGTTTATCGAGCAACTGCTAATTATTATGTTTTTGTACATACACGTTATGGCGAATAACTTTTTATCTATTTTTTCAAACCCAACTTTTAAGCTATTGCATAGCTTTTATATTATTTTAAATTTCTGAGGGTATCTTTTTCTGTAAAACACCTGTTTTTAAAAATAAAGCTAATTAAAGTTTCGATTGTAGTAGTCCAAACTCAATTTAAGGTCAATCAGCTCCAACTCTCAAAAACAGCTGATTTTTGCTAAAAATTTACTCAAAATTTTCGGAAACTAATTCGAATAGCCAAAAGTCGTAGAACAAAAAGTTGTTCGCCTAGACGTGTAGAACAACGTTTAGATGCCGCTGCTTTATAAACTTAAACACCATGTATATTAGAGTGGTAGGTATGTTTCCTTTTAAAACATCACTAAAGGTGGTTTAATAGGTTTAACTTTAACAATAAGTTGAAAAACATAACAGAAAAGTTTAACCCTTTTTTATGGTTAAACCGAAGATATAATACGCCGATTCTTTCGTTTTGTTTTGAGGCAAGAATCGTGCTTAATCAATCCTGACAGGCAACAATGTTTGCTGTCTCTTTAACGCAGGTTAACCAGCAGTACTTTAAAGGTTAATCAGCCGTAAGTTAACTCCATAATATTATGTTACAGTTTACTGTATAAAAAAAAATGTTAAAGTAATCGTTATGCTCCAACCGGTTAACTCTTAATCCGCTTATCGGCTCCTTGTTTCAATCTTTTATTTTAATCTAAAAGTATTAAATGATTAACTCTGGGTTACTATTTCCTAAGTAGACCTGAAGTAGACTGACTTTTAAAAGACGTGCGTAAAACTAAATCCTAGAACAACATGTATGTATGTGACTTTGTTACTTCTTCACGCAAAAATGACTAAACTGATTGCGATTAAACTTGGAATATAGATAGCTAAAGATCGACTTTAACGAGTGCGACTACCATCTGACCCAACCCCGTAGGGAAAGGCTGCGTCAGAACCCCATTCGTTCTTCAGCTAGTGTACCAGCTTGGAGGTGAGGTTGACTTGGACCCAAAGTTCTTAGTGAGCTTCATACACATCCCAGTGGGCCCCATAGCTTCTAAATTGGTACCTACCAAAAAATCAGTTTTTTTTGCAATTAAGAAAGACAGGCACTTACCCACTAGGTACGTTTTTACAACTACATAAATATGTTGCAGTTTTTTAGTTTGAGTACCTACTCCAACCATAGCCTAGTTACAAAGAATACTTTATATTACTATACCTCAAAAATTCTGTTTACTTTTTGTAAGAGACGTCTTTTAAAATTTGCTTTAAAAGTGTATAAAGTATTGAAACGATCTACATGCAAAGTTTGAAGCGTCTGGTAAAAATATTTGCATCGAAACCAACGCATATTTTATAGTCTTATTTCCCCCATACAACGACCTTCGCTGAGCTGGTTAATAGATAAAAAGTATTTCAAATTCGATTATATATTTTTAACTCAAAACTCATACATACATAAAAAATAATAATTAAATCCAAAAAAAAGGTCATATAAATAAATGAATCCTGCGCTATAAATAAAAAATGTCGTCAAGGGGGTCCGCACGAGGCATCGTCCCCAAAAGGCTGGCAGCATTCCCTCTCTGAATGGCCAAGCTGACCCTCTCTCCTCTGATTATATATTATGTCAATTAATATATATTAGAAATGGGTTGTCTAAAAAATGTAAGTTCAGATTAAAAAAAAAACACTGGTTTGGTAAATATAGAAAGTCCATACCAAACGAAAGTATGAAGCCCATAGTAAATGGATACGTTAGGTTGACTCTTTTTTCCCATCACATCTCTTGGGGAGGCAGGTATAAACAGGTATGTAAATCGATACTAGTAACCTGTAGCGGTCTGGGCAATGATGAATTAATTAAATTAACATGAAGATTTAATTACAAACACGGTGGTATAGGGTTACTGTCTGCAAAAAATCAGCCCTGAATTCCGGTTGTTATTTAATAAGGTAAGTTAAAGTAAGTTATAAGTTAACTTATAACTTTTTTATTAACATTTTAAAATGTTAAAAAAAAAACTTATTCTGAACTGTTTTTTTTTAGCCAACCCATTTGCAATATATTTATTGACATATTTAATCCTACTTCCTACTTATCCTACTAATATTATAAATGTGAAAGTTTGTATGGATGTTTGGATGTTTGTTACTCTTTCACGCAAAAACTACTGAACCGATTGCGATAAAGCTTGGAATATACATAGTTGGAGACCTAGAATAACACATAGGTTACTTTTTATCCCGATATTCCCGCGGGATCGGGAATAACTGAATATAATTATACTATACATCTATTAAACAGCTCCGTGAAAGTCGTTGTTTGGTGGGATGATACACCATTAGTTGAAACTAATGGTGCCACCGAAGTTTGATTGAACAAAAACAAAATAGAATTTTATTTTGTGCCTATTTCGACCGTCTTTTATTTTTCAACTAATCGCCTTAAAAAACAAAAAATAACTATGTATTTAATTTAAAAAATACAAAAACTTGTAAAATAGTCAACCCTCGGGCGATTATTATTTTAAATAGCTACATGGTAACCATGGAAACATGGTAGGCGGAGTGGAGAGTGTTAGGTTTTTTCGTTAAGAAATTTATTCAATCAAAGCTCAAGGCCCGCGAAAAAAGCGATACAATAGCTTAAAAAACAAATTCTCAGTATTTTCATGCTGTTTGTACTTGAAACATTTTGGCCCGTTGAGGAAAAAAGATTAGGTATTCGAAATTTTGTTTTGGCCCGAATAGGAAAAAAGAATGGCCCGATTGGGAATAAGCCCGGACTTCATACGCCGGAGAACGACGCGGACATATCCACATACAAAAAATGTACGGGGCGAATTGAGAACCTCCTCCTTTTTTGAAGTCGGTTGATTAGGTGGAAATCAGTGATTGATATGTCATACAGGAGAAGCAACTTTGGATGTAATTCACCCTATAATAACTTACATAAGTTCGAAGCCAGTGCGAGATGTACTAAAGTCATTTTAAATGATACCGACCTAAAAAGACAGATGTCAATAAAATGACAATTTTTTGCCACCGTTTTCCACGGCTCAATAGTTACACTTCTCTAGTGGAAATCGTGAAAGGATACTGTTTTGTCTACTATCCATATTTTGGTCTTCATTTTCATCTTAATCTTTAATAGTGTGTGACCTAGAAACCACCTTGCCGGACTTCTAATTTGGAGATGCCACTTTGACCCCTAACACCCAAGTCGTTGACTCATTGACAGTGCGTTTGACTCAATCGGAGCAACAAAATGCCTTTATTTGGTTATCATTTTATTCTTTGTTTTCACAAACTACTGTGTATTTTATTATTATTATGTGAAGTTTTGTGCGTAAGCAGTGCGATTTAAGCACGGTAATGTAGGTCAAAGTAGGTTTTTCTATGCAAACAAACAAACAAACTCTTCAGCTTCATTTTATTAGTGTATATAAGGATGGCGGGTGTAGGTCTTAAAATCGTAAAGTTATATACCTGAGAGGAATGTACTAGCAATGTACTGAATGTACCTAAAATTTGGAGCAATGTACTATTTCAGGGTCAAAGTTATTAAAGAAACAAGGTACACCCGCCAACCTGACGTCAGCTTGGCGAGTGTACTTTTATTTGAGCCAACTAGACACTTCTGGAAGTGGAATAAACTGCCAAAGAAATGTACGAGGAATGTACTCTCACGTATTAAAAACCCAACCCAATATAGCGAAAGGTTACAGAGATATCATCAAAAGAAAATAAATACCTAGAGGCGCAGACGTGGCAGTGACGTGGCGGTGGTTAATATCTTTTGTTAACCACCGCCACGTCAATGCCACGTCCGCGCCTATAAGTATTTATTTTCTTTTGATGATATCTCTGTAACCTTTCGCTATATTGGGTTGGGTTTTTAATACGTGAGAGTACATTCCTCGTACATTTCTTTGGTAGTTTATTCCACTTCCAGAAGTGTCTAGTTGGCTCAAAATAAAAGTACACCCGCCAATCTGACGTCAGGTTGGCGGGTGTACCTTGTTTCTTTAATAACTTCGGCCCTGAAATAGTACATTGCTCCAAATTTTAGGTACATTCAGTACATTGCTAGTACATTCCTCTCAGGTATATAACTTTACGATTTTAAGACCTACACCCGCCATCCTGATACACCCTTTTATTAGTATAGATATAATAAGTACCTACCTGGCCGTGTACTATGTAAGAAGAAGTAAAACATCTCACTCACACACATTCACATTTTACAGTAGGTAGGTATTAATAGGACGTCCCTTCCCTTCATATTTAAATATTAAAGTCTCTGGCGTGTAATAAATTCTCAACATTTTACTTAAAGATTTGTCTCTTTTCTGAAAAGTACTTTCAGGTCACTCCGCTAATGTAATTAATTAACGATAATTTTACATCGCCTTCCGAGTTTTCAATGTCCGTTACACTTAGTATTTATTTATGAGCATCCATAATCGTCCGAGCGATGTTCTCGGTTGCATCCCTTTTGAGAGCCCGGACCGTTTTCCTACTTTTACGTCTCCACTTCGCACGCATCCAAAGATGTATACCTAATATAATTGCGTTTCGTCAAAATGGGGTGTTTTCTAAATTATAGAATAATTTATCGGAGACGCTACTTTTAACCCGGCGCCAATGACTTGAAAATAATTTCAAAGACAATGACCATGGGTCATAATGACCCAAATTTCATCGATCGATTTTCAGGAAATTTAACAAGTCAGCTTAATTTTAATTATTGTGTATGTATAAAGGATTATTTACCGAGCTAATAAAACAAAAATTATATATTATTATATTGTATTATTATGTTGTATTTCATAAATCAAATCTTTATTAATTGTTTAACAACACATGCAAAATCTACTATATAAAAATAAGTCGGGTTTTCCTTCCTGACGCTATAACTCCAGAACGCACGAACCGATTTCCACGGTTTTGCATTCGTTGGAAAGGTCTCGGGCTCCGTGAGGTTTATAGCAAAGAAAATTCAGGAAAAAATTATCTATAATTTATAAGGCAAAACAACGTTTGCCGGGTCAGCTAGTCATCTATAAAACACAACGTGTCTATATTTTTAATTTTTGGAAAATATTTCTTAGTAATAATAGGAATTATTTATCTTATCTAGTAAAAAAGAGATCAAATCAAATTCTTATCATGTAAATACAATAAGATCAGTCTTCTACTTCGCAACTCACTGTCATGGAACTGCTGCAATTATTGCAGTATGAAATCAAATGGTATGAAATCTCGCTGCGCAGGCGGCGTTGCACTGAGCGGGTCAGCGAGGCGGGTAAAGGGGGGCTGTATCTCCAGCTACACTAACGCTCAAATCATGAAATGGACGCGAAAAAAAAAAATGAACGTTTAAAACTGCCTTGGGTCAATATGACCCAGCGTCAATGACGCCGGGTTAAAAGCTAGCCTGCAATGCTTTAAAAGCAGTGTCTCCAAAAAAATATTCTAAAATTTAGAAAACGTCCCATAACATCAGTTCAGCCGTTCTTGAGTTATAAATGGTGTAACAAACACGAATACTCGTATAGCTTTGCCCACGACCGCGTTGCTCGAACACCTACCTACCGCTGTACACAAGCGCTGTACGCTGTGTAAGTACAGATATTGCCTGACATCATCCGTGCTTCGCTGGTCGTCCGTTTAAGTGTGGTTTTTTGCACAGCGGTAGGTAAGGTTCCGTTCACTACTTATCGTATAAATATAAATATAGTAGGAGGATGAAGGTTACGCAGCAGCATTATTCATATTGGTGTTCCTACTTTAAGAAGCAAGTCATGTTATGGTAAGCCTGGGGAATCAAGACTATGTAATAAAAAAATTGTCCAGCGTCGTTCGTCGTAAACTTACACCTTTTTAAAACACAACGTCAGCGCGATCTAATTTTACCAGTAATGCCATCTATTGAGCATTCAATAATTCACGTAAAATTGTAAGAAACTAAGCTAGTAATAGCATCATCTTTCTAAAACGTAACGTCAGCGCGATCTAATTTTATCAGTAACGCCATCTACAAACGATAATGTCAGCGTTTTCTTATAAAATGGAATCAGCATTTTACCCTGATAGGGGATGAATTCCCGAAAAATATTTTATCCACCTCTATCGATACCTAACAATAAACCTAATACCCGACTTTCATAGATCTAACTCCCTCCCTAATTTTACACCCTCAGAGGGTGAATTTCTTAAAATCCGTTCTTAGTGAGCGCGTACGTCCTGAAAGGAACCCCCATGTAAAATTTTAGACTCTTAGCACTTGTAGTTTCTGAGATTTCGTGATAAGTCAGTCAGTGATTTTCGCTTTTATATATATATAGATAGATAAGATAGATAGATAGATAAGATAAGATAGAAGATAGATATAGATAGATATCCCAGATCTGAAGAGATGTAAAAATTGACTGCCGTTAAAGTAAACTGTAACCTATTTCAGAAATTTAGATCAAAAATGTACAACAAAAATCCCATACCTATATTTATTTAAAAGAGACAGGTCTTTATTTACTTTTTCCTTTGAAATTGTCAGTTTCTGAAAAAGAGCATAGGTATAGGAAAACACGGGTATCTACTATATCGGTTTATCAACACCGTGTTGAGTTTGTTGCAAATATGGCGTTATATCGGTAAAGCTTTATAAAACGGGTGCCTCCCATTCACTTGGCAGAAGCTGTAGGTACAGTGTCGGGACGTTCACGTCGAAAATCGATGCTGGTACCATTGCTGGTACCGGTTCGAACGTTCGAATCATTTGATTGAACTCACTCAAGGAATTAATTGAAACATTTCACAAATACTCCTCTCTTTTTAAAAACCTTTACGTTAAAGTGTTTTTATGTGAATGAATTCGTTATGAACTTTCGTTTGTTTCCGCTGAATTGCTAGCTGTATCCCGCGGTCTCACTGAGACCGCGGAGAATGTTTGAAAAACCATTATTTTTGGATGCCTGCACATAAAGAAACTCTCTCCAAATCAGCTCTCGACTATCAGCGGTTTGGGCCATTAGTCAGTCAGTCAGGGTCAGGACAAAGCATTTTATAAATATAAATATAGTAGGTATAAATATAGTATAATATTTTGTTGACTATAATATTAAAAATCTTTTTTTTTAAATATGCTACAGAGCAATAAAAATAGTGCAACATATTATTACCTAAATGTGAAGCAAACAGATTGACACTAGTACACGTATCTAACATCAAGCTGCTACAAAAAACCGATAGAGAAGACGCTGATCTAAAGATCTTCCACTCAACTGGGAGTGGCCTGGCCGCATACGTTTACCGAATGCATTAGAGATGGGCTTACAAAATCGCCCACTGGGTCCTTCAACTTGGAGTTTCCAAACAGACAGGAAAAATGGCGCGACAATTTAAATGCATTCGGCACAAAGTGGCCGGAAATAGCTTTAGATAGCTCTAGAAATGTGTGAAAGAAAATGGGGTAAGGTTTTTCTCAGCAGTGAGACACGCACGGCACGGGCTTATTACGAAAAGGTACTCATAAATAATAAAATTACAAACTAGACAGGTGTTTTTTATTAGTAGGTACATTTGTTTGACCTATGACTAATTTTATTGGAAGCAATCTGTCAGTACCTTGAGTCATGCTATGTCTTAATTATGTTAAACAGGAGCACGGCACTTCGACAGATGTAAGGTACTGTGTTTCTCGTATGATGTCTAATGGTTGACCCTAACTGCTCCACTTGTAACAGCCAAACTTCGTTATCAACGCTAGAGTTGGTCACAATTTTAACACACTGTTAAAAGCTTTTATTTTTAAAGTAATATGCAAATAACACAGTGTCAACTAACTAAATTAAATTTTTAACCCAGCCGAAAGCAAGCGAGCCTAAATATTCTAGCCTAGAAGCGCCCCGCGGTTCCCTGTTAGGTAGGTACACCACAGGGCACCGCGGGGCGCCCAGTTTGGGTGTTAAGGGGAAAGTACGCCTACTTTTTTATCCATAGAAAATTTAAAACGTAGTCGACTGTTTCCTCCCTGAATAAAGACATTAGAAAAAGTATGTTTATGCCATAAAACCTATAAGTACCATTTATTTTATTTATTTATTTATTTAATAAGGTACCTAGTTTAGCAGATAGAATACTAAACCTGTAACTGAAAAACTTTGAGAACCCTTGTTCTATCCAATTCTTAAAAAAAAATCCAATTTTTTACATACTTCTTACTAATATTCAAAAGGAAAGAGTTTATTGATAGGAAATATAGACATAGTGAGTAATTTCTTCTAACTATACCTACTACCTATATACAATAAATAGTTACCGAGCCCGAACATAATCCTTGACGAAGTTTAATATAATCTGTTACGAACCTACTACGGTATGTACCTTATCCAATGGCGTGTTATACTGCTACCTGCCACGGGTTTAGTGGCCCCTGAAAAATTGGGTCAAGGCTTTTCGGGTTCCTATGGATAAGGTTAGAAAGGCCTTGCCCGTGCTGATTGGTTAACTTACTCGAAGAAAAAAAAAACAAATTATTCGCACGTGGTCTTGTGACATTAGTGCTAAGTTTTAGTAGGTACTTTCGCTCATGGCAAATGTTGTTATTGTGATTTCATGAGTTGTAAGGAATTTGTGTTTTAGAAGTAAAGACTTGGCGTTCTAATTTAAACGTGTCAAATTATTGGTAATGCTAAAATTCTGCTTTTAATGTACTTATATTGAGCGACCTTTTTAAGCCTCTGTAGTAGGCCAGTACTGATATTGCCAGAACTTGATCAAGTATCATCTAAGGCCCTTAGATGATACTTGGTCAAATTTAGATTTTAGATGCGCCGCGTTGAATAGGGAGATCGAGTGCTATACAATTAACTAAGAAATATTTTTTATACACACAGTAGATGGGTACATACAGTAGACCTAGCACCTACCTAATATATAGGTAGTTACACCTGGGAATGTATTTCGAGGGTCTACCGCGAACTAAACTATCTCAGTTCGCATGGTGGAGCCAGCTTTTCAAACATAATAAAATAATGCATCATCACCGCAAACTATGACAGCTATACTCAGTCTCACTTAATTTAGTTGGCGGTTGACGTCCGGCTTTTAAGATTTTTGCATCAAACACGTTGAAAGTAGAGTGTTTTTAAACAAATTGCATTAAAGTTGTGGTCGTCGTAGAGCGCTGTTTATTATCGATATAAGTCTGTCGGATTCAGAAATGGGTCTGGACGGATCCTAAGTGTCTCGGATTTAGCAGCTTAGTATGCATGTTCGCTTGCACTGCCTACATCGATTGCTTTAGTATATCAGGAGTTTGAAAATGGGGTTAAATAAAATGGAAATAGCTAAATAGGTATACTAAAACAAATTTCATTTAAATTGTGTTTAACATGAAGAAAATAAGTCAGGTACAATACAAAACACTATATACAAATATTTTTAAATAACGGGGTATTTACCATATTTCAATTTGTTTTTTAACGGAGCTCGATATTTCGCCAGTAATTTCAACTAGCTAGTTCACGAGACAACCGATATTGTATTAATATAAATTATAATACAAACTAAATAAGTAATTTAAATGAAATTACAATTAAACAAATAACAATAAATTAAAAAGAATAACTAGTACGTATAGCATTATGTACAGCCGTTATATATCGGGCAAAAGCATCGCTTCTCAGTTTCCCTTTCACGTAATGGAGACGAGAGTTTGTTCGCATGATTCGATGAAGTTTGGAAAGTTTCTCTCTATGTACGTTAAATATTTTAAAAAAATACTTTGCACATCACACAGCGCCATCTAGCCACGTGTTTAGCTAAGCTTGTGTTACGGTAACTAGACAACGGATGCAATCCAACATTATTTTTCTTTTGTAAATAGGTCGGTAATAGTATAATTAATTAATTATACACACCTAACACCCAGACCAACAACAACAAATATTTATTTAAGCATAAATACTTGTACCCGGCGGGTTTCGAACCACCATTCTACCACCTTCTACGTTGCAGTCGTCATACACTAGTCGTTTTTTGTACATACGTACATACAAATTGTACAAAAACGACTAGTCACAGAGGTCGTCAATTTGTACCTTTTGACAAAAGAAAAATGAATATAAATATTACATCAGTTGTCTAGTCACCATAACACAAGCTTAGTAGCTTACTAAGTGGCTAGATGGCGCTGGTGCTTTTCTTTTTCATTACACAGGCGCCCCAGGGCGTGCATACTTCTACGTAAACTATAGTATTACTTTAATATTTTTATTTATTTATTTTTTATTTATTAATTTGGAAAACCAACAGCTATTACAACTTAATGATATCTTAGGTAATATAAAGCCAATTACAGGTCTTCACGAATACGAAACAGAATAAACACATGAAGCTACAAAAGCAAAACAATCAAACAAAAAAAGCTTGCATCTAGTACAGCATAGATACAAATGTAGGTAGTAGTTAGTTAACAATAATTAATAATATTCAGAGTCTAACAAGGAGCATTGAAAAAACTAAGACTAAGCTGCCTTCTAGCTGAGCTAACAGTGATAAAGAATGGATCAATTTCTGATTCTTTACACTGACTATTGAACTCATTCGCCGCTCGCACCATGAAAGTATTATTTCTATACTTCGATTTACGGTTAGGTACACTAATCAAATTCAAATTTCGCCGTCCAGGTCTAAATTTAGTAGCTCTGAGATAGATTTTAGATAATAGATCGGGACAGTCAACCTCACTTTTTAATATCTTAAGATAAGTTACAATATCAGAAATCTGCCTGCGATGCGTAAGAGGCAAAATATGAAATTTCCTACACATCACAAAATAGTTATCAGAGCGATAGGATAACCCTAACTTGTAACACAGATACTTGATGAATCGTTTTTGTATACTCTCAAGCCTATCAGAATAAATATTGAAACAGGGACTCCATATTTGTGACGCATATTCCAAGTGGCTACGTACAAATGTACAATAAAGAATTTTAAGTGTTTTAGCATCATGAAAACCTTTAGAAACTCTCATTATAAACCCTAAAGCGCTAGAAGCCTTATCAGTTATATAGTCGATGTGGCTATCGAAGACTAATTTCTGATCATGGAACACACCAAGATCACGCATTGAGGCAGATTTAGGCAGTTGCTCACCTTTCAACATATGAGGTTGGAATAACTAAACGTTTGCGAGTGAAGGTGACTACAGAACATTTCTTAGGATTGAGGTCAAGTTTATTGCCTTCGCAATAAATATCAAGACGAGACAGATCAGACTGGAGAGCCACCATGTCTTCATAAGATGATATCGATGCAAATATCTTCATATCATCCGCAAAAGAGAGCAAATGAGAGTGCTGGAAGCAGGAATCAATGTCGTTGATAAAGACTATGAATAGCAGAGGTCCTAATAACGATCCCTGTGGTATTCCGCTAGGGACCGGAACCCAGGCAGATGTGTGGCTATTCAACACAACCGCCTGAGATCTGTTCCGGATATATGACGCAAACCATCTAAGTAGGTCCCCTCTAATACCAATGTTAAGTAGTTTTTGAATTAGGATGTTATGGTCAATTCGATCAAAGGCCTTGCTATAGTCCGTATAAACCACATCCACTTGTGACCCTTTATCCATAGACTCAGTGATAAACTCGTTCAAAAGTATTAGATTTGTGACGGTAGATTTACCTCTAAGAAAACCATGCTGAGACGGACTTAATGAATTTTTTAAACCTGCGTAAACCTGCTGGTAGACTAACTTTTCGAAGACTTTTGCCAATATACAAAGTTTGGAAATCGGCCTATAATTAGTCACCTCAGTTTTCGAACCCTTTTTAAAAACAGGAGATATATATGCTGATTTCCACAATCGTGGTAGTTCACAAGTAAGTAAAGATTTCCTAAAAAGAAGAGCGACCGGGAATGCAATTGACTTAGCACACCTTGATAAAAATCTTGGTGATAATTTATTTCCTATATAATATTTCCTCATTACTCTTCTCTTAAAACACTTTACTAAATTTCAATTTATACTCGGTACTTACCATGAGAAAGAAACCCGCAATATTGTTATAAAGCACCTTTACTTCATATTTAATATCATCAGGGGTTGATGCTATAACGGGAAACTCAATTAGTACCAACGGGAAATCCACTTGTCGCTAGATAAAACCCATAATTTTATTGAAAGTGAACTAAGCAAATTCTTGTTCCAATATTATTATTTAAACCAGTGGTTCCCTAAGTGGGGGGCGCCGGCCACCTATATAGAAAAATCTGCAATCTCTGAGACAAGGCATTCCAGACTTCATACAACCAATTAAATTATTTGAATAACCTCATTGAGGTCAGTATTGATGCCTGAGTAGGCGAATGTTAAGAACAACTGTATGTTACTGACCACCTACCAAATTCTCATTGTATGAATTTGTAAAACTTCAATGAGCAATAAAAATATTTTTTTTATTCTGATGACCTGATAATCAGACCTGAAGGATGGGGGCGCGGATTTTTTTTAATTATCGAAAGGGTGCGCTTTCTAAAATAAATTAGAGAACCCCTGATTTAAACGGAAGTGGGACATACGCGAGTAATATCGGGGAGCGCTATTATCTTATATATAAAATTTCCATGTCACAGTGTTAGTTACCGTACTCCTCCGAAACGGCTTCACCGATCGCCACCAAACTTCACATACGCATTCAGTAGGTCTGAGAATCGGCTACTATCTATAATTTATAAGGCAAAACAACGTTTGCTGGGTCAGCTAGTATTATAATAAAACGAACCAATTCCAAAGTAAGTAACCCTTTTTCCCGGAAGTTGTGGTAAACTAATTTTCCATGGCAAGCTGACACGAGTGTACCTACTTGAGACTCAAATCTATGGGACCGCGTAACAAGGTTCATTATCATTTAAATTTGTAAAATTACGTCTTACGTAGAAACCGCACTTTCGGCGCATAGCGTGCCCTTAGTTAAGTCTCTTTGTTAACCGACTTCCAAAAAAGGAGGAGGTTCTGTATTCGTCACGTATGTTTTTTTAGGGATGTTCAACGATAACTCGAAGACGGCTTGACCGATTAAGATGATTCTTTTTTAGTTCAAGAATGTACATTTTACAATAATAAAGAATCAATTAATTTTATTCTGTTCTTATTTTTATTTAATTAAGGGCTTATTTTCAATCTCTAGATAAACGATTTTTGTCCATTAAAATCTAACTCCGCCGAATAAAAAGGCCACAATTTTTGAAAAAGAAATCGAACTCTCGAAGGTTTGATTTTATTTAGCAGATAGGTTTAATCTTTAGATTGAAAAGTCAACTCATATTTAAATATTGATAGGCTGTTTATTTGAAAACCGAGGAAGTACATTAGGTAAACAATAGACATTACATATTTATACATTCTTCTCTACTCATCTGAGTGATGTCCCCGGTTGCGTCCCAATCGATCGATCGAATCAACCAATCCGGGCTGGGTCGGCGCAGTAGGTAAGTCATCATTGACCATGCCTTCTGCAAATAGATTTGGCAATATTTTTACGCCCGGCTGCCGCCTGCCTGACACCAACCTTCCTAAATACCAAGCAGCGGATCCCTTCGTTTATACCCAAGGTGATCATAGTTAGGGTAGGTATAGTTTAGCTATAGTGTATAGTTTAGTCGCCTTGTGTTTTACTGTGACTTGAAGTTTCAAAGTTGACAGACAGAGACAAACGTTACATAACTTAGTCATGGGTTAATCATCGTTTATAAGTAAAGGGGGATCATTTCTAACTTTATATACCTTCACGATTTTATTTGAATGCGTTCTATAAAAAAAATTTATTGTAGCAATAATAATTCCTTTGCATTATTTTTTACTTTGACTTCGTTTGCAGATTGAATTGTGGTTTTTATTACCAATTAGAAATAGATGCTTATTTATTTTCTGTGGTTGGTATTCGTTGCGATAATTACGTAGCTGTGAGTAAAACAATTTAACTTTCAGTATACTAAAGTTACATTAACTTTAAGTTAACATTTTTTTGAGTTAACTAAACGCACAATCGTTAGCGGATCACATTTCAAAGTATTCATAAAACTAAAAAAAAACCACTTACAAATAAAAGCATGAACGTATCAAACAACAATACCTAGCATGTTATTGAAGTTGTGCGATGGTTAAACGAGAATTCAATATCAAATAAAATGTTGGTGCACATCGGTTTACTATTTCTATTGTGTGAGTTTTTTTTAGAATAATATTTTTCTAGTTTAGTTAACAAATATTGAGTTGTATCTATATTTATTTACAAAAAATATTACACTGCATACACTAGTCTCCTATTTTTAACCGACTTCAAAAAAAAGAAGGTTTACCCAATTCGGTTATGGTTATGACTAATATTATAGAAGTATTATTTTATTTATCTAGCTTTGTACTTACTTTTATTAATTGCTAAAATTAAATATAATAAACATTTAAATCTTCTAAAAATCGAAACACAGAAAATTTTAGTGCCTTATTAAATTTATTAATATGCATTGCCCGATCTGATATGCTGATTATTTATAATAATTCCAGGTAATCTCAATGAAGCTAATGTTTTTCATAAAAATAATGATGATCATAACACGATCAGTGACATCAGCAATAACAAGAATGATTTAGTTGAGAAATACGATACTGATTCTGATGAAAGTGATGCTCTGTCTTGGGATGAATACATTGAAACTTTACTAAATATAACGAAAGTTCAGTTTGACAAGCTTAAGAACAATATTGGACATTATTATCAACTTGATCAGATTGAAATTGACGCTATTAACGAAGTATTAAATGATACAGACTATGAGTTAATGGTACAACAAAATTTAAATAAATTTACTAAATTGGGCAGATTTAACGCGACTTCTAAATTCATGTTAGATTTTATGGATTTATCGAATGTCATACTTGAAAAAGTACTAGACATGGAACTAAAAACTATTAAAGGTAAGTTGCAGGTACCGACAAAATGGTACCAACAAACTTATAAAGACAAAATAGTAAGACAAGAAATGAAAACAACCATTGGTAATATAGAAAACTACATGTGTGATGAACATATTCTTTGTAAAGATAATATTTTTTACACTGATTACGTTAGAGAATGGATAAGAATTCTACTAAATGAATCTCCAAAGAAACTAAAACGTTTTTTTACTGAATTACCTGGTGTGTTGGACAAATACGCATACTTTGTCAAGTCAAATATGAAATCGTTATCAAACCTAAAAAGCATATTGAATTCTGGAACCGTTTTGCGAGATACTTTAGATTTTGTTGATGAAGTTATTACAAATAAAGACAACATTATCAAAAAATGTCCAGACATTTTGAAAAAGCCTGCTGACCATCTTAAACAGCTATTTAATGAAATAGATCTAAGTTATGATATGAATGAGGAAAATGCCGATCGTCTTGATGAAATCACTCATATGATTCGTAAATGGATGGATGGAAAAGATATTACGATTAAACTTTTTGATGTTCTTATTGAAAATATGAATTTGAATTATAAAACTTGGCCAATGAAAACTCAGAATAAAATTGACCATATTTGGTTTGATATTATTAGTTTGTAAAATAAAAGTTAGGTACTTTTTGATTTTGTATTTTAATTGGTTCCCATCACTTTCATACAAGCAGCCCCTACTGCAACAGGTACCTATCTAAATACGCGCTGAAATGAAAAGTTTGTCCTTTTCTAGCTTTGTGAATTCATACCTACATAATATACAAAAAATAATGCGTTTCTTCTCTCAAATTAAAAGTAAGTGATGATGAAATCTAGACAGTTTGATACCTATCAATACCTACTATAGTGCGTTTCATCTTTAAATTCCTATGCCGTTATGTTGGTAGCAAAACAAAAAAAGTCTTGCCTTAATATCTTGAATGTGCTATACCCTAAACCTTGAATACAGGAAGATTCGTTCATTCATTCTTCATTATACGAATGTCCCTTAATTCAAGGTAGCACATTAATTTTTTTTGTATTTTGCACTTATTTGTTTTGCTACCAATATGACGGCATAGGAATTTAAAGATGAAACGCACTCTAGATACAAGTTAACTATCGCTATCAATCAGTAGAAGTAATAAGAAATAATAAGATAATAAATTATATATTATATTATAAGATATAAATTCAGTAAAGAAAAAATAAATATGAAAAAATACTAAATGTTACTTAGGTACCTAAGAAATTCTCTTTCTCCTGCATACCAAAAGTTTTTAGAAGTTTTTATCTCATTATGAATGATCAAACAGTAACCAAAGTTCATAATTAATTTAACAAATGTTGCAATAACTAACACGTTTCCTTTACGAGTTGTTGCTGGTTTCACTTCGTATATACGTCAAAGGGCTAATTTTAGTTCAACAGTAAATTACTCACAATTTGATTGCGTAATTCACAATCAAAATTAATCCTTGTTACTTCACTGTTAAAGCTTGTATTTCATTACCACATTCCGACAATGGGAAGGCAAGGAATGTGTGTATAGGAATGATGTTTCCTTAAATAAATTATATTTATTTCTACCATCATTGACATTATTTGTGTTTGTGATACTGATAAAGGTCGTTTTAAAATTATTGTCGTCTAGAGTTCGACAGGTTTTATCTAACAAACTTTGTCAAAGTTTTCTTAACTTTGACAATGTTCTTAATGGACCTGAGAGAAGGCACAGTATAAATAAATGAAGTGCAGGCGGAGTTTAGTTGTTGTTTACTCGTCTTTTGTGTTGGTAGGTCTTGACTTTTTTATTTTTTATTATACTTGTTTTCCTAAAAACAATTGGGCGCGAAAACAGGCACAAATCTGAGCACCAGGCTTGCAGGTATTGTGACTGTGTCAAAAAGAAGAATTAATTGCAGAATCTGATAAACATGGTGTTCAACAGATTCTGCAATTAATAATTCTTTTTTTGAACTGACCACCACCTCTAAAGAGGGGTAGAGGTGTCTTCAAGTAAGTCAAACTCTTCGTTCTATCTTCGTCAGGGACTGCCATATTTAGGGAAATTTTTGTTTTTTAGTTATTAAGGATTCTCAAAGCTTTGCGAGATTTATACACTTCTGACTGCGACTGTCCTTTATTTTAGTGTCATCATTATTTTAACCTTTAATCTTTTGTTTCAGGTAATTTGAAATAAGATATTGCAATACTGAAAAAAAAAACGAGGTAAAATCTATCTAATTATTGTCAAATCAAACTGACTACAAACTGGCGTTTATCTAGACTAAAAGTAATTTAGACGCTTATTAAGACCTATTCATGCTGTCAATGGTTGCCTGCATATATGAAAAGCTTGGCCTAATTCAGCGAAAATGAAACAAAGGCTGTGTCCACGCATAGTGTCGACTGAATAGGTACGGCTGAATGTCTATTTGTTACCCGACTGCGCGACGCAAAGAAGGGTTATGTGTTTATTGCTTTTGAGGTCATGCCTTCTACATTAATATTTCAGTTATTACTCATATTGCTTGCGTTAAACTTATCAAATAGGCACTATATCTAAAATATTGGATATTTATTATATTTCTGTATTTTATATTCTCTTAGTTCCTGTATACATATATATTATGATTTGCACTTGCGATTGTATATTTTATTTCCGTTGATGATTATGTGCATTGTGAATTTTTTAACTTTGAAATTGTATTAATATAATCAATCTATTTCTAATTATAGGTTGGGATTTAAAAAAAAACTCGTTTGTTAAAAAGCCGGCTTGAATAAAAAGAGCTTGATTTTTTCAGATAAACGTTAAACCAATTTGCATTTACAAAATATAAAGTTGTACTTACCTAACTTAGTTGGTTTGTATGGAAAAGTAAAAAATCGCCAATCTGCTTTGCCAGGTTCGAGGGCCTCTCGGAGCTAGCGCTTTCGCGCTGGCGCTTTCCCATACAAACGTTTTTTTTCTGTTTTTTTCCTGAACGTAGCCGCCAGAACAAAGTTTTTTAATATTCAGTTTTGCTGTATGAAAGTATGACCATTTTGGTTTTTCCGAAACCCGTAAATTTAGAATGTCCAAAATTGGAATTTTTGAAATAGCAAAATAGTTCGGGTATGCGTACTGCGTTCCACCTACCTAAATGAGAAAAAAAACGCTCTGGAGTCAATATTCAAAAAGAAAATTGGGAATTACATTTGGCTTAGGCTTTAGAACGTCCTAGGCCTTTAACCGTCTCGCGTCAAGGCCAAAATCATAAAATCATGACACAAGTATCAAATTATTCAGTTTAAATTTAAATAATAAGACATTCAAAAACATTATCAACGGCGGTTACCTTAACGAGTACCCATTGTTACCGCAATAGTCCTAACCATAATGTCATGCCAACATTACTTACTATACTTAAGCAAAAGACACAACGTATGCATTAATGGTCGGTCGGTCGGTACAATCTCGCAAAACGGAATGATTTTTATGACCAGTATAAATACTCCATCGCAAAAAAAACCTTATAAAGCCACCGCAAACTAGATCTGTATGTATCGATTTGATTATGTAAAACTGCAGGTTAATATGCCACCTATACTACGTTTTTTAATTTCAGACTACAATCTGAAGTTATGGTTCTTTGTATTTTACGTTTTTTCTTCAGAAAGATGTGTCAAATCATAGTCTACAATTAAAAAACAAGGTATAGAAGCAATTTTTGCTATTGAAATGCCCCATTTGACGTCGAGTTTAATTTTACATACAGACAAAACTAATAAAGAGAAAGATAGAGCAACATTTTACAAGTCTCAATGTCAGTTTTCAAATCGCGGGATGTTCAAATACTCATGGTATCGGTCGAAGTGATCAAATGACTACCTACTACTTCAGTCTTTTGCCAGTTAAAAGCCAGTTAAGCACAAAGTGACCAATTTATGTGCGCAATCTACAATGAAAAGAAAGTCCATACATATATTAGTATTATTATTCGATGGCTTGAAGCTACACATTCCATAACACACCACGATTGTATTACTGTACGTGACTAGAATCGCTAAACAAAATATCGGCTTTATTACAGCCACAATAGAGTTCATTATCAAAGTTGTTATAAAGTTGATAGATAGGAATCGTGTTTTGGTTTCAGATGACTGGGTTCAACGATTTTGAAGTCTAAGAAACTATAAAGATTTCATAATGTTCGAGCTACCTAGGTATTAGTTACGCCCGTGTCTATCCTACTTAGGATCTTATCCGAACGATCCAAACTATTTAGGTGTAATATAATATTGTAGTCTACATTCCTGTATCACACTGATAGTCTCTGACAGGATAAGTTGACTGTGGTTTGGCGTGAAGAGGTAGGTATTCTCCTTCACGCAAAAGCTACAGTGAATCTAGTCTGACTTCGCGAATAAATACAGTGTAAACTACATTCAGCTTTTTTAAAATAGAGTGTGTTTTAATTGTAGAACAAAAGTTTTTTTCGTAGACGTCTAGAACAACCCACTTTCTTATTATGTTAGCCTGGAGTCTGACCGAAAGGCATTGTATAATAATAGTCAGGTATTTATAAAAACCTTTTTAAATCCTTTAATTTGATACTCAACTCGATAAATGTAGGTCTAACGGCCGAATACAGAAACGCTGCTCAAAATTTGAGTTCTATTTAATCAAATAAGCAGCGCTCAATCTCAAAACAATTCATACAAATATTCAATTTAGAAGCTGCTCAATAAAAAAACGCCACTTTCAGTATTCAGCTGTAAGAAAACAACTTTTATGGACCCAACATTATCCCGTCTAAACACCGCCATATATTGTTTATTTTTCATATTGCTAAAACACTAGCGTTGTCAATACGAATCTAATGACACCTCATTACTAAAACCCATCGAACCGTTTAGGCTACCAAGAGTGACAAACAAAAATTGAATACATACATACAAAAGTACGCTCGAAAAACAACCCTCCTTAGGCTGTCGAGTCGTGTAAAAATACAAATAAAGCTCGTTACAGATTTAGCCACCAATGTTATGTTCCACAAAGCCACCACCATCAGATCATTACTGTAGATTACCACAGTAGCAATGTACCTAATGCAAAAGTAAATTAAACTTATTTATCAACTAGCTAGATAGAAACTACGGGTACAGAAGAGACCAAAAAGCTTAGATGAAAACATAAATAGTAGATACGGTATATTCTAACATTGCGTATTCGAAAAATGAGCTAGAAACACCTATACATGCATTTTCATAAAATTATTATATTTAAAAACATTTGTCTTTAAGAATGATTCAGGCATTTGTAAATAAGCAAAAAGGCATTCTTATGAATATCAAAAGATAATCGCAGTGTGACAGCACGTGCTCACGCGGCAACGGTTCGACATACGACTGAGGCTAGTGCGTCAGCTAGACGCAGTTTTATTGTCTCATTTTCCGAGACTAGGTACCGTATCTTTAGTTTTTTGGTTTAATCTAAGCCAAAAAGTAGTTTTTAACTCCATTAGCTGATTAAATTATATTTGCAGTAAAGCAACCACATATAGTTTGGTACGTAACTACTCGTTATATCAGAGAACCTATTAACATATTACAATAATTATAAGCCTAATGAACTTTCCCTAATTGATTCCACTTGGTAATATGGTAATGAATATTGATTGCATCGTAATTGGTTTATCTAGCATAATAATAATCTATGATTTTGATTACGTTGGTAATTTGATCACTGTAAACTGTTAAGTGTTCTCTCTGGATTTAAGTATAGGAAGTTCAAATTTGAACTTGGATTCGAATTGTTTTGCGTCTTTTCGAGCAGCACGAACTGTCGAGGTTTACTACTAGTTTTTACCCGACTGCGCGACGCAAAGAAGGGTTATGTGTTTATCAGTCTATGTATGTAAGTTTGTTTGTTTGTATGTTTGTTCCTATGTGGCGGTCCAGAGGCCAAACGTCTGGACCGATTTTGATGATTCGCAAGTCAATCGATTCGTCTTAATCCCGGGAGTGTCACTGAAGACATGACATTTATGAAAATTCAAAATGGCGACCACCAGCCGCCATATTGTAAAAAAAAAATAAAAATTGTCTGACTATGTCGAGTGGGGTATCGTCGAATAGGTCTTTAAAAATCATTTTTAGGTTTCATTAGTCATTTTTCATTTAGTTTAACTATTTGTTACGTTACGTTAACGAAGGTACTAGTTTTTTCCTCACAGTCTACCTGGCTCTCGTCATCTCATGTGTCAGTCACATCGTCTGCACCCTCAAAAAGGTCGCCTTTCAACCGGTTTACGCTAAAACTCTGTGTGTGGGCTTGCTACCGCTTTTATTACCGCCACTGTGCCTATGTAATTAGTCATTTATAATACAGGTGCCTTAGTTCACAACTGCGCTTACTATTTAGAACTGAATTACGCCGTTAGTGCAATTGTCAATTAAGGTATATATGGAGCGAAGGATAATATGCCTGTAAATAAATAATCTTGTAATGGGCACCTACTATCATTTTAAATGTACTTACTATTATGTCATGTGGTTTTGTTCTTGTCGACAAAGGCGACTGTGATGTTTAGAATTCAAAGTAATAAAAAATCGATGCGTTCATTCTTTTTTGCGAGGCTAAACTGTCCCGTTTGAAATTTTCCGCCCGGTTTCAGAATTTCATATTGTATGTGGCAGCTCTTTGTGCAGTATTCGCTGTTTGTTAGGGACTGACCAGACATGCTAACTTACTTAATCCGATGGCAGGTGTAGCTAACATGCTCCGTGTAAACTAGACTAGTGAGCGTGCTAGGTATATCCCGATAGTTGAAAATCACTCTGCCTATTCATTTAGTCCATGCCTAAATGAATATGGCGGTGTTCCCTGCCCATCGTAAAAGGTAAATAAAAGGTTTATTGGTAAAGGGTTTATTGGCCGGGTTAAGTCATAGCGCCAAGCGAACTCGTCCATGTTCCGATACGTAGACCGATGCAGCCTCTAAGGAAGTCGGCTCGGACCTTATTCAACTTACGTCTTCCTTCTTTTAAATGAGCGTGCTACATGTTAGTTCCTATCATTACTTGCTATCTTGTGAGCTGATAGTGGTCAAACGCTCATCTATCGGTTTTAAATATTGGATTTTTTTACAATTTCTTATTGTTTGATTTTATTCGACAGATATCTTTTGCTTTAGATTGAAAAATCAACGCTAAAAGGTTTTATTTTGTTCGCTTTTAGGGTTTTTTCGTAGATTTTTGTAATTGAAACTTGAACGTCCACTGAACTTAGGACTTCAGTTCCGATGAACATACACTTCAATTATAGAAATGATCTGATGCTGAAGCCGGGAGTTGCTTCTCATAAGGGGAACTTCTTAACGGTTATATAGAAGTAATATTCAATTAAGATTCCAATACACTAAAATGACAGAAAACCTAATGCTGCGGCCAGGAGTAGCTTCTCATGAGAAAACTTTTAAACAGTTAGAAGCACAGATATGAAATTTTGCATGAACATTCAATTTTGATTACAACACTTGGGCCAATGAGACGAATCTAACGATACCTTATTTAAAATCCATCAAGTGGTTTGAAAAATATGAGGGAAAGGGAATAAAGAACGCACTAAAGAATATGTTTAAGAAGATAGTCTACCTAATCCTCTCTTCATACAAACTTTACAAACGTAGTCGACTGTTTCCTCCCTGGATAAAGATATTAGAACAAATATATTTATGCCATAAGTCCTATAGCAGGCATGACCATAAAATAAATAAATAAATTCTCTGAACAACACACAGCGCCATCTAGCCCGTGTCGTCTAGTCGTGGTAAGCGACTAAGCTTGTGTTACGGTGACTAGACAACGGATATAATACTTATATTTATTTTTCTTTTGTAAATACATACCATGCCCCTACGTTTTGTTTTTTTTTTCATTTTCTAATTTTTCTGAATTTCTTTTCTATTCTAATTAGAAAAACAAAACGTAGGGGCATGGACATCATGACAGACATAGGTTTTATGGCATAAACATATTTAGGTACTCCAATATAGTTATCCAGAGAGGAAACAGTCGACTACGTTTGTAAAGTTTGTATGGAGAAAGAGTAGGACTGTCCTTTTTAACCCCCGACGGAAAAAGAGGGGTGTTATAAGTTTGATTAAGGGCCCTATTCTGAAAAACTGAAAATCCATGTCGGGCGCATCGAAAATTGTTGATTATTTCATGACGGAATGTCGTAGTACTTTTTTTTGTGTACAGATTGTAGGCGACATTGTTTCCGATATTTTAGTGCAGTTTCCATACAAATATGTCGAAACGTATTGAAGCCTATCGACATTTTAGCCAAATCAGACATTTTTTGTCTAAAATTTGGATAGGCTTTGCACCAATACGAGGTTCTTGTCTTAAAACTACACCAAAATGTAGGAAACAATGTCACCTACAATCTGTGCACAAAAAAAAGTTCTACGACATTCCGTCATGAAATAATCAACAATTTTCGATGAGCCCGACAGGGATTTTCAGTTTCAAGGTCGTTGGCGTATATACTCCTCTTAAGCTGAAGTTTGTTAGGCAGCTCGCAACTGTTGTAAAATTCTTTACACTGCTTTCGTTTAGCGGGCGTACGCGAAACATCGATTGTGGATCCCCCTATAATTGTATGCTTATACACTTAGACTCATTTCATTGTAAGCCAATATTGAACTAAACCCTTTCAGGAAATGTTCTTTGTTCTAAATTCGAAAGTTTAATGGCGTCTACTTCAGCTTCCACATACCCATGTGTGAAGTTTTATGTTTTTTTTATTGTGTTGGTTTTAATAGACTTTTTTCAGAGTTATGTCTTAAATTTTACTACTTTTTGGAGTAGTTCGGTCATTGATTCATTCTAATTTCTCTTTAAAAATAAAGAAACAAATTGGGGTTAGTTGATAATCGGTTTGGGAGAAATTTACGATGAAAAAAAAACGCCTTTTATAAATCTTTTAATTAACTTATAATATTAAAACCCTATTAACGTCTGCGACAATTTTTTAACACAGTTTACCTAGCAATAATTGTTTTTGATTTATTCAGCACGTTGAATTGAAAAATACATATTATCTGCGCCCCGCGGTTTCACCCGCGTAAATTGTTAGTGACGGATAACCCTTATCACTTAGGGGTATGAAAAATAGATAGTAGCCTATTCTCAGATGTACTGAATATGCATACCTATTAAAATCATAAAAATCGGTCAAGCCGTTTCGGAGGAGTAGGTAACAAACAATTGTATATCTATGGTAACAAACAATTGTATATCTAAGACTAGCAGCTCCCCGCGGTTTCACCCGCATTAGTCCCGATCCCGTGAGAATATAGGGATCAAAAATAGCTTATAGCCTTCCTCAATAAATGGACTATCCAACACCGAAAGAATTTTTCAAATCGGACCAGTGGTTCCTGAGATTAGCGCGTGCAAACAAACCAAAAAAACAAACAAACTCTTCCGGTTTATAATAGTAATAGATTATTAAAAAACAAATCAAAACAAGAAATCAAGACGCTTTTGTTCTACTTGTACATAATCCCTTAATTGTCACTCCTTCCCTGATGCCTCCCACTGTGAGTTGTAACAACGCGATCGTCAGACACAAAGCAAATAGAAGACTCCGATCGGCGTCCCCGCCGCTAACCTTTAATGAGCGTGGCACCTTTCATAAACTGAAATCTGCACTATAAAAGAGTGTCTTGTTAGTTACACTATTTATAAATGAAGAACGGTTGAACAGATGTGGCTGAAAATTGGTGGAGAGGTAGCGACGGGCATAGAATTTTTTTGCCTCTAACGCGGAATAAAGTTTGCCAGGTCAGGCAGGTCAGGCAGGCAATTTATAAATGAGGATAGAATAATAAGGTATACATATACAGATACACTGAACTACACTTGAAAAATATAGGTAGGTTACACAAAAATATAGATATAGGTAGGTACACTGGTGAGTTGCATAAACGTAACCTCGATCAAAATCACCATACAAACGCGAATTTGTATGGAGTTCGTTATTCAACGAGTATATTCAATGTATGAGTCACAACAACATGAATGGCATTCCAGAATGATCTCACTTTACACACGTAAAAGCGCATGATTGTCTGCGCGTTGAGTCTTTACGATGCGTTTTGGTAGGACCATAATATTATAAATAACTATGGTAGCTGTGCCCTGCGGTTTCACCCAGATGGCCCCGTGGATAATTTTAATTCTCGTATTAAAATTTTCCAAAATATAATTGCATACAATCTTCAAAATCAATTTTGACGTTTTTTAACCATTTGAAATTTTACGATAAAAATAATTTGGACATGGACAATACCGTTTTTCATAGATTTTTGAGTCAATAAAGTTTCAAAACTGTTAAGCAACTGGACTTCAACAGAAACTGTATTTTTATTTTGAATGTATTGTTTGCTATTGAAATGATGTTAAAATGAATTGTTTGCCAATTTCATTGCAGGAAAAAAACCCCTTCAACTTTATCAAAATCGGTCCTGCTGTTTTTGCGTGTATAGACGTGTATGAACATTGAACAACTTCACATACCTACTATACCTACCTCTTCCCAAACTTCTGCGTATATTAAGAGGATAGTATCCATTCTCTTTCTCCATACAAACGTAGTTTATGCCATAAAACCTATAACTGTCATGACAATGCATCGACCTTTTTTTTTTTAATAAAAAAAATAAAAAATGAAAAAAATAAAAAGGTAGATGCATAGTCATGACAGATATAAGTTTTATGGCATAAACATATTTGCTCTAATGTCTTTATCCAGGGAGGAAAATGTAAACTACGTTTGTATGGAGAAAGAGAATGGAGACTATCCTCTTAAAGTGGTTGGAAAGTAGAATCCTACTTCCTACTCCTGCTAATATTATAAATGCGGAAGTTTGCTTTGTTCTTTACGCAAAAATGTTTGAACCGATTGCGATGAAACTTGGTATATAGATAGCAGGAGACCTAGAATAACACATAGAATTTTTAACCCGATACTCACGTGGGATCAGGACTTACGCGGGTAAAACCGCGAGGCGCAGCTAGTGCAGCTACTATATAGATAATTATAATAGTAGTAGATAATAAAAAGATTTATTATAAACGTGCAGTCTGTGCTATGCATCCAAAGTTTTAGTGCCAGTCATAGTAAAGTAATACCTCCATTCATACCCTTAGATAAAAACTAAAATAGTAGATACGGTATATTCTAACATTGCATACTTGAATAAACTAAATGAAAAATGATCAAGGAAACCTAAGAATGATTTTGAAATACCTATTCGACGATACCCCACTCGACATAGTCAGTCAATTTTATTTTTTTATTTTTTTACAAAATGGCGGCTGGTGACCGCCATTTTGAATTTTGATAACTGTCATGTCTTCAGTGACACTCCCTGGATTAAGACGAATCCATTGACGTGCGAATCATCAAAATCGGTCCATCCGTTTGGCCTCTGGAGCGCCACATAGGAACAAACATACAAACAAACAAACATACATACATACATAGACTGATAAACACATAACCCTTCTTTGCGTCGCGCAGTCGGGTAAAAATGGGCTAGAAACACCTACATGCATTTTCATAAAATTATTGTATATAAAAACATATGTCTTTAAGAATGATTCAGGCTTGGCAAAAAGGCATTCTTATGGATGTCAAAAAATAATCGCAGTGTGACAGCACGTGCTCACGCGGCAACGGTTCGACATACGCCTGAGGCTAGTGCGTCAGCTAGACGCAGTTTTATCGTCTCATTTTCCGAGACTAGGAACCGTATCTTTAGTTTTTTGTTTTAATCTAAGTTCATACCTCTCTTTTGTAAATAAATTCCAACCCTGTGTAGATCATGTGTAGATATTTGTTCCATGGATGTCGGAAATTGATTTTGCGCTCTGCTCTTTCACCCGCTTAAATACCAATCCAGACGGGATATCGGGTTTAAAAGCCAACCTATTGTTAACACAGAATAAGCTGATTGTACTGCATTAATTCAGTTCATATTTAGTATTTACATTTTTTCGGGTTTTATTTGCGTATTGTTATGGTTTACAAATAGTCTTTGGTGGATTGGTAGTCGAAATGTCGAGGTGAGAGATTTAAAAATACGACCCGGGAAAAAAGGAAATATGAGTACAAATCATAATATAGCTACTTCGTTTTTTAATAGTAGACTATGATTTGACACATCTTTCTGAACAAAATATGACAAATACAAAGAATGATAACGACAGATTACTATAGTTTAAAACTAAAAAAACAGACAGACAGCGAAGTCTCAGTAATAGGGTCCCGTTTTTACCTTTAGGTACGGAACCCTAAAAACGTTTCATAGTTGTGCCTATATAATATGTTTATTTGTTTTTTAAATGTTATACTTATTTTTTGTGTTATGTGATATGTTATCTACCTGTCTACTTTTTACCCGACTGCGCTACGCAAAGAAGGGTTATGTGTTTATCAGTCTATGTAATGTATATTTGTTTGTTTGTATCTTTTTCATTTTATTTTTCTTGTTGTGTTGTAGGTAGTTGCGTGCTTGTCTGAATACATTTATTTTCCTTCCCTCTTTAAGTTTAAAAAGTTTATTAACTCGGCAGTCTTTATTCCAAATTGAATCACAACAGTTTTTGCTCTCAGAGTAACGAAAAGCCCAACAAAGGTTCCTTTTAGTCGGATTTATAATCGTTTAATCGTGAGTTCTCATAATTGGCTTTCTGTTGTAACCTGTTAGGTTTCCAAATAAATAAACGAATCCTTACACTGTAACCGTCAAGAGATACTCAAAAACAGTCCTTAGTGCTGGCGACGGTTAAAATGACGCAATACGATCTAAGGAATGTGGATTTACAACACTGTATTCGAGTTTTTTTTGCCGCCAAGGAAAAATGACGATCATGCTCGTGTTTTTGTTTTATTTTTCTATCTATTTATATATTACGTGCATTATTTATGCTAGGTGCAGTTAACTGATTTTTCCAGTCACCTCAAATCTGCACTAATATTATAAAGAGGAAAAATTTGTATTTTTGTGTGAGTGCGTCTGTATGTTTGTAATGAATTAACTCAAAAACTACTACACCGATTTCAAAATTACTTTTACCGAAATAAAGCTACATTATTGAGGAGTAACATAGGCTACTTTTGATCCCGATATTCTTACAGGATCGGGACTTACGCGGGTAAAACCGCGGAATGCTGCTATCTTTCAATAAAGTTCTTATTTAAAGTCATAGAACAACATTAGTTCGCCTAGACGTGGAGGGTACTGTACCTACCTTTTTATTCTGAAAGGGGGTTGCCCTTTCAGAATAAAAAGGTAGGTACAGTACCCTCGCTAAAACACATTGTAAGTAAGTATATTTACGTGAAAACACTTCGTTTGACGCTAAACAACTTGGAAGGTTTGTATGTGAATTTATTGAAGTGCAAAACAGCTTGAAACATTCTGATGGGTATTTATTGACAGATCTAGGGGAAAAGTTTTGGTTTTATGTTTAATGGAAGTTATTAGGGTATGGTAGGTGCAAATAGATTCGTCCCAAAGGTCCAAGTGACGCGAGTTAGAGTTACTGGTTACCGAAGTATTTTAGGAATCACAAGATCGTATAAAACAAAGTCGCTTCCCGCTGTCTGTCTCTCTGTCCCTATATATGCTTATATATTTAAAACTACGCAGCGGAACGATATTTTTAATAGATAAAGTGATTCAAGAGAAAGATTTATATGTATCATACACATTCGAAGACGGGGCGGCCTGCTGGTAAAAAAACATTTAATGTCATGGTTCACTTTTCATTTGTTCAGCAGAATAACGCCTAGTTTCTCATTCCTGATATCGATAGTAAAAGTCAAAGTCTTTAAAACTTAGGTCCCTATTATAAAATTGTTTGTAGAAACTCGACAATAATAGATGTATACAGGGTGTCCGGAGACCAGTGGATGTCCCTCCACGGGCGGGTGGCGGGGAAGGGTTGGCTGCCCAGAACACGTTTTTTTTTTCTATCTCAAACGGTTCGAGCTGTACGTCACTTTTTAGTAAAACTTGAAAAATGCCTACTTTTTTGCACATTTCGGGGCATCACGTCCACAGATTAAGCGATAGCATTGTTTTTTTTTTCGCCATGTGTTCACTAATATTGATGTTTGTAAATCACGTTGAAATTTTTTTTATTACTATAGGCAGTAACTTACAGGATGTCCCCAAAGATAAATTTATTTTTATAAACTTTACTTTCTGCAAAGTTTGAGCATCTGTGGTGTAAAAAAAATGTATGAAACCTGTCTGACCGACTATTGTAAAAAAATGCCCATTTCATAAGGATTCTAAAACAGTATTATACTAATAACTTTTTGTCATAAGTTACTAAGCTAGTGCTATGAATGCACCGAAGGTACTATCTTACATGAAAAAGTTGAAACAAGTATTGTACAAAAAATGACACTGATTAAGATTTAATATGTCATAATGTTACAGCAAATGCTCAAATTGTCCTCCTCTTGCCCTTATACAGACCCTTAACCTTTTTATAAACGATCTCTTAAAGACACGATTATAATTTTTTTTCTCCTATTTGTTGTGCCGCTTCGTGGACGCGTGGACGCAGGTCTTCAATTGTGGTTATGTTTTTTTGTATACTTGTTCTTTTAAACACCCCTAGTAAAAAAAATCAAGTGGATTCAGATCAGGCGAACGTGGAGGCCACAATATTGGACCTAATCGGCCAATCCATCTTCTTGGATAACTTTCATTTAAATAGTTTCTTACTCGCACGGCATAATGTGCGATGAGTCAACGTGCAAAAGAGATGGCTACCTAAACTTGTACAATTTGCACAGCTGGCAGCTAACCAACCCAAGATTAGCCAGGGAAGACCGATCACAGTACCAATTTAAAATTAACTATTGGACCGGTATATTAAATGGCCAAATTATTGGCCCTTTCGAATTGCAAGGCAACCTGAACGGGGCCAACTATTTCCACTTTCTCCAAAACGAACTCCCGAGACTACTCGAAGAGGTGCCATTGGCGATCCGGCGAAGAATGTGGCTTCAAAATGACGGCTGACCTGCACATTATGCCGTGCGAGTGAGAAACTATTTAAATGAAAGTTATCCAAGAAGATGGATTGGCCGATTAGTTCCAATATTGTGGCCTCCACGTTCGCCTGATCTGAATCAACTTGATTTTTTTACTGGGGGTGTATAAAAGAACAAGTATACAAAAAAAACATAACCACAATTGAAGACCTGCGTCTACGCGTCCACGAAGCGGCACAACAAATAGGAGAAAAAAAATTATAATCGTGTCCTTAAGAGATCGTTTATAAAAAGGTTAAGGGTCTGTATAAGGGCAAGAGGAGGACAATTTGAGCATTTGCTGTAACATTATGACATATTAAATCTTAATAAGTGTCATTTTTTGTACAATACTTGTTTCAACTTTTTCATGTAAGATAGTACCTTCGGTGCATTCATAGCACTAGCTTAGTAACTTATGACAAAAAGTTATTAGTATAATACTGTTTTAGAATCCTTATGAAATGGGCAATTTTTTACAATAGTCGGTCAGACAGGTTTCATACATTTTTTTTACACCACAGATGCTCAAACTTCGCAGAAAGTAAAGTTTATAAAAATAAATCTATCTTTGGGGACATCCTGTAAGTTACTGCCTATAGTAATAAAAAAAATTTCAACGTGATTTACAAACATCAATATTAGTGAACACATGGCGAAAAAATAAACAATGCTATCGCTTAATCTGTGGACGTGATGCCCCGAAATGTGCAAAAAAGTAGGCATTTTCCAAGTTTTACTAAAAAGTGACGTACAGCTCGAACCGTTTGAGATAGAAAAAAAAACGTGTTCTGGGCAGCCAACTCTTCCCCGCAAGCCGCCCGTGCAGGGATATCCACTGGTCTCCGGACACCCTGTATAACTACTAGCTTCACGATTTCCGCGATCGGAAGTTACACCCGTGTATACCCGTGCACCCGTGTCGCTGGAATATGGGGACAAAAAGTAGCCTACGTGTTCTTCGGTTATTTGGATACCAAGTTTCAACACAATCGATTTGGTATTTTTTGCGTGAAGAAATAACATAAGATTCGTTTACTTACTTACCTACTTTTAATTAGTAGGGTCCTAAAACGAACTGATAAAAAATTAAAGGGCGCAATTGCGCGCGCATTCCTAAAATCGAATTGATTTTAAATATGTATCGATCTGTTTCGTCCAGTAGCTATAACCTTTTAAGCCCAGCAGGTCAACTATTAGCCGTCCGGCGTGCCCTGTAGTTATTTATAATTGATTTTAATTAGCGATCCGTACCTACTAATTAGTAATTTTAGCCAATTCATTAGGTAGATGCCCAATTAATTTGGTTAATTGCTTGTCTTGGCTTACATAATTAATTCATTCTGTAATAGTGTAGCCGGTAATTTTATAACCGAGTCCGACCTAAAAATAGAAAAATAAATTTGGTTTTAAATCCATATTTAACTTTACCTACTTTTGGTTTTTAAATTTGTTTTTGTTTACCCTGTTAAAGGGGAGATTTTAATTACTTACTTATGTGATCATTTTATCAATGATGCTTTGAGGTTTAAGCTAAGCGTTCGGCATCGTACGCATCGGACGCATCGCAGCAAACGGATCGTAATAATCTTTGTATAGAAAGTCACAGAAGTGCGTCCACCAATCCGCATCGTATGGATCGCTCGAATCTGCTCATCTGCAATGCCGACATCGTTGCTTTGAGAGGCAACTTTTGCGACGCGTCGTGACCATCCGATTGCTGGTAGTTGCGACGGCAAATGCGATTGCTGCTGATCAGGTGAATGCATTGTGAAAAATTCATCCGTGTGATTCGATGCTTTCGTTGCGTACGATGCCGAAAGGTGGACGCTTAGCTTTAATCGTCATTAAGGGCCCTATTCTGAAAAACTGAAAATCCATGTCGGGCGCATCGAAAATTGTTGATTATTTCATGACGGAATGTCGTAGAACTTTTTTTTGTGTACAGATTGTAGGCGACATTGTTTCCGATATTTTAGTGCAGTTTCCATACAAATATGTCGAAACGTATTGAAGCCTATCGACATTTTAGCCAAATCAGACATTTTTTGTCTAAAATTTGGATAGGCTTTGCACCAATAGGAGGTTCTTGTCTTAAAACTACACCAAAATGTAGGAAACAATGTCATCTACAATCTGTGCACAAAAAAAGTTCTACGACATTCCGTCATGAAATAATCAACAATTTTCGATGAGCCCGACAGGGATTTTCAGTTTCAAGGTCGTTGGCGTATATACTCCTCTTAATCGACTCTACGAAAAATCCCAAAGAGCCGTGCGCTTTCTGGCAACGATAATAATCTGCCTCGGCATATGTCCAGAACTGGTAAAAACAATAAAAAATTAAAAAACCCCCGACTTAAAAAATCTTCCAAGGTAAAACAAAACTAAATTTTAAAAAGGCAAAAATAATAAGCCGAAAACAAATTTCATGTCTCTGAGTAGGTATGTGGTATCTTACGTTCCCGCGTCGGGGGACGCGGGAATGTGTCACAGAAGTTGATGGTAACCTACACGTGCTTAATAGTATCTAACGTTTCCGCGTCCCCCGACGCGGGAACGTAAGGAACCACATACCTACTCAAAGACATGAAATTTGTTTTCGGCTTATAATTTTTGCCTTTTTAAAGTTTAGTTTTGTTTTAACTTGAAAGATTTTTTAAGGCGGGGGTTTTTTTTAATTTATTAATTTAATTATTTTATTTCACCCTTTTTGTAAGAGCGATTTTGATTAAACATGCATATTGTTGTCACGAAAGTTACGTCCTTTTACTCCACTCGGGTCTATTTGAAAACATTCGGTTTTTATTTCCGAGTTTGACCCTACATATACTTTGAACGGCTAAGCCGATTTTGATTAAACATGCATATTCTTGTCACAAAAGTTGTGCTCTTTTATTTGATACCCCACTCGGGCATATTTCAAATCATTCGGTTTTTATTTCCGAGCTTCAACCAACATATATTATGAACGGCTGAACCGATTTTGATCAAACATAGCGAAGAACACTCGTGCAAAAGTGACCTATCAACCAAAAAAAAACTACAATGAAATCGGTTCATCCGTTCGTGAGCTACGATGCCACAGACAGATACACAGACAGACAGATAGACACGTCAAACTTATAACACCTCTCTTTTTCCGTCGGGGGTTAAAAATATAATCAATAACCTTCTTCAAGGTCAAGTTTGTCTGGCAGAGACCGCTCCCAGCAGTAAGGCCGCCTATTGTACCCCCTTATATTTAGGTTTTCTATTTTATTGAACCTACATGTTATTTTTAGCAAGCATAATATAGCGTTGTGTCTATCTATCTTCTTCGCAACGTGTAAATATCATTTACCCATCGCATCATAGAGGTCAACTAAACTTATCGGCTAATTTCAATTCTATACAAAGTCTAAACTGATGTTCCCAACTAATATAATAGCAGGTTATTGTGCCTTGTTCCACTGTCCCCCTTCTCCCGTCCCTCGTTGTCACCTGGTGGGCGAATCGCCCCCACTCTCGTTTTCACCGAGGTATGAGCAAATCGGTCTAGGTTACCGTTTAAGTAAGTTCAATGACTCTTTCTAGCACGAGGTTTGGTATTGATCCCCTTTTCTGTCAAAGATGTTGTTAGATCTTCTAACTCTAGAGTTAGAATATCTAAAATGAAACCCATGAAATTCTTGTGTCTTCTTCTCATATGAGGGTGTTTTATAAAGATACACATCCTAAATGTTATACTAGGCTAGCTTCTGCCCGCGGCTTCGTTCGTCTGGTTGAAACCCTACTTACCGCTGTGCGAAAATCCACACTTATTACTTAAGAGGAGTATATACGCCAACGACCTTGAAACGAAAATCCCTGTCGGGCTCATCGAAAATTGTTGATTATTTCATGACGGAATGTCGTAGAACTTTTTTTTGTGCACAGATTGTAGGTGACATTGTTTCCTACATTTTGGTGTAGTTTTAAGACAAGAACCTCCTATTGGTGCAAAGCCTATCCAAATTTTAGACAAAAAATGTCTGATTTGCCTAAAATGTCGATAGGCTTCAATACGTTTCGACATATTTGTATGGAAACTGCACTAAAATATCGGAAACAATGTCGCCTACAATCTGTACACAAAAAAAAGATCTACGACATTCCGTCATGAAATAATCAACAATTTTCGATGCGCCCGACATGGATTTTCAGTTTCAAGGTCGTTGGCGTATATACTCCTCTTAAATATTACAAACGGACAGTTCGATCCCATCACCGCAGTTGCATCCCAGTAGAAAAAAATACTTCCAAAATCGTAAACGAAAGCATGAAACGATAATCATACTTTATTTAGACTTAGTAAGTTACTAATAAACTTTTTAAATTCACAATATTTGTTAACATGGTTGTGTCCCCTCGCGATCGAGGTAAGAAAATAAATAATAATACGCGATTAAGACCCAGGAAAATGTAACTATGTTAGTAAGTTGCCCTGAATGACTGTTCTGTGTTACTGTCCTAACTTACGTTTCTCACTAACTTTTCGATGTTACTATCCTAACTAACTTTCCTCACTTACCAACCTAACTTGCTGTCTTAATTTAGTGTTCAAAGTAACTTCCCATCTTTTTAGAATAACTTACTGTTCTACTGCTCTATCCCAACTTTCTTAAATAACTTACTCTTCTATCACACTGTCTTAACGAACTATCTGTACTCACCATACTGACTGGTATTATATATTTGTAGCAATTTTCGACTTCTGTACGACCCGGTTTAAGCTAAGAATTAGAGTTAGTGTTAGGATTAGGGTTCAGTGTTAGAATTTTGATTTGGATTCTCCCACCACCTCTACTGTTTGTGTAACAAATCTCGTGTCTATCGATTGAATGAATGAATTAATGAATGAATAAATTCTTTATTGTAAACACCAAACAAATTATATCACAAAGAAAACATACACTACTAAGTAAAAATAAAGATTAAAAAAAAAAAGAAATAAAGATTTCGATTAAGTTAGTAAAAAGTTTTATAAAAAACTGTACCCCCCTATCCACCCCTTAGGGGTGGCATTTCGAATAACATAGTCTTAGTGGATATCTTGGTGGATACCTACACATCACAAAGAACACACTCTCTACATTTCATGTATCTAGGCCAGCGGTCTAGGCTTTGCGTTGATTAGGTCTTTGGGTCAGTCAGGACTTATCTATACCAACTAACTTTATATGCTACGAAATAAACATAAGAATAAATTATTTGAAAACAATATTTTTAGGCCAAGCAGCAGGGAAATCACCTCTTACGTAGCCTTGCAAAAGGTGGTGTAACAAATTTTATGATTTTATGTTATTTAGCTAAGTTAGCTTGACATAAATTCAATTTCTTGACCTTGGGGCACGACGGGGTATGTCCGATATTTTGCTAATATTTTGTTTTTTGCACATAGTGCCTCGATAGTAAGTGATATGACAAAAGTGTCTAAGAACAGTATGTAGAAGTCAAAAACTCTTACATTCTGTTCATACATGTCAATTCTGTAAGTCTTACAGGTAAAAAGTTAAAATCGAAAACATACTATATAATTAAAAAATGCGAAAGTTGACATTGTTTGTTTGTGTGTCAATCTCGCAAAAAACGGCTGAACGGATTTGCCTGAAATTGTATCTGCCCGTGGAGCACAGTTTGTTTACATAACCTGGATTAAAATGCATAGAACTTTTTAACCTGTATTTTTACGGGAACAGGTGTAGGTACTACGCGGTTACACCCATGGGGCACAGCTAGTAAGTAAATAAGACTACACTTTTTTTCCCTAATCCAATATTAATCACAAGCAGTACGTGACTTCGTTCGCCTAATTTTTAAGAAAACATAATGCAGCCTATAGCCTTGCTCAATAAATGGACTATTCAACACTGAAAAAATTTTTCAAATCGGCCCAGCGGTTCCTGAGATTGGCGCGTTTAAACAAAAAAACAAACAAACTTTTTTAATAATAGATAGATAGTATAAATTATTTTTTTTTCATGGTAAATATTATTTTTGTAAAGACAAGCGTTCTTTAATTTGGATAAACATCATTATTTGTAGTTATCGAAGTTTAATCAGAAATCAGTATTTGCGCTGTTTGTTATTGTAGTTGCCACATAATTAGGTCGTAAGTCTTGATTTTTCTCGTAGGTGTAACACTAAAAGCTGTCACTATTTCCGTAAACGTGTAGTAAATTGTATTTTTAGCGTATTTACCTAGACTAGCGGATAGTTCGGACATTTATCTGTTCACTCTGGTTCGGACCGTTTTCGGACTTAAAAATTTATTACGTCTCACGTGAGAAGTTGGAACCACTCCTCGACTTTCGTGTTCTGTTGCGTCAAACCACATCTCACTTGAGACGATTAAACCTAAAACAACCCCTTTCAAAGCCGCCCCTAGCAGAAGCTTCAATTTTCCGCTTTAATCTGGCTCTTTGGTGATATTCGCTTTATACGGCTGTGCGCTTGCATAAAGTGTGTAGATAGATGCTTTGACGTAACGTGGCAATCGTCAGTCATTACCGCAATTCGGCAATGTACTGCATAGTCCTTTGAAATTGTGTTATCCACTAGATTTCTTTCTAATACGGGTGCAGTTGCTCTAATATTGTAAATATGTAGTTCGTAGATTTTTATTTGGTTTTCGCGACGCTCGCTGATATAAAATGAAACTCATTTTTCTGTTTTTATTATTTCTTGCACTTTTCGACGCTCGACCTTTTGAGAGCTTTACACTAGGTACCTACCTCCCGTTCACGGGTTACCAGAAAAATAAGTTAAATTTCATATGTAGCTCGTCACAAGATTGCAGACGCTATATTTAATGACTGACTCAGGTAGGTAGGTATAGGGTGGTTCATATTTTTTGTAACAGGTAGGTTAACCCTTTTTTATTCATCAAAGTCACATTGAGTGGTGCGATGAATCAACTTTATAAAATGCAGGTAACGTTAGCAATAGGGCTTACAACAGGTTTCGATCATGCCTTAAATCCAATATAGGTATATTTTTGCCTGTAGTATTCGAATGGCACAATGCAATTTATTTGATGTAGGTACGGTAAGTTTTATGAATTTTGTACCTACATATAACTTCATACATGTAAGTAGGTTTACTTAGTAGCTTACAGATAACCTCAAAACTAGTTAGAGCTTGTGAACAGTTGGTGGCACTAATATTAGTTTGAATGCAACTCAAAGTTTACTGGTATGTAGGTAGGCATATGGATATTGGCTCCGTGTGATAGTGGTCCGTAACACAGTCCGTAGCCTGCCAAATGCTTGACAAAGGTTGCCTGGAAGAGATCGCTTTAAGCGATAAGACCGGACATTGTGCCTCCTAGTTTTAAGTGGTGTATGTTTTCTTTGTATTGTAATATGGAAGAATTTATTCATACATTGATGCTTCTACTTCTAACTACAAATTTCAATTTTTTCAATTTCAAATGTTCTTTATTTACCAAACATGGCAACTTGAGCTTAAATAACATCGCCAGTGTACGTAATAATAATCCTAGCTGTTATGGTTACTGTACTACAATTCGTTTCTTAATCACTAGATATTATATAAAACTTACAGCTTGAACATTGGACTTATAATTGTAACTGTTTTATAAAATTCAATGTAAATTTAACAATATGTTTTCTTTGGAGATAGCGAAACATTTATATCATCAAATAGGCGTTAAAAATTGGTTAGGGTAGATTTGAAAAAGTTCGAATGATTCGTTCGAGTCGAGCTGTGACGTCGGTCGCTCAGCAACAAGCGATGGCAGATCGCGGTAAGAGTGCATGCATAAGCGCACACGATTTGCGCCCGCGCGGCCCGCCAGCCGTCCCGCTCGTCTATACCTCTAACTACAGAAAAACTGGTTAATATACCTAACTGTTTTTGCATCACTTTAAAACAGTAAAAGATTTATGAAAACAAATTCCATTTGTCTCAAGAAGGTACCTAGAGTAAAAATGAACGATGTCTATGAACAAAGAGTTTTATGTGAAATGAAATAAAATTATTTATTTGCTTAAAATCTGGTAAATAAGGTCTTACGTAGAAATATGTTTCTTCATATTTTGCAATAATATTGCGCACAATTATTTGTCAGATTAATTGCTAAATTAATTAAAGTACGAGAATGAAGTGAACAAAAATAATAATAATGTACCTAATACGTTTAGCAGTTGCAATCAGGTGCATTCTTGTCAATAAAAATTAAAACAGTTTATTTAAAATGTCAAACATAAACAACGAATAATGTAAAAGTAAATATAGGTATCTACCTACATTTACTTTGAACTATCTATAGCTTGGCCTACTAGTTTCATTTGTATTTCTTAGTCAAATATTCATAAAAAGAGGAAAAATTAATTTGCATCAACCATTCCTTTAGATGTGAAGCATCCGATATAAAAGAAAATCAATCTGAATATTACAGGAAATAAAGGAAGTCCGACCGTTCGCCTCCGTAATTAATTCCAGTGATTTCACAATGTTGCCAATTACCTGAAGTCTGAGTCTGATCAGGACTAACATACCTTTGACAATTTAACAGTCAATGACTTAATGCAAATATTGCAAGTAGGTATCGGCGTTTTATGACCACTTATACAAATGGCCACTTCTGCATTGCACCACGTTAATAACGATCAATTTATTACTTCTTAAACTTGACAATTATGGGTGTAGCATACGCGCTTTGTCTACGTCAGGCTTCGAACGCAGTGCGATTAAACGCAAGCGGTTTACGAATTGCTGAAAACGCAGAACCGCGTATTAACACGCAGAATCAGTCACAGAAAAACACGCTAATGCGTGGGGTTGTATAGAAAGTTATGTGTTGAAAACGCAGGCGTTTAATCGCAGCTAAGCTTTATAGGTAAACTAGCAGCTCCCCGCGGTTTCACCCGCATTAGTCCCGATCCCGTGGTAATATAGGGATCAAAAGTAGCCTATAGCCTTCCTCAATAAATGGACTATCCAACACCGAAAGAATTTTTCAAATCGGACCAGTGGTTCGTGAGATTAGCGCGTTCAAACAAACAAACAAAAAAACAAACAAACTCTTCCGCTTTATAATAGTAATAATCAGAGATCGGAATTAGGTGAGTGAAAATACCTAAAGTTTGCGGGACATATATGGAGCTGTTACAACCATTTAAACCGGTTTTGGATTTTACCTATTTAGTTTCGGTTTTTTTTACATGTTCTTTACCTTTGAAACACCGAACTATAAACATTTACAAGCTGCTAATACAGTTCTAAATAAATTTTTGTTTTGTACTTTTCCAGTTAAAATTCGGTCTTTTAGTCCCAATTGTTCTTTGTCAGTCAAACACAGAATTTTATGTATCTGCAAAATGCTAATGCGGTTTTAATTTTTTTTTTTATGTGTATCTTAAGTTAAAAAGTTTTGCTACAGATTGATGCAAGGAAAACGAACACTTTCGCGTCTTTACATAGTTTTGAAGTCGTTTTTTTTTTAATTATTAAACCTGCACTGCATCAAAAAATTAATTAAAAACATTTATTTCAATTGCAAAAGAACGTTGTGCGTAAACTACTTTCCACATTCAGAGTTCGGAACATGCAATAATATTAGTTTTTTCCTAGAAATGATAAATATTCTTCTAATGTTAAAAAAGGCTTTGTGTTCTTCGCAGTACACAAGCCCACGCTAATCCATTCTGTAAAATTAAGTAAAATTCTGTGTTTGGCCGACAAGAACAATTGGGACTAAAAAACCGAATTTTAACTGCAAAAGTACAAAACAAAAATTAATTTAGAACTGTATTAGCAGCTTGTAAATGTTTATAGTTCGGTATTTCAAAGGTAAGGAACATGTAAAACAAAAAAAAAACCAAAACCGGTTTAACTTAAGTGGTTGTAGCAGCTCCATATTATGTCCCGCTGCAAACTTTAGGTATTTTCACTCACCTAATTCCGATCTCTGGTAATAATAGATAGATAATAAGGTCGATTTTTCTTTTTGTTATTCTTAGACCAACTTATAATTCTTTTTTTTATGGATATTGAACATAAGGGAACTTGTCATTTTTCGTAGGCTTATGTCAATACTGTGAAATTTTGATGATAGAAAATCATCTTGTGTACCGGCCCAAATGCACAAGTCGTGCGAAGCCATTAGGTATGTTACCTACTTACAAACTACGTAAAGAAAAAAACTTTGAAACGAAAAATGGAATGTCATCTATCAGAATAACTACCAGAAATTAGATGTTTCTTACTAAAATTTATTTAGGTACTTATTCGTACCAATAAAATTCAATTAATACCCTCGTTGGTAGTATACATAGCTGTACTAATGAGCTTTGCAATTTTGTAGGTAGTTTGACCCTAAGGTTAACGACCGCAAATCGAAATAAAAACTTGAGTCATTCAGTTTTAAATTTAAAAGAAATACAAAGCGCATAATAAAGGATCAGGGTGCATTGATCCAAAAATCAGAATCTCTAACGAAAGTTTACAAATGTCCAAATATGGTCCAAATACATTGACCTCCATAATATGGACAGGAGATCGCGCACTGAATTTTGTGCCTATTTGATCTGCGAACTGGAACTAATTAGTTCCGTGGACGGTCACCATCACTTTCAATAGAAAACAGCGCTACATGGCGCAAATGAAATCGGCACAAAGATCTAATGTCATTTTGTATGGTATAGCAATTCCAGCGTACTTGTAATATAAAAGGGTTCAGTGTCCAAATACTACAAAGATACCAATTACATACCTACTTACTCCCTTACTTAATGACGATTAATAACTGCTTTAACTGTGTATCGTTTGTTGTTTACTTTGACATGAAGGTTCAAATTTGACAGGCAGAAACAAACGTTACTTAACTAAGTCGCCAGTTACTCATCATTAATAATTATCCAAAAACATCCTGTTAAAACATACATGTCTTAACACTGTTAGCAGTTCTCACTTCTCAGTATATCATTGACGAGATTCGAAATCAAATTTATAGTCTAACAATAACTGGTCGTATTCCAACCTCCCTACCCAGCTGGTTCGGGCGGCAAATCACGCACCCTGCAGTCTCCCAGCCCGCTCTGGCGTAGGTATAGTATAGTACCTACTCAAGAAAACCGAACGCTCAAGGCCACTCGATTATAACGTTTTTCGTTGAGTATTATCAGTATCAGTAAAATCTATGAAAGAAAGAATAGAAAGAGAAAATGAAGCATCATTCAAGTAACTAAAATTCCTTTATGGATTGATTTTGTAACACCTTTCTTGAAAGGTACGCACTCTAAATATTTGTATAGTAACTTTATTTAGAAAATTTAGTTTTCTTTTTTCAAGGAAAAATAGCATTCAAAAATTTTCACTTGCGGCGAGGAAAAAATTTTTGAATGCTATTTTCCTTGAAAAATAAATTTTCTTATTAAAATAGCCTTGAGCTACATACAAAAATTAATAGAAATTTATAGTAACTTTACTCAATATTAACATTCTTTGGAGATAGATATTTTTTTTCCCGATATTCCCACGGGATCGGGATTCACGATCACGATTCACGATGCAAGGCGGAGCTAGTAATCGAATAATGATTACAAAATCAAGAAAAAAACCACCTATAATGAAATTTAATGTTTGACGAAAGCACAGAAAGCTATGTACCTATATAGGTATTAAGTAGGTAAGTGCCTTACATAATAACTTCTTGTCAAAGCGACTTGCTTTGAATCTTGTACCTACATATGTTACTTGGGCCAATATGGTATTAAATAAACTTAATTATCAAGGTACCAAGCTCGATCTCATGAATATCAATACACTTCAGCTTTTAAAAGCAATTAAGTCTGTTTACTCTACAGGTATTCTATGAGGGTAGCATGTCTTTAGAGAATTCAAATGGTACTTTCTTCAACTTCGGGAATTCGGGCGGTTTCTTAGAAAAAAAAAGAAGTTTTAATTATTATTAGGGATTAACTAGGTTTTGTTGAGACGTGTTTTAATTTACGCCCTATTCTTACTAAAAATATTATAATAATCCTAATTTAGTCAAAATTCCTTGGCTAATTTCAAATGACAGACATGCAATTAATGCAGTAGTCGTGTAAAAGGTAGGTATTATTTTTTAATGTAACCCTTGAGGGAAAATTGTTTATTTGTTCCAAATGCTCCCAATAGAATTTGTTCCCACGATCCTCCATTCTCTAGCCAGCAAGACGAATATTAAAACATTTTTTTTTAATGTGAACATAAACAATTTTTGCATCAACTGCACGTCTGTCATTTAAAATAGATAAATATGTTAACGGTTAACTCTAAATATATTTATGAATCCCTAATATTATGTACATAAATATAAAAAAATAAGTAGGTACCTACCTATCTAAATTTCACAAATACGGTGATTCGTCAGTTTAATTTGACATACAAGGACGATCACACCGTGCATTAGAAAGCAAGTCGTTCCAGAATTCTTTATAGTAAACCATATAAAGACGTATGTAACATGTCAATTACAATAGATGTGATACGTTGTCGTCCTACTTTAATGAAAATAATACAGAAACTAATATTATTTGGTGCTTATTTAAATTAAAAACAATACCAGGTATCCATAAATTAGAGGATTGTAATGTAAAACATAAATATTATAAAAAATATGACGGAGTATCCGAAGTATCATAAAAATCTTAACCCATAAACGTAGTTCGAAAACGTAAATACCAACTAGTAAGAGAGTAAAAAAATGCAACGATAACTTTTATTCTGTATATGTTGCTGAAAAATGGCTTCAAACGAAGTCATATCAATTCACGGAAGCGAAAAATTGCTGACAGTCGGCAAAAACGAGCCGAGTTTAGGTCGTTTTATGGAAAATTGCCACTGAGTTAATAAAACGATAGTATTGAAACTTCGTCAATTTTAAAACACGGGATTTTTCATATTTCTACGAGGTAAAAGTTTTCATTTTTCAGCCTCATGTTTCGACGTTGTATACCTATTATGTCAAGTTATGAATAAAAGTTTTTCTTGTGCAGAAAAATCCCATTATACTGTAATCTTATAAAACACAATAGGTATTGTTTTTGAAAGTATTTCACGATTTACTATACCATACTATACCAATGCGCTTTGTACTTCTCAAACAAAGTTTAGAAAAAAATGTTTAAAAGAAGCGCAAACACGAACATTTCTTAATTATTATGACTTAAAAGTCCAATGCCCATTTTAAGACAATTTTTAGGGCTGAAGTACTCTGTTTTTTTTACTTTAACTGTATGATAAGTTTAAAATTACGGAAAGCAGTGATCACAATCACGTCAAGATAAAACATGCGTAGAATACTATATTATACTGAATAGATAAATTAGCACATTTATAACAAACTATAGTTCTTAACATTAATGTAATGGATTCAAGAATCAACACCTGGGGTTGATTGTTGAATCCACCATATTAATGTTAAATTTCAGCTCCATAATTGAAATGGATTTCGCTTGAATTCTGAAAGTCAATTACGCAGTACACTGCACGTCCCTTTTCTATTAACTAGGCTGAGATATCAATTTAAGCTGGGACATGGTGGCTGGCCGGGTACCTTTCGCAGATAGCTAGTCTATTGTGTTTAGAATATTACTTAATTATTTCGGTCGCCTTTTGTTTCCACTTCCATCGTATTTTGGCTTATTACCAATCGAGCCATTCTTTTTTCCTATTCGGGCCAAAACAATTTTTCGAATACCTAATCTTTTTTCCTCAACGGGCCAAAATGTTTCAAGTACAAACAGCAAGAAAATACTTTATTTTCTTGCAAGAAAATTTATTATTTTTAGTAACCAGATTGTTAAGCTATTGCATAGCTTTTATCGCGGGCTTTGATCTTTGTGTCTATTTTTAATAACGAATTATTAAGCTTGAGGTATGCATTTTTTAAAAAGTTTTGTAGCAAACTTTTAACTATTGTATCGGCACTAATGATTGTGGGCAAAACGACTAGTTTTTTTTTAAGTTTTTAGGATCGCCCGCGGGTTAACCTTTTTCGCGAGCGAACTCACTAACGAGTTGAAACTTGCGAATGCACAGTTTGTTTTTTATTAGTATTTTGCCGAATTTTCGCGTCCGTGTAACTGTAGGTAAAACGTGGGGGTTAGTCAGGTGGCCGAAAATGCTCGTTGCATTTATGCGTCAACTTGACAACTCTCGGTGGTTTCATTTATGTTTACGTTTATATTTAAATAAAATCTCTCAATGGAGTAGGAGCATTTTTCCTACGATATTTTTCTTATAGACTAAACAAGACGCCGACATAAATGGATTACTTTTAGATAATTCTAACACAAAGACTCCAACTTGACTTCACAGTACAGGCGAGAACACAAAATTTAAAAAAAAGCATAGTCGACTAGAGCGCCATCTGCTCACAGCTTTGCGTGTTCCACCTCATTTGCAACTAGTTTATAATGGAACCCGCGGATTACATTTTTCCTACAGTCACACGGACGCGAAAATTCGGCAAATACTAATAAAAAATCAAACTCTACAATCTATTATGCACCTCATCATTAATCATTTGGACAAATTAGCAGTTGGACCCAAACGCGGTACCATGTTTAAAACCCTCGTAGGTAAGTTTTTAAAATCCAAGCACTTACCGGGAATTCTTTGCATTTTCGTTTTCGGAATTTCTCGGTTCTACGCCCTATCTGTATATATATATATAAATAATAAAAAAAAAAATCCAAATTAATGTGTACAAATTAACTTAAGTCAAATTTTGATTTAAATCTAAATTACACAAATGCCTGAACTAGGAAAATCCTGTATCTCAGGCGAGAATGGCAGACAATAGAAACTAAAATTATCACTTATAATTAGAAACAAATTGAAACTTACTAAAAACTATTGGTATGTCTAAGTATAGGTAATAATTGGATAAAATATATAAATTAAATAAAAGTAGTACATTGGAGTAAATATGCATATGCATGTGAGCCTACTGAATGCCCTGAGTTAATTATTCTATTAAAGTGTCGCAGGCACCTATGCTACGGTCGGGAGTGATTTAAAGTTTTATTAACCCGACTAGCAGCGTCTCGTGGGTACGCCTACGTTAATCCTTGACAGTATAAAAAATCGACTGAGTCAGACTAACAGACGTCTGATAGTTCAATAACCGCTTCGTACCTAACTTGGATTATTCACACGGGGTCGATTTCCAAGCCAGTAAATAAGCATCGTGTGAATTGTCGTGTGTGTTGTGTCAGAGTTGCAGCCATTTTGGCTTAGGTACTTGGCCTTACAGCTTTTTCTGGGAGAAAAGGCAATTCATGTTTAGAATTGTGGTCGAAATTACATAGTATCGTATTCCTAATATACTAATAATCTTTATCTATAAAATGCTTTGTCCTGAGTGACTGACTGACTGATCAACGCATAGCCTAAATAAATGGCTGATAGTAGAGAGCTGAAAATTGATCTGACGGTTTTTCGAAATTCCCACGGGATCGGGACTTACGCGGGTGAAACCGCGGGATTCAGCCAGTATTTAATAAATTATCAATTTTGATGACCTCTAAGTCTCCAAAAACAGCTAAATTTCAAATAGGTAAACGTGAACATAACCTAAAAAAAAATTAATTAGAAATATTTAACAAAAAAAAAAAAAATTTCAAGGCATTTCGCCTTGAAGAACGTTTCTAGTAGAATGCCTTGAGCAATAAACATAATAAATATTAATATAGAATGTCTAGTTGATTGCCTAGCCAGACGTGTAGAAAAATAGTGGAAAACCCCCTTACAATTTGTGTGGTGCTATCACGAGTGTGTGTCGTAATCGTATTACAGGTTCACGTGTGATAATAGCACACAAAGTGTTTAACTGCATGGACGCTAATTAATTTCCAATAATCCTGTACATACTACCGGGATATAGGTATTTTAACTGGTAAGAGATTTATCTATCTATACCTATAAAATGCTTTGTCCTGACTGACTGACTGACTGACTGATCAACGCACAGCCTAAACTGCACGAGTAGAGAGCTGAAATTTGTAGAGTGTGTTCCTTATATGATGTAGGCATCCGACAAGAAAGGGTCTAAGGAAATTCCCACGGGATCGGAACTTACGCGAGGGAAACCGCGGGATACAGCTAGTCGATTAATACACGTCTGTTTTTACTCATTTGTACTCGATTTTTGTGACGATTTTCATTAAAATCCAGTAATATGTAGGCATTCATCTTCATTAAGGAATTAAAATGTGTACACAATAATATAAAAGCTAATTGAAATATTGGACTACCTATATACCAATATTTTAATTGATTGATGATATTGTGATGACTACAATAATTTTATTTGGAAAAAGATTTTTCGGGAACAGGTAGTATTCCTATTATGTGAGTGTTCTTTTAATTATTTGGATGATGGATTGTCAATACCTTCGCGTACCTTCGCCTACTCTGAAGTACGTACTCATGGTTCGAATATAAAATTGTATTATATTATTCTAATAGATTTCTTTTCTAAAAGATAATTAAAAAAAATCGAAATCGGTGTTTTAAAAGCAAAAATGTTTCTACTCTGTTAAAATCGTTCCAAATATTGTTTTATTAATAAATATTTGAAATTACATTAAGTATATTTTTTAAATACGAGTTGCGAAACGATTACAAATCTATCTTGTCTAACTATAAAAAAAAAACATTAATCTCCATTAAGCAATGGTTAGCACGGTCATAACTTGGATGGGTCATAACCTATAATTTGTGTGCCAAAAACTCCCTTTCTCTAGCTCCTCCGTGCTTCGAAAGGCAAGTTAAGCAGTTGGTCCCGGTTGTTATATCTTATAGTAGTCATTAGGTCAAGTTAGAGGCTTGTGTCCGACCTGAAATCTCTTACACCAGGAGAGCCACACCACTACACTACACGAAAAGAAGATACCTTTTTACTTCGATGTTAAATATCGATACTTATTATAGTTAATATACTTCCTATAGGTAATACTAAAACAACATGCCCCTATAACTACTGGTCATTTCCCTGTTTACATGATAGTCCAAGGAACAATGGTTGTTGATTTTCCTGCGATACGGTCACCATCATGTCGAACTCATCAGCGTATTCAATGAGCAGCCATCTTTGCTTCGTTGCGCGTGATTACGCTTAATTGCATTTTAGAGTTGCCAGGCACAGATTATGTTTTTGTTAGTATTTTTATCCTGTAAATTAATAAAAATGTAGACCTTTAGTGAGGTTTGTACTACAATTTTAAATTTGCTATTTCTGCTACTAATCTCTACTAATATTATAAAGAGGTAACGTTAGTAACATGTAGGTATGTATGTATATTGGGGGTAATCTCCGAAACTACTAAACCGATTTCAAAAATTCTTTCTCAATTTGAAAGCTACTTTCACCTTGAGTAACATAAGCTACTTTTGATCCCGATATTCCCACGGGGTCGGGACTTACGCGGGTGAAACCGCGGGAATTTGGTATAAGAAGACTATTTTACCTGGTGTGGTAAGCAGTCGCCTGCAAATCTGAGATGATGGTAGCGGTTCTGTATTAAATGTTTGGTTGAAATGAATAAGTGGTTGTTGTTAGGGGTGTGATATTTTCAAAATAAAGCTAATTATTACCGACAAATATTCAGAACATTAAAAAAAATTATGAGGGATTGCAAAAAGTCATGAAATAACTTTCAACGTTGGCATTACGGATAGGTATACGTAATGTATTATATCGGCGATTAGTTATGCCAACTTCACTATAAATACAGGGAAAATTTTCACACATAGCAAACACATTTGTGTTGCATGGAATATCTAAATACTTGCCAAGTTATGCCAGTGGAAACACGATACTAACGTCATGCCATGTATTTGCTTGAAACTCGGAATCTTCGGACGGTCGGGCGGCGCCGTTTCCGCCCGGTGTGATTTTCCGATAAATATTTCACATTCTATTAATATTATAATGTGCTGGAGCCTGCACATCGCAGTTGCTCATTTCCTTTAAAATATTTCAATACTTCACACGTTTGATACTGAATACATTCAATTTCAAACGAATTCCCATATAGCTCTCAACGTTGCATAGTTTAGGCTCAAACGCATTCCAACTGTTGTTGGTATCAGGTTCTTTGTGTCCGTGATTCTGTTCTGAATGGAATGTCACACACAAATCAAAACTGCCGTAGGTAATTGAATTAAAACTACTAACTTCAATTTATTCACGGGAATTTAATAAATTAAGAACGCGGCGACTGTTACCATTTCCATACAAACTTAATACCAAAATAAATTATGAAAAATTTAGTTTTCTACCGATAATATTCGGATTAAAATTTTACTTTTATAAGGTTTTTCAAAATATTCATTCGAAATTAAATAAAGCGGAGAAACATTTTTTTTCATTTTTACATAAATTACTTTTTATTGGAAATAATATAAAACAAATAAGATGTAAATGAGATGTAAACTAGTAATTTACGCTACAGTTTTTTAATATATCGAATTTGACGACCTCTGTGGAGCGTCGGGAGAAGGTGCAATTCAGACGGTTACGGGTTCAATTCCCGCCGGGTACAAGAATTTATGCTGAAACATAAATATTTGTTTCTGGTCTGGGTGTTTTCTATGTATCATTAATAATCATTATGTATGTATTTACAACAACAAAAAAAGTATTTTAATATTATGTAGTAAGTATATCCGTTGCCTAGTACCCATAGTACAAGCCTAGTGCTTAGTTTGGGGCTAGATTGCGCTGTGTGCAACGTCGTTTAATATTTATTTATTATTTTTATTAATTTTACGGACGAGCATCATCACGGGCCCTCGAGAGACGATGATGACGACGGAAGAGCGGTATGCCGCAACTAGTCTAAGGCCCGGCGCACATTATGAGCATCGTCACGGCTGAGGATTTTAGTTGGCAAATATCATTATACATTAACTTCATGGCAATAAAGTATAGACATTTCCATGATATATGGTCGTAGTAACGAAAATACCGCTTCGGTATGCTTCAGGGCGGCTACATCCGCAGCCTTGAGGATGCTTCGGGGTACTTCGGCATCCTTCGGCGGCGCCGAGGCAACACTCGGGTGTGGGTAGCTTGTGCTGCCTCGTCATCCCTAAGAACGTTGCAGCATGCCAAAGCATAGTTCCCGATAGTGTGCGCTTGCATGTAGGGATGCCGAAGGATCCCTTTCCTTGCCGATGCTCATAATGTGCGCCGGGCCTAAATGTTTTAACATAAGTAGTCAATCGAGCAATGACTGTGAAAAAGGCGAACAGATAACATTCAGCTTCCATTCACAGCTGGCAGGTTGCCAATTAAAATGGATATCGAATTATTCAGGAATAACTTCGATATCGTGTGGTACCGCAAATCAATACAACAAGCAGTCAACTGTTGCGACAGATTACTACTGCGTATTATATCAAGCATTGCGTATTATTAAGTAGGTACATACCTAGCTGGGTATCTGCCTACTGAACATTTTGTAGGGCTGCTGTTGTCGGAGTATCAACGTTGGTTTTCATAGTTACTTTTACCCGGGTCGTAAGTAATCGCGTATGGTCTTGACCATTGTAACAATGAAGAGAGAAAATAAATAATAATACGCGATTAAAAGACCCGGAAAAATGTAATTATGTTAACGTGGGTTAATTGAAAAAAAAAACAAGGATAATCATATTTTAGTTACATAAAACCACGGGTTAAAATACTGCGTTATCCTTTAAACAACCAATTTAACCAACCAAAATTTTCTTCATAACATTTATTCAATGCTACAGTCTTAGAAACAAACAGGCATATTATTTATTTTTTTAAATAAGTAGTTTTTTTGAAAAATAAAAAACAATAATCATTTTGAACTCGCCTCGGGACTTGATCCTGGAACCTTACAAAACCGTTGCAACGCCCTATCCAATTGCACAACAGCTGCTTGTCCAGCCGAGACAAAAGGATGTTTTTTTATTTTTTTTTTTTTTCTTCAAAAAACTAGGCATATTATTTCTCAATAGGTTATTAATATGACATAAACATATTTTCTCTAATGTCTTTATCCAGGGAAAAAACGGTCAACTACATTTATTGTAAAGTTTGTATGGAGAACGAGTAAGTATATTTCCTCTTAAGAGGATAGTCTCCATTCTCTTTCTCCATACAAACGTAGTTTAAATTTTCCTCCCTGGATAAAGACATTAGAGCAAATATGTTTATGCCATAAAACTTATATCTGTCATGACTATGCATCTATACCTTTTTTTCTACCATCTACCCCAAATTCCAAATATCCAATGTCGATAAGAGGCGAAATAACATTTCAGCTTCGCCTGCAAGCTCGAACCTTTGTTAAATTTAAACTAAACAGACACGTTTTTGTTAGTGGCATCTCCATATCCAGTGACCTAGTAGTGAACCATCAGGGGCTACCGGTCAGCTATTTGTGTCGTCATCGTTCCACGGTGGGTGGGTTTCGCCGACACGTTAAATTTAGACAAGACTATTGGCCTAGTAAATTCGGTCAGTTAACGTATGCACTTCCCTTTATGCTTTATTAACAGCACCCTAGGGTATTTGTTAGTTTTTAGCCGTAGAAGTTTCGTTTTGGGAATAAAAAATAAAAACTGTGAACATTACACATACACAGCTCCATCTGGCCCGTGGTAAGCTACTAAGCTTGTTTTACGGTAATACTTATTTTGTTGTTGTTGTAAATGCATACATATTATAGATAAAAAAGACACCCAGATTACCAGAAATAAAATAATTATTAAACGATAAATTTCTTTGTTTAATTTTTGTATGTGGACTTGCGTAGTCTAGTTGGAACAGACGTTGGGGTACTGACTCAAAGACTCGAGTTCAAGCCTCGCCGCCGCATTTTTCCTTTAAAATAAATTTTCTAAATTATTAAACGACTTCAAAAACGGAGGTTCTCAATTCGACCTGTATACTGTTTCTAAGTACCTACCTATGTTTATAATTTACTGGGTAGATCCAGATTGTATACGTACAATCTGGACAGCTTAACTACGGTTAAGCTGCCCGAATTCAGCTTAGATAACAGATAAGTCGGTTGCACTGCATGTAGGAGAAGTTATTTTTTCCATTTTTTGAAGTCTTGTTTTGTTTTTTTTTGTTAAGCATAAATACTTGCTCCCGGCGGGAATCTAACCCCCAACCTTGTGCATTGCAAACGTGCATTCACTCGACGCGTCACAGAGGTCGTCAATACACTTCATCTATCTTATCTATACATATAATAAAATCGTAACTCAGCGGTGTCTGTTTTTGGAAGATATAAAAAAAATATAAATTGTATGGGTATCTATTAACGCAGTAGAACCCATTTTTCTGTTTTTCTGGTTGTCTGTTTGTCTGTTTATCTGTTTGTCTGTTTGTGTGTGCCTTTGTGCCCGCTAATCTCAGAAACGGCTTATCCGATTTTAACTAAATTTGGTATGCAGATAGCTTTATACCCCGATTAACATATAGGCTACTTTTTATCCGGCTATTTAATCCGGTTATCCGGATAAAGTGTTATTTCTACTTTTACCTAATTAATTTGAATGTTGTATTGAAGAAGTATGTTGTGTTGAATTAACACATGATAAACCGGATATCCGGTAGGTAATTAAAAAGCCGGATATCCGGCACGTAATTAAAAAAGCCGGATATCTGGTAATTCCTAAAATACCGTATAACTATGTCTCTCCATATATTCGGATCTTTTGGACATACGGAAATTTATAATGGTTGTTTTTAACCGACTTTTAAAAAGAGGATCATCTCAATTCGACCCGCATATTGTTTGTATGGGGATATGTTCACGCCGGACATATGAATATTCTTTTTAGATTTGGAAAGCGAGAGTCTCGAATTGGTCCCACAAATTGTTGGTGAAGATCTGATGAGAACCTTTGGAATGATGAGCAGAATAGCATCCCACAATGCAGTAAATTACTAATTTTTGGACTTCCATCAATATAATCAGCTTATAAAGAACTCGGTAAGAATTGGTGGACCACCTGAAACTACTTTCTCATCAGAAAACTCCTCAATGATTAAAGTTACGGTTACAATTTTGATATTTTTAGTGGAAGTCGAAAATGCACGAAAAAGGGAAAAAAATCGGGTCGTTTAACTGGGTAGATGCAGATTGCATGTAGTTTACGAGGCACGATGGCAGCTGCGGCAGAGTGTGGATTCCGAGTCGAGGGTACCGCGTTCGAGTCCCGAGTCCCGGGCACGACGTTACGTTTTATCCTCCAGATGTCCCGTAAGCCCGCATCAGCAGGCTCGGGGTCCTTTCCGCAAGAAAAGGGCCAAAAATAATAACCACTGTAAAAAATCACCTCAGCCTCTGGTGGTGGCGGTGAACCCGGGGGGGGGGGGGGGGGGGGTTATACCCGGTTTTGGGAGCCATGAGACGGGCAGAGATGAGGCTTGGAAAGGCCGCCGTTGTCGGGGTTGACGGATGTAGTCCATGAGGAATTCCCACTGGCCTCTACACTTGAGAAGCGAGGGACGCCGTTGGGGGTGGTAGGGAGCCCAACAAACCGGGTCATTTGCCCCGAGAGTGGCCTGACGGTACATAAGGGGCATCACCCAAGTAAAAAAAATATTGCATTTAGTTAAGCTGCCCGACTTCAGATTACATAACAAATAAGTCGGTTGCTTTGTACATATGTAGACAAGCTTATTATTATTATTTTATCCTTTTTTCGAAGTCGAGTTTCAACTTTTATAGATTTTCGACACTTCTTCTAATAATAATGTGAATAAGCATGTAACAAGTTACATACCGATATGCAAAAATCACACTTAAACAAACTTTGCCATGATTCTCTTTTGCTCAGTACTTTCCTGGTCGTTCGTTTAAGTGTAGACCTTTGCACAGCAATGGGTAGATGTTCGAAAAACGCTGACGAAGTCGCGGGCACAGCTAGTTATGAAATAAAACTGCGCTTCGCAGTTTTATTTCATAATCTAGTTCTGATTCTTTAGACTCGACTACGCGCCACCCGCACGCTTTTCAATCGCGCCTGCTGCCGGTTTTCCCATTTCAATAGATCTATTGAAATGATCGCGGGATCTCACGTTAAACCTTTCAAATGCAAACAATCCGATAATTTATAAAAAAATATACAACTTCGACAACGAATACGTACCTACCTAACTATAAATATCTTAATCCGTAGATCGTGCTCTATTTCCTCCTTCATAGATACCAGAAAATATCAATATTATTGTCCGAACGTTGATTTTAAATTCGCCTTTGTGCCGTTTAGAGCGAATACTTCACAAACGTATTTCTACATAATTAATTATTAATACTTTTTAATTAATTAATCCTATCCTACTAATATTATAAATGTGAAAGTTTGTATGGATGTTTGGATGTTTGTTACTCTTTAACGCAAAAACTACTGAACCGATTGCGATGAAACTTGGAATATAGATAGCTGGACACCTAGAATAACACGTAGGCTACTTTTTATCCCCACATATATCCCCGCGGGATCAGGACTTAGGCGGGCGAAACCGCGGGGCGCAGCTAGTAATAGGTATAAATAGTTATGTCCCACGGTTTCGCCCGCATAACAATCAATCTCGTGGGAATTTTCAAATATCCTTAGCAATACCCGTGCTCGTACGTAAGGTCAGTCCAGCACTGTACTTAAAGATTTATAGATTTTCATAAATAACAAGCGCGACTGACGTACACACCGACGTTCGGTCGAGCACTATAGTTGCATGTAATATACTAATACACTATACTACCGTGTGGCCCCGGCATAGAATAGGGTTACCCCATCTCATCCCGTGGGTGTCGTAAAAGGCGACTAAGGGATCTGAGGTAGATTAGCAAACCTTAAGTTCTCCCCGCGCGGTGGCGGATTAACTGCTTGATGCCTAAGAGGGTTGGTGTCAGACAGGTGGCCGGCCGTAAAAACATTGCCGAATCTAATTACAGAAGATATGGTCAATGATGACTTACCGACTGCGCCGACCCCAAACAAAAAAAGGACAGTTTGAGGTTCAGCGGACCCCGGGCTCCCGAAAGAGATGAAACCGGGAACATCGCTCGAATGAGAATACTAATATAGTATACTATAATAGTCGATCGGGCATTGTAACCACTGTACATACTTAATTTTCGCGTGACTTAGATGGAATATGAATCTAAAATCTAGCGGAACGACGCGACTTTATTGTCCCGCTGTGCATTAGATAGTAAGAAACGATAAAGTCGTTATGGTTTTGGTCCCATGTTTATTATGGGAAAGGAAATGAAAGGGTGTCAATGAGAAATTCACACTTTTAAGCAAGTATAAATTCCTTTTTTTTCTTTAAAGCCTTACAAGCTTAATACAAAACACACAAACTGAAGAACTTTGTTACAAGTTAGTAGGTATGGTATATCCTATCCTAATCTTATATATAAAATTTCCATGTCACAGTGTTAGTTACCGTACTCCTCCGAAACGGCTTCACCGATCTCCACCAAACTTCACATACGCATTCAGTAGGTCTGAGAATCGGCTACTATCTATAATTTATAAGGCAAAACAACGTTTGCCGGGTCAGCTAGTAATATTATAATAATATATTTGCAACTATATAATTTGCTACTTCTTCACGCAAAAACTCCTTAGCCGATTGCAATGCAACTTAGTACATAGATAGCTGGAGACCTAGAATAGCACATAGGTAACTCTTTATCCCAATATTCCCGAGGGATCAAGACTTTCGCGGCTAAAACCGCGGGCTACTGCCACAGTACAGCACAGAAGCGGCCAACTCCGGTACCAGTCTGGAAAACTGGTGGTGCCGTTTTGGTCACGAGGTAGCTCTCCTTTAGAGAACCGAATCTAGCATTTGAGGACACGATCGGTCTATAACTAATCCTGACGGTTGCCCCTTGGGCTAGCCTGACGGAACAGCGGACCCCTCTCTTTATACCCTTACTGGTCATAGCTGGGGACGCTATAACATATATGTATGCGTATATAGGTATTCGAGAACTAGGTTTGCTGCCACAGTACAAATAAAGGTGATGCCTATTGATTGGTCTAGTTTCTAACAAATACCTTACATCCAAAATAGCGTCCAAAGCGGGTCATGTTCAGTTCAGTTATTCAGTTCGTGAGTGTTCCGATTAGACCGTTTAACGCGTTCATAATCGATGCTCATTGTTTATGTAAACATAAGTTTGTGAGAGTGTCTGACGATGTGTTGTACGGCGGCCATGATACTATACGCAGCTCGTGATTTCACCATCCATCATAAATTCATAACTAATATTACTAGCAGTTCTGCGAACATTTGAACTCGCTGGCATCACCAATTTTCAAAATTTTTTTACGAAGCTACTGATCAAATAAAAAAGGATAAATTTTATTGTTGTTATATGCGGCCTTAGATGAAAACAAACAAGAGTAGATACGGTATACTCTAACATTGCGTATTCGAAAAATGAGCAAGAAACACCTACATGCATTTTTAAATTTTAAAAACATTTGACTCTAAAAATTGATTTTAATATACCTAGGTATTTTTATTATTTTATTCTATTATTTAAGTAATTACGCGTGAAATGATTTTTTTATTTCCCTAAATGATTCAGGCATATGTAAAATGAGCAAGAAGGCATGCGGCCATACTATCACCGATTATAGTAAGATCTAAACAGGACCCGTATTATCCATCTACCTAGTTGAAAACTGAGTTTGATAGGCACTCTGCATTACATTGCTGCTTCGACGCAACGGAGTAATAATCAGTGATTACCACAAAACAGCAATGTACTGGATACGCTAATTGATCTCAAAACTAAACAAGTACCTACATCTCTAATATATAAAATTTCCATGTCACAATGTTAGTTACCGTACTCCTCCGAAACGGCAAGACCGATTTTTACCAAATTGTATATGCGTATTCAGTAGGTCTGAGAATCGGCTACTATCTTAAATTTATAAGGCAAAACAACGTTTGCCGGGTCAGCTTGTAGTAATAAGTAATATTATAATATCTCAACGCGTTTCGGTAACATTTTACGGTTTCCCAATTCATTATGTGCCTTAAAACGTAACTAGCAAGGGAGTAGGCGTTTGTGGTGGTTATCCTGTTGTCCCACACCGGCGTAGCGTGAATCCCGTTATTTATTCACATTCACACATTATAAAAAGCGATAAAGTTGCTTTTGCTGTCGTCTGTGGCACGGTGGGCGAACATTAGCCTGCGCTGCGCCGCAGAAGGTTTCGGGTTCGAGATTCGCCGAAAAACATGTTTCTGTTTTCTTTAAGGTGGGTACTGACCGACGTTACGGAGTGTGATGTAACGTGTTACACAGCGAGCATTCGTGCAGTCAGTACGTCGTGTTACGGGGAAACCAGCGAGCAACGAGCCGCTCGTTGCTCGCTTTGAGTGCTCGACCCGGCTGTCGGTCTTTTGGCGAATCCTTAGACTGTTACGCGGTTCAGTCAGCACCCTGTTGCAAGTCGTCACGAGCGCACGCGGTGCGTCGCATGTCGCGAGTGATCACACGGCGAAAACGGAGCACAGAGTTTTAACAAGCATGTTACGCCGATTTTAGAACACAGCGTAACATGTTCGATGCGTAACACGCTCGCTGCGAATGATACACTACGCTCCGTAACACCAGTCAGTATACCTACCCAGTGTAATCAATTAAAAAGGCTTTACAGAAAGTTCGGAAGCACGGGAAATCGAATATGCCGTGCTCCCAAAAGGGATACAACTCCGAACAACGCTCGGCTGATGAACTGAATAAACGGTAATGTCGTTCTGTTGAAACAGTCACCACAATTACAAGCGCCAGGCGTCAATTACTATTAGGTAAACTTTGACTTTTGTAAACCGCTGATCCTTATACGAAACACAATTCATCATAATAATTTTGTTATGAGCGTCTTCTTTTACACCACACTCTGTATAAACATTTTTCCCGGGGAAAGACAGTGGTAACAACCACTGTGATAACGTTACCATAAACTCAATGATGCTTTTGACGTTTTAATCGTCATTCATCGACTTCATCATAACGCCCGCAGCTATACCTTCTAGTTTCACTTTTACGATAAACGTAAAAAAATTGTCAGCACTGCACCAGGTTTTTATATTTATTTCGATTAAAAGAAACATGGAATAAAATAAATTAAAGTCATTTTCAGTTCGAATCGCGTCGCGTTTATAAATTTTAGCATTGTTACAACTTACGGATTGACTCAATCCTGAAGAAGGGACCTGGAAAGGTCTCGAAACGTTGAGCGTTGTACTTGTACCTATGCTAAAATTAATAAACACCACGCGATTCAAACCGAAAAATGTCTTCAATTTCATGGAATAATATGATTGAGTGAAGACATCACCTCTAGTAGGTAGTTAGCTACTAACCAATACCTACGCAATATCTAAATGGGTTCTAGTCTAGGCGTTTTTGTTATAATAGACTTTTTGTTTTCAAACCCTCAATTGTAGTCGACAGATGTCTTTGTTTATAGTCGACTGATGCTCACTTGTGCACAGTGGTTCGTATGTTTTTGTCTTCGGCCGTGGAAACACACGAGAAACTAAGAAAGGCGGTTGTGAAAGCCACTCATGCGAAGCGGATGAGTGAAGGGTAACCATGAGTTTTACATTTCCCATTTATTCGAAGTTATGACGATTGGTTTTGTAGGATATTGTAAAAAATTTCAAAAAGAAGAAAAATAATTTGCTGTTTACCACCCTGTGCTAAACAGCAAATTCTTTTTGGATATTATTGTTTGTTATATCTACGTCTAGTGTCACGGGGCTATAGAGCCCCGGCCCTTTAAAGGCGTGCGTGGAGCCAAAGCCAACACGTAGAGGCCCTATTAATTGAATAACTATTTTACTTGCAAACGATTAAGCGGACATCAAGCCGGCGTTTATCCCTGTCTGCGCTATAATATGCAGCCAAGGATAATTAGCAAAGTTGGATAGAACTATTGAGAAATCTACGGATGATAACAATATATTATTGTGAGCTAAATTGATCGATACTGTATGTACACTACGTCAGAATCGAATATTTGCAGGTTTAAACTTTTGAGGGTAAGATATTCCAGTATACATACTATGGGAATAAATATTGAGAATCAAAAGGTCATGGTGGTAGTAAATGTAACCGCTTATTTTAATTAATAAATCGACATAACCTTATTAGATTATTATAAGTTTTTATATTAATTTTATTTATATTTATCATATGTCATACCTACATCATTTGTTTAGTATTAATTTAGTATGATCTTTAAGAATAGTTGATAATTTATTTTTAATTATTTGTTAGTCTTAGTATACTTATTGTTAATAATGTGTTTTACTCCATCTGATCTAAACTTGCTATTGCGAATTCAAAATACGTAATAGATTGTGAATTTTTTCTTTGAAAAATCAAAATGATGGTCACAGCCAAAGTACAATCATGACGTGCTTCTGTGCATTTCACATCGACCTGGTAGTTTTTCCGCCAATGTCCACTGCCCGCGATTTAAACCTACCAGACCTAGGTATTTTACATAAATAAACATAAGACCTACATTTGTAACAGGAACCCTAAATAAATATCCACAATAAATAGGTACCTATAGGCAGAGGGCTTATACTTAGTACTTACCTATTTGTTATAATATTATTATGCATATGACTCGTTTCGTTCTAACTAATGCCTTCCACTGCGAGCGGAGCGGAGTTAAAAATGTGCCAGTTTAAAACAAACAACGATTGTTTCCATAGCGCGAAAGAGTTGTATGACTATGACACATTTTTAACTCAGCTCCGCTCGCAGTGGAAGGCCGGCATTACTTCTCGCAGCATACATTGTGTTTCGGTGAGATTAATAATAGTTTCAATGACTGGGCTGGTTAAACAATCTCGCAGCATACATTGTGTTTCGGTGAGATTAATAATAGTTTCAATGACTGGGCTGGTTAAACAATCTCGCAGCATACATTGTGTTTCGGTGAGATTAATAATAGTTTCAATGACTGGGCTGGTTAAACAATCTCGCAGCACACATTGTGTTTCGGTGAGATTAATAATAGTTTCAATGACTGGGCTGGTTAAACAATCTCGCAGCATACATTGTGTTTCGGTGAGATTAATAATAGTTTCAATGACTGGGCTGGTTAAACAATCTCGCAGCATACATTGTGTTTCGGTGAGATTAATAATAGTTTCAATGACTGGGCTGGTTAAACAATCTCGCAGCATACATTGTGTTTCGGTGAGATTAATAATAGTTTCAATAACTGGGCTGGTTAAACAACAAAAACGGCGTACCTATTACAAAAGTAGGCTCCGAAATTAAAATAAATAGCACGAACGTTACACACAACGCAATCTAGCTCCAAACTCAGTTCTAGGCTTGTATTATGGGCACTTTACAACGGATATACCTCTGCTACATTTATTTTTAATTATAAAAACACACATAAAATTGTGTCCTAAACTAAAACACGAAAAAAATATGTGTAAATAGGTAAATTAAGTTTTACTTTACTCCACGACAATAATATTATTATTTATTCCCACTAAACCTAGCTTTTATTAAAATTTGAACATTAATTCCCAAAGTACTTAAACGTTATAGGTAAGTACATAAAATACAAATTTAAAAGTAGTTAAACGATTTTCAGAGCCGTTTGATACCTTAAGGTACCTACCTAAATAAGTATTTTAAAGTCGATTGTTAAGGTACAAGTAAGCCACGGGCGACGTGTCGTCGCAGCGACACTACTGGTTTCTATGAAGTTCCCTACGTCACTTACTGAGCGACACGAAGCTAGCGACGCGTCGTTTTGACGAAGAAAAACATAGAAAGCAGTGGTGTCGTTGCGCCACGTCCGCGTTGCCCGTTGCCAACTCGTACCTTAACTTATAAGAAGTACCTACTTCGACGACCTCTGTGGCGCGTCGTGCGAAAGCGCGACTGCAATGCAGGAGGTTGCGGGTTCGATTCCCGCCGGGTGCAAGTATTTATGCTTAAAAAATAAATATTTGTGTCTGATCTGGGTGTCCCTCTATGTATAATATGTATGTATTTACAAAAGAAAAAAATATATAAGTATTATATCCGCTGTCTAGTCACCGTAACACAAGCTTAGTCGCTTACCACGGGGCTAGATGGCGCTGTGTGTTGTTCAGAGAATTTATTATTTATTATTATTATTTATTAGTTATAAGGGTACAGTCATCAAGTTTAATAATTGTTTCTTAGTAACGGTTGTGACGCAAACCTTCTCCGCGATTATTCATAATAACATTTCATTCCCTATCTTGAAATGTTATAATAATATACGAAATTATTTCCTGTTATTTCTTAATTATTACCAGCCCAATCCCCTCCTGTCTCACCTGTGTAAATACCGATTTTGAAGGAATATTTAAACTGTAATTTCACTGCAATTACATTACAAACTGTCTTTATTATTAACGACCTCTGTGGCGCGTGGGAGGAAGGCCCGACTGCAATGTTGAATTTCAATTCCCGCCGGGTGCAAGTATTTATGCTTAAAATAAATACTTGTGTCCGGTCTGGGTGTTTTCTATGTATCTTGATGTATGTATCATCATCATACTTAATAAATCGCAAGTGTAACTCACTGACTGACTGACTGAATGATGGACAACGTACAGGCTAAACGGCTAGGTGAAATTTGTTCTTTAAGGGTTGAAAGTGAGCACTAACAACGGATTTTTGGAAATTCCACCCCTAAGGGGGTAAAAATGGGGAAAAACGTTTGTATGCAACTTCGTAACGGCTTGACCTAGAAACTTGAAATTTGACATAGATATTGATATGGGGTAGTAAGTGAATCTCAAATTTTTTTCTCCAAAATTCAACCCCTAAGAGTGTTCAATTGGGGATGAAAGTTTCTATGGGAATTGATTCAAAGAGATTTTGTTATTGTTTTCGGGGGTACTATCCGAAGCCCGACGGGTTTCGGGTTCCCATCTTGTTTACAATATAAAAGTGTATTATGTAGTATATTTCTGTTGTCTAGTACCCACACAGTACAAGCCTAGTTCTTAGATGGCGCTGTGTGTAACGTCGTGGAATATTTATTTATTTAATAAGTACCTATTTAACTATTTATTAGGTACCTATCGTTTTGCCAAGCGAATTTAATCACATCCTTTCTTACTTTCCGAACAATGCAATTGCCAATTGTCTATAAATCAAAGCGAATATTTTGCCAAGCCTTAAAAAATCGAATGCGAAGTTATAAATAAGCGAAGCGAATATTTAAATGCGTTTTTTTTCTTGTAAGTAAACATTTCTTAATGGAAAATATTGCCAGCGATTTTCGAAAAATAACCAATTAATTTGAGTCCTACGCGGGGAAAACAAAAACACAGTGCTATAGTCACTGTGTATTTCTACATAAATTTACAAAAAGTGTCCTACTTACCATTTCGTCTGTAAAACCTGTGGTCGTGGTTTCCCATACCATGACTCATTTTAGAACAAATACTACAAACCCGATGACAAGCGATTATTAACTTTATTTACAGCGTACTTTAGAGCTAAGACAAACGCATTACTAACTTTGTCAACTGATACAGGGTGATTAATTAAGCGGTTATGTATTTTAACGTGATTGTTATAGAGTTTTATTTCAAGTGGATTGCGTAGGGTACGTGTACCGTTGGTCGGTCAGATAGTCACTGTCCTATACTTTACCTTTGCGAAGTAGCCTTGAATAAGGTCTTTGAACTTTAGAATGAGTGGGTTATTTATGTATTGAGTTCTGGTATCTTGTTTTTTTTTTCAAACTGTTTGAATGTTTTTTTTTTATAAAGGACCCATCCATCATATAATTGGGTCCTTTTTTGTTAGGTACAAATCTTCCCCTCACAACATTAACTTACCTAACTGTTAAGAATTTAAAGTACGTACTGGTTTATTTTCAATACAACCTTATAGATAAAAACTACACTGGATAGCTTTAAAACTTCGTTGCCTAAATATTAAAAGAACAAACAATATTCTGTTATGGGACTAGTTTTTGTGACGTTTAGTTTTTGATACGGGTTATCAATTTGAAATGGGTTTTTAAAGGGTGTCAGTTTAAATTAAATAAAGAAATAAAAGAAAACCCTAAATAAATAAGTAAAAAAAACTTTTACAATTGTGTGTTTGTTATGAAAAAACTCAAAAACTACTGGACCGATTTTAAAAATTATTTCACCATTAGAAAGCTACATTTCCCTGAGTAACATAAGCTACTCTTGATCCCGACATTCCCACGGGGTCAGGACTTATGCGGGTAAAACCATGGGACGCCGCTATACTAAATAAAAACGCTGCTTAGAATTTGAGGGCTACTCTAAGTAAGCAGCTTCAAAATTCAAAATTCGCATAGATAATTTAGTTTAGTATCTGCTTAATTGTTTAGTAGCCCTCTGATTCTGAGTATTGTTTCTGTATTCGGCCCATAGGTACCTACTTATTAGAGCGACATTTTTCCTTTACGGCTCCGACACTTGTGTGTGGGTATGAATTTATTCACTACAGTTCCGTGTACACTGAGTGCAAACTCTGTAGGTATGGCCGCTAGTTACCGAGTAGTTGTGCGCCTCGGCGCTTTTTACAATTGCCTAGTTTTATACAAGGTCCTTTCTCGGAATAAAGTTGACTTTTCACCTAAGTTGTAGTACTGCTACAGAGGCGGGTGCGGCGAATGTTGACGTTCCAATTTTAATAGCTTAGTAAATTAGCTCTCAAAATTGGGGTCTGGATTGAAACCATAAATTTTGACTTTGGAACTTTGGACTAAGAAGGAAACAAACACAACCCCAGGATCCTGGGAGAAAGTGGGGGGACAAATCATGTCCCGTTTTTGCTAATATCTTGAAACGATACGTTATTAGAAATTAATAAGCTACTCGAATGGATGCCTAGGCCAAGCATTGTGTTAAAGTCTAAATTCTTCATCTTCTTATTTCTCTAATTCTTCAGTATTGGCTACTGCTGCTCGCTTAAAGCTGCATCTAAAAAAGTTAAATAAAAATTTAAAAAAGCCGCCTGCTTAAAAAACTTTAAATAAAAACATATACCTACATAATAAAAACTGATTATAATGTATATAAGGTATATAAGGTATACGATAAGTAAGATTTTAGGTAGTCAATAGGTCCCGACTGTTAATGTCGCTTTGTTCTGTGACTACTGGACTTGTTTTATTTTCTTTTCAGTTTTTATTATGTATAATAATATGTTTTTATTTAAAGCTTTTTTAAGCAGGCGGGTGTTTTGAATTTGTTTTTTTTTATTTTCCGCTTTTTAGTCAGCATTAGGTGCATTAGGTGTAAGACGTGTTATTATATCATTTTTATTGTATTTTAATCGCAATCGCATCATTTCATTGAGGGGGTTAATAAGTTGAGGATTATTCAGTAAGTTGCGATAATCAAAGGTATGGACGACTTTTAATCAACTTTAAACCCAATAGATCCCAAATGGTTACATTAAATGAAACATGGTTAGAGAAACCTAACAAAGATTTTCGAATACCTATTCAAAGATACCCCACTTGATATAGTCAGTCAACTTTTGTTTTCTTTACCAACTTTAGGTCGTTGTAGATCTCAAATATTTTAACTAAATGAAAAATGATCAAGGAAACCTATGAATGATTTTTAAATACCTAATACCTATTCGACGATACCCCACTCGATATAGTCAGTCATTTTTTTTTCTTTTTTACAATATGGCGTCTGGTGGTCGCCATTTTGTATTTTGATAACTGTCATGTTTTTAGTGACACTCCCAGGATTAAGACGAATCGATTGACGTGCGAATCATCAAAATCGGTCCATCCGTTTGGCCTCTGGAGCGCCACATAGGAACAAACAAACATACATACATACATACTTAGACTGATAAACACATAACCCTTCTTTGCGTCGCACAGTCGGCTAAAAACACCTGCGAAATAATAACGTAGACTCCCTTTATGAAGTACACGCAGACTGAAGCCTCAATCGTTTTAAACACTATAATTAGGTGCACGTGTTGAGCTGCTTTGAAACAACAGAAATACATCATTTTGTGATATAATTTCAACTGTCTATCTATCACGATTTTAATAATACAGCCTGGTATATCAAATGCTATCACGGTTCATGATATACAGCATAGTATTATATACAGACAAACAGACGGACATTGGAGTCTTGTAAAAGGCTCCAGTTTCGGTCCATACGCTACCCTGAAGCATATTTTGGAAATTCTTTGCGTCGCGCAGTCGGGTAAAAAGGAAGGTACCTATCCGATTTTAATTGTCTTGTAATTGCAACTTTTACAAAATGTTCATTCTTCTCAGTCGAGTGTGAGACACAAAAGGTCCTAAGCGTCGCCACAAAATAAAATTTATTATGGTGTGCTAAATATGTAACAAATGTTCATTCATGTAACTTCGTTGGGACTACAAAAGCGAGTGATACTTGGGTACAAATATAATATTATGTCAGTTTACATAATGTTGACTACGTTTTACTTTTATACGAAGTATTTTATAATATTCGCTCGGGTATTTTTGCAAAAACGTTTTTATCAGGTGTTTATCAGACTAGTGGCAGGTTTTTATTTTAATAAACAAACGACCGTGTCGGTGATTTATTTATTAAATCCTTCGGCAGTCGAGTAAATTAGTCTTGGTTTTACTTTTTATTAAACACTCAAGTCTAACACCTAATTTGAACTATGTTTACAAATAAAACAAAATTGATTGATTAAAGTCGTTGAACTCGTTAATTTGAAGCACAAATTGATAAAAAAATATTATTTATTTGTATTCTTTTTCACTGATATGTTAAAAAACCAACAAAAACAAAGTACAAAATAAATACTTCAAATCAAAGTTACCCGTTAAATAAACAGTTCAACAATTTTTGTTGTTGCGATTTATTTTAATTTCCGCTCTATGTAGGTAGGTACGTAACATTTTCATATTCATTTTAAAAAGACTAAAACGATTTCTTGTTTGTTGACTACAAATAATTCTGTCCCCAGTTCCTGTAAATGTAAATGCGCGGGACGCAGCTAGTACACAAGAATCCTGATTTTTTTGTACTAGCTGCGTCCCGCGGTTTCACACGCGTAAATCCTGATCCCGATATTCCTCAGAGTGAATGTAGCTTTCTAATAATGAAGAGAATAATCGGTTTATTTATAACAAACATAAGACAAACACACACACACACAAAAATACAAATCTTTCCTCTTTATAATATTAGTATAGAAAGTATATAGATGAAAGTGACCCCATTGCAAGTTTGTATGAAGTTGAGTTGGTAATTTTTGCCTTATTAAATTTCTTTAAATGTGTTGCGTTTGTAGGTTAAACAGGACCGGCAAATATTTGCCTTCTGTTTTCGCGACGTTGCGTTGGTTTAAAATTTAACTCATTTTTCCGGTTTTAATCGCGTTGCTTTTTATCAAGCATTTTAGCAATGCACGACGTTTCAAGTTCTGGGACAGGACAGACATTATGAAAATAAGAGAATATAGAGTAGGTACCTTCATATTATTATCAGGGTGTCTGTCTGTCTTGTTTTGAAACCCCACTAATTATGAAGTAGTGGTCATCGACTTTTGATGCAGCTTCCTTCTTCAACTTCAACAGTTTTCATACAAATCCCATGTAAAACCGGAGCGAGACGCTAGTTTGCTTATAAAAAAATACATATTTTGATTCAAACAAAGAATGTATGACTCACTTTATAAACTAGAGGGGAAGTTAAACCCTCTAATTTTAAAACCTGCTATAATTAGTTCGTGGTTTTACTAAATTTAGGGGGAATATTTACGCACAGTTACGCATGGTTCACGCAAGAAGTAGGTCACGCGATGTTCGCAAAATTTAACGATTTTTCAGCTTACCTTATACAGTGTGTGTCCTCAGAGCTACTGATAGCGCCATCTAGTTTCGGCGTCTAATACCTAAAATATTAGAGGTGCCATCTAGTGGTGATATGTAGTAAAAAAAAGTTTATTCTTAACTTTTATACTTAAAGTTAGAGAAAAGACGATAATTTATAGATTATTCTACGCCTATTAACTAGTTACCTATTGTGTGAACGAATTTATTACGATAAATAGTATAGTAAGTAAAGAAATAGTTCTTAAAAGTTCGTCTAGACGTCTGAGCTAGCCGTAACTTACGTAACTTTACCCTAGTCGAAACACGTTGTAGTTTCTCAAGTATACTTTAAAAGTAAGCTCAAGTACTTACCTATTAGGTTTCCACACCTACCTGAAAAGATAAAAAAGGAACCCTGATGCATTATATTAGATCACTTTCTTGTCAGACATGTTATCTTTTTATGAATTTAACATTTTGCAAACTCAATACCTCTAGTGGTCCTAAATGGTGTAACAAGCAAAAAAAGATCACTTTTTCTCTACTGAACATATTAATTATCATTTTCCAGACATGTTATGAGATGGAGAGGTACCTACGCGAAGAACCTCGCTACAGCAATCAGCAAGATGACGAGGAAGACTGGGAAAGGTCAGCGAGTTCCTCGCCACCTCTCCCACCCTCCCCGGTTTCCCCGCCTTCACCGCCGAGGATTTTCGCGGTGGCGGTGAAATGCGAACCTTCCAGTGACTCAGATGAGCCTAAAGGTAAGTTTAACCTTTGTACTACCAGTTCGGAATTGAACTACTGTCTATAGACATGGACACGATCGGTCTAAAACTGACGGTTGCCCCTCGGGGTGGCCTGACGGTACAGCGGACCCCTCTCTTTATACCCTTGCTGGTCATAGATGGGGACGCTATAACATTATATGCGTAGATATTAGAGAATGAGGTTTGCGGTGCATGTGCATAGTCTATAATGGATAGAAAGTGAAGAACTTAGTATAAAAATGTAAGAGTGTTATTTAATGTAAGTAGTTATATAGACAAATGCAATGAATGTTACTTTAGTTCGAGGAAAGGTATATCCTAGTTGTGTTATGCAAAGTTTCCAATTGTATTATCCAGTAATACATTATTTTATTGATTATTATGATGATCGTATTGTTTGAACAATAACGTGTGTGGAGAAAATAATTTTCTCGAGTTCCTCCATGCTTCGGAACGTTAAGCAGTTATTCCCGGTTGTTTTCTCTATTAAGAGTCATTGGGACAAGTTAGATGCATTAGGGCAGGGGTTCCCAAACTTATTTTGTCTACCGCCCATTTTTAGAAAAAATATTTTTTTAGCGCCACATTCAAAAATTCACTGGCGAGGCTCGCAACTCTGGGTCAGTACACGAACTAGATTCGCCTCGCCACGAGTGTTTTTTTGGGAAAACGTGTTGTCCAATTCTTTAAGACGCTGGGGGTACATACCCAGAAACGCAAGTACGATCCGCGAGTGAATTATTATAGAAAATGTATTTTTCCTTAAAAATATTTCTAGTAGATAAGCCTGGAGCAATAAAAAATCAAATGACGATATTATATTAGGTATACTTAAGAAATACATACCCTTTCGCTACTAATACATTTAAATAGAAAGTAAAGTCTTATGAGCACCGAACGTCACATCCTGTAAACACAATAGGTAAACAGTTCACTTCAACCAAGGGAAATGTCCGACAGTATATTATGTATTTAGGTTATTCATACGAGTGAACTCTTAAGATAATTGATGCCTCAGTGATAGATAGTAGCTTTGTGAATAATCGATACATTTTGATACCCCTGGGATAGTAATTGGTGCGCGGTTGATCGACTCGAATCAAATAGCAGATTCCATACAATTATTGCGTAGCATTTACTATTCAGGTTCAAATGCCTTTGTCTTTGATAATTCAATATCATAATCTGATCCTAAATAGTTGTCACTAGTACCATTAAAGGTACTAAGGATACAAAGTTGTGTCACTTGTACAATCAATGTTACAAATCAATGGTACTTCTGACACTTATAATAATAATAAGCCCGCAGGGCACCTTGAGGCGAGGTGTCGGGGAGTAGCGACCCCGCGGCTACCCGAGTGCTCCAGGGGGAAACCACCGTTCCTCACCTCTGGCTTGCCTTAGTTGGCTGGTCGGAGTGAACACTGACGAGGAAGCGGTCCCACGCCTCTGGCTTGCCTTCACCGGCCGGTCGGAGTGGAGTCGCGAGAGTAGAGCTCCCACTCTGCTCGTAGGATGGATGCCAATCGTTAGTGGTGAGTGGGCCAGGTAGGCTGGACCCTCAGGGAGCCCGTGACCTGAGTATAAAATCCAGGGAGGCCTCTCCATCCTTCAGCCACTCACGCCCCTGTTGCCCCCTGGCTGTAATTTGCTCTGCTTCATTTAGGGTGGCCCAGTTTGTGAGTTGGCGAGTCTCTCCGTCTGCCATTTTTACTTGTTTATTGAACAATGTTACGGCAGGCGCCATAGTCCCCATAGTTCCCCCCAGTATCCAATCCACTACCAACCCATTGTCATAGCCCAAGTAGTTTTCATCTGTAGTTTACACAATAGTACTATCCAAACCGGGGGTTGTCCTTGGCTGCATTTTATAGTGTAGACAGGGATAACCGCCGGTTTGGTGTCAATTTCAACTTTGCGATTAAAATTGTGACTGAAACGGGCCTCTACGTGTTGGCTTCGGCCCCACGCACGCCTTCCAAAAGTCCGGGGCTCCATAGCCCCGTAAAACGGAGACGTTACAAACAATAATAATAATAATAAATGCGTTTATTTCTTCCTCTTTCAACATTAACATTAAGAAATAGGACAAGTACACTGATTAGATAGGACAAGTTGAAAGAAGAAGCTGGTGTCTGAGGTAGGCATTAAGAAGATACCTGTAGTACAGATCACCAGCCCCCCCCCCCCTCCGTTTGTAGATGAAACAATTTATCAGTTTAACAAAAAATTAGGTATTAAGTTTGGTTATATAAATAGGAATTTAACATATTATTCAATTACATATATACATATTGATACAGATATAGATACACATAGGTACATATTATTATATAGCAAGGTAGGTGATGTGTTGGGTTTCCCCCCCAGACACCAGCCTCTTAAGAGTTGGGCAGGCGGGGAAGTTTATAATATGTCATTTTACATAGTTCCGTCCAGACATAAACTAAGGAACTAAGCTTGTATAACGATGACCAAACTAGAGTAGAACTTCCTATAATCAATAATCTAAATAAAAGATAGCTGCGTCCTGCGGTTTCACCCGCGTAAGTCCCGATTCCGTGTTAATTTTAGGATCAAAAGTAGCCAGGAACCACTGGTCCGATTTGAAAAATTTTTGCGGGGTTGGATAGTCCATTTATTGAGGAAGGCTATAGGCTACTTTTGATCCCGATATTCCCACGGGATCGGGACTTATGCGGGTGAAACCGCGAGGAGCTGCTAGTACATATTGGTAAAATTTCAATAACAAATTAAAAGTCATATATGATGGAGGCATCCGATAAGAAAGGGTTTTTAGAAATTCCCACGGGATCGGAACTTACGCAGGTGAAACCGCGGGACACAGCTAGTTAAATATATTTTTCTTTTACTTATGGTAACCTACTTATACTATAAATAATATCTGGTTATCCATTGATTCATATCAGAAACGTTGCACAACGAGAATTAATTGAAGCTTGAATAAAATCTAATGCTCCACCAAGCACCAGCTCTGCTCATAATCTGTTATATAAATTACTATTATAAAGCGGAAGAGTTTGTTTGTTTTTTGTTTGTTTGTTTGAACGCGCTAATCTCAGGAACCACTGGTCCGATTTGAAAAATTCTTCCGGGGTTGGATAGTCTATTTATTGAGGAAGGCTATAGGCTACTTTTGATCCCCATATTCCCACCACTTATGCGGGTGAAACCGCGGGGAGCTGCTAGTCTGTTATATAAATGCATTTTCACCGATTCCAATAAAGTTTGCGTTGTGACAGCTAAATTGTACCCATTGAATTTTTTGACGAGACATTGACGGCCTCTGTGGCTCGCCGGGCGAACACTCGGCAGCGATGCGGAAGGTTGCGAGTTAGGGTATATATCCTCATTGCTAATTAGGAGGAACACTAACTTTTTATCCCGGCGGAGGGCGCGAGTCGATTAATCTTAGGTTTGAATTAAGAACTGTCAAACATGTGTTTTTTACAACTCTCGGCGCCAAATTGGCCATATCGGTCTGAGACCGAAAGAATAAAAAAAAACTCGGCGTTTCCATTGGTGGAGGACCATCATCGAAAAAAAAAGATCATCCGATGCCAGCACCTCTGCAAACAGCTTTGCGCGTGGCACCCCATTCCCATCATAGCGGTTTGTGTAGTTTATATCTACACATCTCGAGTCGAAAACTTTTTTTTAAACTGATAAGGGTTTCTGAACGTTAGTCCACAAATTCGCATATTCAAATAAACTTTTAACACCTACTAATGGAGATTGAGAATTTTTGTCCACAAATCCCCATTTAGAAATAAGTTTTTAAACTAAAGGTTTAAATAATTTAAAACTAACTTTTTGTCCACAATTCCCTCAAAATCAGCAAGTAATGGGGATATACTTAGGCACATGTAATCGCATCTGACGAGTAAAACCTAGGGACGCTAAATGCACAGCTACACTATTATTAAATAATATCTAGTCATTTCTCTGGACGTTCGCAGTGATAACCCACGATCGAAGTCAGTTGATTGACACCCAACCGTGTCATCTTTAAAGCCGTGACTTGCATTGTGATTGTTTTCTACTAGCTCAGGGTATCTAACCACAGAATGGACAGTAGTAGTACTCTTAACCATGACATTAAATAACTGCGCGATACAATCGGTTCCGGGAAGGCCATCGTCCTAGACGTCAATCGAGGCAACTTTTGTAAACTTTTTGTTTTTCTAACTTTTGAAAGTTTGGACTGTTTCAATATACCTAGAATGGGTTCTGTGTTCTTAAGAGGATAGTCTCCATTCTCTTTCTCCATACAAACGTAGTTCAAATTTTCCTCCCTGGATAAAGACATTAGAGCAAATATGTTTATGCCATAAAACCTATATCTGTCATGACAATGCATCTACCTTTTTATTTTTTTTTATTTTCTAATTAAAATAATAATAAAAAATAAAAAAATAATAAAATGAAAAAAAAATAAAAAGATGCATAGTCATGAACTCATGACAGATACAAGTTTTATGGCATAAACATATTTGCTCTAATGTCTTTATCCAGGGAGGAAAATTTAAACTACGTTTGTATGGAGAAAGAGAATGGAGACTATCCTCTTAACTTTTTTTCGCATTATGTTCTTATTTCTGAAAAGATCGTACTTATTTAATTTTAGCAGGGTAGGGGTTTATTCCCGAAGTAGGTCCTACAAAATTGTGTCCCAAACTCCTCAACGGAAAATAATATAAAAGAATAAAGCAACTTGAAACTGCTATAGCTCGTACTCCATGTTCTAGCGAAGTGTAGATGATTCTTTGGTCATTATTCTCCTTAAGAATCAGAAGAAAAGCGGGTGAATCATTTCTAACCATTAAGGGTTTGATGATGGTGGGGCGACTTGATTCAGTTCTAGAACTTTGTGGAAGGAGCCTGGAGAGCTTGGGGAGCCCTCCAAGCTCCTTTCACAGCATGCATTGGGCAAATATCTGCTGCTGAAGAAGAGAAGGAGAGGAAGGGTTCTGAATTTGTTCTCACGATATCCTTGAATGTTTCAGATGAGCTATTATCCATCTCTCCACCAGTGCCAGTGCGAAGACTTCCACCACGACTGCACCCGCTCCCGGCATCAGATCCTCGGCGTCGCGTCCATCGCTGCGAGTTTCCGGCTTGCGACAAGGTCTACACCAAGAGTTCGCACCTCAAAGCTCATAAACGAACTCACACAGGTCAGTTATATAACTATAACGTTTAAAATAAGCTGAGAAATGACAAGTTCATACCATTTTGATGTCTTGACTAATGATTCAAGTGTGATCATCTGGGCATAACAGCTTATTTCCTTTTCCTAAGCCTTCTCCAAATTTGGTTGGCGTCAATTTTTTTTCTACGTTCGGTCTTTGGATCCGGGTTTTTCAATTGATTGTTATTGAGAACGTCTCTAGTAACATTTCCTATCAGATTATTTCCTTTCAGTCTTCTTCTTTCTAAGAACTTTTTCGGCATTTAGAAAAGTTGAGACTGGATAGACTGGTATATTATTATGTCCATCCACGGCATCATTGACTGTAGCTATATCATCAACAACATGTTCCACTTTTAATCCAGATTTTAAAGTTTCCAGTACTAGTTTGTAAGTCAACTTATGATTTAATTCTGCGCCATCTGTGTTTTTTTAAATAAATGATGTTTTGACATGGTGTATTTTAAACTTTTCAGGCGAGAAGCCGTACAAATGTTCATGGGTGGGTTGCGAGTGGCGGTTTGCCCGATCGGACGAGTTGACGCGGCATTATCGCAAGCACACCGGAGCGAAGCCGTTCCGGTGCCGTCACTGCGAGCGATGCTTCTCGCGCTCCGACCACCTGGCGCTGCATGCCAAGCGCCACGCGTAGCCCGAGTACCGACCCCCGCCTCGCGTCAGAAACCGCAGGAAGAAGTAAACTTCTAAACAATAGAGCGACTCCAGTAACTCATTCATTCGACATTCGAATGATTGGGTTCTGTTCTAAACTGTTCGATCTTCAATTTTTTTAAATTGGATATCTTCGTTTAGCAATGGTTTGTAAATCAGGCTAGAAATAGTCGGTTTTGCAGATCGGAGTTGCTCTGTTCAGTTTGGAAGTTTAGCGGTCAGACGCGCGTTCTGCTACTACATCAGCGGACGCAGGCAGGGGCGCGATACCAAGCCAAAGAATGCCGCTACACTCGTAGCCGAGTCAACGTTACGCTAATGCTTTAATTCGTATAATTATTTTATCAAGCGTTTAAAAATCTCCTTGAATGTTTCGGCCTTTATCGTTACGGTTCTTTGTTGCTGAGAGTTCGTATATTTGCCGTTGTTTATTATGTAATTTTTTGTAAGCTTCGTGTATAGAGATGTTTATTTAATGAGCGGTCGCATAGCGGCCGAGTGCTGTGCCATGGTGGCGCGAGCGCATTTTCCGGAGTGCGCGCGCGCCGCGAGCAGGTTCCAGCGTTTTTGCTGTACCCTAGCTCTCAACTGCATTTCAAAACGCGTAACTATGTATTTACTGGTTCGCGGGTTGTTCGGCATACAAACCCACCGACGCCGAGCACAATCTTCTTAGACTTAGTAAGATGTGCGTCGCGTTACCTGATATATTTTTCGATGTCATCAATGAGCCATCACTCTAGGTACAATTTAGGAAAATTTAAAAAATGTTTTTGATAGTTTTATTTTTAAATTTAAATTTGGTGTTTGATCCGGTACAAGTATTGGCTCATTCGTGACGTAGGAACTTATGCGAATGATTTATTTTTATTTTTATCGAGATGTGTTTATTATTAAGACTTGTATAGTTATTGTTTAGTTTAATATTTAAGCTATTCCTTTCTCTTTCATTCCGTTTCTATTTGTTGTGCAGTAGTCTTTTTTTCTAAGTATTTTTATTTGTAAGTTTCTCATGATTGTTGCTGCACAAATGTTTTTAGCGCGTGTGTGTTCACATCGCTTGTTTGAATCGATTGTTACAAGTTACGGTTGCGCTTAGGGTAGTTCCCTTATGAAACTTTAGTTAGTTTCAACTAATGTTTCACTTAGGAACATTTCTGAGAACATTTGCGGGTAGGCTTTACTTTACTATATATAACAATGTAGTTACCTCATTAGCTATATAATCGCAAGTGTTGATCGGACATTTATAATATCTAATGTCATAAAATAGTCTGTCACAGTTACTGCCATATTAAAACTTACTATACAAATTGAGAATAAATTTCGCATAAAATAAAAAGCAGCATTTTATCGCTCAATTTAAAAAATAAAAGTAGTTGAATAATAATGTCGAATAATAAATATTGACTAATCCATAGTTTTTTGATGTTTTTAATAAGTAACTACAACGACTGTCTCTAACATAATTACTGCCATTTGTAAAGCATCGTGCACGGCATATTTTGTACCTTGTACGATTGATGTAAGTTTGAAAGTCGCATGCATGATAAAACCTCTCGGGGGCCAATTCTGTAGTCTTCCCGATAATATTTATTTCGAACACAAACGACTGTTTTATTAAACGGCTTCGATCACAATAAGCTCAAAAGCTGCCTACGCGGTTTCTTCCGCTTATGTCCCGATTCCGTGATTACTAAGATAATAAGTAATTCACTGTAGGCTTAGAACGCACTGCGATTAAACGAAAGCGGTTTACGAACAGTTAAAAACGCAGAACCGCGTATCAACACGCAAAAACAGTCACAGAAAAAAACGCTAATACGTGGGCTTGTATAGAAAGCTATGTGTTGCATTTTTTGCGGTTTCAGATCTACGGGAAAACGCAGGCATTATACGCAGTTCTAAGCCGTAGTCTAAGTCTATGTAGACCTACAACTACTGACCTATATAAGTTTCATCACAATGAGGAGGAACACTAACTTTTTATCCCGACAGAGGGCGTTGATCAACTGATCTTAGGTTTGAATTAAGAACTGTCAAATAGGTGTTTTTTACAACTCTCGGCGCCAAATTGGCCATATCGGTCTCAGACCGAAAGAAAAAAAACTCGGCGGTTTTATTTGTGGGGGGGAAGTTTAATCATCAAAAAAAAAAAAGATCATCCGACCCCAGCGCCATCTGCTTACAGCTTTGCGTGTGCCACCCCATTGATTCAGTAGCCAATCATTGATTATTTCCCTGGAATTGGGATTCACGCGGGTAAAACTAATAAGGTGTCCCTCGGGACTTAACTTATAATCACATTATACACGTATATCTTATACATGTATTGTTTGAATCGAGTAAGGTTCTCGAACTACTTTATCGTTTCGGTCAAAGTCAAAAGTTTTGATCATTTATGAAACTAAGCGACCGTTAGTAAGTCTAACGTCATTTGGGATCGTTTTAGAAACGGTCCAGCCGTATCTATTTGTTGTGTAATTATTATAAAAGCTTTAAAATTAAGTCCCTTAAATGAATATTAAAAATCATGTGTGTATGTTTGTTATGCACTACTAATTCACTACCTACGTATAATTATGTATGTGTCTGAAGCCCTTTGACAAACCTAAAGTCTTTTTAGTCCATGTTATCCACGGGATCGGAACTTATGCGAGAAAGTCAATGCGTATAGTTAAAATTCGTACAAAAATCATGAAGATCATTAAAATTCCACTGCCACTCTTTATAACACAATATTTAAATATTTGTAAATTATAAAACTTATACCTAGGTGTTATTTATAAGTTACAAATATATACATTTGACGTCTGACTGATTACAAATGTATGGACAAAGCAATATTTTACAACAATGAATACTCGAATTGTTAAAGTTTTCTGGGATTAAATTAGACCTGGCGTTAGACACCCCGTTATAAAAAAGGGTTACAATTTTTAGCATCTAAATAGTTAATTGTTTTAAACTTACAATATTACAGGTTACTTATATATATAAACTATATTATATATATATGTATATTATAATCAGTTTAAGTAGTATAATCATATATATTTAAACGATTAGGTAAGCATATAACTTTTTGAAGCCCATTGTCGTCATTTACAGACCTACCTTGTTTAACGATTTGCATGTTTTTAGTATATTTTAGTAATAAAATTCATTTTTCACTTATCCCCATAATAATTGTACTATTTATTATACATATTGTTTATACATCTACAACTAGCTTGAATATACTTAACATGTAGGTAGAAATAATTTCGCTAAAATAAAAATAACTAATAAATGATTGTTAGTTACTATAAAATACTAAATATTTATCAGCTTATAGGTAAATTATCCCATAACGCTCATAAGCCGTCAAACTGGCAAAAGGGTATTTCTAACGGTGCAACATATAATAACCACTTATTTAGAATTTGATTGTATTATGGTATTAGATCAACATGATAAGTGATGTTTAAAGTAAAAATCTAAGGAATGAATTAGGCAATTTAAAAAAAGATTTAACAGCTCCGTATTATAATATTTCATATGAATAAAGTTGATCCTCTTTCGCTTATTGACGGTTTATTTTTACGTTTTGGGATAACTTGTTAAAAAGTAAAGTTGTATAATACTGTAGAATTCGTTTAAAATGACATCGAAGAGAAATAATAAACACCTAAAATTAAGCGGATATCATACAAAGCAAATTCTCACCCTGTGGCTCCAACAGTCAACATTAACGCGATAACGCGAAGATTTGCGTTGTCGCGACACGTATATGACCAAAGAATTCATCCTATCTCGATGTTTCACATTAAAGCACTTCGTCGTAGATTGAACACTAAGTTTTATCTCAATGTAAGTCGAGTCGCGAAGATTCGTGTTATGCTATGGCTACATTGAGTCGTATTCGAAGATTCGTATTGGGTTGTCACGATAAAAGCTTTTTGTTCGATCTACGATGAATTGCTTAGCCACATCGCGCTACGTTCGCTATAATCTAAAACATCACGATAATCCTAAACATCGCAATAGGATGAATTCTTTGGCCAGACGTGTCGCGACAACGTGAATTGTCGCATTATCGCGATAATGTAGCCACAGGGTAAAAAATCAAGCAACTATCGAATGAAAACCCCTGAATTAATTCGCAAGAAATGAGTTCAATTCTCCGCCGTGCAGCTTTCTCTTTAATAATGAAGTTGTTTCATTATCTACAAAGAATTTCTTTAAAATAGAGTTTAATAAGCGACATAAAGTCTTTATATCTGACTTCCATGAAAACCTAACTTACCTGTTTATTACGTCATATTATAAACAGTTGGTCAACATAGACGGAGTCATAATAAACATATTCTACAGTATGCATGTATAATTAGACACAAAAATTGGATTCAATATAAAATTTAAAGACTACACCGAAATCTTGTAAAGGTTTAAAAAATACGTAAACAAAATAAATTGTGTCTATTTTAACATTATATATACCTACTTAATATATATTGTATTATACATTATAAAAAGTAAAATATTAATACTATACATATACAATGTTGCAGTATATATTATTATATTAATTGGGTTTTACTTAAATTTATTATAACAATTATAACAAACGGTAGATTGTGTATCAGTGTATAATGTGACAGACAAAACGAAAAATATGATTACATATTTTATTAGTGAGTAATAATATGATAATGATATTGATGTGATTTGAATTAAATGATAGTTCTCAGATATTAAATTATCTTCTAGTAAAATGTATGGATGTGAAATAAGCGTACCTAAGCTTAGGCAATTAGTTGAAAGCACATTGGCCGGATAGCGTAGTCTAGTGAAATATACTTAGAACACCAGTTTCACTGCCCATTTTTCAATATATCTTACAATAATTGCGTTTGGTGACGCCTCTGAGGTTTTTAGGCAAAACTAGAATACTGTTTGTCCTACTTTAACGAATTTCAATTCAACATCTTCATCATTAACAACTTTGCTCTATCACTGTCATTGATGATGATTGATGATGAACCAATTCGTTCAGGACAAACCCTTAGTCACAGAACAGTAAATGTTTAATGACTAGTGTGTTGATGTTTATGTATAATACAATACTATTATATTTATAAAAATAATGATAAATATATAAAATTGCGGCTGTGGTTTAGAATCAAAGTCACAACATCGTTAGGTGACAAATTTTCATAGCCATTTGTGGCAATGAATGATTATTTTGTGATTATGGCTTCGCACGACTTGTGTATATAGCCTGTTAATATTCGATGGATGATTAGCAAAGTGTATTAAAGCTGGCATTTAGTGTATGTGATTGTAATTGTCAAATGAATGTGTAATACCGTACCGGATACTGAATCTATCTCATGTTGTTGGGAGTCCCATAAAATAAATCATTTAGTACCTACCTATCTATTTCAATTATATAAAAAAAAACATTGAATTGTTACAATAGAAATCAAATGTTGTGTCTATATTGACTTTAAAAGTTGGTATAATATTTATTTCATTTCATTTCGGTTTCTTCCGTAGACAGAGAAAAAAGATGGACAAAGCCGTCAACGTATAGAGTAGATGTAGAGATAGAGCCTATATGTTTATGTGTAATAGCTAACAAACAGCAGTTCACCATCAGATAATATTTTTAAAATACATTTTGTGTTAGCCAGCGTAATGGGCACTTTTGGCCGTAATGGACTTAGTCAATAGAATTTTTTCTTTATTTTAATGTTGTATTGTGTAGTGTAAAGTTAAGTTACATATTTACATATTTTTGTGTTGTTACTTTAAGATCTTCTAATATATAAAATTTCCATGTCACAGTGTTAGTTACCATACTCCTCCGAAACGGCTTGACCGATTTTTATGGAATTTTGTATACGTATTCAGTAGGTCTGAGAATCGGCTACTATCTATAATTTATAAGGCAAAACAACGTTTGCCGGGTCAGCTAGTATTTATATATAGTTCCTGTCTTGTGACAAGTGACACTATACAATAATCTCTATACTAAAAGTAAGTGGCACTTACCAAAATCTCTTTGACATCTCTTCACTTATTTGGGGCCAAAGACAATACCTACAGTGAAATGGTTCCAAAAAACGATACTTAAAAATAGAGTACTTAATACAATTTGAGTGCTTCGCTGTCTTTTGTTTTTTGATATTTAATTCTTCATACTGTATTAATATTTAATGTTTTAGTCTATATCTTGTTCCTCTGTCTACGGCATATTCCAATAGCACAGATAAATTAGGTCATTGACCTAAATTGCTATATTATCTACATCGAAATTGAACTTTAAATATTGTTGAACTTACATTTCTGTACTTATAGTTAAGATGGTGTACGCTTCGTAATATTTTTTATTTTACCGTGTTTCTAAGCTGTATTTTACATCTTAGATTGCAACTGTAATATAGTAAGGAAAATGAACTTAAATAACAATTATTTCTTGTTAGGTATACCTATATTTTTTTTGTCGTACTTTCGAAGTAATTTTGAAGATTTTTTATTTACCTATTTTCCATTAATTTTGATTTTTTAATAAAAATGCAATATACAATATTTTAATTATTATATTATATTAGGTACATAATATTTAGCTATTGTTATATCCAGGGTGTTGGAGTTTATGGAGCAGCTGCTTTTTTTGTTATAGCTGTACACTTCAAAAACTTTACTTCTACGTTTATGTGAAAATCAGCTGTTTCTGAGAGTTGGAAGTGATTGACCTTAAATTGTTCTCATAATTCACTTGATCTACTACAATCTAAAGATTAATTTCGTTTATTTTAAAAATCAGCTGTTTTTCTGTACCTATAAAGATAAATTAAGCATTTTTTTATTTTAAAGTTCTATTTGAAAATAAGTAAAAAGTTGTTGGCCTAGACGTGTAGAACAACATATATAAACAGCTGTCCCATAAAATCTAACACCCTGATTACATTATTATTTATTATATTTTAATAGCGGCCAATCAGTTAATAAACTTATTTTATTGTAGTCTTTTCGTGGTTATTCGTATCACAACCCAGGTCCTGCTATTTGTGGGCTTAAAAATAGTTTTTTTTTTTGTAATTTTAAATCTGAAATATATAAATCGATTTGAATTGAATTAATGCCGTTATATAACTTTATAAATAGCGTAGAAAGGAGCTGCATTATTTCATGTATTACAGCAAATGCATTTAATGATAAAATCAGTATTTTACTTAATAATATAAAAGGGTATTTTACTGAAACATTCCATAGTTCTTCTTATTATAGCCGGTTTATCTGGTGTATAAAAATTATATAAGTGTCAATTTAATACATATTTATAATATTATGTCATCACAAGTTTTTAAATTAAAATGTTTATGCTTATTACTATTACACATGATTATTTTAAATACTTACTGTTTATTATCTGCTTGCATTGAGCTTTAAATATTTAAGCATGTTTTCTTAAAGGTGAAACTAAAAGTTTATATTTGTTTAGGTATTATAGGATAAATTTTAATTATGAGAAAAACTAACACTTTAGTTAAGTTTGTACTTTTTTATAATGTTTTTTGCACGTTGTATGTATGTAGTCGACTATGTTTCATTTAAGTATTTAGGAATAACTAATCATTGGCAATATTTCAATCAACTTTATTTATTTTTACTAAATTATTCACTGCGCCCTGCAGCTTTACCTTCGTAATTTTCGAATAAAAAGTAGCCTGTGTGCCATTCATCACAATTGGTTAAGTAGTTTTTGAGCAGAAAGTTTACCGAAACAAATTTTCTATCACATTTATAATATTAGTGGGATAAGATAGGATCAACGTTTTAAAATCTGATACATCACGATGTAAATAATACATTCCTTTTTTACCCGACTTCGGCAATAGGAGGGTTATGATTTTTATCCCGATGTTTATCACAATTATTGTAATAGGTACTTAATCTACCCCTCTATAAATTAATGCAGTCGTTTTTGTTAAATTGACAGAAAATAAAAATCACATTTATTATCAAATAGAAGGAAACTTTTCTTAATCAGTTTTCAAGCAAGAGCCATAATTTTTAAATTATAAATTCTGAGAATTAACGATACCTAGCAGATTATTTTCTTTTAAAGTAAAGATAATGTATCCATATTTTAAGAGAAAAATGCTATTTTGTTATGTAAAATAATGTTTTACTACCTATACTTCATAATTAACTCAGTATGTCAATTGGAAAATAGTTTTAACTTTTAATCTAACGACTGCATTACCACCCATGTTATTTCACCCAGACATTACTCCTCAAATCATCCTAAAAACTTTAATAAATAATTAATTACAGACCAGGAGATTTGTATCGTATAAAAATATTTAAAATACGAAATTATAGATGTTAATATTTAGGAAAAATATTTAAATAAAAACAGGATTTTGAAAATATATTTAGGTCTTACTGTTTTGTATTTTCCATGTCATTTATATATTCATTCACATACTAACGGCTATTCGAAAAAATAGCATAGACAACATTATCAATTGCATTAGCAATCAGATTGCGTTAAATTTGGCACGGCGGGCGCCGTAAGATGTGTAAGCACTATGAAGTTTTATATACGTGCAAAATTATAGCACGATGTAAGATGCTTGTGTAATACCTAACAATCGTAATTTTGGCATGGTTTAAGATGCTTGTGGTATGTAAACGCGATATTATTGCTCATGTAAGATCTTAATATTAAAAGTTTCATTATCTCGTAGCATAAGAGTGAGCGATTTCGCTCCTATAACTTTTATATAACTAATAAAATATTTAAATCATAAACTGTAATAATTATAATGTATGATTATTTTCTTCTGATGTGAAATGTGTAGAGCCCTCTGCGTTGGGCTGCGATTAGGTAGCGTTAATGTATTTTATAATAATAATTTTTTCTTATATGTGGAACTCTTTGTATTATTTTTAGCCTTTGATATTCTAACAAAATTATTAGTAGGTACATTATAACTTAACATACCTAAACATAAAACCGACCGACCTAAGTCATTCATTTGCAGGACGACTTATAACAGTTATAACGAGACCATAGTAACCCCGATTGTACCTACAAGTGCATCATCAAAACTTCGCCCATGACAGAATTCGAACCAGTGCTCCTCGCTTGCCGGGCGAGTGCGCTACCACTGCGCCATGTGAACCCACGTGACATGGCGAATTAAGACATCTAACCTCTAGTTGTTTTTTGTTTAACGACGGTTTGGTTTGAACGCCATCTAACAGAACAGTTGTACAACTATTGACTAGCTCGGATAGTTAACTTTACAGTTAATGGAGGGAGTCACAGGTCACATGAGATGTTGTTCTCTCTCCTATATAATATTTCTTTTTACTTTTACTCAATATTACCTAATAGGTAAACTGCAAGTAAACTGTGATTTGTATTCACATGATGTTCGCGAGGTCTACTGTTCGCGAAACTACTAGTTTTAGGGAATGTAACTGAACACAGCTTAAATAATAATTGACCTTTACTTCCCGAAATTATTTATATCCAAACATTCATATTTTAAGGACATTTCCGCACAAACTACATTTATAATGCCAACGGAGGTTCACGGCCAATTAACTAGGTGGTAAAATTCCTTATGGACCCTTTAATGGGTTGACCAACTCCACGGGGAACCACCCATATCCAAAAGAAAGCTGGACGTTTGTCAATGCACCCAGCTTAATACCTATTTTGAAAAAAAATCACAATAATGCTAATAGTAAGACGCGTGTTTTCAATGTGTACTAAGACCCTTAATGTAAAAACTAGATACGCAACATGTAGTGCGAATTACGTTGCGACGATAACAAAATAGCGTAGGTAGGTACTTAAACCGCACAGTTGGCCCTTTGTTCTAGGCTCTTCAGAGTCCTTGGGGAGCGCCTGAGGGTCACAACTCCCTAGACGTGTACGCACGGGGTCAGAGTCACTCGGAGCGCCGCCGCCGCGCTGCCTTGGAGTCTGCGACGCGAGTTGCTAGTTCAACTGTTATTGTAGACTCTACGAAGTCCTTGGGAAGCGCCTGAAAGTCACAACTCTCTAGACGTTTACGCACAGGGGCAAATTTCACGTGGCATTACGTCGCGTTTGTGCGACGCGATGCTTTGGAGCCTGCCTGCGACGCACGTTTCGGGCCGTTATAGCTAAGGACTTTGTGAGTGCACAAGGTCCTTAGCGGTAAAAGTCACATTTTTTTAAACGTGACATAATATGGGGCCAAATGTCACAAAACGATGTATTGTAGTCTGTAACAAGTGAAAATTACGCAGTAAACCGCAAAGTTAGATTCTAATCTAGTCCTTCTGGATAGTACGAGGTCACAGGTTAAGGCAGTCAAGTTGTCTAAAAACACCAAACAGTGCTCTAACTTAGACCACATCGAACATTAACAAAACTATAATATACTATGTTGTTACACCTATAAATAGTTTATGGTTATTTCTAAACAAAAGGCATTTTTCTGAAAGTCCTAGAAAAAATATTTGTCGCTTTTTTACCATCTCCAAAACACTTTGTATAACGACGACAACAACATAATTATAACCTATATAACTAAAAAAAACTTAGTAAGAAACTAAATAACTATTTGCTGCGTGAAATAAATCCAGTACGAATCCAAATAGTTTAGGTAGATTTATATTTAGAAGTAGGTGGATGTATAAGTTGAAGTTTAGACCTACCCTTCCTGCGGTTAAACACCAATGACAACAAATTTATTAGTAGGCCTTCCCTTTACCCGGTCTTTGTAAAGACGAAGCGTTTTTTGCTGGTTTTTGTGAACTTACGACATAAGGGTTTTAATAGAGATAAAATAGAAAATATAAACCTTTATCTTCTTTTTTCTATATAGGTATAAAAGCGAAAATCACTGACTGACTCATCACGAAATCTCAGAAACTACAAGTGCTAGGAGTCTAAAATTTTGCATGGGGGTTCTTTTTAGGACGTAGGCGCTCACTAAGAACGGATTTTTGGAAATTCACCCTCTGAGGGTGTAAAATAAGGGTTGAAGGGTTGTATGAAACTTTTTTGTTTTTAGAGTTAGATGTGTGAAAGTCGGGTATTAGGTTTATTGTTAGGTATCGATAAAGGTGGATAAAATATTTTTTGGAAATTCTCCTTCTGAGGGTGTAAAATAAGGGTTGAAGGGTTGTATGAAACTTTTTTGTTTTTAGAGTTAGATGTATGAAAGTCGGCTATTAGGTTAATTGTTAGGTATCGATAAAGGTGAATAAAATATTTTTCGGAAATTCATCCCCTAACAGGGTAAAATGGGGGTTACATTTTATAAGAAAACGCTGACATTATCGTTTGTAGATGGCGTTACCGATAAAATTAGATCGCGCTAAAAAAGAAAATCGTGTTAGTTAGTGCTATTTATAATTAGAGAACGGCTGAACCACTTAGGTTGAAAATTGGTGGGGAGGTAGCTTAGAACCAGGGGAAAGACATATGATACTTTTGATCCCGTAAATCCAGCGGGATCAGCCCTTGCGCGGGTGAAACCGCGGGGCGCAGCTATATAGTATAGGTACATATAAAATAACTTTAGGTACTAACAATAAAATTCCAAAGGTAACATTAATATCTACACTAGGCCACACTGAAGCCGTCATTGTTTTTTCTTTTATTTCGAACATCGCATAGCGCCATCTAGCCACGTGGTAAGCTACTACTACTAGAAAGAGACCAGAACCACAGGGGCCGTATTTTTGAAACGTCAGAATCCAATTCGCATGCGAATGGTTTATTGTCTCTCTCGCTCAAGCACATACACAACGAGCAAGCATGTGGAATTCGAACTTTCGTATACGAATTTAATTTAATTTATTTAGTGCTATACGCTCCCCAGTGAGTGATGTTAAAAGCACATTAGGCTAGTATACGCTAGTACCTATATCTATACTTATCTATCTATTATCTATTACTATTATAAAGCGGAAGAGTTTGTTTGTTTGTTTTTTTGTTTGTTTGAACGCGCTAATCTCAGGAACCACTGGTCCGATTTGAAAAATTCTTTCGGTGTTGGATAGACCATTTATTGAGGAAGGCTATAGGCTACTTTTGATCCCGATATTCTCACGGGATCGGGACTTATGCGGGTGAAACCGCGGGGAGCTGCTAGTACCTAATGAAATAGTATGATCACGGCTTTGACAATATAAATAAATAAATATAAATATTGCACGACGTGACACACAGCGCAATCTAGCCCCAAACTAAGCACTAGGCTTGTACTATGGGTACTAGACAACGGATATACTACATATTATACTTTTTTTTGTTGTAAATACATACATATGATACATAGAAAACACTGAATATCCCATGTCTTCGGACCGTGGTGAGTCCTATAGGACATGTTGGTTTCCTCACGATGTTTTTCCTTCACCGTAAGAGCGATGTTATTAGCGCACATACCTTTTTCTTAAAGAAAAAGACATTGGTGCGCGGTCGGTCTGGATTCGAACCCACGACTCTCAGAATGAAAGCCGGGGTATCTACCACTAGACCAACACTGCTCTACAAGCCTGTACTGCGTGCAACATAAATGCACAGAAATAATGCAATGACTTTTATTAATTGCTTAATCGGTTCGAGAATATGGCTTCAGAAACAAATATTCATTTTTTAAGCATAAACACTTGCACGCGGCGAGAATCCAACCCGCAACCTTCTACATTGCAGTCAGGCCGTCGCCCGACGCGCCACAAAGGTATTGAGAAAAGCATTTCGTTATATTAAGACTAGTTGTGTCCCGCGGCACAGAATATATAAATAGTACAAGTACCCGCGGTTACACCCGCGTAAGTACCGATCCCGTGAGAATTTCAATAAAATATTTCTTATTGGATGCCTTCATCACATAAAGAACAGTCAGTAAGTCAGGACAAAGCATTTTATACCTAGACTGGAAGATACATAGATTAGAATACAGATTGAAAAGCTCCTAGCGTTGCTTATCTATATACCAGTATTTAGACCGGTATCAGTACCTAAATTATACCGAGAAGTTACAGTTCCCGAGGCTGATTAAATTAATTTAATTATTAATTAGGTACTTACATTCTCGAGCAGAAGTCAATGATAAATGGTAGGCCAGATTACCTGCCTAATTGTCGACGACCTCTGTGGCGTGTCAGGGGAAGGTCCGACTGCAATGCAGCTTAAAAAAAATTTGTTTCTGGTCTGGGTATTATATATATGTTTCATATGTATGTAATTACAAAAAAAGGATAATAAGTAGTGTATCCATTGTCTAGTGTCTAGTACCCATAGTACAAGCCAAGTGCTCAGTTTGGGGTTAAATTGAGCTGTGTACGACGTGCAATATCAATATTTAAAATTATTTGAAGAGTGAAAATTCTCTATTAAGTTGGTAGGTATACGTATAGGTATTTTATGTCTAGAAGGGTTTCAATAATAGTGCCCTAAAGCTTGTGTAAAAGCTTGCATCTATTTTTTAGAGTGTAACTAGCTGAGACCCGCAGTTTCACCCGTAAAAGACCCGGGGCTCAGTTAATTGGGATTGATACAACGATTGTTTGGAATTGGTCCCGTGTGAGGAATCTGGGAATAAAAAGTTAACTATGTTTTATTTCAGGGTTCCGGCCTATCTACTACTGCGGTACCTTACCTATCTTTTTAGGGTTCTGTAACCAAAGGGTAAAACGGGGCCCTTTTATCACAACTCCACTGTACTGTCTGTCTGTCTGTCGTTCGCTAAACTAAGCAACGGTCTTTTATGCTGTTTTTAAGAATTTATCCAATAATGAATATTTTTAGAGCATTTTTCCTTGGATAATAATTTCGTTCAATCATTTGTAGTTTGTGATTTCTTGCCAAATTAGGTACATCTACTCTAATTACTGAACTGTTTTGGAATTACAATTTAAGCGGAGCTATGAGTGTTTGAGATATTTTAAATTTAGAATAGGTTAGATAACTACGACAACTTTAAAAAAACTAACCGAAAATCACAGTTGTGTCACTAGACTCTATTTTAAGAGGACAGTCTCCATTCTCTTTCTCCATACAAACGTAGTCGATGTTTTCCTCCCTGGATAAAGACATTAGCAGGGGTTCCCTAACTAATTTGAGACGCGCCCCCTTTCGATCATAAAAAAAAATCCGCGCCCCCCCGTCCAGTCCAGATTATCAGGCCAGAATAAAATAATGTTCAAATTAGATGTTTTATTACTCATTAAAGTTTTCAAAGTCATACGAAAGGTATTGGGCAAGTTGTACCAAATACTTTTGATAGCGCCCGTGAGGAGGAGGTAGAGGCTGATAAGGTCTTAACATTGCCCGACTGAGGAAACCATATTATGTTCTTGACTGGCGTCAATTTCAAATAATTTCATTGGTCGTATCGAGCCGTCGAGCCGGAATGCATTCTCTCAGCGATCGGAGGTTTTTATACTTAACTACACAGGTGAAAGGTGAGGTAAAGGGAGGCGAGGCCCCCCTGGAAATATCTCTGCGCCCCCCCTGGGGGGCGCCCCCCCCAGTTAGGGAACCCCTGCATTAGAGCAAATTTTATGCCATAAAACCTATATGTGTCATGACTATGCATCTACCTTAAGATTTTTTGTTTTTTTTTTTATTACTATTCTAATTAGAAAATGAATGACCGCCACATTAATATAACTCGTTTTCTGCTGCGGAGTCTTGTGTGGCCCATAGCGACTACAAGTGACGGCCACCACCGCCTACACGTGTGCTGCTCGTCTATGCAAAATATAACATGAAAAAGTGTGTTCAGTCGCTGTCGCTGGCCACCAGTGGCTGTTTTCAGTGGCCAGTTTGCGCCCAGCCTAAAAGAAAAGTAAACCACTAAGTTAGTAAGTAGGTATATATATATATAAAATATCCGGGTGTTTGCAAGTTCTTAATAGATACTTAATTATTCTGTAGCTAAACACACACAAACTATGCACTTTTCGATCGGCCAACTCTGAAAGGCAAAGAAACCGCAAACACAGCTATAAGTTTTGAGTCCCCGGGTCGCTCGAATACCTTTGACCTAGGGAGGAAAGTAGCTGTCAAGATAAACGCAGCTTCTTTTCAATATTATTATTCATTTAACAAGACACGTCTCGCTGCCGTCCGAATGTTTATAAATTGTGTACAGATTCGTTTTCCGTAGGTATTTAAATCTCTATAATTGGGTTATTTTACTCAAAAGGAGAACCAGTCTGTAATAAATATCTAATAATTGCATTATTCTCGGGTCTTACTTGCGTTATTTCCGGTTATAATAATTATAGTAACATACACGCTCCAATCGCGTGTATAGTTTTTATAGTCTTACGACTTATTCGCACTGTGACAACGATGGTTGAATATTAAACTGACTTACCTATTAATGACTCCGTTCCGCGGTGGAAACCCATGCAAATTTATATTTTTGGAGATTGTAAAATTAGTCATATATTTCCCGATTAGGTTACCCGATTTTTAATGGTCAGTCTGTGTTCGCCGCTAACATATAATGTACTTTGTTACTTGGTAAACTTTGCTAATTACTTGGAAACCAGAACTTAAAGCCCAAGTGACACCGGGCCAGGTGGCACTGGCCTAATTTCGCGACCTCCGTGTCTCGATGAGCGGAAACCGTCTTGCGACGCAAAATACTGAGTTCGATTATCTAACTTTATAAGCCAATTTACAAGTACCTACTTTGATTTAGTAAAGTTTAGTCACCGAGTACAGAGTTCTACAAAGAAAGAGCTTCATACAAGCCCGCAGCGTAGGTATTACACTACATGCGCAGCTATGTGTGCGTGACCTCTATCACCGACAGTGTGCCGACGGGTTCACGTACGTAAGCCGAGTAGGCTCTTCGGGCGGCAACCCGAGCGGAAAGCGGTGAGAATTCACGCACACATAGCTACGCATGTAGTGGAGTACCTACCATCCGCCGCGGGCTTGTATGAAGCTGTTGCTCTGTAGGATTAATACTCTAGTAATACTCTAGTAAAGTCACATTTCAATTTGTCGCTACGCGCAGTGATAAGTCGCGGCGTGGAGAAGGCAAGCTGTTGCGCACTTTCTCGTAACTTATACACAGAATAGGCGATAGTCAGAAAGGATTTAGCGCAGTGCTTCGCTTCCGTACCAGCGCGACTTATCGCCGCGTGATACGTATAAGTAGGAAGGACCCTAAAGAGAAGGGAGTGATCAGTGAGCCTACCTAAAGGTGAATCTTCATCAATCACGATAGTCAGAGCGGAACTACTGGCTCGCTGTACCCGTAATTAATCGCTCACACCCATCGAACAGTCTAACTACCTTCTCGATGAGTAGCTGGTTGTAGTCGCGCAAACTATGTTGCAACGCATAACTTAGACGGGAAATAATCAACTGTTATGAAGTTATGTTATGATTTTTTGATCCATTGAAGGATAATAACAAAAACATTGAAGGACAATAATTGAACCTACATTGAAGGATAATAACAAAAAAACAAAAGGGTTCCGTCCGTACTATTATCACAATTGGAACCCTAAAACAAACACTGGACCACGCGAAATCCGTGATCGACGGATTTCGCGTGGTCCAAACGCGACGACGCGACGCCACTACACTCTTTTGCATTAATCTTTACAACTGACGCCAGTAGGTGGCGCAAGTGGTAAATATAAATCACGTTTACGTTGAGTTTTACCGTGAAAAATCATAATTGTTGCCCCTCTTTAAAGAAATTTTCCACTTCTTTGACACCTAAGTTGTCAAAGCCCGCAGAGAACAGGTAAGCTTGCATACTTATCTCTACTATGGTCGAAGCTTCACATAACCCCCGCTAGTGGCGCTTTTCTATTTCCGTTCAAGCACACTAGGCCCTCAGATCAGTAATAAAAGAAAAAGAAGCTTGTAAAAGGACACCGTGATTCCGGCTACATTCCTAATAAGCTTAGGGATCGTCTATAAAAGACTTCTGAGATCAAAGCACTGTCATTGATAGCTACTCTACTTGCCTACATAATCTTCTGAGGCCAACAAATGCCCTTCAAAAATATGTCCTTAAAGGCACCAAGCTACAAAATATACTTATTAACTTTTTATGCCATTTTTTCATTGCTAAATCAATCTGGGTTCAGTATTCGTAAAGCGACCGCCGTTTTATTAGATCGGCAACCTTTATAGAATGATAAAAAAACTTTGAAATAACTATAGAGATAAAATAATATGTTTTCTAAGTATATTATGTATGTATGTATATTTACAAAAAAAAGTATATTATGTAGTAAATATCCGTTGTCTAGTACCCATAGGACCAGCCTAGTGCTTAGTTTGGGGCTAGATTGCGCTGTGTGTAACGTCAGGCAATTTTTATTTATTTAAAATCCCTAAGTACCTATAATAATATAAACCGGGCAAGTCCGACTCGTACCATTATTACATTTGAATACGGAACCCTAGAAAGAACACTGGACTAAGCAAAATCCGCGAACGCACCAATGTTACCTACTGGCGCTGGTATGTCACTAGATGGCACTAGTGGGCAAAATAAATCGCGCTAACGTTGCGTTTAAAACTTGAAAATCACGTTTGTTGTTAGGTAGTCCCACTAATTCTGTTTTAGTTGTTGTGCTAGCAGCAACACAGCGGTAACAGCAAGCAATACATCATTTATGAAAATTTGAAAAAAAAAAAAACTATCATGGATCATGAGATACAGCCTGGTGACTGACAGACAGCGGAGTCTATGTAATGGGGTCCCGTTTTTTACAATCTGTGTAGGTACGGAACCCTAAAAAGAGACTACGCAGCAGTTGCAGACAACGAAAAGTAACTAAATTTTGATTTCGACTACGTACAAAAACATTATTTTAGATACTACTAGCTGACCCGGCAAACGTTGTTTTGCCTTATAAATTATAGATAGTAGCCGATTATCAGACCTACTGAATACGCATATAACATTTGGTAAAAATCGGTCTCGCCGTTTCGGAGGAGTACGGTAACTAACATTGACATGGAAATTTTATATATTAGAAGATAGAAGATGATATTCGTCCCAGTAACGGGAAATGTCAATTTCTTTCACCGAGATAAATTTTGCAACAATTGTTGAACGCTGTTGGATTAGCTAAACCAATGTTCCACGACCATCATCACGATAATTTACGGAATTTCCCGGCAATATGGCCCATAAGTGACTGAGGTTCGCCAATAATCTCAACAAGAACATTGTCATGACAGTTTTATTCAAAATATTAATTGATGATTGTTCTTAAGTTTTCGCGATGTTAATTTGAAATTTAACTCATTTTCAGTTTTTATCGCGTTGCATGCATTTATTATTATTAAGCATTAAATAAACCAAATTACATCTCAGTCACCCACAAACAGGAGGACTGGGGAGACCCCGAAACATTGGGCGTTGAAAAATGCTTAAAACAATAAAAGCAACACTATTAAATCCGAAAAAGGAGTTTAATTTCTTAACATTATTTCTTAAAGTCTTAATTAATAGTGTAGGTGAGTACCTAGTTAAATTAGTAGTTTAGTTTATGAAATTTATTAATAAATATTCAGTCAATTTCTTACAGTCACATCTGGCATAAATACAAGGTAGGTACCTAGGTCAGATAAAGAAGTTATTACCAAAGTTCAGGGATCTGATTTTGAATCTGAATAAAATTATGACTATTTTATCTCTACGGTAATAACTTGTTCTACTCGACTTAGCTTCACTTTATATCGCGTAAGTTCTTTGAAATAAAGTATATAAAACTTAGAGGTATATAAAACTTAGAGTTACCTATAGTTCGATTAACGAAAGGTGGCAGAATAGGTACCTACCTATTTATTTACACGTTGCTCCTTTTGTATTGTGAATGTGTCAAGTGCAATGATTATGTTAACGCCCGCCCGCTCGCTTATACTCAGACACTATACAAGCTGTCGGGTCAGGTTTCTTCAATCGACCTGTGGATATATTTAAGTGAGTTCAGAGTTCAGACATATATGACGAGTAGGTAGAGTGGGATTATCTGTGTCCCGCTGGTTTATCTGCGTAGGAACTACGCCGTTCCCGAGAATATTTTGGGATAAAATATTATTTATTAATCCAGGTTATAAATAAACTACCTATAAGAGGTGTTCCGTGTTGCATTCCGAAGGACGTGGTTTCGAATCCTGGCCGACCGCGCACCAATGTCTTTTTCTATAAGAAAAATTTAAGTGCGCTATTAAAACATCGCTCTGAAGGTGAAAGACAACATCGTGAGGTAACCTACGGCTTAAAGTCACGCAAAAAGGCCAAGTTATAGGGCTAGTAGCGGAAACACACAGTAAAAATAATAGTAGACTACGTGTGTGCAGAGTGACTTTTATTCACCCATATTTACATAATTGTCAAACTTAATTTTCACATTTTTAATAAAGGATTAGTAGAAAGAATAAACGGAGGTTCAAAGCTTTTTGCACTCGTATTATCTATCTAGTTAATGACTCATTTTCATAGGCACTACCATTGCTGCTTTGAGGTAATCAATTCACCGGTGATTAGGTATACCACATTACGTCAAAACAGCATTGTACTACAATGTGCCCTATCAAACTCAGTTATCAACTTTGTAGTTAGTTAATTAATACGGATGTAGTTGATATTATGACCAAATCCCTAATCTACATCTACACTAATATTATAAAGAGGAAATATTTGTATTTTTGTGTGTGTGTGTCGTATGCTTGTAATGAATAAACTCAAAAACTACTGGACCGATTTCAAAAATTCTTTCACTAAAAGAAAGCTACATTATCGAGGAGCATAGGGTACTTTGATCCCGATATTTCCACGGGATCGGGATTTACTCGGGTGAAACCGCGGGACGCAGCTAATAATGAATATTTGGACAGTGCCGATTATCACGGATAGTCTCTTTTATTTTTATACTTTTAAACTCTGATGTATTTTTATTATTACTGCGATTAAATTTCATCAAAAGATGTTGTTTTTTTTTGCCATTTTCGCGATATAACGCGACGATAATTTCGCGAAACGAAGGCGTCGATAAAAATTCTTAATATAATAAATACTTTGGTATAGTTTTCTCTATTGCAGATTGGTAAATATTTTCTCTTTAGATATATTCGTTATATTTTCCCTCCTCTTTCGACAAAACAAAAACACGTTTATCTAGCTCTGTCATGGAGGGGCATTAATCACCTTCTCCTCTAACCCCCTCCCCCCTCTTCCTCCACCTCCTTATCCGAAATTTATAGAGGACATCACGGGTCAAACATAATCTGTAAGTAGGTACGTGGGTGGTAGGTACCTAGAGTACCTACCAATACCTGACATTTTAAAAGTACCTTTATATTTTTATTGTTTGTTTGAGATATAATGGCATTTTATTAATTAAAAAGAAAAAAAATGGGGCGATTTAAAAAAAATGTAAATGGTTCAAAATTAAATTAAAAATTTTCTTTTGTTCCGACTATAGTATGTGACCGTGAATTTTTAGTATGGTAATCCGGTCACAAAGCGGAATATTCCGTAGAATCGAGGAGGGGATAGCGTAAAAAACACCTATTTTTCGATATTTATCTAAATAATTAAAAGAAAAATGTTAAACTACATATTTTTAAATGCAAAAAAAAATATTTATAGAATCACTCAACGTTTACAAAGCTAAATAATCAGATACCGCTTCATGGATTTTTTAGTTTAAACTTGAGGGATTATTGAAAACTAGGGTATATACAATAATATACTTACATTAATTAGCCAATTAACTAGAATAAAAAAAAACTTACGAATAACAATTATCATTAGCTATAAACTAAATTAAAGTTTTTTAAAGTACCTACCTAACCGACATACTTACCTAAACAAAATATTTTAATTAGTCAATTCATTACGGCCAAAAGTGCACATTATGCTGACTGCATTTTCCCGCTGAATGGCAAAGGAAACAAAAATAAACATTAGTGTGTCTCTATAGAAGCCGATTTCAAACGATAAGGGTTAACTCATACGGATGGAAACGCTAATCACTTCGTAAAAACGTTCCAATAAGAATAAAGGGTAAAACGAGACCCTATTACTAAAACTCCACTGTCTGTCTGTCAGTAATAGGCTGTATCTCATGAACCGTACTAAGCCAGACAGAAATGAAATTGAAAACACTGAATTTTTCACAAACGATGTAGGTATATTTCTGTCTGTTGATGCAGCTGCTTCTATAACAAAAAATACTAAAAACAGAATAAAATAAATATTTAAGAGGAGTATCAACGCCAACGACCTTGAAACTGAAAATCCCTGTCGGGCTCATCTAAAATTGTTGATTATTTCATGACGGAATGTCGTAGAACTTCTTTTTGTGCACAGATTGTAGGTGACATTGTTTCCTACATTTTGGTGTAGTTTTAAGACAAGAACCTCCTATTGGTGCAAAGCCTATAAAAATTTTAGACAAAAAATGTCTGATTTGGCTAAAATGTCGATAGGCTTCAATACGTTTCGACATATTTGTATGGAAACTGCACTAAAATATCGGAAACAATGTCGCCGACAATCTGTATACAAAAAAAAAGTTCTACGACATTCCGTCATGAAATAATCAACAATTTTCGATGCGCCCGACATGGATTTTCAGTTTTTCAGTATAGGGCCCTTAAGTGCGGTTCCCACAACACAAAACGTGATTTATTTGGCATAATATTATGTTACGGGACACTTCGTTCAAGCGTCTGACTCGCACTTGGCCGGTTTTTTACATCTCTGTATTTTTTCTAGCATTAAGTTTTTAAAAGAGTTTTAAAATAGCAGATTGTTTTTTGATGTTTCGAAATGGGACCCAGTTCGATTGTTACAAAAATGAATGAGAATGAAATAATTTTCCAACGATTCTACCAATTACCAGTTATATTTTACCCAATTTGAATAAAACCTTAACAATTTATTTACATAAACCTTCATCTTGAATAGTCTTTATTCATTGAAAACCGCAGGAAAACCCATTCTGTAGTTTTTCAGGTTACAGACAGATTAGGCCAAGCAGCAGGGAAATCACATTACAAAAGGTGGTGTAACAAATTTTATGATTTCATGTTATTTAGCTAAGTTAGCTTGATATAAATTCAATTTCTTGACCTTGGGGCACGACGGGGTATGTCCGATATTTTGAGTTTAATCTGCTTTTTGCACATAGTGTCTCGATAATAAGTCGTATGACAAAAGTGTCTAAGAACAGTGTGTAGAAGTCAAAAACTCTTACATTCTGTCCATACATGTCAATTCTGTAAATCTTACAGGTAAAAAGTTACAATCAAAAGAAGAAAAATGTTAAATGCGCCATTTAGGACACCGCGTACTACTAGCGCCATCTTGTGGCCGGCCACCACAAATAATTTGTTGTTGCTTTTTATGGAAACGATTAAAAAATAATTGTCGTAGAAATCTATACTGATTTTATATAATGTTGTTTTTTCATTTTTTGATTGTAACTTTTTACCTGTAAGACTTACAGAATTTACATGTATGGACAGAATGTAAGAGTTTTTCACTTCTACATACTATTCTTAGACACTTTAGTCATATCACTTACTATCGAGGCACTATGTGCAAAAAACGAAATATTAGCAAAATATCGGACATACTCCGTCGTGCCCCAAGGTCAAGAAATTGAATTTATGTCAAGCTGACTTAGCTAAATAGCATAAAATCATAAAATTTGTTACACCACCTTTTGCAAGGCTACGTAAGAGGTGATTTCCCTGCTGCTTGGCCTAGATCGCAAACAGCAGAGAACTTTGTTTTCTAATATTATATAGAGATGTCGTTTTACCCGACTGCGCGACGCAAAGAAGGGTTATGTGTTTATCAGTCTATGTACGTATGTTTGTTCCTTTGTGTCGCTCCAGAGGCCAAACGGATGGACCGATTTTGATGATTCGCAAGTCAAGCGATTCGTCTTAATCCTGGGAGTGTCACTGAAGACATGACAGTTATCAAAATCCAAAATGGCGACCACCAGCCGCCATATTAAGAAAGCAAAATTGACTGACTATATCGAGTGGGGTATCGTCGAATGGGTATTTTAAAATCATGGTTAGGTTTCTTAACCATTTTTCATTTAGTTTAACTATTTGGGATCTACAACGACTTAAAGTTGGATAAGAAAACAAAAGTTGACTGACTATATCAAGTGGGGTATCGTTGAATAGGTTTTCGAAAATCATGGTTAGGTTTGTTCAACCGTTTTTCATTTAATGTAACCATTTGGGATCTGCAACGGTTATACTTAGTTAGAAGTCGTCCATACCTTAGATTACCTACCGCAACTTACTGAATAATCCTCAACTTAATAACCCCCTCAATGAAATAATGCCATTTGCGATTAAAATACAATAACATTGATATAATAACGCCTTGCACCTAATGCTGACTAAAAAGCGCAAAAAAAAAAAAAAAAAAAAAAATTAAAAAACCCGCCTGCTTAAAAAACTTTAAATAAAAACATATACAAAATAAAAACTGAAACGAAAATAAAACAAGTCCAGTAGTCACAGAACATAGCGACTTTAACAGTCGGGACCCATTGACTACCTAAAATCTAGCTCATCATATTTATACCCTTTCAATAATGGGTCCCGACTGTTAAAGTCGCTATGTTCTGTGACTACTGGACTTGTTTTATTTTCTTTTCAGTTTTTATTTTGTATATGTTTTTATTTAAAGTTTTTTAAGCAGGCGGGTTTTTTAAATTTTTATTTAATTCACAAACAATATCTCAATATCGGTCTCGAAACGTTGAGCGTTGTAACAATGCTAAAAGTAATAAAAACCACGCGATTCAAACCGAAAAATGTCTTTAATTTCAATATCTATCCGCTTTATATTAGTGGTTAAAACTAGAGATGGGCCGACAAGCAAACTAGCCGATTAGTCGGCAATGCAAATATTTATAATTCGGAGTTATTCGTGTAAGTCATAATCAAAACTTCTAAAAAACCCTTTTTGAAAAAAAAAGAACAGAGTGGGTTCATGTTGAGACGTTAAAAGGTGTGACGTGTCTGTTTTAATTTTTCTGTCTACCCACATTTTAACTGTACCTACTTCAAATTAAATAAATAAAGTGGCTGTGACATACGGACGGACAGACAGGCAGACAGACATGTCGAATCCACAAGGGTTCCGTTTCTTGACAATTGCCTACGGAACCCTAATATTGGTTTTAATGCATACATTTTATTGTTAATTAGCCGACTATTTGTCAGTAAAACCGCCGATTAGTCGGCTCATCACTAATTAAAACACAATAAAAAGTACAATATAGGTACAATACAATACAGTTAAACTTACAATTGAAATTACAAAAAAAAACATGAAATAAATCTCAATTGAAATTAAATTAACGTTTAAAGTTTGTGTATTGGATAACAGAATTCGAAACGGCAACCGACCTGCAGTGTTTGCACAATTGGAAGCGTCTAGTTTAATTAAACGTTCCTGAACAAAAATCTGCAATCAAATCGAAACGTGTAATGTTTTTTACTGTGTATTTTTGTCAGGCGGAAAATAACTTGTGTAGAATAAATAAAAGCTTTTAAAATGATGAAACGTTTGTATACTGTTTAATAAATATTGGTGTTTTCCCTGACTGCAAAGGGTATTTGGCGTTAGTATTTTATTTTCGTCTGGAATATATCAATAAAAAGTTTACCTTTCTGTATTAGAAAAATATGAATCAAAAATTGCTGTGATGCGCTTCATTCAAACTAGAAACGTTGTATTTTTATCCCCCGACGGAAAAAGAGGGGTGTTATCAGTTTGACGTGCCTGTCTGTGGCATCGTAGCTCACGAGCGGATGAACCGATTTAAATGTAGTTTTTTTTTATTGATAGGCGACTTTTTAGTTGGGTGTAACTGATTAGCTATATGTATTTTTATAAAAATACAATATAAGTAGAGTTATAGTGGTACTGGAAGTTATGCGACACGGTCTGAGACACCGCGCAAGCACTGTCTAAGTGTCAACACAGCAACTACACTTGATATCGAGCGACACATTTGGCACATCTGCAATTAGTTTTTGCTGCGGGACTACGGCGAGAGCACACTTTTAGTGTTGACATCGAGTGTCTAGTGTTAGGACACACCGTGTAAGCTTTATGCTTGAGCAATCCAGAAACGTTTCTAGAGAATATACGACAATATGGCGAAAATTTAAAAAAAATATAGGCCCGATCGGGCTAATTTCATGCAAAATACTGATACTTGATACTGGCAAGATGTACAAGATGTACGACGCCAAAACTTATAATAAGAAGAAACTTGAGATATTCTAAAACTTGACCCTGGCTATTCCAAATTGGCCATATCGGTCTCAGACCGAAATAGTAATAAAAAAAAAAAAACTAACGGCGCCAAATTGGCCATATCGGTCTGAGACCGAAAGAATAAAAAAAAACTCGGCGTTTCCATTGGTGGAGGACCATCATCGAAAAAGAAAAAGATCATCTGATGCCAGCGCCATCTACTTACAGCTTTGCGTGTGGCACCCCATTGACGAGTTAAAGTAGGTAGTAATAACTTTACTTATTATTACTATTTTTTATCTTTGATTAATATCTTTAGGATTTTATACTGAAGAGTATTTAATGTATTTTATAACACATTTGCTCGTAAAGGGCCTCTTATTTCACCAATTTCAATATCGTAATGTATGTCATTACGTACTTGTGCGTAATCGTAAAGTAAAACGCACGAGTTTCTTTCTAATAAGGTAACACGTACGGTTTATCATGCTCCGTCTAAAACCAACGGTACTTTTTTAAATCTTAAGAAAAAAAAAGCAAAGAAAGCAAATCAAAAAGTTTTTATGTCAGAAAAGTGGTCAATATTTTATGAATAAAATTAACTTTGGGAGATAAAATATAAAAAATAAACATTTAATTCTTTAATTTAATTCATTTTGACAGTAAATTACATCTGTAACAGAAACAAAAAAATATTAATTTACTTTATTAGTAATACTGGCTGTTTTTGTACCGTTGCCTTAAAAAAAAAAAGCAATGATGCCCGCGCATCGCAAGTGATTAAAGATTTATTCGTTTAAGAAAGTCCGAGTTTTATTTATTTCCTCGCAAATGTGTTATAAAACGTCGTATGACATACGTGCGCTTTGATAATTACAGCCTCTGCTTTCTTGTAGCCCTCGCCTACGGCTCGGGCTAGCAATATCGCCTCGGCTGTAATTTTCAACTTACCGCACTTATATCATAATGTACTATTACCTACTACCAATTAGGAGGAACACTAACTTTTTATCCCGGCAGAGGGCGCGAGTCGATTAATCTTAGGTTTGAATTAAGAACTGTCAAACATGTGTTTTTTACAACTCTCGGCGCCAAATTGGCCATATCGGTCTGAGACCGAAAGAATAAAAAAAACTCGGCGTTTCCATTGGTGGAGGACCATCATCGAAAAAAAAAGGTCATCCGATGCCAGCGCCTCTGCAAACAGCTTTGCGCGTGGCACCCCATTTTAGGCAACTAGTTGACAAACATCTTGAAGAAATCTGCACGCGTCGCACAATAATAAATATTATCATTTTGTCTGATTAACCGCTTCCTTGATAATACATTTTTTTTCACAAAATTATTACATTTATCTCTGGCTACTTTGTCTACGAAAAAAAAAACTATAAGTTACCTCAGTTAAAAATAAAATAAATATTATACGACGTTGCACGCAGCGTAATCTAGCCCCAAATTAAACACTAGGCTTGTACTATGGGTACTAGATAACGGATATACTGCGAAGAAGATTAAGAAGGTAAGTTTTGTATTTTTACGGTTGTCCTCCATATACCTACCCCGATCACAGAGGCGACGCAGACGACGACCTACCTCACATTGTCATAAAAAAGCTATGGTTTCTTTATCCCAGCTGCTCCACAGTTAAAGGTACGAAAATGTAATTATCTCAGAGGAGTTCTTTGTATAAAAATACTAAAATATACATAAACGATTTCATTTTTTGGTATTAGAAAATAATATTATGCATAAAAGTTTATCGGCGATAAACTTCCAGTAAGTATTGTGCATACCAAAGCTGATTTGTTGCCAATTTTTGTTGCCAACAGTGACGTCATGCTCAGTTAATTCACGTTCTAAATCGAAATCGTCCAAATCGTAGTAATACGTGATCAGTTTACGTAGTAATCTTGGAATTGAGTTACTGCTTCAGCGACGCTGTGGCGCTTTTCAATGACGATTCCTTTCGCGCAATTTTTAAACTTTAAAAAAGCTTTACCAAGGAATGCTTTGTTACATCTCAATGGTGGTGAATGTCACAAAAGCGAGACAGACAGTTCCTCATGTTTCTGAGTAAGAGTGGTAAGAGTTAGAGGTAAACTGGCGGCCGCATCATAAATATATCTATAGTACGGCCGCAGTGGTATATCTACTCCTTCTTATCCGAGCGATGTTCCCGTTTGCATCCCTCTCGGGAGCCCGGGATCTGCTAAACCGCTAAAAAATGTTTTTTTTGGGGTCAGCGCAGTAGTCATCATTGGCCATTTTATACCTTTAAAAAAAACTAAAAAACTAAAAATGTATTTATTTACTAAAACAACTTATACAGGGTGTTTCGACGAGGGGATATTAAGCCGAAAGGGGGTTGTTTTAGAGGTCTAGGCGTACAACTTTTATTGTACGACTTTTGGAAATTCGACTTTTTTTTTTCGAAAATTATAAAGTTGTATCACTAAAAAAATTGTTGTTTTTGTAAAAAAAAAGGCAATTGATGTTTAGATTGTAGTGGTCCAAACTAAACTATAAGGGCACCTTAAGACCAATGACCTCAAACTCTAAAAAACAGCTGATTTTCATTCAAACTTTAAACTCAAAATTTTCGAAAACTACTTCGAATTTCCAAAACTTGTAGAACAAAAGTTGTTCGCCTAGACCTCTAGAACAACCCCCTTTCGGCTTAATACCCCCTCCTCGGAGCACCTTGTATAACAAAAAATATTATGCAGTGGATCCTGCACTAGGACTCAAGCCTGTATTGCGGGTATTCCATAATAAATTACAAATCTGATTAAATTAAATATAAAAAGAAAATTTGGGAAACGATCATAGGGAGGAAGGTGAAGTTGAGGGACAGATATTCTCATAAGCAAGCACACCGACTAAAACAGAAACTAACTTTTTGTATCTGTAACCTTTGTCTTCATCACATTTTGTGGCACAAGGCCGAGGTTCAGGCTCGAAGCACTGAGGGCATCAACGCTACGAAGTTCGCAACACCACCAAATTGCTAGCTTCGCAGTAATTCAGACCGGGAATTGGAATAGCGCCCGGTCCAAACACTACTTCACTGCGTAGAAACGGACTCCCCATAACTAAAGATAGGAAAGGCAAGGGCGATTCGAAAGAGTTATGAGTATCAAGGTCACCCCAGAATCATAAGACCCTGGGTACATGTATTTACCTGGTATTTACCTTTCGCAAATAGATTTGCCAATACTTTTACGGCCGGCAGCCTGCCTGTTACCAACCCTCCCAGGGTCCAAGCAGTTTGTCCGCCACCTCGCTGGGCGAACTTAATGTTTGCTAGTCTCTATACTGCTCTGCCAGTCAGAAACGACCTGTGGTAATTTGATATTTTAAGTTAGAAATGTAACCTATGTCATTTGATCTAGTTCCAGTTACAGGTACCTAGGTTATACGTTGTATTTCTGAGTCCAATCTATTGGGATTTTGGGCACATTCTATTTTAATTGTTTATTTCAAACTTATAAGTTTACAAAAAAGATAAAATTTGCAAAAAAATTGCGTTTATGATATAAGCGCGCTTACAGAAGGAGTCTGTGGACCTAAGAAATTTATAATTTTACTCAACTTAGAAATAAAAACATAAAAACTGATTAAAATAATCCACAGTACATTTTTTTACAACTAAACTTAACCAATATGAATAAAGTGTAGCTGCACAACTTCGAGAGAAAGTGAAATAAAATTGGATTGCAAGGTTTAAGGCTTCGCACAAACGGGCCACCGTCCACAGCCACTGGTGGCTGGCCACAGCGATATAACGTACTTTTTTCACTGCTGTAGCGAGTAGCCTCCACCGACTACACGTCTATCCTACTAATATTATAAAGCTGAAAGTTTGTGAGTAGGTATGTATGTATGTGTGTTTGTTACTCAATCACGTAAAAATTACTAAACCGATTGCGATGAAACTTGGTATATACATAGCTGAAGACCTAGAATAACAAATAACTGTAATTTTAATATTATCTTTCTGTTTCTTTTGTACATTTTTTTTTAATATGCTATATTTATATGTATTATTTGGTACAATAAAGCATTAATCAATCTCATCTCATCATCCGAGCGTTGTTCCCGGTTGCATCTCTCTCGAGAGCCCGGGGTCCGCTTTCCTACTTTTACGTCTCCACTTCGCACGATCTTCGGCATCCCGTGTAGTGAGGCCATTTGCACGCATATCCGATCTTACAACGTCAAGCCAGCACTTCTTGGGTCTTCCCAATCTGCCGCGGCCGGGCGGAGGTGCCATAGCAAGACACTTGTTTCCCACGTAACTAGCCGGTTTCCGTAGAACGTGGCCATACCACCGTAAGCTGCATTCTTGCAGTTTGTCTGCAATGTCTCGGACATGAAGGCTGCCCCTGATGCGGGAGTTTCTGACGCGGTCTTTTCGCGTCACTCCACACATCCAGCGCAGCATCTTCATCTCCGTGACACGCAGCTCCTGCTTATGTCGCTCAAGCAATGGCCACGCCTCACTACCATACAAAAGGACAGGTCTAATGATCGTTTTATAGACCTGCCCCTTCAGTTTAACCGACATTTTCGGGTCACAGATGACACCAGTTACCTCTCGCCACTTGGCCCAAGCTGCCGAAATGCGGGACTTGACGTCGCAATCGATGTCGCCGGACTCGTGAAGCACAGATCCCAAGTACTTAAACTGGTCTGTCCGCTCGACCATGTGACCGTCTACGCGGACAGGTGTGGGATCTGTGGTATTGCTAGCCAAGTATTCGGTCTTCGCTACGTTGAGTTGCAAACCGCCGTTCTCAAGTGACTCTTTCCACGCATTTACACGCCTTCCAAGTCGTCCCTTATCCGAGTCCGCTAGCGCAATATCATCAGCATACATGAGCATCCACGGGGGCTGCTCGTGTGCGTCTCGGATGACTACGGACAGTGCGTCCAGTATTACGCTAAACAGAAACGGACTTAGGACGGATCCTTGGTGGACTCCGACTGTAATGGGGAAAGATTTAGTGTCACCAACAGCAGTTCGCACCACTGAATCGGAATTTCGGTACATATCCCTGATGGTTCCAATATAAGTTTCGGGCACCTCTTTGGACCGCAGCGCCCACCAGATCATCCCGCGAGGAACACAGTCGAAGGCCTTCTGCAAGTCCAGGAACAGAAAATGCAGAGGCGTATTCTTCGTTCTGTATTTCTCCATAACGATCCTTAGGGCGAAAACAGGGTCCATGGTACCATGACCGGGGCGGAAACCATACTGGCCCTCGGAGACAGTGCACTCCTGCCGGATCCGAGAGTCAACTATACGCTCGTAGAGCTTCATGGTGTGGGACATGATCTTTATACCACGATAACTTCCACACTCCTGCACAGATCCCTTGCCCTTGAACACTGGAGTGATAACACTCAGTCTCCATTGGGCGGGAATTTTGCCGGTCTCGAGTATGCGGTTAAAAAGGTTGGTTAAGATGCCCACACCACGAGAACCCATAGCCTTCCATACTTCGATGGGGACTCCATCGGCGCCGACAGCTTTCCGATTCTTCATGCAGCGAAGAGCCTTGCGCACCTCCTCAGGCGTTATCAGTGGCACTAGTCCTAGATTAGGAGGCAGTTCCGGTGGCTGCACCTCTTTATACTGCTTATTGAGCAGTTCGTGGAAATAAGAGCGCCACCTCTCCTTCACCGCGAGGTCCTCGCATAGCAGGTTACCATTATGATATTTTACACAGCGGCACTTGGATATATCCTGTGCCGCGTTGATCCTAGAACGTGCCAACTTATAAATAAGGGTTAGTATCGAATCGTCTAAATCTCAGGTAGTCTAACGTAATAACTCGTCTAATTGGTAAGCTTCTGCCCCTCAGACGTTTCCAACTTATCGTACAATGGCTGTAAGTGGTCCCGTCTGGCTCTGGCTACTGCTCTCTTTGTGGCACGTTTGGCAGACCTGTACGCGTCGCGACGCGACCTGTAAGCATTAATCAATCAATCAATCAATAACTACTTACACATACGTACGCTACGTTTTATCCCGGTTTTCTCGCGGGATCGGGACTTACGCGGGTGAAACGCGGGGCGCAGCTAGTACAAAATAAATGAAATAGTATGTTAAGTCGCTGTCGCTGGCTACCAGTGGTTGTGGTCGGTAGGCCGCTTGCGCCAAGCCTAAGGGTTATCTGTTTTTTTGTTGGTTGATATTACCTACATACAAGACGGGCGGCGCTAAAAACTAATGTAGCCAAAATAACTAACTACCCTTTGGGTACATCTGTCTGTCTGTCTGTTTTCATATTTCTTTGATCATTATATTTTTCTTAAAAACCTAAGGGCCATATTCGGAGAGAAAAGATAATAATTATGTACAGTGTTTCGTCGTGGCTTACACAAATTGTCGAACCACAAGCACAAACCGTGTGGCGAGCTACGCTGAAACCGCAACCCGCCCGAACCGCGTCAAGCCGCGCGGCTTCACAAGTTGTGTGAGCCGCGACCACAAAACGCCCTAAGACCTTTTTAGTTTTTACAGAAGTATTAATTTTGTTATTTGCTATTTTCAGCAAACACAATACCTACATAATGTTTAAATTTCAACAACATTGCGCTTTCCTAATTAGGTGTCCAAACTAAGTAACTATATGTGTGTACTATGGGTACATACAAATGTATGCTTGTACATACAAAGGCTATAACGCACTTTTATTTTTTATTTATTAATTAACAATCTATCCGGCGATTGAAAGTCTGATGTATATGCGAGGCCTTATCTCACAACTAAGTAAATAAAAAGGGAAGGCAACGCGCCAGAAAAGTTTGAGTTACATCGGCGTTCAGCTATAAATTTATGTTCCATGTGTTTGTTGAAGCAAAGTATTGTAAATGATATACCTACTTACTTATCTAAGGACGAAGTATAACTTAGAGCGCCGATTAGGTAAACTTTAGTATAACTAACAAAAGAATTAACGGTCGGTTCTCTATTAGGCCACGTTCCGACCGCCAAAGAGAAATGACTATTTTGTCCATTGAAATGTTACATTTTTTTGGGCTCAGCGTGCATTTGTCAGAGGACGCAATTTTATTTTTTGGATATCAAGGGGTGGTTAGTTAAAAGTCAAATAATAGTTTGTAGGGTTGTGGCTCTTGTCCCACGGCCGCCATCTTGGAAAAAGGGGTTCAAATGGTTTTCATGGTTTATTTGACGAACTATAGGTCTCACAAAAAAATAATTAGCATTTTGTATTGCAAATAAGATTATCTACAACTTTTGTTAAGTAACTTTTAGTCATAGAACTAAAAATAAAAAGTTGTAAGCGAAAATCCATGGAAATATGAGAAACAAATTCTATTGGTCATTTATGAACCGATTTTGATGATTATTTTTTTATTCGGAAGCTAGAAGTCCTAAGGTGGCTATTATTTATTTTCACAAACTATTATTTAACTTTAAACTAATCCCCCCTTGATATCTAAAAAAATAAATTGCGTCCTCTGACAAACGCACACTCAAATGTAACTTTTCAATGTACTAATTTCACTTCTTTCGCGCTTTGAATAGGTAAACATACCTACAACAATCGTTGAAAACAATCTATGTATTGTATGCTTGAAATAATCCTTTCCCGTTGACGGTAGGGCTGTGGCTTTTGAAAAAGAAGGATAAAAAGGATAGACTTATTTTAAACACAATTGGTTTTCCTTTGCGCCTCAGAAGCGATTAGCGGTTCGTTGTGAACAGGTGTAGTTTTATATTTCAGAATATTTAGTAGATAACTTTATCGTTTATTTTAGGTAATTACGTGGATATTTTGATTTAATTAAAATGTGTTTCCCACACCTGCCTCAGTCGTTACGATACAATAGACACCTGTGGAGCAAGCCGATATAACACATTACAGTGGATATGAAAGGGTTGCAGTTTCAAGTCCTAGTGCAGAATTTTTGAAATCATTTATAAAACAACTCACATCAGGACATAAAAATATTTATTATTGAAAGAAAACACAATTAAATGATACAAATAAACAAACTAAACACATAAAATAAAATAAAATAAAATATAAGTGTATTTTATTTTATTTTATTTTATTTTATGTGTAAAAAAAAAGTAAAATAAAACAACTTAGATATTATTATTTAAGTTCCTCCTGTTCCATCATTTTATGAACATAATTTTTTTGAAAAAGTCTATCATGTTGTTCTGTATTCATATTACAAGCCTGGTTTCTTATTTTAAAACTAGATGTCACTCTTCAATATCGTACAGCATTTGTAAAATTAAATTCGTCAATGGGCCTCAAAGGACATGCTAGCCATTTCGTAGTACGTTACGAGATAGCTAGCATGCCCATTGAGGCCCAAGAGAGCGTAGCTTAGTTTACCCGCGTAACCTGCGCGCAAGTTGGTGAATCAATCAACGTGGTAAAGGTACCTACTCTAGGTAAGTACCTACACTGAGAAGCCCGGCGGACGATCCTGAGGGCCTATCTACGCATGCGTTAACCTTAGGGCTAGCTGAGTCGATTCGGAGGGCGCACCAAATCTTCGAAACGTCTAAGGGCACCGTGAAATTACGGGAAATTTAACTACCTTTGTCGATTTTTCCTACTTAAAACTTGTACTTAATGTTTATTATTCTTAATTCTTTTTTAACCGCCACTTTGTTAATGAATGTGAGACAACTTGGTGTTGAACAAAATTAGGGAGTCATGAAATAAAATTATAGTATTAGAGATGATAATAATATATACTTGCCCGGGCCGGGACTGGGCCGTATTCGAGCCGAGCTACTTTTTATATGAAGATAGCTTTTGCTTTGCATGTATCCATGCCGTACCATGCAAGACAAAATCTATCTTCATAATACTATACTATACTAGTTCGACTCGAAACACGGCTCGTCGCCGTCTAGTATACAACTTACCTTATTATGCGACAGAATTTTTAATTCATGTTTTCAGTGCTTATGTTATTATATCAACATTGATATAGGTTGGAATATTTGAGTGAGATTGTCAGTAAAACAAAGTGAGCACTTATGAGACGCAAATTGAATTATCTAGAAATTATTTGATAAACTTTTTATCGATAGTTCAAGCAAGTCAAACATATCGATAAAAAAAATACAGATGTTACGTTAGAGCAACTGTAGTAATATTCGGTGACACGGGATATCACTGATCTATGTAACAATACGCTGGAGAGGTGACGGTGGTTTCCGACAATTTTGTCGAAAAAGCAATTTGTAAGGAATATAGATACTTGAATAATGTTACACAAGTATACTCCCTACAACCTACCTACCGAAATTCTTTTGTATATAACGAAATTTAGTTAATGTAAAATTCCCAGTTGTCAAATTAATAAGACAAAATTAAGCGGATCAATTGGGAAGTGCCATAGTATCATTCGTCTATGGCCATAATGAACAGGTCTACCGATAAAAAAATATGATTTAATCGGTCCCATCTTTCAATGTGCGTTTTATTTATATCTTACTTGCATTTTATTTGAAAAACCTTTTTTCATTAATTTACCTATTTTATCAATATCGAATCATGTGTGCGGCAATTTGTCATAATATTCAAACTGAAGACTGTTCTAGTTTTCTTTATATCTGTGTGGTTCTGACTGCCTGTGGCTCAGGGTCTCTTGGAGAAGCATTTTGTGCTCAGTGTTCCCGCGCGTTTCACGGGCGACGCACGCCACCCTACGTTCGCCGGAATACATCGAGATTTTACCGAAGAGCGAGGTATGTTTCACACAATTTTTATTAATAATACCAAATAATTATGTGTTATATCTATTGTTTATCTTCGAAATTCGGGACGGTTATTTCAGATTTGCTTCCCAGAATCAACTTGTGATTTTATTTTCCAGCTCTCTGTTTATCACCTGTAATGAAAAATTAATGACATACTTGATAAAATTAAAAAATGCGAAAGTTTTTTAAGTGTTAGTACTGTACGGACTTACCTATACTTATTTACCTATGCTATGTAATACTTACCATTGAATGTTTGTCAGAATTTCTTGCAACAACTAATATGGAGCCGATTGAGATGAAACTCAGTAAATTGGGTAGTTTTCTCACTGAATGTGAAAATACTCATTACAACCGCAGCCACAATGATAAAATTAACTTCGCTCTGATATGTGTTTTCGTTAAATTGTTTTCCGGTTTTCATCAATTATTTAAATACAGAATCGCGATGCAAACAAAGTAAATTGTATTTCAATTATGTATGTATATTTTTAAGGGTAATTACGTGCTTGTTTTTACATGTTATTTTACACTTTAATGTCCTGGGGGTTTCTTCGGAACAAAAATTTCGGGCGGAACCGCATTGTCAACAATCGTTTTCATAGGGTGAAATAATAGTCGTATGATTATGAAAACAAATTGTTGTTTAATGTTTCGAACGTTGTTGGAAAAAAGGGAGTATAAACACAGAATATATAGTAGTACTGGTATAAGTAGGCCTACCCTTCGAATATCTTTATAAATTAGCTTATTGATGTGATATAATCTATGTCTCACATTATCTACAGCAAAACAAAATATACCTACCTATCTTAACTCAAAATGTTAATTATTATTTAAAAACAGGTATTTATTTTTATTAAAAAAAAAAATATTAAAAAAATCTTTCGTGCGACGCTCGGGATTTAAAAATTCAAACGGCGGAGGCTGCAGAGTCAAAACCTACTAGCGAATAGTTAAAAAACATAATCCCACTAAAATTATAAAGGTTAAAGTTTGTGTATGTATATGTTTGTTGCTCCTTATTAATGCAAAATCTGCTAAACATTTTAAATTCTAATGAAACTCGGTACGAAGGTAGAAAACTGGAGATCTATTGTTCTTCTATTGCTTGTATTGGAATTCAGTTTCAAACAATAAAAAAATATTTGTAAGCGAGCAAATACAATTTTTCAACACAAATTGAATCCATATGACTTCGATCGAAAAATTGCTTGTGGTTCGCCAATCGCCTTGTAGGTAGAATAGTAAGTTCAATTTTGGTCAGCGAAAGTATTTAATTCAACTTAGTTCCATTAAAATAACATTAAATTAATATATACTTTTATTTTAATTTTTCTTTTGTTTTATGTTTGGATTAAAATTGAAACGTTGAGCATTAAAGCAAAACTTAATGTATTAAATTAACGCGCTTTTAAAATCGAACAATGAGTTGAATTTCAATATCGGTAATTTTATTTAAAAAAAAGAAACAAAAACGACACCCTTTTTTATTCAAAGTAAAATGAATTACAGAATAACGTTACAGTTGGTCTCTCTGAAAAACATAAATTAATTCTAAGACATAATAAACAGGTAGACTAACAACGTACCTACAATAATAATATCCATTTTCCTAAGCAGCCATAATTCACAATTGCCGGCAAGCGGAAGTGCTTAGGTAAACTCTAACAAGTTGCTAATATTTGTACCGGAGAACTCGTATTCTACTTATTAAGAGGACAGTCTCCATTCTCTTTCTCCGTACAAACGTAGTCGACGTTTTCCTCCCTGGATAAAGATATTATATCCCACTCACTCTAAGCAACCGAAAAAGGACAGTTGATTATCAACTATCCCCGTCTTAATATTTAAAACGCGGAAGTGTGCGAATATGTAGGTATATCCACATAGGTGGTGACTATAGTACGTTTTTAAAATTTCGGACTATAATTGAAATTTTCTTTCTTTAGATTTGTCTTTTTTTTCTTCAGGAAGATATGTCAAATCATAGTCTTATTAAAAAACGAAGTATATAAGTTTGATACTTCTTCACGTAAAAACTACTGAACCAATAGCGAAGAAATGTACACCGCCATCGAACTTACTTGACTTGGAATGTAGACATTAGCGGAGTACTAAAATAACACAAAACAATTTTTCATCTTGAATTTCTCAGCATCGGGACTTGCGCGGGTTTTCTTTCACGGTAGAATATTATAAAATGTACCACTTTTACCTCTTGCGCCATCTAGTGATGGATTGAGACTTGCGGTAGTAGTAAAATAAATTTTAACGTTTGCGTTGCGTTCACGGATTGGTTGGTCCAGTGTTCATTTTAGGGTTCGGTACACAATAGTGATAGTGGTACGGAACCCTCCGTGCGCGAGTTCAACTCGCACTTGGCCGGTTTTTTAAATTGTGTAAATCACCGATGAATGTCGTCTTTCAAGGATGCTCAATAGTACAATAGTGCTCAGTAAGATCCCAGAGCCGGCAGACATCACGTATTTTCTGACGAACGAAATGCGGTCGATTGAGTAATGTTAGTATGCACTAAGAACGCATGCCTTGCCAACCTGCTGCGACGGCCAATTCTGAGATATCAGGTCATCAAGGTACATAAAAAAAATACTTACCTCACGTTAATTCTCCAAGCTGATTTTCACGTATAGTTTAGGTAATATACTTAAAAATAAGTCGACAATTCTCCCAGACACTTTCCGTCGGCCGTATTGTTTTGCAGTTGCTTTAAAGCTCCTAGAATAATTATTTAACTTCACGTAAGTTCTGACGCTTTACTGTTATATATGTCCACCAGACAACAATTTTAAGTGCAAGTCAACCTTAGTGGAGTGCAACTGTTTGGATATACAGTAATGAGATTGAGTGAGGGAGCACAGTTAGCTTAGTCCTTAGTGGGCGGAGTTCTTAATATTTCAATTCCAAGTTTCGTTCCAGAAAATGTAAACTGACATTTATCTAGCGTTATCTTGTCCCAGAATCGGCAAAAGAAAGGAGACGACGTAAAAATAGGCCTAAATTATCAAATAAATTTCGTTAGAACCGTTTTTTTTTTGGAGTTAGTAATGTTGTGATAAATCTTTTTGAAGTTAAATATATTTTTTTTAGTATCGGTGGCTCGGTTGTTACTTCCGAGTACCTACTTTTGTGGAAGTCACTTGTATTTACAGTTTAGAAATATCAGATTAAAAGCAAGTAACCTATTTGTGGATAATACATTCTTTTTTTCGTGTAGTGGTGTAGCTCACCAGGTGGTAGAGGTTTCAGTTCGCCTTAAGAACGTGGCGACCCTTATAATTTCCATACAAACTTAATACCAAAATAAATTATGAAAAATTTAGTTTTTAGTTTTCTACTTTAATATCGATATTATTCGGATTAAGATTTTACTTTTGGTATTTAAGTTTGTATGGAAATGGTAAGGGTCGCCACGTTCTTAAGGGCCCTATTCTGAAAAACTGAAAATCCATGTCGGGCGCATCGAAAATTGTTGATTATTTCATGACGGAATGTCGTAGAACTTTTTTTTGTGTACAGATTGTAGGCGACATTGTTTCCGATATTTTAGTGCAGTTTCCATACAAATATGTCGAAACGTATTGAAGCCTATCGACATTTTAGCCAAATCAGTCATTTTTTGTCTAAAATTTGGATAGGCTTTGCACCAATAGGAGTGTCTTGTCTTAAAACTACACCAAAATGTAGGAAACAATGTCACCTACAATCTGTGCACAAAAAAAAGTTCTACGACATTCCGTCATGAAATAATCAACAATTTTCGATGAGCCCGACAGGAATTTTCAGTTTCAAGGTCGTTGGCGTTGATACTCCTCTTAAGGCCGCTAACTTATCCTAACGACTGCTATCAGATTTAGCAATCGGAACTAACTGCTTAACGTGCCTTTCGAAGCACGGAGGAGATTAAGTCCTTATGATAAATCTAATTTGTAAGGCTTTGTCCTGCCTGACTGACTGACTGATCAACGCGTAGCCTAAACCGTTGATAGTAGAAAGCTGAAATTTTGGAAAGTGTGTCCTTTATATGATGTAGACATCCCATAAGAAAGGATTTTTGAAAATTCCTACGGGATCGGGACTTATGCGGGTGAAACCGAGGGACACAGCTTGTAATTATAATTTATCTCTATGATAAAATATAATTTGAATTAAGGGCCCTATACCTGCTAAACTCAAAATCCATGTCGGGCGCATCGAAAATTGTTGATTATTTCATGACGGAATGTCGTAGAACTTTTTTTTGTGTACAGATTGTAGGCGACATTGTTTTCGATATTTTAGTGCAGTTTGCATACAAATATGTCGAAACGTATTGAAGCCTATCGACATTTTAGCAAAATCAGACATTTTTTGTCTAAAATTTGGATAGGCTTTGCACCAATAGGAGGTTCTTATCTTAAAACTACACCATAATGTAGGAAACAATGTCACCTACAATCTGTACACAAAAAAAGTTCTACGACATTCCGTCATGAAATAATCAACAGTTTTCGATGAGCCCGACAGGGATTTACAGTTTTAAGGTCGTTGGCGTTGTAATTCCTCTTAAACTGCAAATACTGCGGTGTAGTGAACACTTTGTAGCATTAATTCTCTTGCTACGATTACATCGGTTACGGCGTAGCAGAGGATGCGCTTGTGCTACGCTACGCTGACGCGGCGCCCGATCATTGCCAACAAGCATGTTTTAAACAAAAAAAATGGGCAAGCGCCCATTTGCAAAATTAATTTCAAAAAACCTGCCAAGTGCGAGTTGAACTCGCGCACAAAACGTTTCGTACAATTATTGCAAAAAAAAATAAACGTTATTTTATAGTATTTCACCCGAGTATGTCCCGATCCCGTGGAAATATCGGGATCAAAAGTAGCCTATGTTACTCAGGGTGAATGTAGCTTTCTAATGGTGAATTTTTGAAATCGGTCCAGTAGTTTCGGAGATTACCCCCAATATACATACATACATACATGTTACCAACGTTACATCTTTATAATATTATTATTAGTATAGATTAGTTGTTATAGGGGCATAAATAATAATAAATAAATCATATGTGAAAAATTCAACTGCCTATAACGGTTCATGAGATACAGCCTGGAGGTAGACGGCCTGCGGAGATTATCTTCAAGTTACGTGCAGATTATAAGCACATGGCGATCGATACGAAGTGCGCCGGGTCAGCTAGTTTATAGATACAATCGCACTGTATGTAAATAACCCGGATCCCTAATTTACTACACTCACTTATTTATAAGTATACATAGGATTATAGACGTAACAAACGATGACACCAGCTTAGATAAAAACCAAAATATAGATACGGTATATTCCAACATTGCGTATTCGAAAAATGAGCTAGAAACACCTAGGTACATGCATTTTTATAAAATTATTGTATATTTAAAAACATTTGTCTTTAAAAATGATTCAGGCTTTGTACATTAGCAATAAGGTATTCTTATGGATGTCAAAAAGACAATCGCAGTGTGACAGCACGTGCTCTCACGGCAACGGTTCGACATGCGACTGAGGCTAGTGCGTCAGCTAGACGCAGTTTTATCGTCTCATTTTCCGAGACCGTACCGTATCTTAAGGTTTTTGTTTTAATCTAAGGATACCAGTGACAACTTGTATAGCTTCAGTTCAGTGCATCAGGCACATGTTAACCACAGCAATAACTATGTGCAACTATTATGACGTATTCTTTGGTGTTCGGCGACGTCTACATTATCTGCTTCTACACGTTTACACTAATATTATAAAGAGGTAAGATATTTATTTTTGTGTGTTTGTGTGTATGTATGTTTCTAATGAATAAACTCAAAAACTACTGGCCCGATTTCAAAAATTATTTCACCATTAGAATTCACTACACATTCACCCCCCATGTCACAACATAGGCTACTTTGATCCCGATATTCCCACGGAATCGAGACTTTCGCGGGTGAAACCGCGGGACGCAGCTAGTAGCAACACATATAAGTCGGACATAATTTGTCAATATGGTCCAGTGGTGGTTAGATCGTCTGCCACGGCTATTAGTAGGTAATGGGTCCCGTTTTTTGTAACAGCAAATAAAATCGGAATCAGTTCAGTAATTTCAATGTAAACACGCCTTGATAAGCGAGTGTCCTAACAAATCATTATCTTCTCATCCAAGCGATGTTCCCGGTTGCATCCCTTTTGAGAGCCCGGGATGCTACACCCCAAATTAATTTGGGGTCGTCATCATTGACCATACCTTCTGCAAATCGATTTGGCAATATTTTTACGGCCGGCCGCCTGCCTGACACCAACCTTCCTAGGGACCAAGCAGTTTATCCGCCACCGCGCGGAGAGAACTTAAGGTTTGCTAGTCTCTCTCAGATCCCTTAGTCGCCTTTTACGACACCCACGGGAAGAGATGAGGTAGCCCTATTCTATGCCGGGGATACACGGTTCTTAACAAATCATTATGGTTTCCTAAATGAACGAATAAATGTTGCGGTTAACTGAAACTTTCAATACCACTCTTGATAACGTAGCCAACAAGATCACTTTACTCAAAAGGGGTTGAAATTTAATTCCGAAACCCACTTAACGGATGACTTATGAATATTATTACAAGTAAATTAATGAGATTTAATTCTTTCATAGGAATAGAGGGAAATAAGTATCTTATAACCCGATAATTTGAATTATTATAACCCTATTATAACCCTAATAGTAATAATTGGCCTTTTCATCTATTTTCGATGATTTAAACAGCGCAAGCAACTTTTGATCCATGCTTTATATGGCGTTGCTTTCATCCCGAAGGTCATGGGTTCGAATCCTGGCCGACCACGCACCAATGGCTTTTCTTTAAGAAAAAGTTATTATAACCCTATCCAAAACGTAAATACGAGACCCTTTTATGAAGACTCCACTGTCTGTCTGTCAGACTGTATCTCATGAAACGTAAAAGCTGGACAGACAGTTGAAATTTTCACAGATGATTTATTTCTGTAGCCGTTTTAATGACAAATACTAAAACAGAGTAAAACAAATATTTAAGTGGGGCTCGTTTCTATTTCGTCCCGCAATTGTGCGGGAATTTTGACGGCTGTAGATTCGACGTGAGTCTACGTTTTGATTGGAATCTGTAATTAAAAAAGACCGATTGATAGATCAACGCACAGGCTAAACCGCAGTTAGTGGAGAGCTGAAATTTGAAGTTTTCAGCTCTCCACTAATTTGAGAGTATTCTTTATGCGATTTAAGTATCACGTAGAAAGAGTTTTTCGAAACTCCGACGGGTTCGGGTATTATGCGGGCCGCTGGTCACAGCTAGTTTTTAATAGCGAAATCAATTTTAGTTTTAATTAAAAGAAATCCCACTCGCTGTTAGGTAGTAGGCAGAACAATGAAATGCAAATTGTTTCATAAGTTCTCATTTTTGGGGATTCTTACTCATTTCGTAGTAGGTAACAATGCCAACAAAAAGTTTAACGCGATCTCTCTATTTCAATTTTATTTTGATATCTTTGAATTAAATGAGTTACGAAGTAGGTAATGTTCCAACGACTTAAACAGCTTTATTGATAGTATAATAATGTTTTAATAACACGTTATTGTTAAATTTAATGTTATCATAATAATACTAACTTACATACATTCCTACCACGAGTTTTAATAGTAGGTAAGTATTCAATACCTAAGTTTGAATGAACAAAAACTACATCATTGCATAAAATATTCTAGGTAGGTACCTACCTATTTGAAATTAAAATGTCAACTTAATTTATCTCTAAACTTATCTCTAAAATTAAACCCATTTCTCAGTTTCAATCGCGTTGCTTTAAATATTTTTAGCATTTCAACGGCTGACATTTCGAGGACTTTGCAGTGCCTCCTGGAGCTTTACTCTCATCGCAGCTTTAAATTTAAATTATATTGCCCTTGTTCCGTTCTTAACATGAGATTTATTTTTAATGTATTCAAAACAATTTAAAAATTAATAAATGTAACTTTTCAAATAACAAAATCACAAAAAATGTTGTGTATTAGAAGGCTATAGGTACAATTCAATTACAAGGTACAAGGCATCTATATAAAAGAAAGTAGTGTTAGTTACATTAGGTATTTATAACTCAAGCATGGCTGAACCGATATGCTGGAAATTGGTGGGGAGGAAGCTTAGAACGAGACGGACATAGGATATTTATATTTCCTCTAAGGCGGAACAAAGTTCGCCGGGTCAGCTAGTTAGAAATAAATCGAACTTACTATTTTGAAAAGAAAAAAGTAAACGTTCATTTGGTTAATTTAAAGCACACGTAAAATACAATACAATAAAAGCAACTTTCAACAAAGATAAAATCGTTTGTCAACCTTTTATAAATAAGATATTTTAAACGTATCATTTCGCCTAAATAAGCCTCATTGTCCTCTGATAAGTGTAGGAGGAGGCAGTAGAAAGAACAATGGCGAATCTCCATATGTGATTTTATTTGACTAAAATAAGATTGTAAACATTATTTCTTAGTGTTAATCCACACTTAGGAATACTGCTTTTGAAAAAATGCTTTCAAAAACTTTAGTACCCGGCGGGATTCGAACCCGCGACTATTGGTAATCCGAACCAACGCGTTAAACCGCTTCGCCACGGGTAGCCCTCCAGCCGGGTTTAACGAGTTGGTTCGGATTACCAATAGTCGCGGGTTCGAATCCCGCCGGGTACTAAAGTTTTTAAAAGCATTGTTTCAAAAGTAAAATAAGGTTGTTTAACACATGAAAAATGTTAAATTGTTTTTGACGAACTTCTTAACACATAACAAGAAAAAAATAAAAAAAATAAACTCGGGAACAAAAAAAATTGAGGATTTTAATTTTACGTTTTGTTGTAGTAATTATGCTTTTTACAGTATTTACCTTTTTTCTTGACATAAACACATCATGTTATTGAAATTCTTTTGTAGTGATCTGCTGTTATGAAACGAATAGAAACAAGAGATTAAATACCAGTCAGACCAAATTATGATGTCGTCGAAATAAACAAAAAGAAAAACGAATTACAAAACGCAAACAACAATAACAACAGCGAGACAATTTATGTGGCATAGCGTATTAACGTCAAGTAAAAAACAAAGTGCGTATAAACTTTCTTGGTAAAGTATATACCTACTGCAAAAAAATTAAAATCTCCATATCACTTAACCACCGATTTTTTTACGAATATATGTATAATCTACTAGCTGACCCGGCAAACGTTGTTTTGCCTTATAAATTATAGATAGTAACCGATTCTCAGACCTACTGAATACGTATACAAAATCTCATAAAAATCGGTCAAGCCGTTTCGGAGGAGTACGGTAACTAACACTGTGACATGGAAATTTTATACAGCCTTTTTTTGGATATTTTATTTTTCATATGACGGTAGTTTCACTGTAACTTTTTAATACATTAGAATGACAAATCACATCTCAGTCAATCCTGAAGAAAAGACTTGGAAAGGTCTCGAAAGGTTGAGCGTTGTAACAATGCTAAAAGTACTAAACACCACGCGATTAAAACCAAAAAAATCTTATTAATTTCAATAAAATACAAACTAAACATCAATAAAGTTAATTATTGCTTGTGCACCGTAACAAAGTAGATTCTTTATTACGAATCTGATTTAACGCGATAAAATATAAACTTTATTAATTCATCGTGATAAGTGAGTGTCGTAAATTAGGGATCCGGGTTATTTACATACAGTTCGATTGTATCTATAAACTAACTGACCCGGCGCACTTCGTATCGATGATCGCCTTTGATCATATGAAAAACTAGCAGAGTCCCGCGGTTTCACCCTCAAACCTTTATAAGAGTGTAAGTTATTAGAAAAAAAGACAAACGAGCCTTAGTCGAAATAAGTAGACAGGGCAAAAAACATTGGTACTATATTATACATAATAATTTTAATTTCATCGCTCGGGGTGGCACTCGTATAGTGAAATGGTTAGCACTCAGACGGAAAAGAGTTCGAGTCTCTCCGCCAGTTTGTAGATGTATTTATGCGAAAATATTAAAACAAAAGATTAATCCTTAAAAAAAAGGTTCTAAAAATTCGTACACGACAGGTTTTCCAACCTGCGACTACTAGTTATACCCTACCCAAAAAAATAACCAATTGAGATAAAACCCCTAAATGACTGAAAACTCAAAAAAAAAACACTCCAATTCTTTTCATTTCGAGACTCCCATAAAAGTGAAACAGCGGAAAGCAGCTAGTAAATAAATAAAGCTAGAAAAGCTTGTAAAACCCTATTTATTTATTTTTATATCCATCTTAAGGCACTTCCACACCCTCTCACGTTCCGTGGTCACATTTCGTCGACGGAACTTTATTGTACCTACGTTCGGTCTCTGAGTAATGGACTTTCAGTTAGTTTTCTACAGGCCCGGTGACGTTTGTTGATCTTATAACTGGAACAAGAGAATACATAACAATTTCGAGTGGTATATGAGGCACGTGAGTTTTTCAAATTATTTCCCTTAGATGAAAACAAAATTATTTCCATTAAAATCCATTTAAATTATTCGACAACCTCTGTGGACGTCCGCGTCGTGCGACTGCAATGCAGAATGTGGCGGGTTTGGTTCGCGCGTGTACAAGTATTTATGCTTTTTAAATAATAAATAAGTATTTTTGCCTGGTTTATGTTTCAGAAACTTAGATCTTTTTTTCCTTTAAAATTGACAGTTCTTCGTTTACCTTTTTGATCTAAGTTTCTGAAACATATATCGTAAACATTGTATTTACAAAAGAAAAATAAATTTAAGTATTATATACGTTGTCTAGTCGCCGTTACGGCGCTGTGTGTGTTGTTCAATGAATTTATTATTTAGCATTGGATTCGTCCCGTGTGCCTATAGCCTATGGCAAAATGCCTTTGGATTAGACAAAAACTTGCCTTGAACTACACGAAATTTACAGAAGTAAAATTATAATATCAAAATTTGTTATGTCGCTAGGCAAGGTTTCTTAAAAGCTAGCTGCATTGCCTCTTTGGATAGCAATACCCTTATACCCGATCCCTTACGCAAGGTTTTTTTACACACGATAGATGAGCTACTATCTCACCTGATGATGATGTTTACGTCTAAAATAGAACATGTTCATCTAGAAAAAGGAATATGGCAGTGGAACAAGATCCGACGTCTTACTTTGAGCGCGTCCAAGAAATAATATAGAAGTTTTTGCATCAGTATTTAGGTATGTTATCTTTCACGCAAAAAGTACGAACAAAATGATTTCACCTCGATTTTATATTAGTTTTCTGATACCTCTAACTCGTCACACGTGGGTAGTTAGTTAGTTTTCACTTGGCCTTTTCAGCATTTAGCCTTACAATTTGGCCATTGTACGTGATTTCTTAGAGGGGTTAAGCATTAAAACGCCACGGGAGCCTACTCCAGATTGGCGAATGTCCCAGTCTTCGAACCGTGGTGAGTCCAAGGACATGTCGGTTTCCTCACGATGTTTTCCTTCACCGTAAGAGCGAAGTTATTAGCGCACATACCATAACGATATTGGTGCACGGTCGGCTTGGATTGAACCCATGACTCTCGAAATAAATGTCAGGGTATCTACCACTAGGTAGACCAACTTCGCTTTTGTACAAATCCAAAGGTAGGTATATTGAATATAATCCTATAATCAAATTATAGTGATTAATAATTTTAAGTTTCAGGAACTAATGTAGATATAACTAGAAAGATAAATATATTTAAATATAATATTTTGTTTCATGAAAAATACAACAAAAGAAATAAAAACTTAAATGTAAAAAAACATACTTTTGGGGGCATGGAATTTTAGCATATTTAATTTAGTACATAGGTAGATATTGTTGTTTTGTATGTAAGTTAGGTTACTACTATTTAGGCTGACTTGTACAGCTTGTACATTGATATTAATCCGGATTAGCTAGCAGCACAGAAAAGAAACATAAACAAGAGAGCGCAGTTCTAGTTTCAGTTTTCGTCAAAAAAACAGTCCTGCTTGAGACTAAAGAAAAGAGAGTCGACGACCCTGTTTAGCACTTCAGTTGTCGTCGTCAGTTAGTTAAGCAAGAACAAAGAGTAGGCATGTATCTTGTGCCGGACCAAAGTTAAAACTACCTTAACGTTAGGGAACATTGTTTAAAATGTATTTTTCAAAATTGTTGAGTGTAACTGTCTTTTAGGAGCCGAAGGCAGCTACGTTACATGTCCCTGGCTAGCACAGATTAGAAAATGTTAATACAAAATGTCGCGATCTCGCTAATCCGAGCTAGTTGATAGGGATTAGTTAGTTTTATGTAGCTGCAGAAGCCAGCTTTAGTGTAAGCATTTTTAGATCTTATTCTCATGTATATTATTATTTCTAGGATTCCGAACCAATGGGTAAAAACGAAACCCTTTTACTAAGACTCCACTGTCCGTTTGTCTATCTGTCGCCAGGCTGTATCTCAAAATCTGTTTGATTAATTTAAAAATTTAAAAAACCCCCGACTTAAAAATCTTCCAAGTTAAAATAAAACTAAACTTTAAAAAGGCAAAAATAATAAACCGAAAACAAATTTTATGTCTCTGAGTAGGTATGTGGCACCTTACGTTCCCGCGTCGGGGGACGCGGGAATGTGTCACAGAAGTTGATGGTAACCGACCCGTGCTTATAGTATCTAACATTCCCGCTCGGGTATATTTGAAAACATTCGGTTTTTATTTCCGAGTTTGACCCTACATATACTTTGAACGGCTAAGCCCATTCTGATTAAACATGCATATTGTAGTCACAAAAGTTACGTCCTTCCATTTGATACCCCACTCGGGCACATTTGAAAACATTCGGTTTTTATTTCCAAGCTTCAACCAACATATATTATGAACGGCTGAACCGGTTTTGATAAAACATAGCTAAGAACACTCGCGCAAAAGTCACCTATCAACCAAAAAAAACTACATTGATATCGGTTCGTCCGTTCGTGAGTTACGATGCCACAGACAGATACACACACACAGAGAGACAGACAGACACGTCAAACTTAAAACACCCCTCTTTTTCCATCGGGGGTTTTTTGGTTGATAGGTGACTTTTGCGCGAGTGTTCTTAGCTATGTTTTATCAAAATCGGTTCAGCCGTTAATAATATATGTTGGTTGCAGCTCGGAAATAAAAACCGAATGTTTTCAAATATGACCGAGTGGGGTATCAAATAAAAGAGCCGGACTGTTGTGACAAGAATATGCATGTTTAATCAAAATCGGCTTAGCCGTTCAAAGTATATGTAGGGACAAACACGGAAATATAAACCGAATGTTTTCAAATATACCCGAGTGGGGGTATAAAATGAAAGGACGTAATATTTGTGACAACAATATGCATGTTTAATCAAAATCGGCTAAGCCGTTCAAAGTATATAACGGTATTTTTTCTGATAATAAAGCGCTCGGTTTTAATTAAATTATAGTGTCTTTCATTGTATTCTATCTAAACATTGAATAAACTACTTGTAATATTAAGTCCAAACTTGATTTATTTCAGGAAGTGCTACAAATACAAAAGATGAACTATGAAATTATATTAGTATTTATTTAGGGAGCACAGCAAAGGAATCGGCAGTGCGCCTGTACAAATATAAATATCACAACGAAATTCAATTTGCTACTTCAAACCTAAATAAACATTCTTATATTAAGAAGGTTTATGGTACATACTTACTTTTTTATTATCTTGATACAATACACTTTGTTAATTACAAATACTAATACACTTATTTTTTAATTACACAATTGGTTTTAAAAATAAGTAGTAGTGCAGTTTTATATTGAGTTAGGTATAGTTACTTAATGATAATGAGTTGATCCGTAGGTTTTAATTAAGTTATCTAAAAGAGTTCAACCCTAGGAATCCACCGTCCATTACAGTCCATACATACCGAGACAGATGATAGGACAGACGAAGGCTTCCATTGACATTCGTCGGCTCACTGTAGGTAGGTATATTAGAGTAGAGAAGCTATATACGGGAAACGGAAAAGTCTGGATTTTATATATACTGTCTAACGCGGCGCGCGGTTTCACTCGGGTTCACGATCGAGTCTGAGGTAGGTAAAGTAGGAACATCTGACGCGAATAAAAATTAATGAAAATAATAAATAAGTAACAGATTAAAATTGAACGATCGGCGGAATATAAAATTGTCGACAGATTTAAGATAGGAAGAATTATAATTAAGCTATCCCTACTATGAGTTAGGTACTACGTAAATATGTGCACTGTAACGTTTACAGTTTGAACTTGTTTGTTTGTGCACAGCGCGCGCAAAGTCTGCTGTCTGCCGCACCGGTGCAGCTCGTCGGCCGCGGGAGCCAATATTTTGTCAACTGTTAACGTTACAGTGCACGTATTTACGTATCAATTCATGGTAGGGGTACTGTTCCTACATATTTTTTTTTGTCAATAAAAAAATTCAACGCAGAAGCAACACAGACAGGTGAAACAGATTATGTGCCTAATTTGCCTGTACGTTAATCTGGTTCATTATCTGGTTATACCTTAATTCCTAATATAAAAAAATCTATTCTTTATAATTCCATATTCCTCCGTCCAAAACAGGATTAAAGCAGAAACAACAAAATCCTTAATCGATTTATGCAAAAAAATGTGTTATGTCGGACGGAGTCGAACTGACTGGGGCGTAAAATATTAGAATTTTAAATTTATGAGCGTAGCTTTAAGGTATTGTGGGACGAACATAATTTTAAATTTATTATATAGGCTAAAAATCGAACAAATCTTAGATGCAGTTTACCATTTCCGTTTTTGTAAAAAAGTGTACCTAGATTTTCAAGAACAGCTTCGAATAAAATAACTATTTAAGTTCATATAATAGAATAGCTGCCATTAAATAATTTTCCATTTTTGTTGGTAAGCTGTATCGAAAAATCTCAGCAACCGTATAAAAATAACTTTTTATAGGGCTGTTGCCTAGTATACCACTGAAGTATCCAATAAACTTGTATGTCTATATACTTACTTACTCTTTGTTAAAGAATCCCTATTTTATGAGGGAATACGGTTAATCCTAAATCATTCATACCGTCTTAGTTTCGTGGTAAGGATTCATGTATATGCTTCAAAGAAAGTATAGGTCGAAGGCTTCTCATATCACACTGTTTAGCTTTAGAAAAAAAAATTGTAATATATTTTTTCCGAACTAACAAAAATAATAAAAAAAACCATCCTATATTCTATATATTTTATATAAAAGACCGAAATAACCGCACTGGCGACATAATCTTTCAGAGTTGGCAGTCGTGAAAATGACAAGTCTCAGCTTATCAAAATACAAGAAATCCTCCACATTCTGAATCCACCACAACTAAACTTTATTTTTTTAATAGTTGATAGGAAAACGTTTCAAACCCTACCAGATCACTCAGTAATAGTACAGATGTCATCTAAGTTATAACACGTTTATAAAAAAAACACCTTGACAACAAACATTTCTGATTTGGAAACTGGAGGGTTACTGCGGTTCTTTCGACACGACTACGATACGATAATTCTAGCCGATACGATGATTCTACTGTCAACCCTACTATCACAGTGTGACAGTAGAATCATCGTATCGGCTGGAATTATCGTATCGTTGTCGTGTCGAAAGAACCGCAGTAACCCCCCTGGCCACACCTGAAATGTTTGTTTTCAAATTCCAGATTGACAAATATATTGTTAAATTCCCTATACATATTTTTTGTGTATCTATACAAATTCCTTAAAAATGGAAATTCCTACCTAACCTACACACAGCCTACATATATCTATTTCTAAACAATTTTTCATTTTGACAGTATTTTTTGTGAAAAACCTCGGATCGTGGTATCCATTGTCTAACAGATGGTACAACAATTAAATAGAGGTCACAAAAGACCACAACGACCGTGTCGGTAAATACGTATTATTTACGTTAATGCGAGATTAGGTTAAATAAATGGGATTTTATTAAAAAGGTGGACAATATCGCTGGGATAAATAGATATAAGTAGGTAGGCACATCTGTTTATTATTGTTAATTGTTAATTATAGATTAACAGCACCCCAGTATTTCACTCAACTAAGTCGTTAAGGGCCCTATTCTGAAAAACTGAAAATCCATGTCGGGCGCATCGAAAATTGTTGATTATTTCATGACGGAAAGTCGTAGAACTTTCTTTTGTGTACAGATTGTAGGCGACATTGTTTCCGATATTTTAGTGCAGTTTCCATACAAATATGTCGAAACGTACTGAAGCCTATCGACATTTTAGCCAAATCATACATTTTTTGTCTAAAATTTGGATAGGCTTTGCACCAATAGGAGGTTCTTGTCTTAAAACTACACCAAAATGTAGGAAACAATGTCACCTACAATCTGTGCACAAAAAAAAGTTCTACGACATTCCGTCATGAAATAATCAACAATTTTCGATGAGCCCGACAGGGATTTTCAGTTTCAAGGGCGTTGGCGTATATACTCCTCTTAAGTGAAAAAGTAGCCATTGTTGGTTCGTAAGTACCCATTATCTATATGTTTTGTACTAGTTTTACCCGCGTACGTTTCGATCCCGCGGGATTTATGAGATCAAAAGTAACCTTTGTCGTTCTCCTGGTTCTAAGCTACCTGACCCCTAATTTTCAACAATATCGGTTCAGCCGTTCTCGAGTTATAATTAGTGTAAATAACACGACTTTCTTTTATATAGATAGATTTTATATAATAGATATAGATTATAGGCAATATTATAAAAAGATTTTTAACGTTACATAACTGTTGTGAATTAATTGGGTAAGGTTCCAAAATTAGGCTAATAATATAATTGGGTAAGTATTTAACACTATCACACCGGATTGTAAAAATTATTGCGCCCTGCAATGACGGAGGAATTAACTTGCATATCCGAGCCACGCAGTTTCGAATGCAATACAATAATAATCCTCGATTCATTTACCAAAACTCCATTTTAATTGGAATCCAAATTCGCTCTGCAATTTAGTCTCGGTTTTTTTGGAAGGACCTTAATCGATCGGTGGCTAGTTAGCTGCTGATTGCTGTTATTTACCTCTCTGGGAGAATGAATACCTACTATGTTATGACTAAGTTATCTGAACCGAAGAGCTGAAACTTCTGATGTCACTTTGTCACTAAAACTGTCTCCAACAAATGTATTAACTCCTTATTTTCTTTCATATGTTAATGTTGTAGGAGCTGACAATCGTGGCGATACGATCACGTCACTGCATTGTGCTGAATTAATGAATACATTTGTTCACCAATGGCGCTCCATATATCAGGGCTTTCAAAGACAAGGCGTTCTCTAAAAACTGTGTAGGCTACAAACTTTTGAATCGGCCGATTGCATTTGAAAGCTAACTATAACAGTTTACGTTTGACTCATGATTCAATCGGATATTAGCAAGATATCTCTTAAACACGTTGGTTATTATTAGGTACAATGTAATTTACTGTGTTTTCGGAACGCGACCTCCAATAAGAAGAAGACACAAGAAACTCGAGGGTTTTTTTGCAGTAATCATGTGATTTACATTGTCGCATATTTATTATTGAACAATAGTATGTAGAACTGGAGCAATAATCTTTACTATAATAATCCTTACTAGCATTACAAGCGCGAAAGTAACTCTGTCTGTCGATCTATCTGTTGAAATAACTTTGTATTACATATTACACTAGCTGACCCGACAGACGTTGTCCTGTCGTTTAGTATAAAAAAATAAAATTCATCAAAATCGGTTTAGCATTTTTTCTTTCATAAGAACCTTCTCCTGACAATAGCAAACACAACAAAAAAAGAATAATCGAAATATGTCTAAAAGTTTAAGTGTGATGCCGTGACCAAGGGAAATAGGGATTGATTTTTATATAATATAGAGAAGAAGATGTGAAAAAAAAACACTATCACATCCACAAACACACAACCAACCCGCCCGGGACCCGCCACCAGAGTTCTGCGGTGTCAACGTTGCACTTTCAGATTAAGAAAAAGCTGTCTGGGTCAGTTATTCTTGTAATCGTTGTGACGGACCATTTGTTGCATTAGCTCTAGATTAGTCTAGGCTTTTGCAATGAAGCACGCGCGTTTCTAGAATAAAAAAAAATAAAAGTCATTCAAACAAAGGTTTTTTTTTTAAAATGATAAAAAGACAATTTGTTAATATTATCTTTCGGAAATAGTTTGTCATAATTATTAGCGCGCACCACTTAGATATACATCTATTCTATCTATCTATCTATACTAATATTACAAAGCGGAAGAGTTTGTATGTTTTTTTGTTTGTTTGAACGCGCTAATCTCAGGATCCACTGGTCCGATTTGAAAAATTCTTTCGGTGTTGGATAATCCATTTATTGAGGAAGGCTATAGGCTATTTTTGATCACGATATTCCCACGAGGACTTATGCGGGTGAAACCGCGGGGAGCTGCTAGTTTATTATAATTAGGTAAATATTTACGAAATCAAACCATGGTAAAATTATGAACAACTAGCAGCTCCCGTAAGTCCCGATTCCGTGGGAATATGGGGTCAAAAGGAGCCTATAGCCTTCCTTAATAAATGGACTATCCAACCCCGAAAGAATTTTTCAAATCGGACCAGTGGTTCCTGAGATTAGCGCGTTCAAACAAACAAACAAACAAACAAAAAAAACAAACAAACTCTTCCGTTTTATAATAGTAATAGATAGATAGATAACTTGCATAAACACCCTAACATTTTTCCTCCCATTTCGTTACCATTAGATGACCAAGCAAAATAAGCGCAAAGAGACCTAAAGTATTACGTAACCAATACGTAACAGAAAAATGCTTCGACCCTTTTAAAACAGTTACACAATCAATTTCAAACATAGAATAGGTACGTTTAGACACCACATTTAAGGCGATACGGAATTTTCTTTACTTAGATTCTTTCTAGATTGTTTAACCTTTTTTTTTAAATTTCAGACTATGATTTAACACATATTCTTGAAAAAAAATGTCAAATTCAAAAAACAAAAACGTCAGATCATCTACAACTTCTTCTTCTTTTTCTTTTAGCTTTGGCGTCGTACATCTTGTACATCTTGCCATTATCAAGTATTGGCCCGATCGGCCTCAAAGTTTCAAGTCGGGAGCTATGGCAAAGTGGTGGCAACTTTACCATAACTTTCACGGAGCTTTGAAAGGAGAGACGAAGAAAGTCCATGTTTAACACTCAATTTTGTTTTCACTACACTTGTGCACATTCACGGAACTGAATAGAATAAGATCCCACCCAAAATTACACAATTTAACCCGGTTTACAACATAGTTTCACGTAAACAAAATTGGAGCGCGTCATGTTGTCTCCACGTTCCCGCCAAAACTCCTCATCTACAACTAAAAAATGAAGCATAGTTTATAATACCTACAACTGTTTCTTATCACCAACTTCACGCACCTCTCTCTTGATCATTCGTAAAATCATAGTATTGCCTATTGTCACTCAGAGGTCAAAATCAAATATTCAATTCTAATATAGACTAACATTTTAATGTCTTAAAACCAGAATCTTGATTTATCCACCTTGAACTCTTTTCGAGATCATCAATTTATGTGCTAAAAATATTTGGATATTAACTCTATTTTGGAGTAATCTTACTCTTAATTGTCTTCGGGTGAGCCCAATTTTGCCAGTGATTCTGGAAACGTCGACTGCCGCTAGAATAACAGTTTTCACATAATAAAAGCACTTGCGACGCTTCCCGCTAATCGCTGCTTCGAAGTGCCTAAATGTATTAACTGCGAAAAAACTGGTAGAAGCTTTAACGTGTTTTAGGAAACAGTCTGTCTCTTGTGTATTTGTGTTTAGAGAAAAATGTACAATAAACGAAAATAAAACGTTCATTTTATGAACAGAAAAAAAATACATTTTCCTTTTTTGCCAGTTATTTATCAGATACTCAACAGATCAACTATTCAACAAATCCATCTAAGTAGGAAAACAAGCGCCAAAAGTTATTGATCGGTCCATTTTTATGTGTCCTAAAATGAAAATCTTTGGTATATACCTACTTTAATTTGATTTATATTTTAGTCTGTTCTTTGGGTCGCGTCGCGAGTGTCGGGGAGCGAGCGTGCCGCGACAGCGGTCGCCGAAGCGCCCATACTATAAATAGTAGTTCTACTATTTATATAGTACTTAGTAGACCTTTTGAGCATTTTATTGGAAGGACCTACATAAAAACTCCTGCTTTTTTAAGGTGGTTAAATACCACCTTTAAAAAACCCTTTACTCCTCCTCCTTCCTCCCTTACCAAGCACCGTTTGCGTCGTATCAGTAATATAACATACGAATCCTATCCCAGTGGTCTTGTACTGATTCACCTTCAGCATTAACGCATTTGTCGCCGATAGCTAGGCGAACATCTGGGACTTGGCTACATCAAGCATCAATCTTCTGATTTCGCAACGACATGGTTCCGGTCGTTTGTCTTTGGTATTTCTTTGGCCGTGCTCACCCGTGGCTCTCCTATAGGTGAAGCTCCTGCGCGCCGTACTATTATCATTGTGGACAGTAGTCGGCTTAAGACGGCACGGGAGCCTACCCCGCATTGGCGAATATCCCATGCCAGGACCGAGGTTCATCCTAGGACATGTCGGTTTCCTCACGATGTTTTCCTTCACCGTAAGAGCGATGTTAATAGCGCACTTAAATTTTTCTTAATGAAAAAGACATTGGTGCGCGGTCGGCCTGGATTCGAAACCACGACCTTCGGAATAAAAGTCGCGGTATCTACCACTAGACCAACACCGCTCTCAATGATTTGGGTTATTTTGCCTTTAACGAGAGCGACTGCCGTCTGACCTTCCAACTCTGGAGGGAAAGTTTGCGCCAGAGCCTCGTCCGTTCTTCAGCAGGTGCACTAAGCTTGCAGGTGAAGTAGACTGGGGCCAAAAAAACGTAATGGACCCCTTACTCACCCCAAATATTTTTTTATGAGACTGCCTAAGCAGTAAAAGTTACTACCTACCTTGTTCAAGGTATTAAAAAAATAATAATCTAAAACAGATATCATAGTGCGGAGAAATCAAAAGTACCCCCCATTGTGGGAGATAAACCCCTCAGCAAAAACATTTGGGTTGGTCCCATTTGTGACACATGATGTTATCGAACAAATTGACACATTTTCTTCCCTTTTTGGCCCGTAAAACTATACATATACTAACTTTTCATCCTAGTTGCATGCCACAGAACGAAATGAGAATCATATTTTCCCAAAATCATAAATGAGAAGGATACAAAATTACACATACAATGACCTGTCTATATTAACTCAAAACAGGTTAAAATAATTCTAAATAATCTCGGTTTAATCGATGACATTCGGCAAGAATATCAAAATAAAAAGTAGCCTATGTGTTAGTCAGAATCTCCTGCTATATCTCCATACCAAGTTTCATCGCAATCTTTTCAGTAGTTTTTGCGGGATTGACACACATTTACAGCTTGACAGACAGGAACAAACGTTACATAAACTTAGTAATCGTTTATAAGTAAGGGGGTTATGTAATTATTACGAACAGTCACATCCAGGCGATTGAGTGAGATATTACTCAATCGTCAGATATGACTACAGACAGTCGCACAAATAAAAGAATAGGTACTTCGATAATATTTCTAGAATATGTTTTAGTAATACTAATAAACCACCTATAGAGAGCGGTGTTGGTCTAGTGGTAGATACCGCGATTTTCATTCCGAAGGTCGTGGTTTCGAATCCTGGCCCAACGCGCACCAATGTCTTTTTCTTTAAGAAAAAACGTGTGGTACTCGGGGACTGCCGCGGTGAAGCTATTGCATAGCATTTTTATCAACTTATGCAAATAAAATTAATTATCCTGAGATTTTAAGAGATTTAACGAAACATCCCATTTTTATTGGGTAGGCGTATTTAGAAGGGGTCGATATTGTTCCGTTATAGGTCGATAGAGTCGGGCCTACCATATTGGCGGTAGGCGGAGTAGGGGGGTGTTAGGTTTTTTTCGTTACGAAATTTCTTCATTCAAAGCCCGCGATAAAAGCTATGCAATAGCTTAAAATTTAAGTGCGCTATTAAAATCGCTCTTACGGTGAAGGAAAACATCGTGAAAAAACCTATAAAAAGGCCCAGTTATAGGGCTAGTTGCGGAAAAACACAAAATATTAAAAACACCACCTATAGTAGGTACCTAATGAAATCATCCAATCACCATACGAGGCATCAACAAACTAGGTAGATAAACTTTGCAATTACGTAACTAAATACAGGCAATATTTAGAATATTTCCGCGAACAATTACTCCATATTGCTCCATCGGATCAAACGCGATATTGTTCACTCAAGTACTTTTGAGGAAGGCTATTATACAATGTGAGTGGGTTGCTAATTAAACTGAGTTCTATTTGATAGCATTATTCTCCTATGTAAATATACATTATATTTTAAATTAGGTACTAACTTAGACACAATTAATGCGCATCTAAATAGCCTCCTCCTTTTTACGAAGTCGGTTACAAATGATATCTCAGCCACTATACCTATTGTATTTTCTATGAAAGCTTAAACTTTAAATACAGCGAGGCATCAAATAAACACAAATAAACATACGGGCAAATACTGAATCGCTACTTAAAATTTGAGTACATATACTGGTTCACAACTCAAACTTCAGCGGTTCAATTTGAGGGATAGGTATTAGCATAGATCACAAGTATAGGTATAGGTAGTGATATTAACATGTTAACTGTCTAGTGTACCTAGGTAACCTACGGACTTGCCGGTATCGTTTGGCGTGGGGTACATACACGCCGAGTCAGTGTATCCCATGTGGCACTAAAACACTAAAAAACCTGAGGAGATTTTTCTTCTGTTTTCGCGATGTTGTATTGAAATTAAAGACACTTTTTGGTATTAATCGCGTGGTCACGCGTTCAGTCCATCCTGAAGAAGGGACCTGTAAAGTTTTCGAAACGTTGAGCGTTGGAACAAAGCTAAAAGTAATAAACACCACGCGATTAAATCCGAAAAATGTCTTTAATTTCAAACCTGAGGGGCTTGTGTCATGGACTTATCATGTTAGTTTCTTTGTTATTTCGGGACTTGTGGAGAGGGTAAATTTTTATGAAATGGGACAAATGGAGATGTATTTATACTTTTGTAAGGGGACTGTAAAAATTGACAGACCGAAAAGATGCACAACGAGGTTATGAGGTCGAAAATGGCCTGAACTGTTTCGAAAAAAGGATGGTACGGCTGTACCAATTTTTTGCTCGAATTGGCGGGGGCACTACCGTGCCCCCAGATATTATGGTCTAGCAAAAACGATATTATTTCGCATTAGCACCATTTGGGACGTTATGTCCTTCAGACATATTATACTGAAGCTGGATATAAGAAAAACATGGGATATTACGTTGGTTCCAATATCTTATTTCGAACTGATTGAATGATGTGGCCATTATTTGTTCATTTGATGCCTTCTATCGAACAGCATTCGTCTAAAGTTATATAACATGCTAATATTACGTGTCTAACATGAAGCTGTTTGTGGCTTCTATCGTATGTAGAAGGTAATAATCTTCTTACTGCTGATAAAGGAGACGAGATGTTCGTATACCCAGAATTTGTACAGAAATGCCGGAGAATTTTCTTTAATTCATTGTATAGTACTTATGAAATCTGTGAAAGGAAAGTTTGTTAGTAGGAATGGATAATAATTAATATTAATGAATGTTATGTACCTACCTACTTCTTTACGAAAACTTGATAATAGACATGAGGGTAACAGATACGATAATTCCAGCCAATACGATGATTCTACTGTCAACCCTACTATCACAGTGTGACAGTAGAATCATCGTATCGGCTGGAATTAACGTATCGTTGTCGTGTCGAAAGAACCGCAGTAACCTGGATTACAAGCATATAGTCAGAAACGCAATAGGTCAAATTCGCATCTTGCCATCTTGAAGTTAGGCTCGTCACTTGTCTGAAGCGGAACTCGACAAATACCTGAGCTTTTAGTCAAATATTTGAAACAATAGAATCAGATACAAAAGAAAACCAGAACTTGGTGAGGTAACTTTTTTTATCTCGCAATATTTCCTAGGATTGCAACAAATGCGATAAAAACCACGAGAAGTAGAGTTTTGAATTCTGATTTTTTTTTTAACGTTGCTTTAGTAGAAGTACTTACCTATTGTTTCGTTTTATTGAAACCAAACACTTATAAAACATAATTAATATTAAAAACTAAATTAAAACTAAAACTGATTAAAATAAAACTAACTAAAAACTAAACTAAATCGAAATCAGCTAAATTCTTGGTGAAGGAAAAAGTGCCCAGAATACTGGCTGCATTGCCCCGTTGTATACAAATACTTATTTTCTGGGGAAAATACAAACCAGCATTCCGGTCACCCGAAGCCTTCACCAAACGTTTTGCTAGCTCTCTGTTCAGCTCGAGCTGTTTATTTAGTTTCTGTTTATTTGGTTTATGGCAAATATCGTTAGATCAAACAAAAACTAAATGTTTACCATAGTTTCATCATCGATGCAGCGAGCTATGCGGTGTTCGGTTAGTTCGCTGCGGCGGCGATGGCGCGGGGCGCAATTTTGTGGGAGTTTGTTCGCATGCGTTCCAGACGTCTTTTCTTAAATTATCGTTGTCATTTCTCCATAATCCGAAACTTTGAAATATCATCGACCAAAAATTCCCCATTATCCTCGTAGAAACATTTTCTCATCTTTTCGTTTGATTTTGACAAATTAGGTGTCATTTTAATATCTGCTTCGGGCTTAGATTAAAACAAGAAATGGAAAGATACGGTAAGTAGGTATAGTCTAATGGACTATACACACGGTGTAATTTTCCAACACAACCCAGTAAGCTAGTAACACAACATAGTGTAAAGGGATAATCATGTTTACTGCTTTACTGTCCATGCACCTTTTACACACTATAGATGATCGTGTGTAGCCACTAAGAATGAGCGTCTTCCTTAGTGGCTACACCAGCCTAGATATTGAAACACGTTCGAGTCCATTTGGCACTACGGCATAGGACGGTGAGTGGTAACAACCCGCGGCCGAAGCCTTCCACCTAGAAAGCCCTTTTAGTCGCCTTTTTCGATGGACAGAAGATACCGTTTCCATATTCTTTTAGACCGCGGCGCGGGTGCTACAGGATCTAAAAGCTTTTTTGCATTGGCTTAAGTCTAGCTTTTTGTAATGGTAAATTGTTAGTACAAGGTTATAGCTCACAATCAAATATCAGTGCTATTCTGACACAAAATGAGGCTAAATGTTTATTCTGGTCAAAATAACGGGTGAATAATTGCGTAAGCGGAACCGAAAAAATTATGGTCCGGAATGATGGAATGAATTATGATCGATTGTCATCCATCATTCTTTTGGTATAATTTTACAATAATAGTCCGAACGGATAGCAGCGCGTGTAACCTTGCGTTAACAGAGCTAGGTTCTACATTAACATGCAAACACATTTTAATTAAATGACAGTACTTATATGGAAATTCAATCTAACTGCAGTGGGTGCTAGATGGCAATTAGTATCAACTCAGCCTTATTTACAGACGTTAGTGCGTCAGCTAGACGCAGTTTTATCGCCCCAGAAAGCGGACACACTAGGGCAATGAACGCCAAAGAAAGCCTTCGTTTGTCCTATGTGGACAGCTTCAGAAATTGAGTTTTTGCTTCTGCTGCGATCCGAAGGCCAACGAACAATCTAATCGTTATGTTCGCTTAACCTAACCGTTCAAACGGAAAAACGAAGGCCATCGTTGTTGGTTTGTTGGCCTAGTGTGCTGTCATATATGAGTGGTGTGGTCTATAATAAGTAGGTACCTACCGTATCTTCCCCTTTTTACCCGACTGCGCGACGCAAAGAAGGGTTATTTATATTATAAAGCCGCGTTCCAGCTGCAAAAAGAAATGACTTTGTTTCCTTTTTCGCGCTTTGAAAAAACATACAACGTTCATAATATTCATAGCGCGAAAGAACAATCGATGTATCTTTGAAGAGTCGAAAGAGTCATTTCTCTTTAGCAGTTGGAACGTGGCTTAAATTTCGGGTGTGGGAGTGAAATATCACAGTCGTTGAAACCAAATAACTTATTTCAGAAGTTCTTAATGAAATCGGAAACGGTTTCTATCGTTTTTTTAGCGAAAGAATTTTGCGTCAGTATTTTTATGACGGTTCACCTTTTCGCGGATTTTTGGGTTGGAATTTAGGGATATCTTTGTTAGGTATTTCATTTTTTTTATAAGCTGCTATGACGTTACCTACCGCGTATTCCCGATATCTTTCTTGATTAGAAAATTTGAGGTAATAACTTCTATCCTATAATTCATTGATTATAATAAAATGTCGTATCGATGTATGTCAACTTTTCAGTCATACAAAAGACTAGCTTACAGAAAAGATAGGGATAATATGATACTAAGTAGGTACTGCTTTTTTGAAAAAATGCTTTCAAAATTAGCGGTCTATTAAAATTTAAAAAAACGTTTTTTCATAAACGCAGTATTCTCTAAGTGTGGTTAACACTAAGAAGTAATACAAAGTTATCTTTAAATTACCTTTCGCATAATTCCTTTGAAACACCTCCAGTTACACCTCGAGCACTTTATTAAATAAATAAATAAGTAAATTCTGTGAACAACACACAGCGCCATCTAGCCCCGAGGTAAGCGACTAAGCTTGTGTTACGGTGACTAGACAACGGATATAATACCTACTTATATTTATTTTTCTTTTGTAAATACATACATATTATACATAGAGGGACAACCAGACCAGACACAAGTATTTATTCTATAAGCATAAATACCTGCACCCGGCGGGAATCGAACCCGCCTGCATTGCAGTCGCGCTTTCGCACGACGCGCCACAGAGGTCGTCAAACCTCTGTGGCGCGTCGTGCCACAGAGGTCGTATTGCAAGCACCCTTACTGTTTAAGAGTTTGTGATAAATAAATGGTGCCAGGAGCTCTATCAGCGTTACTACTTTATATAGCTGGCCTATTGTTTGTTTATAAGTTTTTTATTTATTCTGTTAATTACTTCGAATATCCTCATGAAAATAAAAAAAAAGACTAAATTGAAGTTCTTACCTATTTAATAATAAAACAAAATATATAGTAATCGGATCTTACTTTGCGGACAAACAACGAAGGCGGCTCCAAAATTTAGGGCAAAAGCGTATACAAGAAATGTCAATTTTAAAGGAAAGGTAAATAATGAGTTGTCTCTTTTAAATAGATGTAACAGATTTTTGTTTATTTTCTTGATCTAAGTTTTTGAAATAGGTAGGTACCTATAAATTATAAAATTCCTCCCGCGAAAATGAAACAAAATGATGTGGTTTGAGCCTGTATACTAAGTTTAGTCCAATTCGGTTTAAAAATACGAAGCAACTATAAAGAAAGCAAATATTGCCAGACTTGAAGCAAAGATCCGCTTCTCGAAGTTTTAAAAGACAGTCAACCTAAGGTAACTGACTGTTAAAATTAACGGTCGAAATTAAATCTATAGAATTTTACAGTGTTTTTGTGCACACTATTTCACACACACCCAAAAAATAGCAGATACGTTACCTAGTCTCGCAAAATGAGACGATTAAACTGCGTCTAGCTGACGCACTAGCCTCAGTCGTATGTCGAACCGTTGCCGCGTGAGCACGTGCTGTCACACTGCGATTATCTTTTTAAATCCATAATTTGCTTATTTACAAATGTCTGAATCATTTTTAAAGACCAATGTTTTTATATACAATAGCTGACCCGGCAAACGTTGTTTTGCCTTATAAATTATAGATAATTAAATTTTTCCTGAATTTTCTTTGCTATAAACCTCACGGAGCCCGAGACCTTTCCAACGAATGCAAAACCGTGGAAATTGGTTCGTGCGTTCTGGAGTTATAGCGTCAGGAAGGAAAACCCGACTTATTTTTATATAGTAGATAATTTTATAAAAATGCATGTAGGTGTTTCTAGCTCATTTTTCGAATACGCAATGTTAGAATATACCGTATCTACACAATTATCAAAAAGTTCTGATATTATTTCATAAGAAAGTGTCTAACATACGTTAAAATCTGAAGGTAAGTTAACTAGTTTCTGAATTTCAATTTTGAAAGTTATATCTCGGTAAAAGACAACTTCGTTTATTATTAGTTAGGTGTATACGGTACCTTATAATTATTTGCTGCAAACAACGCGAACAGTCTTTGTTATTTTAGTCTTTGTTCGTTTTATTCTAAGCTTGTCGATATCAGTACTAGACGCTCGCTGCTTTTTACCGTCGAGTGCAGATATTAAATGCTATAGTTTAGTTAACATAGGAAACTTTGCTTAATTTTCATTAAATCGATATAGGTTCAATTAATTGACAATAAATTACAATATATTCAACTATTATTATAAAGCTAAAAGTTTGTGAGTATGTAGGTATGTATGTATGTGTGTGGGTTTATTACTCAATCACGTAAAAACCGCTAAACAGATTACCACAAAACTCGGTATGTAGATAGCTAGAGACCTAGAAAAATACAAAGGCTACTTTTTATCCATATGGGAATTACGCGGGTGATTGAAATAAGTACATAAAACTTAATAAATTGATTTAAAAGTTTAGATAGACGTACTGCGTTGATATACCTACTTCTCTAAAACAGTTTCCTCCTGAGTCAAGGAACGGAACCGGATCCACGTACCAGCAGCTGTGATGTTACACACGTTTCAGCTTTTAGTCGAGTCTGCAACAAATACTGTCCTTATTTTGAATAAATACAACATTTTTTGAAATTAAAAATCACAAAATTTAAAAACTAGACAGGCCTGTGGGAATCTTCGACTTATATTATTACTAGCTGACCCAGCAAACGTTGTTTTGTCTTATAAATTATAGATAGTAGCCGATTCTCAGACCTATGCGTATGTGAAGTTTGGTGGAGATCGGTGAAGCCGTTTCGGAGGAGTATGGTAACCAACACTGTGACATGGAAATTTTATATATAAGACTAGCTGACCCGGCAAACGTTGTTTTGCCTTATAAATTATAATAAATTATATTATAAATAGATAGTAGCCGATTCTCAGACCTACTGAATACGTATACAAAATTTCATAAAAATCGGTCAAGCCGTTTCGGAGGAGTACTGTAACTAACACTGTGACATGGAAATTTTATATTATTACTATTATAAAGCGGAAGAGTTTGTTTGTTTGTTTGAACGCGCTAATCTCAGGAACCACTGGTCCGATTTGAAAAATTCTTTCGGTGTTGGATAGGCCATTTATTGAGGAAGGCTATAGGCTACTTTTGATCCCGATATTCCCGCGGGATCGGGACTTATGCGGGTGAAACCGCGGGGAGCTGCTAGTATTAGATAAAGCTGAAGAGTTCGTTTGTTTGAACGCGTTAATCTGAGAAACCACTGGTCCGATTTGAAAAAAATCTTTCAGGGTTGGATAGTCCATTTATTGAGGAAGGCTATATTATATTTTCAAAAAAATTAGGGGTACGAAGTCGCGGGCACTGCTAGTAAAATAATAAAATGTGTCTTATTGCCGATTAAAGTATCCGCATAGTGAGGTGGGGTTGGGTTAAAAATTTATTTTCCAGGGTTAATAACACTGTTATTTAGTTACACATTTTGAAATTATGTTGACCAAATTGAATCCAAACCTTTTTTTTTTTTACGTGGGAAAATCTTATTAAGACCATCAGGCCGCCCTCGGGGGAGAGCGGCCCGGTGAGTGGGGGTCCCCCCGGCCGAAGATGGTAGGTGGCCGGGGTATACCCACTAAAAACCCACGGTGTCCGTCACTGCCGCAATGTGTCGGGGGTCAACGGGACAAGCTCGCGCATCCGACCGTTGACCCCGACTGCGGTTGGCTGCATCCAGCCTCCTCGCCGAAAAATCCCATTTCGGGAAAAACCCTCACGAGTGGCGTCGTGGACACGCCGCCGCCATCTCGGTGCTCGTTGGTTGGCGACGGGCTCCCCCGAGCCCGCCGCCAAGAGCGGGGAAACTAGGGCGGCAACCTGTCGTTGCGCGCCCGCCGAGTGCGCTTTGGGCGCTGTGTGCCGGGAATGATTTCCCGCGCACGCTCGGCTTCCTCTTTTGCCTGTAAGGCGAATTCACAGAATTGGCACAGGGCCTGCCAGGCCTCATCACTGTCGAGGATGGCAGCGATGACGGCCGGCAGTGAAAGGTCCTGGCCAATTACCCTCACCAAATCCCCCCGAGGCCCAGACCACGCGGGGCAGTCCGCCAGGGTGTGTTGGGCGGTGTCACAGCTGTGGGAACAGTGGTGACACCGCTCATCACTCTCCCTCTTTATTCGACACAGGTACTTTCCGAAGCAGCCATGTCCGGAAGCACCTGTGTCAAGCGGAACGACAACGCTCCGTGGGCTCTACGGAGCTACTCCTCCAAATTGGGACGGATCGCCTCCACCGTCATACGGCCATAACCTGGCTGCTCAAGCCGATTCCTCCACTCCGCCACGAGGACCTGGCGAAGCTCCTCCCGACGCTCCTCCACCACCCTGAGCGCCGGTCGGTCGCCACGGCTTCGAGCCTCCTCGCGCCACTCATACAGCGACGCAAGGGTCGCGAGGTCGCGAGGCCTCTAGGTCCCAGGGCGGAGACCCGGCGAGCACCAGGGCGGCATCACCCGCTATGGTCCGGTATCCCCGCGTCACCCTGATGGCCATCAGTCTCTGCACGTGCAAGAGTTTCCTGATGACGCCATCAGGGATGTTCGCAGCCCAGACCGGGGCACCGTAAAGTGCCATAGAGCGGATGATGCCCAGGTACAACCTCCTCACCGACGCCTTTGGACCCCCAAGATTTGGTAAGAGCCGGGCGAGTGACCCCGCCGCTCCCAGCAATTTGGGGGTGAGTAACCCAAAGTGTGCGTCAAACCGCCATTTGCTGTCGAGGACGAGGCCTAAGTACTTGAGCGTCGTCCCGACAGCAATTCGGACGCCTCCCACGACGATGTGGTAGTCCGGAGGCAGGCGGACTCTGGCCCCGGAGAAGCACATCGCCTCTGTCTTGTTGAGGGCAACCTCAAGGCCCAGTCGTCGTATGCGCTCAACGACCTGGGCGACGCCAGCTGTAGCCAGAATGCATGCTTCGCGGCACGTCCTCCCCTGGCCGTAACCAACGTGTCATCCGCGTAGCACGTTATGGCCAGGAAATTGAATCCAAACCTGTGGTTACAAACCAACACTGGCTTCGGGGCTTCGGGCAAGAGCAAGAGGTTCATCACATATTAGCGTTTTGATGAATAATAAGCCTTTTATTAATTAATATTATTTGTGTAGGTATGATGGTTGAGTATAAAAAATATGTAGGTAGGTATTTTATTTCTCCGTCTTTTCCTAACAAACAGAACAAGAAAACAAGTTTCCAACAAAAAAGGACAACGCGATGAACTTCGAGAAAGAAAACATAAGAATTCTTTGGAGTCTATTCACATTTTTATACAGACCTACTCATGAATCGTCGTTTTAATGTGAAAAATAATTTTGTAACGTTTGATTTGACCGTATCACTTAAATTCTTGATAAGATATATTGTATCTAGGCTTAGGTTTATTGCTGAGACCCAGCGCCATCCATCGGTTTTTAGATGGTTAGTCGCTATCGCTGGCCACTAGTGGCTGTGGTCTGTGGCCCGCTTGCACCAAGCCTTAACAGTCCACCGCGTCCCAATCCCATGTTTTACCACACCGAAACTAAATAAAACAAACTTAATTACAGCTGCCCCCAAACAAAATAAAACAAAACAACTACAAAAATAACTCTGTATCCGAAAGTTTGAGTTTCAGGTATTTATTGTTAACTACAGAATATTTCATTAAATTCGAACTTTTCCTCTGAATAAATTTAGTAGTTTTGTGAGGGCGCGGTGTTTAGTTTTCAAAAAGGCGCTGTGTTGTGTTGCATAAATTCAAACCGTACATTATGGTAGAAAGTAATATACTTTGTTGTTAGTGCATATGAAGTATCGCTTTTTGGTTTATTTATTACGAGCAGAGTCCCGCGTTTCACTCGCGTAAGTCCCGATCCCGTAGGAATATCGAGAACAAAGGGTAGCGTGTAATACTTCTTGATAATGTAGTTTTCTATTGCTGAGAGAATATTTGGAATCAGTTCAGAAGTTTCAGAGATTACCTGCAAAATACATACATACCTACATACATAATTGTTACGTTACCTCTTTATAATATTAAGTATAGATGGAAGTAAATAAAACAAAGTCCGGTTATTATATTATCACTAGCTGACCCGGCAAACGTTGTTTTGCCTTATAAATTATAGATAGTAGCCGATTTTCAGACCTACTGAATACGCATATAAAATTTGGTAAAAATCGGTAAAGCCATTTCGGAGGAGTACGGTAACTAACATTGTGACATGGAAATTTTATATATTAGAGAAGATTAGAAACGGTTGGACAGATTACGTTGAAATTTGTGTATTTTGCCCAATTATGGGCATTAGGTATTAACCTATTCACGATAGAAGTACATTATTATGATGAAGATTAAAGAAAAAATATTACAGCTGAGCAGTCTTTTCAAATTTACGAGTAATTGAAAGAAATCCCGTTGAATATTACATAGTTGCTCAGTAGTATTGCAATCCCTGTCATGGCCGACAAGACACGCACTTGCCTAATTGTTATTTTTTTGTATTATGAAACTACCCAAAAGAATATCGCTTTAACACGCTTATATGCTTATATGTACCACTCACTCACTACACATAAGTACGTAAATAATAAAACTAAACAGCTGCGACGTTCACAGAGGATTCTAGTGTTTTGTTAATGAATTACCCACCCGCGAGTGCACTGTAGTGTCAGTGTTTAAACTTGTACTAAAATACTTTGTCTACAGAAATAAAATGAAGTACCTACCTAAGAAGTTTGATTTACGCCCTTCTGGATCCCAGCTGAAGAGAAGCGCGTGAAAGGGTAGATTTACCCACCTAAAGCAAAAGGAGGGTTATGATTTTGACCGCGATCGTGTTTGTATGTACCCTCATAAAGTCAAAACTATCAGTTCTTAATTCAAAACAATGAGTTATCGTTCAAAGCGTCTAGATCGTCTGCTGGCTCATTGCATTAAATCTCTTTTTGTCTTGTCCGTCCACTGGTGGCTATAAAAGGCTATATGATGACACAATATAATTAATGAAGGCGCTCTCTGGGAGCAATCTTCGTAAAGAAAAAATGTAAAACACAAAGATCCAAAACAGATCGTAGTCCAGAATTAAAAAAACCTACTGTAGATGGTGACCAGACACCAATCGTTGTCTAGCCTCATACCCATAACTAATATAATATGTATATCAAATAACAACATGACACAACTCATAGTAGGGGGAACCGAACGAAATCTATCAACCATAGAATAAGAGACTAGAAAATTAAACATGTTGTACCGTACGAGCAGTTTCACGTTTCAGACTTGATTGATTGCCCGGCTCGCTTTGTAGGCAGTGTATGTGTATGTATGTACAGTAGCTAGGTAGGTAGATATTGCTGTTTCCTCTCAATGTACCTAAAAGGTACATCGACGAATTGTTTTCATATTTCGAATTGGAATTAGAATGTTATTTCATTGACGATTCGGTTTTAGGACATTTGAAATTAGAAATAGGAGGAGAATGTTAGTTCGTAGTCTTACTAAAGTTCGCAGTATTCAAATCGAACTAAAGAGCCTTGCTTTGCCTTTCAAATTTGCAATACAATTTTAGACCTCCTAATTGCCCTTTTGTTAGTGTAGTGTAGCTGGATACGCAAATCAATATTGTACCACTTTTGTGCTTGTTCAGTGGAATGGTTCTAAAATCGCCACCTCCGTGTAAATGCCTCATTAGGCCCCATACATGCTCGGACCTATACTCTAGCAACTCGCGCCAATGCGCAAAATAATACTAGTTATTATAAACTTATGGAAACTAGGATTCCTTATCTGAAGAATTCAAAACAATACCCTTTCATAGAGTAAATTTACACTGCCACGGTACAATAAAAAATTGTTTGTTATAACGATAGCCCAAGAAATTGACAACACAAAGGCTACTTTTATTTTGATTTATAAGGATCAAAAATATCCCATGTGTTAGTCAAAGTTTTGGTATAGATATTGACGTATGCCAAGACATTGGTATAGTCCCTAACTTACGGTGTTGAAAGCGCGGGCCGTGGGCGTGGGTAGCATAACATGTAGCCTACTAGGTGATAGGCTCTAGGCTAATCTACCTTTGTTAGCGCAAGTGGAAAGATCTGGGTCACTGCTTACTCGTGAGTAGAACCGGGGGAAAAATGCCGGATATTCCTTGTTATTTAACAGTAGCAGCGGGATTACAAAGGTAGTTTAGCAAGTCTACAAGCAATTGTGCAAGCAACCTTGTCGTAGTCATTAATATGGACCTTGTCCGCACAGCTCTGATATATTTAGATTCGAATGCCGTCGTTGAGCTCGTAACTTTAAGAACGTGGGTACTGTTACCATTTACAAACATAATACCAAAATAAATTATGAAAAATTTAGTTTTCTACATTAATATCGATATTATTCGGATTAAGATTTTATTTTTATACTAGTTTGCATCTCATTTTCATCTCATTTGTTTTATATTATTCCCAATAAAAAGTAATTTACGCTGTAAAAATGAAAAAAAAATGTTTCTCCGTTTTATTTCATTTCGAATGAATATTTTGGAAAACCTTGTGGTGGGGGGCCTATAAAAATACAATCTTAATCCGAATAATATCGGTATTAAGGTAGAAAACGAAATTTTCATAATTATTTATTTTGGTATTATGTTTGTATGGAAATGGTTACAGTACCCACACTCTTAAGGTGCACAGTTATTGTGAACAGGTCAAAAATCAGAATTGCGGGCAGAATGTTGTGCTAAACCACCTTGATAAACCCCCCGTTAACACACCCCTAGGTTTTAGGAGCAACGATCAGCAGTGCTGGCATCGCGCATTTTTGAGCACTGCTGAAATAAAATTCAAATTTATTGTAAAAAGTCATGCAAAAAGTTACCTTGGCCTGCAAAAACCTAGGTATAATTTCTTACACTTATTTATTAATATAAGGATTCTACGACGAAATACTTTGACAGTTCTATCAAAAAACTGACAATATTTCCGTTTCTTTATAAATAATCAGTATATGTGACTCACAAATTTCCGGTACTGGAGAAATTTCTACCGATTAAATCTCTTACAGTCTACCCTAGGTCCAAAAATGTTAACCAGAAAACAAATTTGCTAAAAACTTATCGTAGGTATATTTTAGTAGGTACCTACATATTAAAAATGTAGTCTTAGTTTAAACTTGGACTTTTAACAAGTTTTATAATTAAATACTTTTTCTGAACATAATATTAACAATAGCTTTGGCTTGTTTTTAAATAACATAGGTACTTAAATAAAAATACTGTTAAAAGAATGTGAATGTTTTAGAGTATAAAAAACCATTTCACTACTTAATTAGCTTTTGCTTTATTCAATTAGGTTCTCTGCAGAGAAAATTCTTTTAGACTTTATACTTGAAAATTTAGACTTTTGTACAGTTTTGAGGTACCTACAGTTAGGTACAGTCTATGATTCTTTCGTGACTTGAATGATGGTAAAATGATGGATGAGTTTTAAATGGAAAACTTTCATCATTTGTTCATCATCATCTTTCATCATACGATCTTTCTTCTGTTCTGAATCTTCTTACCAGAGTGATAGAGTGACGTGTATCCTTGCTATCAGCGTGGACTATTTTAATATAAAGTAGTTATTATTTATATAATAAATATGTTCCTTGCTCCTTTAAAAATAAATGTTACATAGGTAATCTCTTATTAAAATACTTGTTTGATTCCAGATACAAAGCACAATATGGAGGCCAGTCTGTCGCCGAGAAATCAAAGCCAAGGTAAGTTTCGAATAAAATACTAGACAACAAAACACACTTTGTTTTCCAAAAACTTACAACAAAATTGTGTTAAAGTTTCATTTTCCCGGGTCTTAATCGCGTATTTATTTATTTTCTTACCTCGACGTTTCAACCATGCTACAATGGTCTTGGTAATGGAAATAATGTTTAATAACGTGTGTAGGTATTTTAAAAGTTAATTGTGTAAAAATCGTGATTAAAATCCTATACAAAGAGTCTCAATTTGTTTTATCATATTTTAGTGCAGATTCACATCAAACGGGTTAGTCAGATTCGTTGCAGTGCCATGATTGTTCTCTTCAAAATGAACGCCCATTCATCCATTTATATTCAGTGCAACTGCTGCTGCAATTTCAACTAAAATGTTTATTATTAACAGTTGCCTACGTAGCGACATCTGGTGTCTGAAAAAAATATAGAAAACCCTCATTATTTATATTAAAATATATCTAAACAGTAAATGTTACTTACTGTCCCTTGTCAGGGCGACCTTTGAAAAGGGTCACCTGTATTAATTAAATTATACCTATCGTATACAATCGATTGCTTAAATTAAATTGAAGTGACTATAGCGTCTATACCTACCTGCTGATTTGATAACGTTATAGATGAAGCAGCCTCTATAATGTAGGTACACCGAGAAGATTAACAAACATAACTCTAGTTGGATGATGAGTAAAACAAACTGGAGACTTACTCGTATTTGGATTTCCATAATTCTCTATAATTTATGACTTGTTTATAAAAAAAACGTGTAGCACTCGGGAACTGCCGCGGTAAAGCTATTGCATAGCATTTTTTGTCAACTTATGCAATTATAATTAAATATTGCACGAATATTGCACGACGTTACACACAGCGCAATCTAACCCCAAACTAAGCACTAGGCTTGTACTATGGGTACTAGACAACGGATATACTACATATTATACTTATTAATTATTTATTTATTTTGTACCATATTGCCATGGTTACCATGTAGCTCGGCCGAGCTACATGGTAACCATGGCAACATGGTAGGCGGGTGTTAGGTTTTGTGTTCTTTACGGATTTTCGAAAATCGTTATTTCTTCATTCGGTCGCCGAGCTCAAAGCCCGCGATAAAAGCTATGCAATAGCTTAAAAACACTACGGTCACACACACAGAGAGCGCATTGCTCCATTTCATACAAATATTTTGATTTCCCTTTTTTTCTTGGTATGACGATGCACAGACATACAATATATATTTTAAATATAAGCTTCACAGTTAAAAACATCGAACCCGTAACCCTTGTTGTCAGACACAGGCAAGTGTTTACCCACCAAACCGCAGAGACCGGTTCATATAATCGAAACATAGGAAATTGGTACTGTAAGCCCAATTAATCTCCTGCCTCTGTTCTGACCGCATCCACTACAGGGCTAGTTTCCACAACGTGTCACTGTTCAAGCACAAACTAGACCGGCCAAGCAACGCTGTTGTATACGGATACATGGTGTGCTTGACACAAGACACTTGATGTCAATTAACTCTCAAAGTGTGTCTCCACCGCAATAACTAGTTGCAGAGGTATCGGCTATATACGGGTGTTCCGTAATGAATAGATAATCCTGCACGTGCGTATGCGGGGGCAAGACGTGGATCCACCCCCTGAATTTCAGTTTTCTATTTCAAGCCGTTTGAGCTCTAGCCCATTTTTTGTGAAATTTTGAAAAAATCTACCTTTTCCCACATTTATGGGTATCACGTCCACAGTTTAAGTCATAGCACCAACTTTTTTTTAAAATATCTTCCCTAATAATGCTGTTTCTAAATTGCATTTAAAATATTTCGTTAGCTGCGCGTAATAAAGTACAAGACGTCCCTAACCCTAAATTTTAGTTTAATGTTTTTTTATCTCTCAACTTTGAGCACCTGTGGTGTAAAAACAAAGTACTGGACCTATGTGTCCAACCATTTTAAAAACTGGCTCACATTATGAGGATTCTAAAACAGTATGAACCTTAAATCATGAAATTTCTGAGATTAGCCATTTGTGTGTCGAAATAGGTCATTTTATTTACAAAATCTCAATAGAAAGTTTGTTGAAAACAGTTTAATTTTTGAATAAATTTCTTTATCTGAGTTTACGGGAGATTGAATTTAATTACAAACACAAATAATAATCAGGCAACAACGACGCCAACAACAGTAAAAACACCAACAACAATAAAAATCCAATAATAGCAACATACATATATGTCTTTTGTTTCTACTCTGATCGTCTTTTGTTTTCTGTTTTGATCGTCTTTTTTAGTTTAGACTGTCTTCGTCTTTTGCTTTTATTCCGATCGTCTTTTGTTTCTACTCCGATCGTCTTTTGTTATATTAAAAAAAGGACTTCACCAGTTTACACTTTTCCAAGACTTGACCAATTGACACTTTTTCACGGCTTGACGAATTAACACTTTCATTTGCGGTAACTATACGCCTGACAAATTGACACTTTTTTTGACTTGACCAATTGACCACTACATCAGATTTTTGACATTATTTTGTTGCGATTTTGATAAAGGGGTCCTAAACTGATAATCCCCGTCAGATTCGTCGAAAATTGTTGATTATTTTTTTTAAATTCATGCGAATCGTGCGATGTTTCACATCATTACATACAATGAATTCTAAAATGCGGCGAGTGCGGCGCGAGCGTTGCTGATAAATGTACGATCACCTTTAATGGTATAACTTCCAAGTACAGATATGATTATCCGCCTCAATATGGCGAAAATCATTATTTTTATTGGCCAGTCTATGTTATACCAACCATAGAGGTCAGTGGGTAATGTCGGGGAAGTTAAATCGTCTCGTTCGCTACACTGTTCCCGCAAGTGACACGTGGGCGCCTCCCTCGCGATCATGTGTGTGACACAACTCAGCACAATACTAACCCCATTTATAAAGAAGCTTTTTAGGCTAGGCAGGCTTGCGCCAGGCTAGGATAAAAATTTAATTCCTCAATGTAACTCTGTATTTTGCCCAATTACATTTGCGTACGGTGCGACACATTTATTTTATCAAAATTGTTTCTAACGTGAATAGGTATTGCTATCCAAACAGGCAATACAGCCAGCACCATTTGAGTAGGCATATCTAGGACCTTAAACTTTTACTTAAGTATTATTTAATTATATTGTTATATTGGTTTGTAAGTAACCTACTTACTTAAATAAAGGACGAATTCTAACTTTATATCTCAATCGAGTTCTCGTTAAAAATACGAGTCTTGTGTAAGTCGATACTTATAATCTGCACAGCAGTAGTTCTGTTCTTTCTTTCTTAAAAAAGAAACCAACCTACGTACAGCTAGTTTGAAAATACAGATTTTTGGTCCATCCTATATATTATTAAGGTGTCAACCTGTCTACACAGTACTTACGAAGCTCCTGTTAAATATTCTACATCTTTCGGCAGAGGAGATTGTGGACCCTACACGTATATTTTGTCACCTGTTGATTTCGTATTTCGAAATAGAATTTTCTCTTATCGTCGGTACCCCTAAGGGAGCTCGCTCACGGAACAGTTCGTAGCGGAGACGCGGCACGAAATTTGTATTCGTAACTATTGCTTTTATTGAAGAAATGCTTGCAAAAGCAGTATTTCCTAAGTATGGTTTAACACTAAGAAATAATGTTCATTCGTAACTATTGCCTATTCTGTGGTACACTATCACAGAATAGACAATAGTAACAAAGATAGGTATTTTCTGCCGTGCGATCCTTTTGTTAGCGAGCTCTTACAGTAATCCCTAACTTCCATCATATGGCAACACGGGATGATATTATTATTATAAAAAAAATCCATTTTTCATTTTCATTTTTATAGATAATATTATGTATGAGAACATGTTAATATTTTTATAGCTTCTAAGGCGCAGTGAGCAGCCAACCATTTGCAACGCGGTTTCGATAATTAAAATTCAGTTTTTGTGGGCACTTATGGATAATAGTAGGTAGGTATGTGTTTTTAAACTAACAAAATATTTAGTAAAGATAGGTATTTAAAAAGAATTCCTAGAAAGTTGAAGGAATAAAAGTATTTGATCAGTTCGTGCGCTCTTTAACATGGCATATTATTACCTATTACTTCTTGCAACAAAATAGCGAACATACTATTTCGTTCTAAAAGCTTTTGGAGTCGTAGCACATCCTTTATTCTGCAATTACTCCTGTAATCTCTGAGGGAACGTAAATGAGTATAAAGGAAAAAATTGGGGCGAGCGCAACGAGCACACAGACACCGTACATCATAATTATATCAGGACATTCTATGGCGCTTTTCATTGCATTTTGTTTCTTACCTGACCTCAATAGCGACCTCGTGTTGTTTTATGTAAGAGATCATTTACATTAGGTGAATGACTAATGCCATTGAGTCAGTGCCCTAAAGGGAATGTCTACCTACTCTATTCTCCATTAAAACTGTACAAAACGTAGTCAATTGTTTTCTCCCTAGAAAAATACATAAAATACAAATCCCTGGAAATATGTTTATGGCATAAAACCTATATCGGTCATGACCATGCCCCCACGTTTTGTTTTTTTTCATATTAATTTTTTTCTAAATTATTGTATTTTTTATCTAACTAGAAAAAGTAAAGATAAAACGAAACCGTAGGGGCATGGTCAGACCGGTCAGTAAATATATGTGGCATGTGGCATGGCAAATATAGGTTTTATGGGATGAACATATTTTCTAATATTTTTATCCAGGGAGGAAACAGTCGACTACGTTTGTATGGAGAAAGAGTAGGTAGACTTTCCTCCGAGTAACGGTGAGTAACGTGGCCAAAGAATATCTCTGCCCTCTTGCCACGCTGTTTTCCACACCGCACACGCGAGTTTGTGAGATGCCCATTTGGTATTTTACAATTAAATTAAACATTTTGACGCAGATTTTCTTTTACTATTTCAAAGATCACATAATAACTATTTATTGTTCAGGGAAACTAAGTGGAAAACTGTCATCATCATCCGAGCGATGTTCCCGGTTGCATCCCTCTCGAGAGACCGGGGTCCGTTAAGTGGAAATCTGTGGAAAAAAAATACCGTGGAGCGGAGTGGTACCTATATTAATCCAATGAATCTTTAGTGTAGGTGGGGATAGCAACTTGTTTATGTTTATTTACTCGCATTAACTGGGATTCCTTAGACAACCTCGTTTCAAGCATAAAATAACAATAACGCAGAACATAAAATTTTATGAATAACATAATCCGTTGAAAAATGTTCGCATTTAAGCCCGTCATTTGCTTGGATTAAGCTGCAGGGAGTAGTTAGTCATCCGGTTAGAATACACCAAGGATTAATTTTAGGGTACCAACTAGGGATTGCGATCCGCGATATTTTCTATTCGGCCGGAATGCCGACCGGCTGATTAATTTGACTGGACTCGCTCGGATTTGGATGATGAATCTAGACACCTATGTATTTTAATTTAATTGATTATGAATAATATTATCCAATTGAGTGTAAATATATAAAATTTTGTTAAATATAATATACACCTTACTTTTAGTAGATGATCTACTTAATTACATAAGTTTGTATGGAAAATGCATTTATTAAAATTAATTTAGATTTATACAAAACGGCAATTTTATAGTCTATTCAGTCCTATTAATTCGCATAGGTCACATTACTTGAACGTTTATTTTCATTCCCGAAACCAAGTATTTCAGTACCTTCAAAATTGGTACTGTTCAATCTCCTGACTAATTGATTGACTGACTGACTTTAATGAACCGTTGGTCCTAGAACTAGACATATGAAATTTTAAGAGTGTGTTCTTTGTGGTGTGTTCCTACGTATTCACTAAGCAAGAGTTTTTCAAAATACTGCCTCTAAGTGTATCAAAATGGGAGAAAACGTTTGTATGCAACTTCTAAACGAAATATAACACAGAGATTGCTGCTTCTACGAGTATAAGAAGTTACTTCTTACCTACATGTACTAATGGACAATGGAAATCCCTCTCGATGTTTGTGAATGTATTGTATACCTACCAACAATCCGCACAGTTAAAATCATTTGTTGTGATGATTCACACTGTTCGAAATCGATTTGCAGTTAGGAATTAAGCCTAATGGTTCTGATTTGAAAAAGATCTTCGCCCACAGTATACGAAGCACACCTATAGGTACTATTATTTCCGACTACGCGAAGCTAAAAGGAAGGGTAATGTTTTTGGCAGGGTAATGTATCTATGTATGGAGACTATGTGTGTATGTCTGTATGTCCCACCGTAGCAGCTATATAAACTACAGAACCGATTTTAATAAATAATGTGTCAATAGATTCGTAATAACGGCCTGGGTAAAGTAGGCTTTACCCGGGCCGTTATATAAATTTATATATATAAATTTAATCAATATTATAAATATGTCGAAATTTAAATATCAGATTTTAACCTGGATAAAATTAAACTGAGAAAAGGTATAGATACAGTGGGTGCGACCACGGCTCTACCTTGACCATTTTTGTACCTTTGCGTTTGTGAATTTCTATCTGTTTTTTTTTGTTCCGTCCTTTTAGACTTCTTTTTTCGTAGTCGGGTTATAGTTTTAAAGCGTTTTTTTTAATTTCTAATAGAACTTGAAATGAATGGCGCTAGCCAAACAAAGACATGGACACAGTTCCTCTTGCAATAGCGGTCCAACTGCAAGCGGGCTGTTTTTCATTTTAATATGTAACCGTTTGTTATTGCACGCAGCCACAAAGTTTTAAAATTGGCCTGCAGCTGCACACGCCCCTGCAATCCAACCTTTGTTCTGCCGCGAAAGTGAAAGAAATGTTGTATTTTGGAGTAGACAAAGCGCCCGCACCGTGCCGTGACCATGACAGACGTGATGTTGTCACATCGTCAATACTAGAGTTTAGGTAAAAGCTTAACTTATCTCTTTCTACCAATCTACAATAATAATCTAAAGAGCGATTTCAAAAATTCTTTCACCATAGTAAGCTACATTCACCCTGAGTAACATAGGCTACTTTTGATCCCGATATTCCCACGGGATCGGGTCTTACGCGGGTGAAAGGGTTAGTAAGATTTATAGAAAGTATGATGGATATGATGAAGTTTCCATATAGAATCCTTACTGCGGGCGGAGACCGTAACTCCAAACACTTTATTGTTGATATTTCGAGTTGTTTTGATTCTCACGGTTCGCAATCAATTTGTTTTACGATTGACGTAGACTGAAAATTAAAAGTTGACCGGTTAGTCTTCACCGTAAAAATGAATGAACAAACAATAATCCTTTTTAGGGTTTGTAAATATAACTATGCCAACAGTATCCCTAGGTATGGTACCCAAAAGGCTGGCTGCATTGCCCCTTTGGATAGCAATGCCTATTCGTTGCCCAAAGTAGCAGCCCTATGGTCACCAAAAGCTAATACTAATAATTTTGAAACATTTTTATAAAAATGTCAGGCTCGGTTTCTCACGGCCCCAACGTCTCGATTGCAAACGGCAGAAATATGTATCCATCGCCAATGGAATCATATTTCCGCCGTTTTGCAATCTCTGCCGCCGCCGCCGCAACACTCGCCTCCCTGGAGGTGGAACTTTGGGTTTTAATAAAGTTTAAACATTATCATGATTGCGTCATAACAAAAACATCTGTACATGATTTGTGAAAGTTTTTAATCGTTTAAAACCTTTATTTTTTTACACAAAGGCCACTAAAAAGAGAGTGCCTACGTACATTAATTATACCTTATAGTTATTGAATTAGCCTCAATTATTAATAACAAAAACTTGAAATTCATCTAATAGAATTTTAATATATTTATCAGACCGATTTCAAGTCTGCAGTCTGTAGACAGTCAACAGGAATTAAATGCCTAACGTTTTGATTTGAAAATTAATTTCGTTTTAATTGTTCGTTTCGTATTCTGAGTTGTGATGGCTTTCAAATATTTGATTACAATTCGTGTTACATATTTTATTTGTTTTGCGTTATTTGTTTTACTTGGTACATACAATGTATAGGTATGCACCTACCTACTCTACCATCGGACACATTTTGGGCTGTGTAGTAATTGTACTATTTATTTATTCTGTGGCTGTAGCATAATTTACTCTCTTGACTCATTTAGATTATGTAACAGTTTTGAACAATTTGCTCAACTGTAAGTAGGTATGTTTGTTACTCCTTTCACGATTATACCTACCTACTCGGTATCGTTACCTAGCAACAATCCTGAATTAAGAGGATAGTCTCCATTCTCTTTCTCCATACAAACGTAGTTTACATTTTCCTCCCTGGATAAAGACATTAGAGCAAAAAAGGTAGATGCATAGTCATGCATGACAGATATAAGGGCCCTCGCCCACGGCGACTTTTTGTAGCGATGCAGTCGCGCGTTTAGCATACGCGCGACTAACGCGTGGTAGTCGCATTTGTAACGCGCTACAGTAGCGATGCTAACGCCCTACCAACGCGCTACTGCATCGCGACTAAATCGAAGCAAACGCATCGATTCAGGGAAAAAAACGGAGGGAGGTGACTGAATTGCGCTTGCATCGCGACTGAAACGCGATAGTATCGCGTTTGCATCGCTACTATCTGAGCGCCCCGTGGGCGAGGGCACACAGCTAGCGATTGCATCGCGACTGTATCGATGCGAACGCGCGACAGCATCGCTACAAAAAGTCGCCGTGGGCGAGGGACCTAAGTTTTATGGCATAAACATATTTGCTCTAATGTCTTTATCCAGGGAGGAAAATGTAAACTACGTTTGTATGGAGAAAGAGAATGGAGACTATCCTCTTAAGACAGAGGAATTCAAAGACTACTATTTATCAAAATTGTCTCTCATTTTGAGAAATGGACACAAAGTTTATCTCTCTCAAGAATTAGATTTGCGAAAGAAAAACCGTAGAAAAACCTGAGTGCAGCTAGTAATGGATTGGCTTTAAAATATATAGGTACTAATGAATTGCAAACCGGATGGATGGACGTAAGGCACTAAAGCTTGTGGATCAAGTAACTTGCGCTAGGTGCGACTTTCTCGGAATTTCGTCGGATCGGAATTAATTTCCTCAACATCACATACAAAATTAAATTAATTTATTATTTCAATATACAAAAAAAAATATTTCAAACTGAGCCAATATTTAAATTAGCGTAACTTTGAGATTTTGTCTATCGCATAAAATATTTGGTTTTCACTAAAAATAGGTACATTCAAATATACCTTAATGATAAGATATTAAAAAATAAACAAGAGATTTGCAACTTATTTTCACGTGTAAAAATTGTATCTAAGATCGTTATTTCACATCACTCACTCCCTTTAGTCATCTTCTATGTAACGTTAAACTTTAGCTCCCTACAAAATAATCAAGAAGCTTTCGTAAAATGCCAGAAACCGCTTCACAAACGAGATGAGCGATCCTTTCTTTGCTCAGTCATTTGTAAAAGTCATGATCTCTCTCGTCGCAACCGGTTAAATTTCAAAGGCTTGCAAGCATCGGCACCCCGTATGAAAGGGTAGGGATAATTACTACACAGTGCTTCAGTAATACCGAGTGAAATATCAGCCTTTATAATCCAAACTTGCTGCGCCCCGTGGCTTCCCTCGCTTAAAAACAAATTCCGTGAAAACATCAGAATGAAGAACGGTCAATGTAGTAACCCAAGACTTGGGTATCTAAAAACAAAATTAATTGGATTAAGGAAAATGTAGACTACAAAATAAACTTATTTTTGTCGGAGTAAAGTTCATAACAATCTATTTAATTTAATTTAATTCGCATTTTCCGGCATCAAGTATGGTGCTGAGTATGGTATCCCTTTGAATTCCTGAAGAGCACGTTCAAAGGTCGCCTCTCACACCAAAATATTTTTAACAAGCACGCAAGGCGCGGCCGCAAATCGTTTGACTGTGTCGCTCTGATATTCATACGTGCAAATGTGGTCGGATTATGTTACTGACTTGCTGAGTGAGAATAATCCTTATTGCATTGAGAGTGTTCCGAGAAAATACCATAGGAAGGGTGAATGTTATCTTGAACGTACACTTCTACATATACTGATTGCTTCTATGATAACTATAAACATATAGATTTACACATTTCTGACATGCCAATGCTTACAGAAGTACCTCCACATTCAAGACACTGATATGAAAACTACCTACAGCTTCTTACACTTCTGAGTAACTTCACTTTACTTTCATGATACTAGAGAAACACCTCTACCTCTAAGATATCGGATCGTTAAAGAAGTACAATTGAATTCAGTTTAATTAATTTATTCATTCATGATACTCAGGTATAATACAAAGATAGATGTCAAATACAATTATGAAAATAAAAGATGTCCGCTGTGATCTGCCATTTGGCGTACACTTTTATTATAATATACTCGACGATCAATAAAATTAAAAGAATGTATTTTTCAAAATGTTAGTAGTACCTTAGACAAATTATACTAAAGTTTAATGTATAGTTGTATCTAGTAGAGGAATACTTTTATGTCAACCTTTAAATTAAATAGCCGGCTACTATCGACTGATCTGTAATCTGTACTCTATTTTACTCTCTCACGCACCCAGCATTAAGGCCATTCCAGTTAGAATCGACCTGAAGCAGTTTGTATTTTAACATATTTAACCTATTGAATTTGATCTGGTTCCACTTATACGTTATAGTTTTCAGTGCAGTCTATTGGGTTTTCCGATTCAAAACACGATTTGAAAGATTTCACTCGACTACCGACTTAATATCAACATTTAGTTTGGTTGGCACCTGGTGTTTATTATAGAACAAAAACTGAATAGATTTTGAAATCATAATATTATTTTAAGGTTGAAAACACGTAAGTCAGATATTATAATATTATTATCTTTAAAAAACTTATCTTACTTATCTAGCGTCATTAATAATTATGTACATACTATATCTAGTATTAATCGCCGTACAGTCTATTCACTGTGGCATGTTTGTGTAGCACACTCAGGGTGCGGAGGATAAATACAACACTGGGTCGAACAAAATGCCTAAACTTCTCATGCATAGTGGCCTTAAGACCCGTATTTACATAGTTTTACGCCAAAACACAAATAAACCAAACTTTTAACGGGTTGTAAAACACCGTACAAGAGCAACAAACAACTCTTATATTGCTATTTAATTTCCGGATATTGGACCGATAAGGTCGGCAACAATTTTGCCAGGACTGGATGAGTCCGGATGGGATCGGACGGGCCGGACAGAACCGGATAGGATTGGAATACTCCGCTTGTAATAGTTTCTCGATATCCGCAACGTGTCGAGGTATTTTATAGTTCGATAGTGCTCGGCAATTTTGAAGGAAGATTACTAAATAAAAAAGAATGTGCCTACAGTCGGGAATATAAGTGCATGTTCGTTCACCGAAAAGTACTAAAATTGTGTTAATTATTTATGTATTCGTATAGCATAGTTTTAATACGTTTTAAATTTGTTAAATTTATCAAATTATGTTATTAGAACGTTTTCAGCTTATTCTCAAATATGACTGCAGGGATTTTCTCGTACTGAAAACAAATTATAAATGATTCTAATAACAATAAGGCAGAGTTTTTTACCCGACTGCGCGACGCAAAGAAGGGTTTCGTGTTTATCAGTATTTGTGTGTATGGATGGATCGATTTTGATGATTCTTACGTAAATCGCTTCCTCTTAGTCCTGCGAGTGTCACTAAAGATATGACAGCTATTAAAATTCAAGATGAGACGGCTACCAGATATTAAAAATTGTAAAAAAAAAAACAAAGTAGACTGACTTCAAGTACGAGTATATAAAGGTATTGTTGAATAGGTATTCAAAAATCATTAGATAGATAGATAGATTAATTACTTTATTTGCACAACAAAACAAATACAATTACAATTTGTAATTATTATTACAATCAGCAGCAGCCGTCTATACTAAGATTAGCGCAACCAACTGAATAAACCTCATTCAATTAATTCATTCATTCATATTTTATTACATTGCACAGAATATAGCTTACAAAGGTTAATCCTTAACTTAATACCTCCCTCAATGTAATTATGCAATTGATATTAAAATAGTATATTATGCAACTAGTGAATAAAAGACGGATTTAAAGCGAGGGCCGTAGATGAATCACGAGCAAGTGAAGGATTCTAAAGACTGAATCACGACTGTAGGGAGTGATTTATGATGATTTAGAATCCTGAGCGACGCCAGTGGTTCATGGCTCTCAATGTAAATCCGTACTTTATTCAAGAGTTACATTCTATACTTTATACCATGACTACGAGAAAAAAAACCGGTCAAGTGCGAGTCGGACTCGCGTCGCGTACGAACGTTTCCGTATCACTATCACAATTATTATTGGGTACGGAACCCTGAAATGAACACTGGACCGGGAACCAATCCGTGAACGCAACGCGAATGTTAAAATTTATTTTACCACTGGCGCCAGTCTTAATTCATCACTAGATGGTAAAAAGTGCTAGTGGTAAAAATACATCGCGGTATTGCGTTTTTATGTCAAAATTACGTTTGTTGAATGGTCCTTAAATGTTTTTTTTTCATCATTTGTTGTTATAGCGGCTAAAGAAATATATCTACTGTGAAAATTTCAACTGTCTAGCTATCACAGTTTATGAGATACATACAGCCGGGTGAAAGACGGACAGACAGACAGCGAAGTCTCAGTAAAAGTATACCGTTTTTACTCTTTGGGTACGGAACCCTAAAAAGAATTTATATGTCGAGTATTCTTAGCGCAAGGAGTTTGTATCAAGTTTTTTTTCGCCTAAGAATTTTGTAGGTATACGCATTGAAATGGACGAGACAAGTAAATTGTGTTCTAAATTCAAACACCAAACAGCGTGAGTAAAAGGCCTTTTTATTCACTGTTTTGTGTGAATAAAATAAGCTTTTTAGTGGGTGCCCTTAGCATGAAAATAGTTCACTTTGTGATACCAGCACCAAATTTTAGTATGTTGTTAAGCATGTCATTTTATTTTAAAAACCGTCGGGACCCCATCTGTAAAGTGTCTGGATCTGGAGATATTACGTCATCAAAATGGCGGCCGCCGTATTTTGAAAATTGTGGTTTATTCTAATTCTATGAACCCTACATACATGTGTAGGGTATGACATGAAAGGGAATTAACTGGACTAAATTGCTCTATTACACAACATCAACTAAATAGTAACAGTTACAAGAATATTTCAAGTTATTTTAAAAACAGTTCCATAAAAAATATATATTTTTAACTACAGCATCGGAAGTATAAGGTACAGACAAAAAATATGTACCACAGACATAATGAACAATTCATCACCTATCCAATAAACAAAAAACTAGGACTCGATCGGATGAAAAATTTCTTAGTTACACCGTTGTTAGTATTCGTATTTGGGACAAAATGGGAGTGCATATTTCTTTTTTTGTGTGTACTTTACCGGATATCTCAGCCGTTGGAGATCTTTTCGCGGTGGTTTTTTGTTGTATAAGAAAAGTATTAGCTTCTCGTTGGTTTCATAAAAAAAATGGTGATGATCTGATGAGAACCTTCGGAATGACGAGCAGAATAACATCCCAGAGTGCAGTAAATCACTGTTTGCACTTCATTCAATAGAATCAGCTTCTAAAGAACTAGCTACAGATTGATGGAGCACCTGGAATCACCTTCTCCTCACGAAACTCCTCAATAATTAAAGTTACGGTTAGAATTTTGATGATTTTTAGTGGCAGTCGAAAATGCACTAAAAAGGACGAAATAAACACACGATATCCTAACCACGATCCCTTTCAACACACGATATCCTAACCACGATCCCAACAACTGCAAAACCAGAAGCATCAAGTTCAACACTCCATTCTTCCAAATAATGTCGAACTTGATGCCATTTTTACTGCACTTAGTGATTGTTCATCATCATCATCCGAGCTATATTCCCGGTCGCATCAAACCAGCATTTCTTAGGTCTTTCCAATCAGCCGCGTCGGGCGTAGGCGCCATAGTAAGATAGTAATTTGTTTCCCACGTAACTAGCCGGTATTCGTAAAACGTGACCGTACCACCGTAAGCGACATTTATAAAATGTATGTGTTATGTCTCGGATATGAAGGCTGCCCATGATGCGGGAGTTTCTGACGCGGTCTTTTTGCGTCACTTCACACATCCAGCGCAGCATCTTCATCGCCGTGACACACAGTTCCTGCTTATGTTGCTCAAGCACTGGCTACGCCTCACTACCATACAAAAGGACAGGTCTTATGATTGTTTTATAGAACTGTCCCTTCAGTTTAACCGGCATTTTGGGGTCACAGATGATACCAATTACCTCTTTCCGCTTAGCCCAAGCTGCCGAAATGCGAGACTTAACGTCGCAATCGATGTATCCGGACACATAGAGCACAGATGCCAAGTACTAAACCTGGTCTACCCGCTCGACCATGTGACCGTCTACGCAGACTGGTGTGGGATCTGGATCTATTTCTAGCAAAGTACTCGGTCTTCGCTACGTTGAGTTGCAAACCACGTTGAGTTGCTTTCCACGTATTTACACGTCTTCCACGTCTTACACGTCGTCCCTTATCCGAATCCGCTAACGGATTATCATCACCATACATGAGCATCCACGGGGGCTGCTCGTGTACGTTTCGGATGATTACGGACAGTGTATTCAGTTTTACGTTATTAAGGTTGTTATATGGTATCATCCCTTTGTAGGATTGGCCTTAGAAAAGTACATAGAAAACATGGTTGAAAGATAAGAGACTTAGTAAACGAAGCATTTGAAGCTTACTCTCACGGAGCAGAACATACTGATTAACTTGAAAAAGACTGAAAAGTGTGTACGGCAGCCAAACTACAATCTGAATCAACTCCGTAAAATTAATTTTATGTTGAGCATAACCCCTCACAAGCACATACTACAATCGGTGCAGATGATTTAAAATCGTTCAAAGGAAATTAAATAGTTCGCACGAAGGGTTCCGTACCACACGGTTCATAAGATACAGCCTGGTGAAAGACGAACAGGAGGAGAGACAGACAGACAGCGGAGTCTCATCAATAGGGTTTCGTTTTTACCCTTTGGGTATAGAAGATAGATAGATAGATTAGATTAAACAGATAGAACGCTTAATTATGCTCACCAAAAATAACAATTACTATTAATAAAACAAAAGAAACTAAAATTTTGTGTGGCATAATAGGCGGCCTTACCGTTAATAGCGGTCTCTTCCAGGCAACCCTAAAACCCTAAACTTGGCATAAAGTTCCACATTTCATTTGGAAACTGCGGGTTTTGCAGTTGTTGGGATCGTAGTTGGGCTATCGTGTGTTGAACAATAGCCTTCGATACAATAGTGCATTTTCAACTGCCACTAAAAATCATCAAAATT